>JAIFKI010000021.1:6418023-7033023 GCA_025389145.1 Misgurnus mizolepis
TTTTAATGTACAGTGACGAACTCTGTTAGATTCAAATCAGCTGTCGCGCAGCGCACACACATATAGACGTGCTGGAAGAGAGATTCTCATTATAAAACAGATTCTTAAACAAGATTTTAAGCCCATTATGTGTTTTTACCAAACGTTAGAAGAGAACAAAAACGGACTTAAACCGGCTTTTTTGACACACAGTGAAGTCATTTATATTCACGCCGGAGCCTGAAGAATCATCACTCTCCACTTCACTCCATGCCGTCCCGCGACTCTCGCCCCTCCGTTTTCGTCGATCATGTTTAATGCGCGCGCAGCTTGTTTAGTAACAATAACAGTAACATGGAAACGTGTGTGTCGGCGCGCTGCGCTCTCTGTTCAATATTCCGCTCAGTTTGCGCTGTGCATTCTGCTCTTTCGTTAACAGCACATACCGTGAAGTAACATTGTTTGAAATTTAACTTTTCCAGTCGGACAACTGAATAATAGGTAAATGTTTATAGATTTATAGTTAAAATGAAAAGCTTAATTTCTTTATATTTGAAGATTAAAGGTTTTTACTCTATTAAGATCTGTTGTTGTTAAAGTCAAATGAACTTTAATTCTGTCAGTAAAGTTTAGGACACTGAAAAATTTATGAATCTTTTGTTTAAATACATAAATGAATATTTACCAAACCAAAGCCTTAAGGCTGTTTTATTCATTCAGAGATTATTTTTCCAGGATGTTCTTTAAATAGTTTTATTTAACAATAGTTACCCTGTCCTGTAGTTTACAGTATGTTATGTTACATTTATGTTATTCCAGAGTGTTTACTATTCAGTTTTTTCTGGCTTTTGTAACTCACTTCGAATTAAAGCATTTTCTTAATGCCTTAATGTAAATAATTACAGTACTATTATTATACTAAAATATGGAAAAATATAAATAAATAATGTGGAAGTTTAAATTCAGACATCTCCTATTTTTTCATGCTGTTGAAGCGTTTTTGTAATTTTCTATATTTAAAGTGTCCCTGTAGCTCAACTGTTAGATCAAAGCATTAACAGCACAAACGGTCGTGGGATTTATTTTCAGAGAACACACACTGATAAAGCGCTCTTTAATGGATATAAGTGTCTGCCAAATGCATAATTGTAACGTACATTTTAAGAAATCTTTCTTCCAAAGCTCACATTTCTAAATCTCTTTCCAAGTTTGTCTTTGTGCTTTTGTTTAAGATTAAAAATACCAAATAAACTTTACTCCAAAACTTTGATGAACTTTGGTGTGTGTGCAGGTGATGAAGTGAAGTCAGTGTCAGTGATGGAGGGAGATTCTGTTACTCTACACAATGATATTACTGAAATACAGAGCGCTTATATGATACTGTGGAGGTTTGAAATTCATGGGACTCTCATTGCTAAAATCAATAAAGACACCAATAAGATCTCAATATATGATGATGTTTTTGATGGGAGATTCAGAGAAAAATGCAGGTGAATAATCAGACTGGAGATCTCACCATCACAAACATCACAACTAATCACACTGGACTTTATCAAATAATCATCAGCGGCAGACAGAAGACCTCACACACATTCAATGTTACTGTCTACGGTGAGTAAAGATTTATGGTTTGTCTTCTCTATTATATATTTGAGCCTTTGGCAAATTAACTATAACAATTACTCTCAATAGTGTCTCTTGCTTTACATTGATATGATTTTTGTTTCTGTTCTCTTGTGTTTTTCAGCTCGTCTGCCCATTCCTCTCATCTCTAGTTACTGTCCTCAAAACTCTTCATCTATCTCAAACTGTTTATTATTGTGTTCAGTGTTGAATATGAGAGATGTGAGTCTGTCCTGGTACAAAGGAAACAGTTTATTGTCCATCATCAGTGTCTGATCTCAACATCAGACTCTCTCTACCTCTGGAGGTTGAATATCAGGATAACAACACATACAGATGTGTACTCAACAATACCATCACAAACCAAACTCAACATCTCAACATCAATCATCTCTGTCAGATGTGTTCAGATACAACAGGTGTGATTAATAATACTTACTTACTGAGCTGATCTAAAGTTCAAACCGACAGGTTTAGTTACATTATGATATTCCCTAATCTGTGATCAGATTCAGTAACAGTAATGTTTGTTGTTATTCATTACAGCTCTCACCTTCATTCTGCTGCGTTGTGTTTTTGATGGATGTCTGATGATTAAAGTGTCAGTTCTGATCTTCTTGATCTACAGGAAACATAGAAACACACAGCAACATGGTAAATATCAACTAGTACTAATACAGCTGTATGGTAATAACTACAGTATTATAACAAATAATGACATAATTATTATTGTTCCTAAAACAGTTCAAACCAGAGAAGAGGAAATCACTTATGCAGATCCAACATTCCATAAAAGAGCAGCAAATAAACCGGTGAGATCATTTATTAATGTTTATAGGATTACCTGAAATATGACAGATGTATTTTATCACACGTGTGCACACATACAAGCGCGTACAATAAATATGTTTTACTTGTTGTAACGTATTGTACTGGTCCCAAAACAAGCTGCTAGCAACCATTTCAGCTGTGTGGCATGCGCGCCACACGGCTAATATGAGATAAAGACGTGGTCCGGACCGTCACTGTCTGGAGGATAACTAGCCAGTTGATAAAATTTCGGCACGCGTGCCACACAGCCGAAATTAGATAAAAAAAAGTGGTCTGTCATGTCTGGAGGATAGCCAGTTGATAAAACACATGTTCATGCGAACTGTAAGTGGACTTATGTTTTGGGTTTATTTAAGCCTGTTATTGTATTAGTCTATAGTTCTTACAAATTTTAAGTAAGTTAGCTGGTGATTTTGTTGTTTGATCAACCTGCTAGCTTTCGAAAATTAACCTACACTACCACACTTTTACCACAATAAAACCATGGTTAACTTTCGTAAGGGACGTGCCTGTTGATTAGATATAATTGTTGAGCGCTCTTTAGAAGCTAAGCTAACAGGCTCTTGCTCTGTGAAGAAAGTTTGAATAACAATGACGGAAGGTAGTTTTGAGGTTGAAATGGCAGAAGGGGATTTCGAAGAGCTGTTGAGAGAATCGGGTATTTCTAGGTTACCTTTATGAGGCACAATACAGCGAAGAGCTGAGGCAGATGGAGGAACAGAAAGCAGAGAAGCCGGAGGAGGATGAAGCAGCCTCGGTTGCATAATGAAGCATGGACTGGCATGAGCTTGGACAGACTAGTAGTGCCTGTACTCTCGCTGTGTGCCTTCTGTACGAAATGTATGCATCAGATCAGGATATGGACGTTTGTGTGGTGAATTGGCGTGTTTGTTTCACAGACGCGTTTCGGCTTTGGAGCACAGTCGTATTGTGTGGTGGACGCATTTGTGTGCAGGGTGCGGCATTTTCTTCTTTGGGATTATTTACATGTTTGGCCAAGCACTCTCAAAAATAAATAAGAAACTGAGTGAAGCCTGCTCCTACGACACAATCTGTTTGTGTGGTGAACCAACCACCCAAGGTTTGTACCTTAAATGGACAGCGGTGTCCTGGATACATTTTAGAATCCTAAACTTAAAGCAACAGCCAAAGCCTGCAGGGATAAACAGACGAAAGTGAGTCTTTCTATTATCTTTATTATACTAAAGTGGCATGTATGTACACAATAGCATACAGCTGAGCGAGCAGTGTTCTGGATTAGTGGTGGGGGCTTGCCGAGCTGTGCATTGTGGGAGTTGTAGTTTTTCATACAAATGAGCCCTAATGTCACGTTCTGTCTTTTTTCGGTCAAATAGGCACAAAATTCTATTGTTTTCTAAAATTATGTTACATTTCGAATACAAATATGACCCATTTTCAATAAAGATTAATGTTTCTACAGATTAAATAAAAGATTTTAATTTTCATCATGATGTGCACCTTTGATTGTCACGCCCCCCGGACAAACAACACCACCTTAACTAACAAATTTTCTGTGGGAAACCCTGATGTGGATACAAGTAGAGATGATTCAGAGAACAAAGATGATTCAGTGTCTCTCTCTACTAATCTTTGTTCAGTTAGTCTTATTAAATGCATATACTATAATATTACAGTATAAAGATGTCTACAATCTATATTAATTGCCAAGGGTCTTCCGTTATGACTTCCTGTTTCAGTTAAACTGATGTCAACCCATTAAATAATGCTGCACATTCCAATCCACTTCAGCGGGTTCTTTAACTAAGCCTGGGATTGATCACACAGAGTACATGCTAACAACCAGTTACTTGTTACTAGTGTTTTTAACTTTGTCTTTAGTCTTATTTAATGCATACACAACAGTTTCTGAATATAGATTAGTGATGATTTAATGAATTGATCTGATTATTATTGACTTGTTATTAAAAATTTGTTTTCATATGTTGTGTGTTTATGTGTAAAACATTATCAGAAACACTGTGATCTAAATTTAAATTAATTACTAAGAGTGTAGATATGAGTCATAGTGGTTTTAAAACACAAGGCATGTCTATTTTTTATTTTAGTCACTGTATGCTTGTGACACTTTAAGAGCTTCATTTCTGAGTTGACGTTAAACCTGATGTGGAAAGAAATGTGGTTTTGTTATGTTGGTGGACATGAGAGATGTGCTTGTGTTAGACTATTAGTAGCTGTTTATGGTTTGTGGGTATATGAGAGGTGAGACTCAGCTCACTTGACTCTCATGCTCTCTGTAAGACCTTCTCTGCTCTTCTTTTTACTTATTACATAGTTGGATGGGGAGGAAGAGCTGTAGTCGTGTGTGAAAAGTGTAGTGGGCTAAGCACACAACCCTGGGGGGCCCCGGTGTTAATGGTCAGGGTGGAGGATGTGTGCTTGCTCACTCTAACATATTGTGTACGGTTTGTTAGAAAATCCAGTATACAGTTGCATAATGTGGTACCAAGTCCAAGTTCATGTAAATTGTTAAATAGTTTGTTTGGCAGGATTGTATTAAATGCTAAACTAAAATCAACAAAGAGAAGCCTTGCATATATGTTCTTACGCTCTAGTTGTTCCAGCAAGTTGTGTACTGTAGCACAATGGCTATGGCATATATATGGCAGATCCCACAGATCTGAAATTTACTTGTGGTGGTAGCTGGTGAAAAGGGCAATCATTATCCACCGACAAAATGGTCCACTATACATGTGACAAAGAACTAATAATGTGTGACACAACATTATTACTTTGATTTATTAAACATTAATATTAATTTCACATTATAGTTCATTAATCTAACCACCCCAAACTTTCTTTGCCATAAACAAAGCTGACACTGTTTGTCAAAGCACCACGAAAACACTTACTGTTTTTGCCCCTTATATATGAAGCAATTTGAAGACCCCTTTTATCAAACTCAATATATACAGTACTATGTATACTGTAGCCTATAAATAGACAGTGCAGGTCTATAGATTATAAATGTGACTGATGTTATAATGGTAATAATTTCTATTAGATAGGCACTTTTACTGCTGCTGCTTTCTATTTCTCTTTTGCCAATAAAAAAAAGCTTAATCAACTTATAATTTCAGATTTAAAAGTCTACTTGCAGTCCCGTTGACACGCTTTACATTACAGCTTTGCGTTTTTTATGTCCTGAGTCAGCTTGAGCTTTGCTCGTTCAGTGCAATGGGCTTGATATTAGCACTGCTTTTTGCAACAATCTCTGTTAAGATTTTAGTAAAGATATGGTCTATTAATAGTAAGATTATAAAAAAATGGGATAAAGAAAATGCAGCGCGTGGTCATGACAAGAGCCAGTTGTTATCGCCATAGAAACCGGAGGCACGCTGAAACAGCACTCGAACTTTAGCGTGGTAGCGCTCACGGCTGTTTTCCGATCGACTCGGGTTTTACACACAATATTAATCAGACTTGGGACCCGAAGTAATGAACTAGGACCGAACCGGACCCGACTGACCATTTAAAATATAAACCCGGAACCGTACGGGTCCCGCGTCTTCAGTGAAGAAAGACCTCTAATGGTAAAACTCTGCTCAAGTTCAGAAACATGAAAGGATTAATACAATGTGACACTGAGGTTGCTTCGCGTCGCACCCAATTCATTGAGAAACAGTGAACGCACACTCAACGGAAGAGACACAAAGTGCTTGCACGCAAAATGAAGCCAACTTAAATGCTATAAAACATATGCACATAAGCATATGGGACCATTTTGGTCGCTGTGTAGTTCCCTGGCTGCTCAGTATGTACTGCAGTTGATCCAGTTTGCCGCGCTGTTTGATGAGCTTATGACGCATGCATCATCTTCACTGTCACCCGACCCCCACCGCTCTCTCTCTCTCTCTCTCTCTCTCTCTCTCTCTCTCTCTCAACAAACAGGGGTCATCCAGTCGAGTTCAGAAAATACGGAAATTCGTAAAGTGATTTTTTTTTCCTGGGCGGGTCACAATTTACCTGGGCGCACCGCCAAAGTAGAGCCTATATATGGGAAACACTGCTAACATTTCACACATTCATGCTCACCTGCACATTCCATTTAATTAGACAGAAGTTACTCCCATTAAAGAATTGTACGTCCACATTGTTCCTCCTAACATGGAATTTTTGGGGTATTGGGTTTCAGGCAAAGAGGGCCAAGGTGTTTGACCATTTAACAGGCAAAACTCATCTGGCAAAATCCGATTGTAACAGAATCAAATCAGCTCAGTATAATCAGGTATTTTCAGCAAATTACAAAACAAAACAACGAGGAGTCTGCATACTAAAAACATTTTATTCACCCATAATACTTCTATCGCTAAAAACTGAGGGGTGCTACAATGAGGAAAATAAGTATTTGAACAACCCTGCTATTTTGCAAGTTCTACCACTTAGAAATCATGGAGGGGTCTGAAATTGTCATCGTAGGTACATGTCCACTGTGAGAAGCATAATCTAAAAAAAAATCCAGAAATCACAATGAATGCTTTTTTTAACTATTTATTTGTATGATACAGCTGCAAATAAGTATTTGAACACCTGTCTATCAGCTAGAATTCTGACCGTCAAAGACCCTCAAAATGCCCAAAACTCCATTTATTATCCTAATTTAGGTGCACCTGTTTGAGGTCGTTAGCTGCATAAAGACACGTGTCCACCCCATACAATCAGTTAGAATCCACCTACTAACATGGCCAAGACCAAAGAGCTGTCCAAAGACACTAGAGACAAATTGTACACCTCCACAAGGCTGGAAAGGGCTACGGGGAAATTCCTAAGTGAAAAAAGGTCCACGGTTCGAGCAATCATTAGAAAATGGAAGAAGCTAAACATGACTGTCAATCTCCCTCGGACTGGGGCTCCAGGCAAGATCTCACCTCGTGGGGTCTCAATGATCCTAAGAAAGGTGAGAAATCAGCCCAGAACTACACGGGAGGAGCTGGCCAATTACATATGTTTACAACCTAACACATTGTCTTTAGTCCTATTTAATGCATACAGAACACTCTTACTCTGAACGTAGATAAAAAATTATTTACATTCGTACAAAGCGACTTACAAATGAGGTAACAATAGAAGCAATTTGAGCAACATAAAAACAGCAATACATAAGTGAACTAGAAACAGTCTCATCAAATCTAACACAGTATCAAGGGTTAGTAGTTTTTTTATTTGATGAATTGATCTGATTGTTATTTGTGTGTTTTTATGTTTTGTGTTTATGTGTACAGGGATATGCAGTAGAGAATGATGTGGTGTATACATGAGTCAAGAGACGATAAACAAACTCTCTGTGATTCTCAGATCAACATTCAGCTGTTTAATCATCTTCACTTTCGGTTATAACTTTACATAAAGCGCTTATTACATTATTTGTGTTCTCTCTCACTTCAAGATTTGTTGCTTCTCCATTGAATTCTCAAGCATAAAACATGCTAACAAAAGCTATAATGCAAGCATACATCAACAATATTTCACCACGTTTTAAATAATGCATTATCAGAAACAACCTAAGTATTTGATTTCAAACTATGTCTATTTTTTATTTTTCTAACTGAATGCATCTGACACTTTAACAGCTTCATTCGGGTTCAAGTGATGCCTGATGTGGAAAGAAATGTGGTTTTGTTATACTGGTGGACGTGAAATGTGCGTTTTTATTTAACTGTATGTGGTTAATGTGTATATGTGTGTGCATGTGAGAGGCATAAACAGTGTGTTTCTGTAAATACTGTGTGACTTTTTTGATGTACACAAAGCATTTGAATTCACCTATGCTAATTTTTAACAAATAAAAGATTGCTTTAAATCAAACCCAGGGAACTACACTAACCTTTTCCACTGGTGGCACTTGCGCTACCAACTTTTTCAGTTACTGGCGCAAAATATGATTTGGTCGCACATATTTTTTCAAGTTATATTAAGGCGCTCTGGATAATAATGAACAATAATGAAACTGTATTGCATACAGATATGCTTTTTATTTTACTTGCCATCTTTTAAACCACATGCCGCCTTGTTTTCTTAAATGTTGCAGTGTTTCCCACAGATCTGAAATGTACTTGGTGGTGGTAGCCGGTGAAAAGGGCAATTATTACCCACTGACAAATAATGGTCTACTATACATGTGATGTAGAACTAATAATGTGTGACACAACACAATACTTTGATTCATTGAAAATTAATATTAATTTCACATTATATTTCATCAATCTAACCACCTTAAACTTTCTTTGCCATTAACAAAGCTGACACTGTTTGTCAAAGCACCACGAAAAGACTTACTTTTTTTTCAGTTTTTGCACTGATATATGAAGCAATTAGACCCCTTTTATCAAACTCAATATAATACAATACTATGTATAGTATATTAATAGACAGTGCAGGTCTATAGATTATAAATGTGACTGATGTTATAATGGTTATAATTTCTATTAGAAAGGCACTTTTACTGCTTCTGCTCTATCTTTCTATTTCTCTCTTGCCGATTTAAAAAGCTTAATCCACTCATTATTTCAGATTTAAAAGTCTAACTTGCTGTCCCGGAGACAGACTTTACATTGCTTTGCTCGTTCAGTGCAATTGGCTTGACATTAGCATTGCTTTTTGCTACAATCTCTGTCCAAACTTAATATGGATATGGTTTAAGAAAATATATGGTTAATTAATAATAAGATTATTAAAAAAATGTGAGAAAGCAAATGCAGCGCGTGGTCGTATCAAGAACCATCGCCATAGAAACCGGAGGCACGCTGAAACTGCACTCGAGCTTTAGCGTGGTAGCGCTCATGGCCGTTTTCCGATCGACCCGGGTTATAAACAAAACATTAATCAGACTTGGAACCCAAAGTAATTAAACTAGGACCTAACCGGACCCGACAGACCATTTAAAATATAAACCCGGAACCATACGAGTCCCGCGTCCTCAGTGAAGAAAGCCTCTGCTCAAGTTCAGAAACAAGGAAGACACTGCGCTTGCGTCGCGTCCCACCCAATTCATTGAGAAACAGCTGAGCACGCAAACGCACACTCATAGGGAGAGACACGACGTGCTTTCACGCAAAATGAAGCCAACGTGTTGATGGCTCAGAGCACGTTATAAAACGTATTCTTAAGATCCACATTTCTGTTTTAATAAATGCTCATAGTAAATCATAGCATATTGTCTAAAACATTAGGTAGCACATTTGCGACCCATTAAAAATTAGGGTCGCAACGGCAGTTCAAAAGGTCGCATATGCGACCATTTTGGTCGCAGTGTAGCTCCCTGAAACCGTCTTCCATTTTCTCACTATGTTCCTCACAGTGGACACTGATACCTTATATCTTTTTGTAGCCTTCCCCTAAACCATAATGTTGAACAATCTTTGTTTTCAGGTCATTTGAGAGTTGTTTTGAGGCATCCATGTTGTTGCCACTCTTCAGAGGAGAGTCAAAGAGAATTGGCCACCTTAAATACCTTTTCTCATGATTGGATGCACCTGTTTACGAAGTTAAAGGTTTAATGAGCTCACCAAACCAGTTGTGTGTTCCAATTAATCAGTGCTAAGTAGTTACAGGTATTCAAATCAACCAAATTGACAAAGGTGCCCAATTTATGCACCTATCTAATTTCGTTTTGATGCATATAGCACATTTTATTGTTCATCCAATAAACGTCATTTTACTACTGAAATATTAATGTGTCCTTCAGTTATTTGATAGATCAAAATGAAATTGCTGATACAAACACTTAAATATTTATAATTGAAAATCATGGATTTGTCAAGGGTTCCTAAACTTTTGCATACGACTGTAAGAAATACTTAAATCGTAGTATAGTTCCGGCTTTATATTTTAAATTGGCAGTCGGGTCCGGTTTGTTATATATGGTTTGTGGTTGTTTTTTATTTAGTGAGATGATGGCACGAAACGATTACTCAATCAACGCACCCGCCCAGTTTTGTTTTGGGCAGCTGT
The DNA here is from genome assembly GCA_025389145.1 of Misgurnus mizolepis. NCBI lineage: Eukaryota > Metazoa > Chordata > Actinopteri > Cypriniformes > Cobitidae > Misgurnus > Misgurnus mizolepis. The sequence continues at coordinate 6,428,446 of JAIFKI010000021.1, forward strand.
AAAGCGCGACATACTTCAGTATGCAGTTTATGCACAAGCACCAGTCTTCTGAACAATGGTAACTACAAAACTCAAAGAAGAAACAGAAACTGTTCCAAATCTCGACGATAAATGAACATTAAACACCAACAAGTCTTTATTTTTAGGTAAAAACACATAAAATAGAGATTAAATTCAAATTTTACCCTCCAAATGCAGTCCCATGCAAAGCATGCTGGAAACTACAAGTCCACTACCTAGTTAGTCATGTTCAATAAAATCATTCATGTAGTTTCAACACAAAATTGTTAAGTTAGAATTAGAGTTAGTATGTTAGAATTACAAGAATTTAAATTTTTTAATACAGTTTACTCATTTTAACTTGGTTAAATCTACTAAGGCACAGAAACACTTTTAAATCAGTTAAATATTAAATGACTTTGACTGGATAATTAGCAAAAACTTGAGCAAAAACATGAACATGCATTAACATAACTGTATTTTTACAGTAGCATGATAGCAGCTGCATAAGATGTAAATAACACCTGACAATACAGTAAACAAAACATTGTATGCCGTTTAGATCACTGACCCCTCAATATTCAATCTATACTGTTGACTAGAGAGTCATCTAGTGTACACTACAGGAATTCACCTCTTCATGATCAGATCTGACTTAGGTCAATATAAACACATCTCACAGCTGCCACAGACCACTAAATAATCACTTAATAATTAACAAAAATATATTTTACATGTTAATCGTCAATGTTAATAAGAAGAATCTGTGTAAGCGAAAATCATTATTCCAGTGGGAAACATTAAAATTTCCCAAATGTTTAAAATTATAGGTATATAATAATATAATATTACTTTTGTGTGATAAAATCAATATCATCATGTGTGTAAAGTTATATCCAAAGTTGTACACAACTTGCATTGATACTACTTTACATAATAAGTAAGTTGTAATTAAGTTGTTACTGAATTTAAGTAAAATTTTACTAGACATTCATTTAAAGACGTATAATGTTTACATTTTGTACAGTAGCTGTAAGTTACTTCTGAAACAATATATTTATGGACTGTCTCATTCACTTCTATTGTAAACCTCACAGTGTAACAGTTGTGTTTGTTAAAGAGCTAAACTGATGATTGAGGTCAAAGGTGAAGCCTAAAATGGCCAATCATGGTTTAGTGGTTTAAAGTAAAACTCTCACCTTTATAAGAGATGTTGATGGTGATGAATTGGTCAGGTTGATGAAGATAAAACCTCCACCTGAGGAAGATTAAGCTTTTATAACGACTATGATCAATATAACATCAACTATTGATAAAAAGATCACTATTTCTAAAGCAAAAAGTGAACATTAAATAAAACATTAAATAGAAATGGTTTCAAATGTGTTTTTTAGTTTGCAGTCATGTGTTTGTGAAACAATACAAATCAAATTATAACCATTAAATGCTCATTCTCTGATGTTTTTGGCAAGTTTGTGTTTTAAATCAACATACCTGACACGTTAAACTGTTCAGTCAGTCTCACAGCAGCTCTTTTATGATTATGTCTTAATTTGTGTTTCTTTAAGATGAGCCGTACCTTTGTCACTCGGTCAGATCTTTGTCGACTCCAGTTAACTTTAATTTCAGCAGATAATCGTTTGTTTTTCCTCAGTTTTACCTCAGTTTCCTCGACTAATGAAGTCATGCTGCAAAATGTTGAGCTGCTGAAGCGACTGCGCCGATGAGCGCATGCGCGGTTGTGGCTAGAACAGATATAGTAACGGCAAAGAACTCGCATAATGAGCACCGTTTTCATCCTTAATCTTCATCCTTAATGCTACCCGCAAACCTAACCCTAGACCCAAAGTTTCGCTAGATTTAGGACGTAGATGTATCCCATTTAGCCAGAACCGCTGTTTTTATCCTAATTCTACCCTCAAACCAAACCCTAAATTCAACATCTCGCGAGATTTACGCCGTTGCTGTATCCCATCTAGCAAGAGTTTCCGATTCGCGGTAATTAGTTTGGTTGTTCATCAAATACATTGGACATTGACGTCAAGTTCCTCAAATTTAACTACATTCACAACATATTAACACATTAGCTCGTTTTGACAGTGAAGTTAAAGAGAGAGAGAGACGTGAGCGGGGCACCTAAGTTTACTTCAATTTTTCCCATGTAAATTTTATGTCTATTACTGTTGGAAACGTCTAAGCATCTATAATATATTTTTCAACAGTGTTTTATAAAATAAATTATGTAGGGATAGTAATTGATTAATTTATGAAGAGGGTGTGCCAAAACATTTATATCCTGCAAAATTTCACCAAAATAGCAGACCAACAGTGAACTTGAAATTATGTTGATCCATCAACCAAATTATCATTAAATCAACATTGAAATTTTACATTGATTTTTCATCAGGTTTGCACCCTGGAATATTTCAATGATGCAAAATCAATCAAAATGGATAATCTTTCTTCAACATAAATTCAATCACTCAAGGCAGCAGACCAACAGAATCAACATTGAATTGATGTTGATTCATCAACCAAATTATCATTAAAAACCATGCTGACATTTTAAGGCCTACTGATTTTTTGTCAGGTGTGCACCCTAGAATAATGTTATTTCAATAATTTTATTTGCTTTATCTACTGCAGGATTCAATGCTACTAAATCAAGTCTGTTTTGACTAAAAATCAGAGACCACCAGGCTACAATTAACATACTTTAAACCTAAAAGTCACTAACTTAAAGTAAATTAAACAACTTTCAATATACATGTGCAAATGTGTTTTTATGCACCCACACAGTTTAAACAGAATGCATCACCCTCAAGAAATTAAATACCACAAGTAAATTTAAATGTATATTTTGTTAAATTACAATTGTATGATACAAAATTATAAATTAAAATTATAAATATTATTGCCAGAGGACTTAATTGAGACATCATCATAAACATACATGAGCAAAATGGATTTGGAAATGCAAAACTCAAAGACAAACACAGTACTACTTGAAACATTTAGAAATTGAAACATTACCTCAATTCATTGTTTAGGACTTTTTAGTAACTGAAGCTCCTCCTCTGATGCAAATGCAATGGATGTTCTTCTCATTAAAACTTTTTTAAATGTCCAACTAAAGCCTAGTCCTGGATTAATCTATACCATATGGTAAACTGACCAATAATGTTCATATTTAGTTTGCTCATATAAAGTTTAGTTGATCTTTGAAATAATTAGTTTCAGAGATCTCATCAAGAGATTAATGGGAAACATATGAAATGTTCATCATTATGGTGGAGTTTGAACATTTTATATTTTACTGCTGTCATCATATCTTGGTAATAATATAAATAACAGAAAACCTGTAGTTTTTCTGTGAAGAGATTGAGATGAGCTCTTTCATCTATAATTCATGCTTGATGTCTTTGTTTGAAAACTTTACATTCTGGTCTTCACATCAATCACAAAACATTTATGAGTAAACACAAAGAAATATGTTTCACATAATCTTTATTAATAATGATAATGACACACAATCTTAACTTTAAAACAGAGCTAGCATGCCTTCACTCTTCCATTTTTAAACCAAATAATCAGCGCTTACACACTTTAGACAACTGAAATGACCAGGTACAACGGTTTATCAATACAGTTTCATGTATTTGTATTCATATAAATGACGGTTATCTGCTGTAAAGTGAAATAAAAAAGATTAATAACAAGCGAAAAGAATTCATACAAGCTCAACACGCTACGAGTCACATTTAATACTGGAGTACAAATCTGAAGCAGAAACATCATTGCAGTTTAACATTAGTTATCTTATAAGTAAAAGTATCAAAGTTTTTTTTGCATCTGTACTGAGAGTCTGAATGAATTTATAATTTTAATTTTACATTCAGATCTGATCACAGAACAGATTGACTTAAAAAAAAAACATTTTAAGCATAACTATTAATGTAGCAAAATATAATGAAAACATCAAAACCACATACTGAATTGGCACTAAATAACATAAGATGTTTATCAATGATGTGTATTTTTCTGCTACCCAAAAACACACTGAACTTTTATTATCTCCATCACAATAATAAAAACAGATTATCATCTGATCTCAGCTTTGCTGTCAAAACACACAAGCTCAATAGCTTTTTAATGTTAACAGAAAATCAGATTGACAGGTTAGAGAAAGCCTGCAGATCTTCTTACTCTATGTAATGTATATACAGTACAGACTAAAAGTTTGGACACACTTGACTAAAATGTTAACTATAATAAATCTATTTTAAAAATAATTTAATCTGAAGGTGTATGGTTAAATGCTTGAAATTACTTTTGTAGACAAAAATATACCTGTACCAAACAGATTCACTTCTGTATTAGAAAACTAAAATTTTATTTTAAAATATTATTTTTGAAATAGATGACTTACACTGAATATTGAATAAAAAGCAGCCAATAAGAGCCCAGATTAACTCCTTGTGTAGTCTACTCTTCAAAATTCATCCTGAATTGAAAACATTCATGATGTTGAGCATCTATATCCTCCTCAAACTTCTTCTTCATTCAACAGAAGCATTTCAGTTACCGAATCAGTTCCATAGGATCTTGCTGAATCTATCAGGAATAAACAGAATCACAAAAAAAATCAATTAAAAATGATCATGTGACTGAAGCTTATTGGTGGATATTCATAACACTGTTCACTGTGAAGGATTTTGTGTATACAGTGGAAAGAAAAAGGAATAAACTGGTTTTCTACTGTGATTTGCCATAAAATGTGATCTGATCACAGAACAGATTGACTTAAAAAAAACATTTTAAGCATAACTATTAATTTGGCAAAATATAATGAATGTTTAATGGGTGTTTCCAAAAAAGACACAAGAAACTGGAATTATTTATGTCTTGTGAGCTTATGCACATCGTGTTTGTTTATTGTTGTGACCTAGATGAGGATCAGATCACATTTTATGGCAAATCACTGTAGAAAACCAGTTCATTCCTAGGGGTTCACATACTTTTTCTTGCCACTGTATTTGTTTTATGTGTAATCAATGTCTGATGTATTACATTACAACAGTGTCCTGATGTAGTCAACACATGTGTCTGTAAGAATGTGAACCAAATGCCTTATACAGATGGATATATGGCCAATAGAAAGTGACCAGTGTGAATAACAAAGAAACATAATTTCTCAGGGTAGACTAGCCGCCAGTAGAAGGTCCTAACAGCTTTCCAGTATTGGTGTCTCATCATTTATAAAAGCTCACAGTCTCACAGACAAAACCTTTGAGTTAAGATCAAAATTATAAACACAACACTTTTGTTTTGCCCCTATTTTTCATGAAAAACACTGATATAAGATTAAATGAATTATTATTATATCAGAAGTTTTCAGTTACTCACCAAATACAACATTGAATATGCACTGTATGTTTTTTCCATCAGCTTTGTTCAGCTGTAGTGTATAATTTCCTACATCTGCCTTTTCGATCTTTCTGATGGCGAGATTTCCAGTCTGAGCATTCATCTCCAGTCTGCCTTTCTTATTTAGATATTTGGTCTGGTATCTGTTTCCATTCACACCAGTTACCAGAGTGATTTTATTACATGAGGTACGTTTTAATGGATCATCTCTAAAGCTCCACTCCACCCGATCACCACTCTTTATTTGTGCTCCAGTCTTTAGACCAACAGATCCTCCCTTTTCAGCGTACACTGTTTCCATCATCAAACACACACATAAACAGAAAACATGACAGAAAATCAGACAGAGATCAGAGTGATGTTATACAGTCAGTAACGATACAACCATGATCTTTGAGCTCTTAACTCTTTCCCCGTGATTGACGAGTTAACTCAAGAGAAAAGGCTTCCCTGACAATCACGAGTTTTTCCAGCAATCCATAATACCGCTATTATCCACCAGGCGCTCTAACCCAACTTATAAAACTCGGAAGTTAGCCCTTAGGGCAAAAAGTTCAATCTTCATGTATGTTATGAGGATCGCTCTGAATCTGACCTCTTATCAAAAATCCTTCACAAAAATGCTATTATTTCAGCTTTTGCTCAAATTTTGATTTTTTTGAAGAAACCTACCCATATTTGAGAGATGATAACTTTTTTTGTTTGAAAGCAGAGGGTCTGTTCTTTTATTTGATATATTGTATGTTTATATATTTAATTAAGAACATTTTCTGGAAGGCATTAAACTTTTGTGAAAATCATGAAAAATTGCAAATTTTTTAAAAGACTGGTGGGGAAAGAGTTAAACATCATGTGTGATTGATTTCATACGGACTACATTTTATTTATATTTTTTGTTTTATTTTTGATACTATCACACAATGGGTAGTCGTAGCCTTGTGGTTAGAGAGTCAGGCTTGTAACCTGTTTACTACTCACAGATATGGGTTAAATCAGAGGTGACATTTTAAGTATGCGTTGCATACTTTACAAGCAACGTCACTTTTATTTTTTTCACTTCAGTGTTTAGAAAGTCAAATTTTGATGCTCCTAAAGCCGGGCATACACAGTGCAATTTAGGGCCAATCCCATTTCTCTGTCTTACCCCTTCCCCTTACCCCTACCCCTTAGTTTTGCACGTTCACGTGAGAGTAAGGGCTATCCCAATTCTCGTTTTGATCAAGGGGTAGGGCTAAGGGCAAGTGGTAGATACCCCTTAAAACCAAGAATTTCCGCGAGCTTACTTGAAACCAAGGGGTACCCAGAATACACTGCGCAACCGGCAAAAATGGCGGCCAGAGTGTCCAGAGAGTCCCATAAATGTAAGTATTTTCGGCTTAATAATTAATTTAAAAATTACTAACGTCTTGTTTTGTGCTCTACACAGTCCTGTTCATATATATTTGAATTATGTTCTTAATTTAAATATTTTAAAATTTCGCTAGTTTGCTACGCTAACGTTACGTTGCTGATTTGCACAACATTCCCGTATTTGCTGATTTGCACAACATTCCCGTATTTCTCTAACTAGCCATGAATGGACTGCATGCTTGTCTACAGTTTTAACTGGCAGCCAGCAAACAACGATGTATGATGACGTAACCGTAACCAAGCGGTGTCTCATTTCATAGGGGTATGTTTTCACCCCTAGCGCTTAACACTTGGTTTTGAGGGACAAGGGCTAGGGGTAAGACGAAGTGGTAGGGATAGGGGTAAGACAGAGAAATGGGATTGGCCCTTAATGTCTGAATTTGAGCCGATTTGTGAGATGTGCAACTTTTTACTCTGGCCTAATTTTAGTTTTATCGTGTGTTGTTTATCGTGCAGTGTATAGGAGTAATTGAAAGGCGATTAACCTCTCCTGACTGGCAATTGGACGCTCGGATGAATTTCTGACATGTCAGAAATTTTGTTCACTCCTCGTCTCAGTTTAAGCAGAGCTACGAACTGATTCCCCTAAACTCAGTGTATTTGCTCTCCATGCGCCTGTGTGCATCTTTTGGGACTGTACATCCAGTGTAAATATCACCACCTGTACTGTTGTTACTATACATTCACACCGCCGCCAACTTGAGCTTCCAAAGTTACCGGAAGTCGTTCATTTACAATGGAAGCTGACTTCTCTAAGCTGCAAGGAGCGTCAAATCCATCGGCATCGCGTTTTGGACGTTTTGAGTAACCAGACGTCAATCAGAAAGTTGAAAGAAGCTCAACTTTATGATAATGTGCTATGACGCAGTTCAGTGGCAAGCAGCGGGAAAACGCCAGCAACCAATCAGAATATAACCTAGATGTTCTTCGCGGGGGGTTCCAGAGAAACATACGATGTAAACAGTACACAGACTTCAGAGTGGCCAAAGCCTCAACAACCTTCCCTGTACTTTTTGGCTGTGCGGCTTAAGCTTCTTTGGCAGTGTGAACGTACAGTTATGCAGTTAGGTATTATTTAAGGATATTTTCCTCTGGTAAACAGTAAGGGTGATTTTAAATCGAAATGGATAGAAATTAAGTCACAACCTCGAACTTCGAATTAAAAAATGGAATCGTCGATGCTGCCACGCCCCAATGTCACATCCGGTCGGCTTGCCAAGCAGAAAAAATGTTGTGTGCTGCGAGTCAACCTCCCCTAACTTCGCTAGCTACAGCCAGTCAAAAGATAGCATGGCAGGGGACACCACGCAAGCTGCTCTTTACATGGGAAACACAAAAACAGCAAACGCCTCCCACCTTCAGCTGAACTCAATCAGAGCATGCGCGCATAGTACTGACAGGAATGTTCATTCAACTTTAGCCAGACATCACAGACAAGCTCACAAAGGAGATAAACATCCAAAATAATATTGCCTATATAAAAAAACACTTTTCATATCCATCGTCCAATCCCTGCACATGTAATAGAAATCACTGAAACACATCTACTCACCTATGATGGAAACCTTGAATCTCCTGTATTTGGACCTTTGTTTGGTGCAGATCAGTGCTTTATATATTCCAGAGTGTTCAGGTGTGATGTTTATGAGAGTCAGATCTCCGGTCTGAGGGTTCATCTCCAGTCGCTTACTGAATCTATCATCAGTATAGTCATGAATCACAGCTCTTTCGGTCCCACCAATGAATCTAGCTATGTGAATGTCTTCAGCTCCATACATCCACAGTATCAGATCATCTTTCTGTAGTTCATTAACATCAGTGTGAAGAGTAATAGTCCCTCCAAATTCTACCTGTTTAATCCTTTCTTCATTTATAAAAGCAGCATATAGATGAGAGAAAAACAGAAGATCAACATCACATCAGAGTCAATGTACTGGAGAACATCAGATCACATTTTTTTTAACATAAAGATCAATTAGATTTTTAATATAGAGATACAGAGAGAAACTTTACTACTGTCTTAGTCTGAGTTAACTGACCAAAGAGAAAACTGCAAAACCACAACCTCACAAGATCATTTTGCTTTTCATTAAATTTTCTTTTTATACTAAGTTTTGAAAAACTGAACAAAATTTTTGATTTAATGAAGAAAATTTACAGCATACAACATAAAATCAGCATATCTATAGAAAGCCTAAAGAGTACCTATAGCATTATGAAATGTATGAATTGCAGGAATTTGTGAATGACAACATCATACTGTATATAAGTAATATTTAAAGCAATATCGCTTGAGTCGGAGTGTGATATTGGTCTATATCATCATGGCTGGGATTAGAGGCCGCAGGCCGAGTGTTGGAGGCAATCACAGCAGCGATGATATAGAGCTATATTAAACGACTCAGAGAGCGATATTGCTTTTATACAACAGTTCAACGGCACACTAAAACGGAAAACAAGAAAACAAAAACAGAGTTTTTCGATAAACCGAATAGCCGTTTCTTAATATTATCGTTTCTTGGTCACAAAGTGTAGTTCAGTCGAGAATATATGTATAATATTCAAATCTGCAGTCGATAAGTAAAGATTTGGTCACCCCGCTGACCACCGCCCTGACCTGGGCTACATCTCTGACAGAGATTCCCTGGCTCTGATTCTCAGGCCTATCTGTATTTGATGGTCAAAAATTAAATCAAACCCGCAAAATTTGGTGTCATGAAACTATTACCGTATTTTCCGGACAACAAGTTACACTTTTTTCATAGTTTGGTTGGTCCTGCGACTTATAGTCAGGTGCGACTTATATGTCAAAATTAATTCATACTGACTAACATGAAAAAAACATTACCGTCTACAGCCACGAGAGGGCGCTATATTTTGCCTCTGTAGCCTGCTCCTGAAACTGAAACATTAACTTAAAGACAACAGAGAAAGACTTAACAAACAAAATGCCCCCAAAAAGAATAATTTTCTAAATAAATGCGACTTATAGTCCAGTGCAACTTATATATGTTTTTTCCTCTTCATGACACATTTTTTGACTGATGCGACTTATACTCCAGAGCGACTTATAGTCTGGAAAATATGGGTACTTGTTTTTATTCATATTTAGTGTCTGTTGTGTTGTTACTGTTTTGGTGCGAGGTAAAAGTTAATAAAACTATATATATACTATTGACGCGATACGAGCACTCGCTTTTTTATTGGACTTTGTTCTTATCAGTACTACATAAAACAGTTTTTTTATAAGTCAGAGAGATGTTTTTACGTGCTGCTTATAAATATCAGTAACGTTAGTGATATCTCACAACGTGTTTTAATAGTCACGTCATGTGAAAATAAATCAGTAACTTATCCTTACCTGCGGTTCCATGGTGTTTTTGAGTTCTTTTAATGGTAGAAGAGAGATCGGAGAAAATTATTGTTTTCATTGCTTTATTCCAAGTGTTGTTCTTCCACACGATGTGACATTATACCACTTAAGTTTACATCCAAGAGAGCTGATCTTCGACGATTCGATTGGGATTCACAGACTAATTCACAAGCTAAATGAGAACTAAGTGAACTTAATGAGACAAATTGAGAGTGTTTTAAAACAGCACGTCTATGTGTGTCCGTGTGTGCATGCAGCTGTTCTAGTCAGAGATGAGTCTGTTTAAAGAACCTCCATTCACTAATACTAAAATAACCAGTAGGTGGCGCAATGATACAAACGGTGAAGCGGTTACTGTTTAAATAGTCCTTTAGGGTTGTTGCTTGCCACACTGTGCGATCAATATCGTAGTTAAATCCATGTCACACTGTATAATCTCAGTTTCCATCAATGTCAGACTGTACGAGTTTAAAGACTTTTAAAAAGTGGACGCACGCAAACAAACGCGTCCGCAGTTTTACGTCTTCGATCGACGACGGCTGGGCAAACACGCTAAAGCGAAGGCTAGCAAACCGAAACAACATCTAAAAAACTAAAGCACATAATCGAAATATATATGACATGCTTTGTAATGTTAGATTACCTGTCCAAAAGGATGAAAGCCAACTCCGGATCCGTTTTTATCCCCAAAACAAAGCGGAGGTTTCTCCATAATTCAAATGCCCTATCAATGTTAATCCGTGTTTTTGTCCGAAGTTGATCCGATTCACGTTTGGCCTTACGAGCTTCAATATGTGGAGTTTGTGTTGGAGTCTGTGTTGTGCTGGGAGCAGGTCGTTTCAGTCTGTTATCAGACAGTGTCGTCGCTGTAGACGAGACGAGAGGCTCGGGAGCGCGCATGCAGGTGACGTCACTGGATTTCGCGCCAAATCCGGCCCGGTACTTTCACATAAAAATAATAATATTTTTTTCAGAGGTAATAGCAAAACCTGCAAAGTGGATCATTTAAATGTGAGATTACAACCCCTTCACACAAAGGCAATTGAAAAGGGAATAGTTTAAGTAGAAACACTGCGGACAGCTCCTTTAAGTTATCATTACAATAACGCACGCCTGGGAATTAGCCAATCAAATTCGAGAACCAGAAGAACTGTTGTATAAAAAATATATATCACTTGTTTTACCATCATTGTAATTATTATGACTTAAACTTAAGCTCCTTACCTGTGACAATAACATTGAATTGACCGTTTTTTTCATTGCTGGTCTTTACTTGATAAAGTCCTGAGTGTTTGGTTTTGAGATTTCTGATGGTGAGATTTCCAGTCTTATTATCCAGCTTCAGTCTGTTCTTAAATCTTCCATCAGCTCCATCATATGTAAAGAATGTGTTGTCCTTCCTATCGATTTCAGCTATGACCTCATTATATCCATACTTCCACTCGATGACATCTGGTAATGTGAAGAGTCTAAAACCAGCAGTGTGTAAAGTGACAGATTCTCCCACATACACAATTATCTGTCGAACTGTCACATGAGCACACAAAAGAGAGAAACACATGAGAGAAGTATGAACATAACACATTTAAAGATTTTTTATTAACTCTATTATAATAATCATTTCATGATGTGTTCATATAAAACATTATTTAACATAATACCATAGTGTAGTGCCTGAGACAGATAAGAACACAATAACTACATTTTATCAATTTAACCTCACTCAACAATTAATCTAGGCACCAGAGTGTCTGCACTTAACACCCAGATGCAGATACTGGGGTTCAGTCTACATACGTTCCTTATTTATCAGAACTCAAATAACAAATCCAAGATAATCAGGGCCATGTTTCAAAAAGTTTTCCGTTTCAGAATTGGAGGTATTTTAAACCCTGTGTCAAGCCTGCTTGAGAAAAAAAGGTAACATATTATACTCAGTTTCCATGGTAACGTACTCTAACGCTAACCTAGTTGGGAGCAGGTTTTATTCTTTAAACTCAGAGTTTCTCGTGGTCTCCTCCAACATATTCAGTGTTACGACGTAAATAGTCCTCAGATTGTATGTTATATTCTATTACCAGACATTCATGCGAAATCTGATGTAAACAACAGACTATATCTATATTTTACGGATTATACGCATTTGTGGACAAAAATGGTCATTGAATGATTTGAATGATTTCACACATCTGAAAAAGACTGGATTCGACTTGCGGTCATTAACAACACAAAGGTAAGAATTACTGTTTATTTTTTGCATGTTGTTATCCGGACTTCTGTCACAAAATACTACATTTATGATGCTAAAGCATCTGTATCTCAAAACAGCTTTACATGGGGTATAGCTTATCTAAATGAGATGTAAATGAGCGCTATTGTCCCAGCAGACTTATTTATAAGGTTATGCCAAGTGTTGGATGAGTGAGAAAACCCAAGAAACTTGTACACAAATAAAACTAAATGGTGTTCAAACAATACACCTTAAACTTAATGTAGACTATCAAAAAACAGCAGATCTATGTTTATCTATCTCAATCTTATATGTAAATTTATAAAAAGCCTTTGTACTAGCTCAGACTTGATTTATTATTTTAAATTCTGACAATAAAAAATCTTAAAGTACTTTAGAACAACATATTTTATATCCTATTTGTCAGGATCCTTTTGTTTTGTATTAATATCTAGTTCTTTATTGCAGGGTTCTGACAGTACAATGATTTGTGTGGGAACATCTGGTCATAGTATTGTTTGTATTAGACCACGAATTTCCCGTGTCTCGTCTCTTTTACCCCTTGTCATCCTCTTGTCTTTATTGTTTAATCTTTGTCACCTGTTCCCCTCATTATTTTGCCCCTATTTAACCCTCTGGGGTCTAAGGGTTTTTTAGGGCCCTAGAGAAGTTTTGACCTGACATTTGATCTTTTTTCAGTTGCTTAAAACATAATAATGTCAAAAGTCTCGTAACACTGTGTTCAGCACAAACTGGGCTACAATATTATATGATCAACATGTATGTACATATTTGTATTTTTGAGAGAAAAATGTTTATGCATGTTTTTTGAAAAAGCTAAATTTTTAAGTGACTGATATAAGTCCACAAAACTCTTTCTTAACATGTTTTCCCAAGACTTTTCAAAACAGGATCTTGTAGACTAGAGTTTTTTCTTTAAAATGATGTGAAAATCATTCTGCCTACTCATGCACATAAAATATTGATTTACAATTTCAAAGTCACTTTTTGGTTAGGAAGGCAATATGCAAAGAGGCTGGAAAGCTCCTGAATAATCTGTGATTGATAGCTGAGGAAACAAAAGACTTGCATAATGAGCTGCATAATGAGCCTTTAGGCAGGAATGTAAGAAGACGCCATTATTGTTACGTGTTTGTTTGTGAAAGCAACACAAAAGAAATGCCTTCCCATTAACTTACTGTGCAGACATATACGCGAATAAACAAGTATTTAGATGTGCTGTTTGCAATCGCGTCTTTTATAAGAATACCACAAAGTGCATCGAATATGAGGCATTGTGTGTTTGTGTGTATATTTGGCCATCGCGTCACACTATCTGACGGAAACACTCGCATCTGTAGAGAACTTTTAGTTACAGGCGTGAGTAAACAATTATTTAAATGGGATGTTTCAATCGCGGCTTTTATAAGAATACCACAAAGCACATGAATATGGATGATCTCTGCTCTGTCAATTATTTAGATGTGAATTACAAAAAAGTGAGCTATTTATTCTGTGCTAGATCAGATTATTGGGCAAAGGGTCTTTCTTGTGCTCCTATTCAGCATTGAAAGTTATTATTTTGATGTGGAAGTGATTATTTTGTGTTTGTAATGACATCATGGCTAAATAAAAAGAACTTGATTGATTGATTAATATTTGTCCACGGGATTGCATCTGCATAAAAATAAATATAAGGTTCAGTACAGTCCCAAATTATTTACATCTAATATTTTATCAATGATAATAAAATTTAATGTACGTATTGACTCAAGCAGCAATTTCCCACAACATCTCTATATATTATATATTACATTTTAAATGTTATATATATGTAGTTGCTGCACACTAGCAGCAGCACTTCTAGTTTTACTAGTAAAGAGTATCCAGACATCTTTTTCCGTGCTGTTGCCATGATGAATCGTAATATCGGAGCCCCATTGATAACGGCTTTTCATAGTGGCTGTCAAGTTTAAAAGTTTAGTTGAACCTCCTTATTGAAACTTTTCCTGTCAGGTCTAGTGAGTAAGTTGTTGAATGTTTAGTGTCAAGTTTATTGTTTTGTTTTGAGTCAAGTTTATAGTCTAGTCTAATCATGTTAGTGAGTATTGTCTTGTTAATGTTGTTTGCCCCCTTGTGGGTTTTTGTTTTCTTGTTTTATTCAATAAAGTGTCAGTGTTTTTTCATAACTGGGTTTGTTGATTAAAAACCTCACACTATTGCTATAAAGGCTAAAGATTAAACTTACCTGATTGTTTCTTGCGGAGATACCAAATTAGACCAATACAAGCAGCAATACAAGAGGTCAGACAAAAACAAAAACATAATTCTAAACCACCTGGAGATGAACGATACCCTGTAATAGAAGAGACAATGGAGATAAAGAGAACTCATTACAACGCTTAAACCAAGAGATATCAAAACTCCTCCTTAATCACAGTAGAAATAACTAGTGATGCACCGATGTATCGGCCACCGATATTTATCGGCCGATTTTTGATGAATCTGAAACCATCGGCATATCGGCAATAGCACGAAAAAGGCCGATACCGATTGTTTATTAATTAACTGTAGAAAGAAAAAGAAATCCATTATATGTAAAAAAAAAAAAAAAAGAGTTAATGTTGTTAATATAATGTGAAGATTAATGTTGTTAATAAAATAAACTCTCATTTCCCTTTCAGTCGGTCACTACGACGTCACGTCGTGACCGACGAATTGGGAACTCGCTTAGAATGACCAATCTGCTTCGAATACTACTAAAACGCCAATTAACTTGGCATTGAGATATTTGCATAACAATACTCTGCATCTTTTTTGTTTTGAGTTATTAGTGAGTGCGTTGCTGATCCCTGTGCGCATCATCAACTGAGCATCTAAGAGTGAATTTCCCTAAAAGAGTGATACGGAGAGCTTTGTGCCTTGTTAAAGGCAGCCACTCTCTCGTATATCCGGAGATCAGCGTCCTTTTCAGGATGGCTTTTCGTCCGTGTGTTCTTGGATGCGGCAAGTACATGGGTCCAAAGGACGGTCACGAGCGCTGTCTTTAATGCTTGGGCATCGAGCATGCGGAGGCTGCGTTCGCTGGGGGTGCATGTTCTCATTGCGAGGAGATGTCCCTGCTGGATTTACGCAGGCGGTTGTCGTTTCTACGGGAACGGCGTCCGCGTCCGGTGAGTTCTGACCGCCGCCACGGAGCGGCCGCGAAGCTCTCTAAGGACGATCTGCGTCTAACTGTGCTGAGCCGGTCGGGGGATTCGTCCTCCGGCTCTCAGCCTTCCCGTCCTCAGCCGGTAGAGGTGCCTATGGAGACTGCAGCCTCGTGTTCTACGAGCGCTGTAGAATCCGTTGCGCCTCCCTCTGGACCCGCTTCGACCGCAACACCCGAGGGTGGAGCCCCTCTTTCCGAAGCTGACTCCGACGTTCTTCCTCCCTCTGGTCGGGTCGTGACGCCGGAGTTTGACCCGGAGATGGTGGCTGTGCTCTCTCGAGCGGCGGAGACCGTAGGGTTGGAGTGGGTTAACCCCCCTCAGCCCGAACCGTCCCGCCTGGATGATTGGTTCTTCGGAGCTGCCCAGGCTTCACAGCCCTCTCCACCAGTACCTTTCTTCCCCGAGGTGCACGAGGAGCTGTCACGGACTTGGAAGTCGCCGTATTCTACCCGGTTACGGCCGATTCAGCCCTCCCCCCTCACCTCCCTCACCAACGGAGCCGCTAAGGGTTATATGGGGATCCCCCCTGTGGAGCGGGGCGTCGCGATGCAGCTGTGTCCGACCACCGCTGCCTCCTGGAAGGACCGCCCAACCTTCCCTCTCGGGCTTGTAGACAGTCGTCCGGTTTAACGGGCGCTGCCCATCAGGCTTGTGGAGAGGCGGCTTCGGCTCTGCATGCAATGGCTTTGCTGCAGGTCCATCAAGCGAAGGCCTTACGAGATCTGCATGAGGGAGGACACGACTCACCCGTCTTCTCGGAGCTTCGGGCTGCCACTGATTTGGCTCTCCGCGCTACGAAGGTGACGGCGCAGGCGATTGGTCATGCGATGTCTACACTCGTGGTCCAAGAACGCCACCTATGGTTGTGTCTGGCTGACATGACGGAAGCGGACAAGAACAAGTTCCTGGACGCTCCAGTGTCACAGACTGGCCTATTCGGCGAGTCGGTGGAGTCTTTTGCGCAGCAATTCACCGCCGCTCAGAAGCAGACTGAAGCGATCTCCAAGATCATGCCCCGGCGCAAGAGGCCTGCCTCTCGTCCACCAGCACCGGCTGCCCAGTCTGCTCCTCGCCGAGGGCGCCCTGTGGCGGCTGCCTCTGCCCCCCCCTAAGAAATCATCCAGACAACGGAGGGGGAACAGCCGTCGACAGCCCGCCCCGCCCGCTCAACCCGCTTCCCGTGGTCGCAGACGGGGATCTAAGCGGCCCTGAGACGGGCGACCTGGATTCGGATCGGATCACTCTTCGGGAGACGGTGAACGCACCGCTCCTTCCCCCGGAGGAGGGCCGGGTGGAAAATCTTTGGTTTCGTTTTGTTTCTGTTCCGCCGGCTTCTCAGCCGGCACCCACAAAACCACAAAAAGAGTGCATTCCTATTCCTTCTCCAGGTCTCCAGAGGATCGAGAGAGATGTGAGCGGGCATTCATCTGCTCATCCTCCCTCTCCTCCATCGCCAGCGGGGGTTCTGAGGAGTCCGAGCTCTCCACTGCGGAGACCGGACCACCAGCTCCCTCAGCGGTCTCAGGTCAGTGTCACAACACGCACACACACTGTAGCTGCGTGCGCTCTTACGGCGCGCGCACCGGCAGTCTCACCTGTTCCGCTCGTCTGCCCCACCGCGAGCTCTCCGGTTGTGCCGTTAATTCCCCTCGCACGGTCTCTGGAAGCTTGGCTTCAGCTTACCAGCCCGTCCCGATGGGTATTACGCACGATCCGCCTCGGTTACGAAATTCAATTCAACCGGCACACACCCAAATTCTCGGGCATTCGTTTCACTACAGTGAAAGCGTCCGATGCACATGTACTGCGTGCAGAACTCGATGTCCTCCTGGCGAAGGACGCGATCGAACCGGTCCCTCCAACCGAGATGAGCTCAGGGTTTTACAGCCCGTATTTCATAGTTCCAAAGAAGGGCGGTGGGTTACGGCCGATCTTGGATTTGCGCGTTCTGAACCGATCTCTCCAAAGACGATCCTTCAGAATGATAACGCCGAAACTGATATTTCAGTCAATACGGCCCCAGGATTGGTTTGCAGCAATAGATCTGAAAGACGCGTACTTTCATGTGTCCATTCTCCCTCGCCACAGACCGTTTCTGCGCTTTGCGTTCGAGGGGCGGGCATACCAATACAAAGTACTACCGTTCGGGCTGTCTCTCTCTCCCCGTGTATTCACGAAAGTAGTGGAAGCGGCGTTAAAGCCCCTGAGAGAGAGCGGTGTTCGCATTTTGGCTTACCTTGACGATTGGCTTATAATAGCGCATTCTCGGCGGACGCTTTGCGAGCACAGAGACTTAACGCTTCGGCATCTCGCCCGTCTGGGTCTTCGGGTCAACTGGGAAAAGAGCAAACTTTGTCCCACGCAGAGGATCTCTTTTCTCGGGATGGAACTGGACTCGATCGATTTATCGGCACGTTTAACAGAAGCGCGCGTCCAATCAATTCTGACTTGCCTTGGTTCTTTCCGAGGGAAGAACGCGGTCCCTCTGAAACAATTTCAGAAGCTCCTGGGAAATATGGCAGCAGCCGCGGCCGTGACACCGCTCGGGCTGCTCCATATGAGACCGCTTCAGCGTTGGCTTCACGATCGAGTCCCGAGGAGAGCGTGGCGCGCCGGCATTCACCGTGTAACCATTACACCTGCGTGTCGTCTAACATTCACCCCGTGGTTAGACCCTGCGTTTCTGAGAGCAGGGGTTTCCATGAGACAGATTTATTGGCATGCTGTTGTACACACAGATGCATCCAACACGGGGTGGGGAGCCACGTACAACGGGCTTGCAGCTTCGGGGGTGTGGACAGCACCCCAGCTGCACTGGCATATCAATTGCCGCGAGTTGTGGGCTGTATATCTGGGACTCGTACGCTTTGCTACGGAGCTGCGAGGGAAGGATGTACTAGTACGCACCGACAACACTGCGACCGTTGCGTATATCAACCGTCAAGGCGGTTTGCGCTCTCGTCACATGTCGCATCTCGCCCGTCATCTCCTCCTTTGGAGTCAGAAGCATCTGAGGTCCCTTCGTGCCATTCACATTCCGGGTTCACTCAATACAGCGGCAGACGCGCTTTCCCGAGCTGCGCGCCCCGGAGAATGGCGACTCCACCCCCAGACGGTACAGCTAATTTGGAGGAAGTTCGGTCGTGCGCAGATAGATCTATTTGCGTCCCCGGACGATACCCACTGTCGCCTGTTTTATTCACTAACCGAGGGCAGCCTCGGCGTGGATGCGCTGACACACAGCTGGCCGCGGGGGATGCGCAAATACGCGTTTCCACCAGTGAGTTTAATCGCACAGACGCTGTGCAAAGTCAGGCAGGACGAGGAGAGCCTTCTACTGGTCGCTCCTTACTGGACGACCAGGAATTGGTTTTCAGAACTAATGCTCCTCGCGACAGCCCCTCCCTGGCGGATTCCCCTGAGGAAGGACCTTCTTTCTCAAGGAGGGGGCACATTATGGCACCCGCGCCCCGACCTGTGGGATCTCCACGTATGGTCGTTGAGCGCGCACAAGGTTTAGGTGATTTATCGCAAGCGATATCTAACACCATCGCCGCGGCTCGAGCTCCGTCCACAAGACGGGCTTACGCGCTTAAATGGAACCTTTTCGTCGATTGGTGCTCTTTGCAACGCGAGGACCCCCGAGAATGCCCCATTAATATTGTGCTTTCATACCTTCAACGCCGGTTAGATGGTAGGCTGTCACCCTCCACCATTAAAGTTGATATCGCTGCTATTTCTGCTCATCACTCACTTATTAATGGCAGATCAGTCAGCCAGCACGACTTAGTTATTAGGTTTTTAAGAGGCGCTCGTAGGCTAAACCCCTCGCGCCCTCCCTCTATTCCTCCTTGGGACCTGTCCATGGTGCTGAAAGCCCTGCGGGAGAACCCATTCGAGCCTTTGCAGTCTGCGAGTCTGAAGTTTTTATCAATGAAAACTCTGACCCTACTCGCATTGGCCTCTGTTAAGAGGGTAGGTGACCTTCATGCATTCTCTATCGACGATTCGTGCCTTCAGTTTGGCCCTGCTGTCTCGAGTGTTACATTGAGACCAGACCAGGCTACGTGCCCAAAGTTCCCACCACTCCCTTCAGAGATCAAGTGGTGAGCTTGCAAGCTTTGCCCGCGGAGGCGGCAGACCCGACCATGGCTTTATTATGCCCCGTACGAGCGCTACGAATCTACGTGGATCGCACACAAAGCCTTAGGACCTCAGATCAGCTCTTTGTTTGTTACGGTGGTCAGCAGAGAGGGAAAGCTGTCACTAAGCAGAGGATGTCTCATTGGATAGTTGATACTATCGCCCTTGCTTATAATCTGCAGGGCATTCCTTGTCCATTTAATCTGAGAGCGCACTCCACACGGAGTGTTGGCTCATCTTGGGCACTCGCTCGTGGTTCCTCGCTTACAGACATCTGCAGAGCTGCTGGTTGGGCGACACCTAATACGTTCACTAGATTTTACAGTGTTCGTGTCGAGCCTGTCTCCTCTCTTGTTCTTTCCTCGATAGGGGAAGCACAGAGAACAGGCTCGCAGGTCGGCTTGCAGCCTCCGACTGACGCTACACAATAACTGTCAGTATGGAAGGCCTTCAGGACAAAAATGCGTAATACTTTGTTTTGTCTTCCTCCGCTGCCTTGGCAGCCTGATGTTGCGGAGCATCCGCTGCCAGCCTCTCACTAGCTGCATCCTCGCGAACCTATGTGTTTGGCTCGGGCATCCACATTGCGTCCCATCGGGTTCCTTTGTGAGTATTTTTCCGTGGGGTTAATCCTACTAGCCCACGTTTCCCTCAGCAGAGCACTGCTTTGCTTACACAGCCACGGCTGTCTTTATACCTCAACTACGGTTGACTTCGCCCACCAATAGCCCTTAACGGGGCGGTGGCTTCCGCAGCGTCCCTATACCGCTCCGATAGGGCGCTTCCCAGTCGCTGGCACTACTGTGGGGTTAAAGGAACATCTAGTGCCCGGCCTTCTGCCTTAAAACCTAATTCTCCTTATCCTTAAGTGGAACCGGAGGGCTTTACGCAGACACTGGAAGAGGTCAGCCCTCAGTGGCGTTTTGGTAGGGATTCCCAATTCGTCGGTCACGACGTGACGTCGTAGTGACCGACTGAAAGGGAACGTCTCGGGTACGTATGTAACCCTCGTTCCCTGAAGGAGGGAACGGAGATGTCACGTCCTGTCGCCACAGGGCTGCTCCCTGCTGTTTATCGGCCGGTCACACTTTCCGGCTTTCTCAGCGAAAAAGAAGCTAATTTCCCTATTTGCACCTGCTGCTTATATACGCACCTGGCGGGGCGGCGCCAGCATTATGCAAATATCTCAATGCCAAGTTCATTGGCGTTTTAGTAGTATTCGAAGCAGATTGGTCTCTCTAAGCGAGTTCCCAATTCGTCGGTCACGACGTGACGTCTCCGTTCCCTCCTTCAGGGAACGAGGGTTACATACGTAACCGAGACGTTTCCTATTGCAGAAAAAAAATTACTCTAGACATACTCTTTTCGTGGTTTGCGGTGGGTAAATACGCCACAAAAGGGGCGTGCACACCAAAGCTTTTTGGCCAGCACATGTTTTCAATGGTTTCCAATTATCAATTATTATATATTATTCCAATTATTATTTATCAAATAAGCCAGCAGCTAGTGTTTTTTTTCCGCCCTGAAAACCGGCGCTTGGTGGTTTTTCTGCACTCGGCGCTGAGCGTCGAGAGTTAAAAGAGATTTAACTTTGGGTGAAAAGCTCCACTCGTCAATGTCAGTTCTCACACAGCCGTCCAATCCCAGTGGAGGAGGGGTGGGACAAGTTTCACAACAACCAACTGGCTCACAGCTCAAGTTTCACAGCTAAAATCACTCGGCTGAAAAAACGAGATGGTTCTCACTGCGGAACACAACACCCAGGGGCGGGATTGGATCTAGATCCAACTCCTCCCATTTTTTATACTTTGTTCTGCCAAATGAACCAGTATATTTGCGTTGTTGCAGCCTGCAATTAGTTGCAACCTGTGGTTGCAGACTTTGCTCTTATCAATTTAAGTGTACGTTTGATTTATATTATAGTCGAGAAAGATTCATAATTTAGAAAGTATCACAGTTAGGTGTAAGGGGAGGCAAGGACACGTTCCCGACAGTGTGATATCACTGAAGTGATTTATTTGTACATTATCCCACTTATTACACAGCTATTCCTATACGAGTAAATATAACAACAAAATTATTTGATATCTTTTATTAGCAAATTTCAAAAAAAGTAAACCATCTACGAGGGAAACCTGTTTCCTAATGGCTGTAAGCAAAGACACATTAAAACAAGTTGAAAGTCCATACAAGATACATATTCAATTCATTAATTTCTAAATAACATGCCATAGCCTATATATTTTGTATATACTGTATCCATTCATAGGTCTTAAACTGCATGTGGTAAGATTACTCGTAGTAGGCTTACCAGAAATGTTTTACTACAAAACATTATAGCAAAAAACTTACATTTCACATTAAAAGGCACTACTTTTATTGTAGTCATAAGTAAAGTTTGTTTTTATGTCAAAAGAAAAACTTAATTTAGTTACGACTTAATGTGGAAATGATAACGCAGCAACATGTGTATGACGTGTGTTGTGGTAAAACTGCCGACCAATGGGATCTCTGGATCTGGATCCAGCTCCACCCCTGGATCTAAATCCAACCCCGCCCCCTAGATGTTGTGTTCTGCAGCAAGGCGCTACTGGAGAAAACAGCTGGCAATCTGTGTCCTCCGGGTGTTTTCAGCTACGTTTTGATGTGCACAACCCCTCAGTGTAACTAACTCCTCCCCTGTACAGTATGTAACAAAAAAATTTAACATGTGACATCGCCTAGTGCGCCTTTAAGGATAAAGATTAAACTTACCTGACTGGTTGTTAATACAGAGATACAAAATTAGACCGACAATACAAGCAACCAGGAGGATTAAAAAAATGCATAATCCTGCTACAGCACCTGAAGACCAACCAGCTCCTGTAATGATAGAGAGAGAGACAATGGAGAGAGAGAGAGAGAGAGAGAGAGAGAGAGAGAGAGAGAGAGAGAGTAGAGAGAAAACGTCTCGGTTACGGATGTAACCCTCGTTCCCTGAAGGAGGGAACGGAGACGTCACGTCGTGACCGACGAATTGGGAACTCGCTTAGAGAGACCAATCTGCTTCGAATACTACTAAAACGCCAATGAACTTGGCATTGAGATATTTGCATAATGCTGGCGCCGCCCCGCCAGGTGCGTATATAAGCAGCAGGTGCAAATAGGGAAATTAGCTTCTTTTTCGCTGAGAAAGCCGGAAAGTGTGACCGGCCGTAACAGCAGGTGGCAGCACCTGTGGCGACGGGACGTGACGTCTCCGTTCCCTCCTTCAGGGAACGAGGGTTACATCCGTAACCGAGACGTTCCCTTTCAGTCGGTCACTACGACGTCACGTCGTGACCGACGAATTGGGAATCCCTATCAAAACGCCACTAGGGGCTGACCTCTTCCAGTGACTGCGTAAAAGCCCTCCGGTTCCACTTAAGGAGGAGGAGGTAGGTTTTAAGGCAGAAGGCCGGGCACTAGATGTTCCTTTAACCCCACAGAAGTGCCAGCGACTGGGAAGCGCCCTACCTGAGCGGGATAGGAACGCTGCGGAAGCCACCACCCGTCTTAAGGGCTAATGGTGGGCGAAAGTCAACCGTAGTTGAGGAATAAAGACAGCCGTGGCTGTGTAAGCAAAGCAGTGCTCTGCTAAGGGAAACGTGGGCTAGGTAGGATTAACCCCACGGAAAAATACTCACAAAGGAACCCGGTGGGACACAATGTGGAGCCCGAGCCAGACACGTAGGTTCGCGAGGATACAGCTAGTGAAGGCTGACAGCCAAAGCTCCGCAACAAAGGCTGCCAAGGCAGCGGAGGAAGAACAATTCAAACCATTACGCATTTTTGTTCTGAAGGCCTTCCATACTGACACAGTTATGAAGCATCAGTTGGAGGCTGCAAGCCGACCTGCGAGACTGCTCTCCGTGCTCCCCCTGGTGAGGAAAGAACACGAGAGGATACAGGCTCAATACGAACATTGTAAAATCTAATGAACGTATTAGGTGTCGCCCAACCAGCAGCTCTACAGATGTCTGTTAGCGAGGAACCACGAGCTAGAGCCCAAGATGAGGCAACACTCCGTGTGGAGTGCGCTCTCAAATTAAAGGGGCAAGGAATACCCTGAAGATTATAAGCCAGGGCGATAGTATCAACTATCCAATGAGACATCCTCTGCTTAGTGACAGCTTTCCCTTTCTGCTGGCCACCATAACAAACAAAGAGCTGGTCTGAGGTCCTGAGGCTTTGCGTGCGATCCACGTAGAGTCGCAGTGCGCGTACGGGGCACAACAAAGCCATGGTTGGGTCTGCGTCCTCCGGGGGCAGCGCTTGCAAGCTCACCACCTGGTCTCTGAAAGGAGTGGTGGGAACTTTGGGCACGTAGCCTGGTCTGGGCCTCAATGTTACGCTCGAGGCAGCAGGACCAAACTGAAGGCACGAATCGTCAACAGAGAATGCATGTAAATCCCCTACTCTCTTTACTGAGGCCAATGCTAGCAGGGTCAGAGCTTTCATTGATAAAAGCTTCAGACTCGCAGACTGCAAAGGCTCGAACGGGGGGGCCTGAAGGGCTTTCAGCACCATGGACAGGTCCCAAGGAGGAATAGAAGGAGGGCGCAAGGGGTTTAGCCTGCGAGCGCCTCTTATAGTTTAATAACCAAATCATGCTGGCCAACTGATCTGCCGTTGATAAGTGAGTGAGTGACGAGCAGAAATAGCGGCGATATCAACTTTAATGGCGAAGGGACAGCCTACCATCTAACCTATGTTGAAGATATAAAGCACAATGTTAATGGGGCATTCTCTGGGGTCCTCCGTTGCAAAGAGTACCAGGTGACGAAAAAAGGTTTCATTAAGCGCGTAAGCCCGTCTTGTGGACGGAGCTCGAACCGCGTCGATGGTGTTAGATACCGTTTGCGATAAATCACCTAAACCTTGCGCGCGCTCAACGACCACACATGGAGATACGGGTCGGGGCGCGAGTGCCAATGTGCCCCTTCCTAAGAAAGAAAGTCCTTCCTCAGGGGAATCCGCCAGGGAGGGCTGTCGCGAGGAGCATTAACTATGAAAAACCAATTCCCAGTCGTCCAGTACGGACGATTAATAAAAGGCTCTCCTCGTCCTGCCTGACTTTGCACAGTGTCTGTGCGATTAAGCTCACTGGAAGGAATGCGTATTTGCGCATCCCCCGAGGCCAGCTGTGTGCCAATGCGTCCACGCCGAGGCTGCCCTCGGTTAGTGAATAAAATAGGCGACAGTGGGTATCGTCCGGCGACGCAAACAGGTCTGTCTGCGCACGACCGAACTTCTTCCAAATTAGCTGGACCGTCTGGGGGTGGAGTCGCCATTCGCCGGGGCGCGCAGCTCGAGAAGCGCGTCCGCTGCTGTATTGAGCGAGCCCGGAATGTGAATGGCACGAAGGGACCTCAGATGCTTCTGACTCCAAAGGAGGAGATGACGAGCGAGATGCGACAGGTGACGAGAGCGCAAAACCGCCTTAACGGTAAATAACGCAACAGTCGCAATGTTATTGGTGTCGGCTAATACATCCTTCCCTCGCATCTCCATAGCGGAGCGTACAAGTCCCAGATATACAGCGCACCGCTCGCGGCAGTTGGGGTGCTATGCACACCCCTGAGACTGCAAGCCCGTCATACGTGGCGATCATCCCGTGCTAAGGGCATACATGCTACAGAATGCCAGGAGACCCTTCAGGGGCGCATTGTCTATCGGAAATGCTGGGTCTACCACGGGGAAGTTGGAATGACACGCAGGTGTAATGTTTACACGGTGTATGCCGGTGCGCCACGCTCTCCTCGAGACTCGATCGTAAGCCAACGCTGAAGCGGTCTCATATGAAGCAGCTCGGGCGGTGTCACAGCCGCAGCATGCTGTCATATGTCCAGGAGCTTCTGAAATTGTTTCAGAGGGACCGCGTACTTCCCTCGAATTAAACCGAGGCAAGTCAGAACTGACTGGTTGCGCGCTCTTGTAAAACACGCCATTTAGTCGATCGAGTCTAATTTCCATACTGAGAAAAAGGATCCTCTGCACGGGGCAAAGTACTCTTTCCCAGTCGACCTGAAGACATAAACGAGCGAGATGCCGAAGCATTAACTCTGTGTTCGCGCACGTCTGCCAAGAACGGGCTATTATAAGTCGACGTACATAAAAGCAGAATGCGAACAACCCTCTCTCTGATATTTTAAAGCCGTGACTAGCACATGGAGACACGGAGAGAGAGAGACAGCTCGAATGATGTACTTAGTATTAATATGCCCACCCCACGACGCAGAGCGAAAAAACGGTCTAAAGCGAGGGGAGATGGACACATAAAGTACACGTCTTACAGGTCTAAGGCTGCAAACGATCTGAATATTGAAATACGAGCCTCGGCGTTATCGTCCAAAAAGAACACCTTTGTAGAGCCGGTGCGTAAATCAAATCGATCGTAACCCGCCGCGTATTTTGGGTACTATGAGATAAAGGCTGGAAAAACCCTATCATCATCATCTCGGTAAGAGGGACCGGCTCGAACATCCTTCGCCAACAGGATATCGACTTTTGCACGCAGTACATGTGCATCGGACGCTTTCACCACAGTGAAACGAAAGCCCGAATTTTGGGGAGCGCCGGATTCGTAACCGAGGCGGATCGTGCGTAAAACCCAACGAAACGGGCTGGGAACTGAAGCCAAGCACCCAGGCACCGTACGAGGAGAAATAACGACACTACCGAAGTACCCGCGGTGGGGCAGCGAAGCGAGACAGGTGGGACTGCCGGTGCGTCTGCTGTGACAGCATAAGCATCTACAGTATGTGTGTGTGACACTGACCTGAGCCCGCTGAGGGTGACGGTCGTCTGGTCTCCTCAGCGGAGAGCACAGACTCCGAGGAGGGTGCTGGTGGTCCCGTCTCCTCAGCGGAGAGCTGGAACTCCTCAGGACACCCGCTGGCGATAGAGGAGAGGGAGGAAGAGCACGTAAATGCCCGCTCACATCTCTCTCGATCCTCTGGAGACCTGGAGAAGGAATAGGAATGCACTCTCTTTGTGGTTTTGTGGGTGCCGGCTGAGAAGCCGGCGGAACAGAAACAAAACGAAACCAAAGATTCTCCACCCGGCCCTCTACCGGTGGAGGGAGCGATGCCATCACCGTCTCCCATAGAGTGATCCCATCCGAATCCAGGTCGCCCGTCTCAGGGCCGCTTCGATTTCCGTTTACCACGGGAAGCGGGTGGGGCGGGCGGGGCGGGCTGCCGACGGCTGTTCCCCCTCCGTGGCCTGGAAGATGTTCTAGTGGGGGGGGTGGAGGCAGCCGCCGCAGGGCGCCCTCGGCGAGGAGCAGACGGGGCCGCCGGCGCTGGAGGGCGAGATGCAGGTCGCTTGCGCCGGGGCATGATCTGAGCGATCGCCTCCGTCTGCTTCTGGGCGGCGGAGAACTGCTGGGCAAAAGACTCCACCGACTCACCGAAGAGACCAGCCTGGGACACGGGAGCGTCTAAGAACTTGTTCTTCTCCGCATCCGACATGTCCGCCAGACATAGCCATAAGTGGCGTTCCTGGACCACCATCGTGGACATGGCACGACCAATCGCCTGCGCTGTCACCTTCGTAGCGCGAAGAGCCAGATCAGTGGCAGCCCGGAGCTCCGAAAGGACAGGCGAGTCGTGTCCTCCCTCGTGCAGATCCCTCAAGGCCTTCGCTTGATGAACCTGCAGCAACGCCATTGCGTGCAGGGCTGAAGGCCGCCTCTCCACATGCCTGGTGGGCAGCGCCCGTTAAACCGGAGGACTGTCTGCAGGCACGAGAGGGGAGGGTTGGGCGGTCCTTCCAAGAGGGAGCGTGGGCCGGACACAGTTGCATCGCGACAGCACGCTCCACGGGAGGGATCCCCGTGTAACCCTTAGCGGCTCCGCTGGTGAGGGAGGTGAGGGGGGAGGGCTGAAACGGCCGTAATCTCGTGGAAAACGGCGACTTCCAGGTTCTAGTCAGCTCCTCGTGCACCTCGGGGAAGAAAGGCACCGGTGGAGAGGGTTGTGAAACCCGGGCAGCTCCAAAGAACCAATCATCCAGGCGGGACGGTTCGGGCTGAGGGGGGGGAACCCACTCTAACCCTACGGTCTCCGCCGCTCGAGCGAGCACGGCCACCATCTCTGGATCGAACTCCGGCGTCCCAACCCGACCAGAGGGAGGAAGGGCGTCGGGGTCCACGTCAGGGGGAGGAGGCCCACCCTCGGATGCTGCGGCGTCGGTGGACCCGGAGGGCGGCACGATGGATTCTAGAGACATCGTAGAACACGACGCTGAAGTCTCCATCGGCACATCAACCGGCTGTGGATGAGGAGGCTGAGAGCCTGAGGACGAATCCCCCGCTCGGCTCAGCACAGTGATGCGCAGGTCGTCCTTTGAGAGCTTCACAGCCGCACCGTGGCGGCGTTCAGCACTCGCATGACGAGGGTTGCGCTTTTTCCCGGAGGAAAGACAACCGTCTGCGCAAATCCACAAGGGACATGTTCTCGCAGTGAGAACACTTACCCCCAGCGAACGCTGCCTCTGCGTGCTCGATGCCCAAACACGAAAGACAACGCTCGTGACCGTCCTTCGGACCCATGTATTTGCCGCACCCAAGATCGCACGGACGAAAAGCCATCCTGAAAAGGACGCTGATGTCCGGATATACGAGAGAGTGGCTGCCTTTAACAAGGCACAAAGCTCTCTCGTATCACTCTTTTAGGGAAATTCACTCAGATGCTTAGTTGATGAGCGCACAGGAAGGCAACGCACACACAAAACTCAAAACAACAAACAGGTGTAGAGCAGTGGAATTAAGCGAAGCGTCTGCTGTGGTACTGCTAGTCCAACCAACTTCAGCAATCGAATCCCACCAGAGTAAAGTAGCTTCTCAGTAGCAGATACTGCCGGCTTTCGAAGCGATAAAAAGCTAATTTCCCTATTTGCACCTGCTGCTTATATACGCACCTGGCGGGGCGGGGCGGCGCCAGCATTATGCAAATATCTCAATGCCAAGTTCATTGGCGTTTTAGTAGTATTCGAAGCAGATTGGTCTCTCTAAGCGAGTTCCCAATTCGTCGGTCACGACGTGACGTCGTAGTGACCGACTGAAAGGGAACTCATAACAAATCTTAAACCAAGAGAAATCAAAACACCTTAATCACAGTACAAATAAAACAACACTGCTGTACAAACATTATATTGTTAAATATATATTTAAAATCTATTATAATGCCAAAATATCTTGCCCATGTCCATTTTATTTTTCCTTGTGATAAGTAGAGCAGGTCTTGCTTGTCCTACAAAGTTAATCAAATGCCATTTTACCTTTTGCTTCTGATTATATCCAGCACCCAAAATAAAAGCACCTGGAGTAAAAACCTTACCACAATTAACAAAAACCAATGGCATTAATCTCCTGCATTCAAATAAAATAAAGAAAAACATTTTGTCCACAAAAGATACAGTTGTCATTAACACTGGGGTTTACAACAGAAACAAAAGGATGAACTGCTACAATCCCATTCAAAATTCTCCACTGTAGGTCACAAACACGTTTAGTCATAGATCTTCAGGTCCTTCCAAAAACTTCTGAATGAATTGTGGGCTGAAACCCACATATCTTAACATATACAGTATCAGTGCCATTGCTTTTTCTCAAAATGCAAGCCTGTAATATTTTTGTAATGTATTTTTGTCAAATCTACTCAAACATACTAATATAACAGCTAATGCCTAATCCTGGATTAATCGAAACCCTGTCCAAGAAAACCAACCCATATGGTTGCAGTATGTTTTAAAGTAAGTCTAAATGGAGAACTCCTATGACATGATCTGAATTATTTACACACTCATATAAAAATTGTTACTTAGAGATTTAAGAGACTCACCACTGATAATAACACTGAATGTCTTGTCAAAGGTATGATTGTTACTGCTGATCTTTAGTTGATAAAGTCCACTGTGTTTAGTTTTGCTGTCAGTGATGATGAGATCTCCAGTTCGTTCATTCAGCTTCAGTCTGTCTCTGAAACTCCCATCAGCGCCATCATATACTGAAGTCGTATTGTCCTCCATATCAACTTTAGCTATGAGAACACTTTCATTTCCAAACCTCCACACTATGAGATCACCTCTCTGTATTTGTACATCAGTGTGTAGAGTAACAGATTCACCCTCAGTCACTGACACTGACTTCACATTACTTGGTCCAGCATCAGTAACAGGAAGAGTTTCTACAAGAAACAGTTACACAAACAGAGATTACACAGAGATATTCAACATGACTATTCAGCTATAAATGACAGCACTTTACTGCCATAAACAAAAAAAATTAAATCAGATGTAAATATTTTGAGTTGAAATATTCACTTAGCATTTCAAAAAAATAAACAACATATATTACATTGATTTCAGTCGGTTTTACTTAAATCCATAATACCTAAACTCAGCAGAGAAAATGATTATTTCTTTACAAAATTCTAGGATTTATTGCTATATTCATAGTGAGAACTAATGATGATCATCACACAAGTTTGGGGAAGGCCATATTATGTCTCCAGTTCACGTAGGCTTGCATGTTTTTGGAGTGTGGAAGCAACACTTTAGAATACTGTATCTTACTTACTGAATAACTAATAAGGAATTACAGCAGAATTAATCGTTAGTTCTTCATTAACACTCAAGTCACTACTATTAACTACTATGGAATATGTGTTAATTAATCAGTATGTCATAGCGGTTTTTAATTATGTTAAGTAACTATTAGTTAATCAGTAACTTATCAATTCAGTCATGCCTCCTGAAGAACTACGATTAAGTAACTACTAATTCCGCTTCAGGAGGAATAACTATTAAGTAACTATTAATGAACTGTGATGCTCAGTATCAGGTTATTGCCTGTCTTCTTCTTTACTACTAATTTTAGTTGATTTACTTAGATGGAGCCATGACCTGCCAATACCTCAGGTAGATGTTTATGGCCATATATATATATTGTGTGTCTGTTTTTAATCAAGATATTTCACATCACACTATTATAAAGTGATGACAAATGAATTCTGTATTTAAGGCAATGATCAAATAATTACTTTGAACCCATTGATAATTAATGTAGAATTACCACATCGTTATCAAGGAATTACTAAGAACCTGGAACAGTATTCTAAAGTGAAAACAATGGGAATGAATGAAAATGAATG
Organism: Misgurnus mizolepis; assembly: GCA_025389145.1. Classification (NCBI taxonomy): domain Eukaryota; kingdom Metazoa; phylum Chordata; class Actinopteri; order Cypriniformes; family Cobitidae; genus Misgurnus; species Misgurnus mizolepis. Next base: position 6,459,418 of record JAIFKI010000021.1, read on the forward strand.
TTAAGTGTTGTATTAATGACATGTTTGTGCATGCACATAGCCAGCCACTCTTGAAGAAGTGCTGTATATTGGTAAGAGTTATTTTCTGAAGGCCACGAAATTAACGTTTCTTAGAGTTAATGTACTATTATAAGTATATTCAGTGGACGAATGCATTAATTAATTGTTATTATTAATTCTGCTAAATTAGGTAAAACCCTATAAGTTTGTATAGTTAATTACAGTTAATTATACTTACTCCCTTTTGAGCTAAATCTGGGATTCCCTTATCATATTTTAGTAGGAGGTTCAATGTTTTAAATAACATTTCCTTTCCACCCAGCTGAATTGCTACATTGCCTATATCTGAAAACCTCTTCAGAACAACTTTCTCCAACTCAACTTTTTCCAGATCTGTTGTACAGTATAGGACTTGATGTTGATATCCCTTTATGCATACTTGAGGCAACGATGAGACTCTGTGGGATGGTCAATTGAGTGATGGCACCCTCTGCCACACTACTCCTGAGCCCTTCCATCTCCTGAGGTTGCCATGACCTAACCTCAATCTCTGATGCCACAATCTCACCCCAAGCCAACCATGTGTGCCAACCCGTTTGACTAAGGCCAGATGCCCCACTGTCGTCGTTAATGCAGGTTCAGGGGCAAACGGTGGGAAAATATCTACCACAATTAGCCAACAACACTGGTCTATTGTATAGGACTTGGTGTTGATATTAATTAATACTTACCTGAGGCACTATTGAGACTCCGTGGAATGGTCAATTAAGTGATGGCACCCTTTGGGTGGTCAAGTGGGTGTTTCGCTGATAGGCCCACAACACCTCCAGAGGGTTCAGCAGTGAATCCCATCGTCCGAGGTTCACTCCCTAGGTGCCATTAACTTACTTGAAGACCCAGGCGGAGTCTTTTCTCTTCACCCACAGCCACTGGCTTCCCTTTTCCGCAGCCGCGGAGAGGTCTTTGACTGCTTGCCGGTGGGCCTTTCCTCACACTCCTATCTTCCTGAATAGCCTCGGTTTTTCCATCAACGTCTAGACGACTGATCTTTCAGAACTGCCCGATCTCTGCCAAGTCCTTTTCCTTGGGGATAAGGATCCCACCAGCTCTCTGCCAGGATGTTGGTATCTTTTTCTTTTGCCACAATTCCCATCAGTTTGCAGAGGAATCGCAGGACAGCTGGAGCATTTTTGTAGAGCCTGTATGGAACTCCATTGGGGCCTGGAGAAGATGCGTCTCTTGCTCTACACACCGTTTGTTCTACCTCACTTTACCTGGGTGGACTGATATCATGCTTGTGTCCTGGTGGGTTAACTAGTGGCATGTCATGTGGGAGTCTAACCTTTTCCTGGTATCTGTCATCTGTGCAGAAGTTTTTCAGATGTGTTTCCAGGTCAGCCTTTGACACTGAGAGACTTCTGCTCTTCTCCTTTGTGAAGAGACTCTTCATAAATTTAAAGGGATCTTTGTAGAAGCATGACCTTGTTTGCTCCTTCCTTCGGCGCTTCCTCAGGAGGTTTTCAGCTCTCTTCAGTGTTGCAAGCCTGCTTTGAATCTCTTTTGGCAACAGGTTTATACCCTCCTTCTCCTCCTCTATGGCCTTCCACCATTGCCTCCTCTCCTTGACTAGGAGATCTATCTCTGTCTGCCTTCTGGACTTGGTGGGGATTGAAGTAGTACGTTGACTGTCTTCGACCACTCCAAATCGTTCCACCCCGTACGCATAGATAAGATAGCCCATCCTTTCCAACTTTTTTATAGCTGTGCCTCCGATCCCTTCCAGTATGGTGCAGAGATCAGTGTTGGCCTCCTTCCACATCATCTTGTTGGACGCTTTTGGCCATATGACTAATGGCCTTCGCCCCTGAATTTTTTTTTCTCTGCTGTTGGTCGTGATGGGTTGGTTTCAGGTTGCCCTCTTGTGCCATGTTGTTCCTTGTCTAGGGCAAGGGTGTTGATGTCCTGCAGACTGTGGTGTGTGTCCTGCTGCTGAACTTCTGTCGACTGACTCGGCCTGCTTCTCAGAAAGTAGCTGTCGATGCGGCTACCCTGTTGACCCTTCTTTAGGCACCTTTTTTTGCCTTTGTCCAACCACAAATGCAGTTCTGGAGTTTACATCCTGCTGTAGCTGTCAGAGCCTCAGGTATGTTGATCATCAGTCTAATCTGTTCCATTTCTGTGTTCATTACCGGGTTATCCACAGACGAGCCATTGTCCGCCCCCGCTCTCGCTGGCTCAGGGGGTGTTTTCTTAGGACTCTCCATAGCTATGTGTCGGTGAGACCCATACACCTCTCGTGCTGAATCCCGCCGCCACGGGTAGCTAGCCCATGGTGGCCCCATTGGGGTCTGTTCCCTCCTGTCAGCTGTCTCTTCACGCTGTTGCAAGGTCTTTTCCTTTTGTCAGCTGCCCTTTTACAGCAGTCACTGAGATAAGCATGAACTCGACTGGAGATGCTGTTTGCTGTGTTGCCAAGTCCTCTGCTTTTTTGTGGACTTCAGATTTGGACTACTTTAAACTAGTTGATTTTATTCTGCTGGTTAAAGATCAAAGGATTTTGTTTATTAGTTATTGGTATTTGGCCTGTGAATAGTCATTGGGATGATTTTAGGCTAGTTTTGGATGTGCATTAGGCTAGTTTTAATACGCGAATCTGGTAACCCTGGTTGTGCGCTTGCGCAAACATGTGGTTGGGATTATACAGTATAGAATGTACATGTAAACCACATTTTAATCAGTTAGGGCACATCTTACTTTACTGTCTTAACCTGCAATCAGATAAAATACACACACATAACTAATATTTCACAAATGCACTTTGAATCTTCTTGTCAGTTATTTTTAAAAGCAAACTACACAACATCATAGTTATTTAAAAAATATTTCTGCTCACCATTGACAGCAACTACGAATTTCTTGTATAATGATCCAGAGCCAGTTTGGATTTCTGCTTCATATATTCCAGAGTATTTGATTCTCATGTTGTTGATTTTGAGATTTCCAGTCTGAGTGTCTGATATCTGCAGTCTGTCTTTAAATCCCTCATCAATGGACTCTTCATACAATATCTTATTTTCAAGCATTTGAACCAGAAGATGGGCAGAGCCTTCTTCTCCAAACCTCCACAATATCTTGTCATCTTTCTTTATTATAGTATCAGTCTGTAGAGTAACAGAATCTCCCTCATAGACTGACACTGACTTCACTTCATCTGGATCACCAAACACACCTGCAGACACAGAGACACTGAATCAGACTACTGGTAAAGTTAGTTAACAGATCAATTCATGTCTAATAAATATGAATAGACTTGTTATACTTTCTGACATATTTGGTTTAATTCTAATGAACTATTATTTAATTTAAAGTCCCTGTAAAGTCAGATATTAAATGTGTTCTGAGTTTGTCACACCACAGAAAAATTTGTTTTTAACAACTCCGCCAAATTTGAATGATGGGAAAAACGGCATTAGGAAATAATAACTTATAATAGATGGGCGTTGGAACCATTATACTTTTTAAGACCAACGATAATGGATCCACCCACTTTTTCTCTAATTTAGTGCATTGTCTGTTCACGTATCAAAACGCTGTTAGTCAAAATCCATTCCACTAGAGCAGTGATCCCTAACCGTTGCTTTTTTTACACCGCGGACCCGTTTCAGGTTTTAAAAAAAATTCACGGAGGAGGTGTGAGGTTGTCGCTGAGTTGCTGTTCGAACAAAGTGCTGAAAAACCTCCTTTGCGAAATGTATAACGTTTTAAACGGAAGTAAAGGTCAAACAACCATGCATTAGGAAAATTAATAACTGCTTTATTTATAGTATATTTTCTATAGACGTGTAAAACCATATCATGGCAGATTGCTTTACTTTCACTGTTTCACGAGTTTGCCTGCCCATTTAGTCTTAATAATTAACGGTAAACGAGCTTAACTTGCTGTTCTTAAAGGCAGCTCGAGAGGTCGGACTCGAGCCCCAAGTTCAAGAAACAGATGAAAAAAGGAGGAGATGAGGAGGGGAGATGCCAGAAGATTTGCGGTTGTGCGCGGAGGCACTGAGACTCCACATATGCTTTAAATGATAATTAACACAGCACTAAATGTGGTTCCTTTCACACCTACGTTAAAAGTGTAGGCTACTCGTTAAAATATTTTTACTGCAGTAAAATAGTTTATTTTGATTATGGTGCCACGATAGCATGATAATTTTAAAGTTTTTTTTACAGAAGGCTGCAATTACAATTTTATTTGAGATATCACAGAGTTGAACGTCTTCACATATTGACATTGAAAGAGAGATTGGGTATAACAAATAAAAAAGGTATACAAAAATTTAGACGTGGGGACCCACCCACTTTTCAGACGCCCGCTGTCAGCACTGAAACTACACTAACTTCTGGGAAAACTGCCACCTTTCTAAACTTTCAAATACAGCTACTACCTGAATGCAAAATGACCAAGGTGCCCAAACTTATGCTCCTGTCGAATTGTTTTGATGCATATTGCACATTTTCTGTTAATCCAATAAACCTTCCCAGGTGAAAAAGAAATATATTTAAATTGTATTTTTTGGGACATACTTAATATATTTAAAAGCTACTATACTAAATGCATATTAAATGTATTATATTGAACCCACTTCAAATATATTAAATGCATTTCAAGATATATTTAAAGTCAATTTTAATCTATTTGCATTATATTTAATATATTGAAATTGTGTTAAATTGGAACAACTTCAAATATATTTAGTGCAATTTAAGTGTACTTCTTTAAAATTCATTTGAAATGCACTTCTCATACACTTAAAAATACAGTTAGAATACATTTAAAGCTTAATTTAACTGTGCTTTAAGAACACTTTAATAGTACTTCAGCATATTAGAAATATACTAGCATTACATTAATAGAAATGTATTAGCATTACACTACTATTTTATTATAAAGCTGTTTTTAATATTTAAAATGTTATATTAAAATCATTAAATTTTAAGACACATACACAGATTTTGAATACAGAACAATTTAATATACTTCATATTGTGTTGTGTACATTACAAAAATATCTAAATTAAATTAATCAAGCACAGAGACATACATAATCTCTTGACCAAAGAGAAACAATATAAAACAAATATCAGAGAAATGCAATTACAGAGCTACTTCTATCAAATTGTACAACATTAACATTAAATGTATTAATGAAAAGTACACTATGAATATGCAATCACTAAATATTCATAAGCAATGATTATATAATAATCATAATGTAATTCTCTGCATAAAAAGTTACTGAAAAATAAATGTTTTAAGTGCAATTTAAAGACGGAGTGCACAATGTTTGAAAAACGCTTTGGAAAAGGAAATTGGGCCGACTACCAAAACACACTTGTAGCCAACCAGCAGTAAGGGGTGTGTCTACTAACCGACATCCTTGCCGGGGTTGCGTATGTGTGTGGTGGCTCTATCAAAAGAAGGTCCAGATTTTATTGGGGTAGAGGCATGTTTGTTTAGGTAATTTCAAATGTTAACATTGGCTTTCAAAAAAGTGCACTCTGCCTTTAACCAACTTAAGATAAACCTATAAAAAGCTGAACTAAAACACAAAACAGTTTAGATGTCACATGTTTAAGTGGAGGGTGACTTCTTCTTGCAATTCAGACACCGTAGTAATTGAAGACTGCTTTATCACACGGGCTGTGAAAAGGAAACAGAATATACCAATTAACCAATAATGAATGAACATTTGGATATCCATGTTTAAAATAAATTGGCATAGATATGCATGTATGGAAGTTTTGTTAACTTCTCAGTTTACCTTTTAAAGCTTGACTGTGTCCTCATCAAGTGTGTCAGTTTTATCTGTCAGAGCACTCTACAAGTGGGAATGAAGATAGGATTAGAACAGGCTCATGAAATAAAGCAACCTGTGTGTATTACAGGATATGTTTTACATTGATAATTGTGTTTTATTTGAACCTAGATCATTTTCCATTGTTTGTCTATTGTGGTCTTGCAAACTTAAGGTTCACCTCTGTTTAAGGAGATTTAAGGAAATCAGAAATGATGCCAAACAGGGCTCCAGACTGCTATCAAATGGTGGCATTTTGCCACCTAAATTTGAGAGTGTGCCACTGAATTTTACATCCGGTCGCACATGTGCGACCAGCAAATTTGACCTTTTTTTTGTGATATGACCACTGATCTATATAAATGACTGGATTGCGCATAGAACGCTTGACGTAACTGCGTGAGGTGAAGCCAGCGCAGAGTTCGAGCCGCCATCTTGGTATACCCAACCGGCAGAGAGCGTCATTGACTTCCATTCAAAATCATGATCAAAATGTACCCCCTTTACAGCGTATCAGTTACACAAGGTTAATTTTTAGGATATGTGTACATTAATTATTTGTCAATTCTGGTGTTATTTGCAATGTTTATGTTTTAATCGGGCAGGATAATGGATTTATAAAAAAACGTTAAAGTGAGTGTGTCTGCTGCATTTGCTAATGACACGGGTATAAATAAAGTTTTTTTTGACATTCAGCTACACTGTGACGGTCAGCGTTATATCTCTAAATAAGTTTAGGTAACTTGTAAGTTAAGATAACATAATTACAAAACTAGCAAATTATTGCATGCACATACTGTACAAAGCATGATTATTTATTTAGATTTCAGAATGAGCACGTTTATTGTCATTAATACTAAATATGCTGCGGTCTGTCTGCTGATCTGATACTGTAATAAAGATGAATGTATAATAACTGTTTAAAATGCAAAATGTACAACTTTCAGTAAATAACTATTTACATGCTTTGGACGTTTGTGTTGTAATAATGTACAGGGTAACTTCAGATATAAAAACGAAGACGAGTAAAGTGATGTTTTATCATTAAAATCTGATAACGTCCATTGATTAAATAGAACTTTTGGGTATACCAACATGGCGGCGCGGTGGCTTCACAAGTGTGACGTCATGTGCAATCCAGTCATTTATATAGATCAGTGGATATGACACTAATCTGAAACAGCACATTGTACTTTCTGAATCTATAATTAAAGTATTTATTAGTAATACAGTCTAAATTAGTAGACACGTGAATATTTGGTTAGCATGTTGTTTTACCGTGTGTGCCCCTAAATTTTCTGGTTGCGCCCCTAAAATTTTCAGTTGGGGGCCACTGTGCTCCTAGTAAAAAAAGTTAGTCTGGTGCCCTGCCAAATGGTGCAATGATGACTAGGCCAAGTCCCTTACAGCTTTACAATAAAAAAAAAAAAGGTTTTTACAAGAATAATTCAAAAGGACAGAAATTAGCCACCTGGAATGGATGTGTTGCAAACGTTTTTCTTCACTCCACATTTGCCCCGATTCAAAAATGTCAATAGCAGTTGATCTGAAAAACAACAGGCAGGTAAATGATGATTAATGATTTGTTTTCGTTTTAAGATTTACTTACCCCGAGTACAATATATTAAGACAATATAATATAATCAAACCCAGCCTCGGCAGTTTTACAATCTCTCATAAAAGTATCCCTTCTTACAATGTCATTTTTGTGTCCATATGTAATTAGAAATACATTTAAAAATAAACAAAAAGACAATAAGGTTGTCAAGATTGAACTGATATAAACATTAGCCATTGAACATTACTGGAGTTATAATAACCATATGGTCATATCATGGTATTTTCAGGTAAGACAGCTCAAACATTCATTTTAAACTAACGTTAGCGTTGCAAGAGAAACATTAGAAAAACTTAAACGTGAAATCAAATAGCAACAACAAACTTACCACCAAGAATAAGTCTTTCTATGCGCTATATCTTCATTTGTTCCTGTCTACTTGGGATCTGGTTGGTCATATTTATGTCGCTGTGCTAAAAAAATGAAAGGTTTTAATGATTTCTTAAATGCTTAAGAGAAATGCCTAACGTTAGTCAGAAAATAAAGATGTTCCAATTACCACACGCAACACAGACATAACGTTACATAAAGAAGCTGGGTTAAATGTAATGTAATGTTTTACTTATTTAATAGTTAACTAAATAAAGAAATGTGAAAATCTGTCATCACTTACCCTCGTGGTGTTGTCTCGTTCATCTCCAAACAAAAAGCGAAATACTTTTTCCTTCAACGTCAGATCAACTAAAACTGCTCATATTTTAAATCGAGTTGTTTTATCTTAGTCCTCTGGTGAAATATGATCGCCTATTAATTAAATAAATACGTTTAATGCAGAGTCGCCATCTAATTTAACAGTTTACGTTTAATGCAAGCAACCGCATGCACCGTGAACAACTGAACTAAACTGAACAAGTTTCAAATAGCACCGTGACGTGTTCCCAGATAGCACACGTACGTCTCAGATACGTATCTGCGAGGTAATCACTCAGATTTCCATTCCGTCTGGAAAACGTATTATAAAGGTCGTTTGCCCATATGAATTACGTATCTGAGACGTACGAGCCCAGCCGTTTTGAAGACGCTTTTAAGATCTTTTCAAGACGCTTGATATTTAGAATGATGGTTAGCAGATGTATCTAAGATATTTCCAAGATGTTTCTTAGATCTTTAAAAGATCTTTATAAGAGCTTTAATCGAGCTCTTTCTAAGATGTTTCTGAGAGCTTTAAAAGACGATTAAAAGATCATTAAAAATAAATTGCTCTAAACTACATCTTCTACACAGTTATACACATTATTACAATATATCATTGACAACAATTAAAACAGTATTTTCAATAAAACAGGCAGTTGATTGCGTAAAATTTATTAAAATTAGACAAAGGAAAACATTCATAAGATGCATATTTACACGAGTGTATGCAAAAAAGCAACGTTTTTCTATAACATACAAAGAAACACAATATCTTTAAATTAATCAAATGCTTCCTCGGGCAAAGAACATCTTTTCCCGATTTTCCGCGTCTCCTTCAGTGGTAGACGGACGGATTCTTCATCTGCAGCAGCTGCATTCTAAAAGAAACCATTACAAAAATAAGGAAAAATTAATTTTACAAACTATGTCATATGTTTTCTTTGTTTCCTCAATATAACTCTGATTAGAATGTCAAACAAAGATAAAATCATCCGTATTAATAGTCAATATCGTGTATATTATTAATATGAGCGTCTTTGCGTTAAATTCGTGCTACACCACACCATGCACTTATATCGACGTCGCAATGCAAAAGAAGAAGGGCAAGAAAGAAACCTGTCCTGGTCTGGCGATTTAAGGGGACATTTGTTTAAGGTATGTAGTAATAATACATTTTAATAATGCTGGGTGTGGGATCAGTTAACTAGAAATTTCGTTGATAATTAGCAATGTATGTACAGTAACTAGCTAGTTCACGTTAGATATTTTATTCACGTGTCTGTGGTTATTTTAGGTTTTTGATAGTTAATTTCACTGATAGTTTGAGCCCGTGTAAATTTCTTAAAAAGCTGTAATTATTATTGTATTTAACATTATTATGTTTGCTGTCAAGACTGATATTTATTTATATATATTTATTGACGTTGATATGTAAACTTAACCTACTCAGTTGTACTTGACTAATGCAATAATGACAGGTCCACCTGTTTAAGTATATTGTAAAACATTTGAACATAACAACATTTGGACATAACATACACACATTGTTTCCGCCTGCATCACTTTAGTTGTATAGCTGCATTGCTGGTTAACACCTCTGGGCAGATTCTTCATGTTCTTCTTTTATGTGTAGCTGCTCACCTTAAACAGATACAGTACATTGAAGTAATGTTTAAAACAAATTAAGCCCTATAATATTGTTTATGTTTACAATAATTGGTAAAAAGTTTGACGGATAAAATGGTTCTTACCATTCTCTATATAAGCCCCTCTGTTAACTTTTGTTCAAGCCTGTCTAGATCTTTTATCAGTCTAGAAAGATGTTGGAGAAAAGACATCATCCTCTTCTATAATCTCCATCTGTAATTGGACTAACAACTGGACCAGTCAATGCAGGTGACTCCAAGATTGTCTCGCTTACAGCTGCAATATCAAAAAAATAATTGAATTGAGGCTTTTTATATACATTTAGTATTTTTTATTAAAATTCATAATGAGCATATGTATACATTGATTTAAAACAGTACTCAAGACTGTAGATTTACTGTGAGGTTTTGAATGTTGGACAGATTATCAGACCTGCATCTGCCTCAGACATGTTGATGTTTAGCTAATGACAATTTTAAATACATTTTTATTTTTTTATTTTTTAGGCAACTTACTCTCCATTCGACCTTGCAGGTCACACCATGGTCTCAAGAGGGAAAATGAGTGCTCTATGGATTGAACAGAAAAAGGTAGTATTAAACAGTGTTATGTTGTATTTAAATGCCATGAACAATGCGTTTATGTTTTCTTCCTAATTATGTCAACAAATGCTCTCTTACCTTGCATGGTACTTTAGGTGAATCAAAACTCCAACATCTGTATGAGGGTCTGGATGGATAAAGGATGCCCACTGGAGCTGGAAATGATGGATCAGGTCATTTTCATTTGTCACATTTACAAAGAAGCACACTCTAAGGATTGCGTTACCCTGTCTGTGGCAAATACACTAGACAAAAGTATTGGGAGGCCTCATTCTAATAAACATGTTTATTTATTCCAGTATGTCCAATCAAAACAAATAAAAATGCTATACCATATAATACCACTACAAAGAATTTTGATTTTTGTTGCAACAGTTTTGTAAGTGCCTTTTTCTGTTCCGAAATGACTACAGCTTCTTGTACAAGTCATTGATAGGTTTAGGTGATGAGTTTTTGGCTAAAAACCTTTGAGTCATATCAAAGGTGTTAGCTGAGTTAAGGTCTATTCAGACCAGTCAAAGTTCTTCCACACCAGACTGAATCACTAATTTTCTGTTTGAACCTTACTTTGTTTGTAGGGTCATTCTTAAGTTGGTATTGAAAAGGGCCCTGCCAAAACTCTTGCTATAAATTTAGCATCAAACGGTTTTTCTAGAATATCATATGCTGTAGCATTAAGATTTGTGCTCATGGAAATATGTAAAGTATTTAAACCTGTTTATTAGAAGGAGGTGTCGCAATACTTATGTCTATATAGTTTATGTTTAACAAGCCAAAATAACTAGGGCTGCTTCTTTTTAAGAACTTTTGGTTATTTTTAAATCAGCCAGAGGAATAACAGTCCTTAAATGTGTAATGTACTGCCATAATCTTGTAATGATCAAACGTGAGGTCAGATTCTTGTTAACCTACTGTGTTCTTTCTTGATGGTTAGCCGAGTGTCCCAGGACAGAAAATCTGTTTCGTATGGATCAGAGTCAGACATTAACATCTAATATGTAATATCTAGTGATATGTTTTCTTAGATAATGCTGTGAACAAATGCTCTTTTACCTTGAATATTAGGTGGATCCACACTTGAACCATCTGTATGATGATCTGCACCCACTGGATCTGTAAATGGTGGTGCAGGTAAGTTTCACAAGTAAACAAACTCAAATCCTATTCAGACCATTCATGATTCCAGCAATAACCAAGTTTTTTCGTAACAATAAGATTGCATTTACAATGCAAATCTTAATGCACAGATCATATTTTTTTGACTATATTCATTTTTTGTTCTGATCTTTTTATATTTACATAAGACACTATTCATATCTGATATCGGTGTTACAATAATTTGCAAAACTACAGTTAATATGAGTGTCATGATTTGCACTTGAGTTTTGTATCGACTTAAGCCAGGGTCACTGCCAATTTAGGCAGGTTTTAATTATGACACTTAAACAATTGTATATGTACTTCGATAAAGGTTTTTGCAATCATGGAAACATAAGTGAATCGCAGACAGCATTCTTCTTTTACGAATGTAAAATGGCTGGAGTAGTGATGTCACTAGCTAAATTAATTTTCATTTGACCTCCCCCACAGAAAGACACAGCACATCATTATATCGTTGGCTCCGCCCACTGGTGTTCAGTCTAAAGTAGTAGTTGTTGACAATCATAAAGTTGTAATAACAGTAAGATTGTGATGTCAGACAAACATTGTGCTGTTGCTGGCTGTGGGAAATTAGTGTCTTTGTAAGGGTCGCAAATAATTTGAAAATATTTATGTTTCTAAATATGCCCCCCTACCATGAACTAAACTGGACTGTTGCAGAGACCAAGTGTAGTAGGGTACACTACTATGCAGGTGACATTCTTTTGTTTATTGAAGCTATGACAAATAATTTGTCTGTTTAGTTAATGTTTTATACAGTGTAACTGTACCTAAACATTGTTCCTTGAGGTCCTCTGCTATTTACATTTTGTATGTCTTCCTTATTTAACACACCTTATTCAAATCATCAGCTCATTAGTAGAGATCTTCATGAACTGAACTGAGGCTGTGTCCAAATGTTCACACTTGTTGTCTTTGCACTAGACTACTTACATTACGGGTTTTTTTTTTGTATTTGGCCTAAGTATTCTAGTGGGCGTGAAGATCCCAAGCGTGCATGTAGAATTATTCATCCGATGGGACACACTTAGCATGGGTAAAAATTTCAATCCAGGTAGTGCCAGCAATTTGCACCAAAACGTATTTGTGTTTTATTTACTACTTTTAATTTATATTTAACATTTTTAAGTTTTTCTGTAAATAAAATGAACACTCTGAAATGAACATTTGCTTATATCAAACTTTTAGATGCAGAATTCTTTGCTCCTGTAAAAAAGCTCTTTGTTTTGAGTATGTAGCTTTATTAAAGTGTATTATTTATTCAGTAGTCCCTAAATAAACGACACAATGTTGCAGATGTTTCACAAAATGCATAACAATAATGCAGTGAACACCATAGAAATGTTAACATACAATTAAAAGTCTCATGCTTTACATCCAGAACATGATGCACGATAGGATGCACAAAGTGATATTTGGACGCAGCCTCAGTCTGTCAAATCAAAGAGACATACAGAATGCACAGAGCAGTGGGACTCCATGAACAGAGTTGAGAACCACTGCTGTAACTCATTATGCTTACCTGACTCATGCAGAATTCTGGCCTGGTGTTTGGTCCCCCCTTTCTCTGGCTTGTGTCTCCATCATCATTACACTCTTGTCAGTGTAATAGTATCGTCGTCTGCATACCAGGACTTTGTTACTCAGCTGTCCCTTCTCCTTCAAGCTACATTTTTGTCAAGCTGCAACAAGTTGGAATACATAATTATTAACGTTTAATGATTTTGATGTATGAAATATGTAACAAAAGCAAAAAATGTATAGACATTCTATTAAGAAATTACCTTTTTGTTGTTTGTTTACTGACCTTTCAACCATATTGCATTTATAATTGATCATCATACCTTTGGTCTACTGTTAACAGGTTACTGTAGAAAACAAAGTCAAACAAAAAAGAGAGAAAAAATTATAAATGCTGAATGTGTCTCATCTTAAATACATTGTTGTTGTTTTTGTTTCATTGATTTTGGATGTTTTGATGATTTAAGGAAAATTTACGTAGCATATATATTGATGTTTTAAATCAGAGTTTGTTAATGACACTTAATCATTAACAAACATTTAAAAAGCTTTATTACAATACTAATTGATAATATATATGTAATAATCTTGTTTTGTAACACCCTAAATCACTGAGCGCACAAACGCTACCCCTGTTACAAGCATGAGTGATTGACTTCAGGCACACATGCGCAGACATTGAAGTACCGCGAGAGTGATTCAAAAGCCCACGAAACAGTGTAATCACGCGGTACTGTGATGTCATACTGGTTAAGGCTAAGCCACGTGAAGCCGGACACAAGGGATTTGGGCTGGAGTAGCCTGTGGCTTTTAAGGCTTCGTGTCTCATCGCGTTAAACGATCGCAGAACGATTTATTTCTCTTTTTCACCTCGATCTTTGGCCTCGTGTGATTTACCAAAACCAACATGTGAAGTTACAACGCTGACGAAGGAGTTTCATCAGTAGAGGTAAGTAACCAACATGTTATGCATGTAGTGGATCTAAAGATTGATTGTCGTATATGATCATTATTTTTTTGGTTTGTTTGTTTGTAACGTTTATCAATGCAAGCCAAAATCGAGCTGCAAATCCTGAAGGCAAGGCACGTTGAACATGTAACCGTTTTCTCAGCGGTGGTGGGGTAAAAATTTGCTAAGTTAGCCTAGACCAGCCCCTGTTTAACTTAAAGTTACTTGAGTTATAAAATGTATCAATCTTCCCGTCCGACTTGCTTGGAGTAAGTTAACGTTATGTAAACGACCGGTATTCACAAGAAGCCTTAAAGTTTTATAGCGAAGTGGTTTGATAATTATATATTTTATCAGTTGTATTAGCTATAAAGTTATTTATATCTGTGAATTAATTCGTATTTTTATCAGTTTCTAACAACACATACATGACAAAAGGCTAGCGTAACGTTAATAACGTACGTTAAGTTACTTACCAACACGAACAAACTGAGTCTGACAGACAAATTAACTTAAAGCCAACAATAATAAAAAAAAACATATTATAAATTAACATCCCTGCTGAAAAAACCAGCTAAAACCAGCTTAAGCTGGTCAAGCTGGTTTTAGCTGGTCTCCCAGCCTGGATGTTTCATGCTGGTTTAAGAGGGGTTTTGGTGACTTTTTTTAGCTGGTCAGGCTGGTTTTAGCTGGTCAGGCTGGTCTTAGCTGGTCAGGATGGCTGGTCTTAGTTGGTCAGGCTGGTTTTAGTTGGTCAGGCTGGTTTTAGCTGGTCAGGCTGGTTTAAGCTGGTCTTAGCTGGTTTTAGCTGGTTGGGTGGCTGGTCTTAGCTGGTCAGGCTGGTTTTAGCTGGTCAGGCTGGTTTTAGCTGGTTTAAGATGGCCAGGCTGCTTTAAGCTGGTCTTAGCTGGTTTTAGCTGGTCGGGTGGCTGGTCTTAGCTGGTCAGGCTGGTTTAAGATGGTCAAGCTGGTTTAAGATGGACAGGCTGGTTTAAGCTGGTCAAGCTGGTTTAAGATGGACAGACTGGTTTAAGCTGGTCAGGCTGGTCTTAACTGGCCAGGCTGGTTTTAGCTGGTCTTAGTTGGCCAGGCTGGTTTTAGCTGGTTTAAGCTGGTCTTAGCTGGCCAGGCTGGTTTTAGCTGGTTTAGGCTGGTCTTAGATTCTCGGCCGGCATTTCAACGTTGAATCAACGTCAGGGACCAACGTTGCATCAATGTTGGATTACCTTTTGGTTTTGCAAAAGTGGATCAAAGTTGACTTCACAACGTTGTTTCAATGTTGATTTCACAACATTTCAATGTTGTTTCAACATCACACTTTCAACAAAGGTGAATCAAGGTTGATATCGCGACGCAGTTTTAACACACTTTTTAACACTAAATATAGATTTTTACTTTACATTTTAATACTCACCAAATGATTTGCTGTACATATCATGTTTTAGTGTAATTATTACAAGAATGCAATTTGCTGCTCATTACCTACAGTACAACCCCATCCATAAAACTAAACACCTAAAGTAGGTAAAGTTTGTGAATGATGGCATGTGCCTACCCTTTCTAAATAAACATAAAAGCAGCTGTTAAAATTGATCTTTTATAGATAAAAACAAATTCTTTCAAACAGTTAGGTTTCCAGTTAGTAGTGCAGAAGTGGAATATTCCAAATACAGAATAAAAACATAAAATATGAAAACAAAATAATATTTTAAAGTAATTTTATTCATCTGAATAGAAAAAAATATTCTAGGAAAACTGCAAATATGAATTTTGTTGTAGGTTTAGCTCACAGTCTTCTTATGGCCACCAACACCCTTCCATTCTGGCTCATACTGTACTTAAAACCTGATGACAGCATCTAAAGAGGAAACAAAAGTCATTTTCAAAAAATGATGCATTTTAGCCCATGTATAAAAAAAATCTTGTTATTGCACATCAGGGTGTGCGTGTGTTCTTTAATAGTCTGTCTAGAAACATTGCATAGCCATCTGATGAAGGAAGAAAGCTTTTGTGTTTACAAAGGTGACAATAAGCCTCAATCAAGATCACCTAAAGTGCATTCAGAAAGTATTCAGGGTAGACCCCTTTCACATTTAAATTTTAAGGTGGTTGCATGATACTGTAATTGTTTAGATATTTTCCTCATAAATCTACAATACATACCCCATGACAAAGTAAAAACAGAATTTTAGAAACTTCTGCAAATGTATGGAAAAAGAAAACTGCAATATTATATTTACATTATACATATTCAGATCATTTGCATCAATATCTGCAATTTAGCTCAGCTGCCTCCAATTTCTCTTGATGGTTGCTGATGGGTTCGCATAAAGACATGAAGATATTTTAAGGAATGTCTGTAACCAAACTGACCGGAAAGCACCATTGACTTCCATAATAGGCTAAAAGAATACTATAGAAGTGAATGGTGCTTCTGATCGCTTTGGTTACAAATGAATCCAGGAGTTGCAAAGATTGCTACTTCAAAAGGTGCTTCAACTAAGTACTGAGTAAAGGGTCGGAATACTTGGGTCATATCAATATTAACCCCCCCCCCCCCAAAGAGATGCTGAACAGAGCAAACATTGACTGGTTGCTTTACGTGTGGGTCAAACAGCCTTTTGTGCAGTCACTTACCAATAAAAGCTAAGATGGACTCCAGACCTTCTGGACTGTCTGTGAGAGACTTCAAACTCGCCCAGACCAACAAGGCATCTTGTTAGCAGACATCCCGACCTGATAAAAAAAAAATTGATTAGGAGATGTTCTGGTCCTATTTTTAATATATGTTTTACAAACTTACCACAGGTGATCTGGCAAAGCAAAGACTTCCCAAATCTCCTCTTCAGGCTCATCTTAGCTATCATTGCATTTGATAAAGTTCAGAAAAAGAAAAACATATTTCATTAGTATACAATCATAAATGTAATGTTTTGGTTAGAAATACAAAAAAACTGTGGCCCAAGTACAACTTTGAAAGAAATAAAGAATGTTTAAATTTTTTTTTTATATATATATATATATGTATATGTTTTGTTTCAAAACGAGATAACTACGTTTTGAAAAATTTTCAGAAATCTCGTTTTTTGATTGTGCATTCCAATTAATATATCACTTCAACTGCAGTTGGTTTGTTTTGATTTAAACCTTCATAACTTAAAAAATACAGCTAAGTAGCACCATAAAACAAAAATAATAACATGATAACATAATAATAAACATGTGTTAAAAACGGAGTTATCTCGTATATATTTATTTATATATTTATTTTTATATATATCACACACACGCAGTCACACACACTCTCACGTGCACACACACACTTATGCACGCCTACCTTGAGCTTAAGTTTTTTTTTATCTCATCCTTCATGTCCTTAACAACTCTGGAGTCTTCTGGAAGACTGGTCATCTCTTTCAGCAGCAGAGCATGCAGAGAGCATGCTGAACAGAGCAAACATTGACTGGTTGCTTTACGTGTGGGTCAAACAGCCTTTTGTGCAGTCACTTACAAATAAAAGCTAAGATGGACTCCAGACCTTCTGGACTGTCTGTGAGAGACTTCAAACTCGCCCAGACCAACAAGGCATCTTGTTAGCAGACATCCCGACCTGATAAAAAAAAATTGATTAGGAGATGTTCTGGTCCTATTTTTAATATATGTTTTACAAACTTACCACAGGTGATCTGGCAAAGCAAAGAC
Source organism: Misgurnus mizolepis (assembly GCA_025389145.1). NCBI lineage: Eukaryota > Metazoa > Chordata > Actinopteri > Cypriniformes > Cobitidae > Misgurnus > Misgurnus mizolepis. The sequence goes on from JAIFKI010000021.1 coordinate 6,477,103, forward strand.
TTCCCAAATCTCCTCTTCAGGCTCATCTTAGCTATCATTGCATTTGATAAAGTTCAGAAAAAGAAAAACATATTTCATTAGTATACAATCATAAATGTAATGTTTTGGTTAGAAATACAAAAAACTGTGGCCCAAGTACAACTTTGAAAGACATAAAGAATGTTTAAATTTTTTGTCATGGTACACTGTCACTTCATTACTTTTTGAGTGGTACAGATTTGGGCATCTGGAAAGACACATGACTTCACCTCTGTGTATTTTATCACACTTCTTCAAATTGCATGGTAATCTGCCTCCAATATAAAACACATAATAAAATAAAAAACAAGTCATGGCCCCTTTTCAAAAGAAAATATAAATTGTGAAATACAAAACACTGCATCTTAGTTATTATGATTAGTAGAATTTGATCTGAATACAAAACAAATACTAAATGCATTGTAATGTTGTAGGGGAGATGCTTCAAAAATAAATAGTAAATTATTGATTTCTATTACAAAATGCTAGCTTGGTGGTGCGTTACAATGGTGGGTGGTAGCTCATGGACATAGCCATCATTTAAAAAATTATGATTAAAACCATAATACATAAAGATGCTGTTATGTACACCACCACAAAGACCAATTTTATATGTCAATTTGAAGCCTCTCTTAAACTTGTGTCAACATCCACTCTGAACTATGAATTCACTTTTGTCTCTGTCTATTGAAAACAAAGGGTTTGAAATATGTAAGCCTACATACTGTAGAAGGAATAGTGACATACAAAAGAAATGAATTGCTGTGCTGAACAATAATTGTTGTATCCTAAATTATTTTCTTATATTTTCCTAATGACAATGATAAACCAGATATGCACTTTTTGAGCACTTATGTTTTGGATGCAAATATAAACACAAAGTAATACTTACTCTTCAGCCAATGGAAAACATCAAAACACAACAAGAAAATGACCTGTAAAGAAAAGTGAACATAAATATACAATAGTTATTAACTTAATCCAGAATTGATGGCTTCTGTTAAAATTCTTAACCGTTTTAACAGGCTACTGTAAACTGTGTGCCCGTACTGTAAGTTAAATAACCTTACATTTACGCGTCAAACCCTACATTGAAATAACTTGCGTTATAATTATCTAAACAATGTCAAATAAATTTGAAGAACGAGGATAACACTTTTTATAGAAGGTAAAGACAAATAAAAGATCTGCATACATTAGCTCAGATGCGTCACGAGCTCAGTCAAACCACTGCATCAACAGTCAACATTAAAGTTCAGAATATTTTAGTCATATCGAATTAACTGTTACTAAAAACAAAATAAACATAACTGTGAACTGATTTTAATGACTTAACCAGGAATTAATAAAAACTTACCTTAGAATTTGCCATAGAAATGAAAACTGTCGTCGGAGGTAAACGGTTAAAATCCACTTTGAACTCACGAGGACGGAGGCGCGCGCCCGCAAATACGTGTGCTCGACTTCTTGCTGCGCTGACAGGTTGATAACGTCAATGTACCGCGAGAGTGTAATTTCTTGACTCGCTCTCGCGATACATTGACGTCATCAACGTATGATGTCTGTTCTCGCAGCGCTGCATGAAGTCGAACATGACTAATAACCATAGCTAATAACACATAACAAAAGACAACATGTTAAAAAAACAATAAAGATGGTAAAAAAAGATGTCCCACGTCCAGACTGAACTGAAAATTAGAACTTGTTTAAGAATAAATATTTCTTGTATTAAAATAAACAGAAATATTGTGCTTTTAAAACATAGCTTTTTAGATCTTCACCCGGGGGTGGGTTCAATTATTTCATAAGCATGCCTGCACATTTTGTTCTAAATGGACAGAGCTTTATAAAAAAATAAAAATAAAAATATGGTTTTATTATAATAAAAGTGTAGTAACTAGTTTTTGATTTAACAACAAACATCAAAAGAAAATTATCTGCTAAGATAATAACAACCAATGATAATTTGGGGGCCCATTTGGGATGTGGTGTGAGTTTGCCCTGCCCACACTGTCCCACAGTATACCCCACAGTGGGCCCGCATGGGCATGTTTTGCTTACAAAAGGCTGAGGGACCTGTCTGTGGCACCGTAAAGAAAGCCGATAAAAGGTTGGATGTTATTATATTATTAATGGTATTCTTAAAATGTATATTTGAAACGTTATATTTTAGACATTGTGATGAAAATTTAATAAAAATAAAACAACCATAATAATACTTACAAAAAAATTATCCAGCCTAATCCATCTCCTGAATTCATATGGAAATCACATGCCCCACCAGTGTTAAAATCAATCAAATAGTATACATAAAATATAAGTATTTTCATTAAATGAGTTTTTAAATTTTTATCTAAAGGATTCACAAATTAAAATGTCATAATACAATCGTTTACCATTCACCGTACTGGCATCATTTTAACCAAATTTCAAAGTTGATTTTTAAGCATTGTATTAACCTTTTGCAATCGTTTACCATTCACTGTTGTTTCAACATTGTCTCAATGTTGAAAAAACAACTGAGGTTATTTCAACCAAATTTCAACGTTGAAGATTGGTCATGCCTGCTTGGTGGTCCGGCTGGCTTGTCTTAGCTGGTTTAAGCTGGCCAGGCTAGGAGACCAGCTTGACCAGCCAGGCTGGGAGACCAGCTTGACCAGCCTGCCCAGATGGGAGACCAGCTTGACCAGCCTGGCCAGCCTGGGAGACCAGCTTGAACAGCCATAATACCAGCCTGGCCAGGCTGGGAGACCAGCCTGGCCAGCCTGGGGAACCACCTTGACCAGGCTGGGAGACCAGCTTGACCAGCCATAATACCAGCCTGGCCAGGCTGGGAGACCTGCTTGACCAGCCTGGCCAGCCTGGGGGACCACCTTGACCAGGCTGGGAGACCAGCTTGACCAGCCATAATACCAGCCTGGCCAGGCTGGGAGACCTTCTTGACCAGCCTGGGAGACCAGCTTGACCATCCTGGCCAGCCTGGGAGACCAGCTTGACCATCCTGGCCAGCCTGGGAGACCAGCTTGACCAGCCTGGCCAGCCTGGGAGACCACCTTGACCAGGCTGGGAGACCAGCTAAAACCAGCTATTTCCATCTTAAACCAGCTAAAACCAGCCAACCAGCTTAGGCTGGTTTAAGCTGGTTTTTTCAGCAGGGATAAACGTTATGTTTACGAATTATATTATTTACATGTTAATATTGATGTTAAATGCGAAGAAAATGTTGAAGTGTGCCTGAGGAAAAACGGTCATATCATGAAAATGGCGCTCACGTGACGTACGAATGGCCTCGCGACCACTGTCTATGTTCGCGCTTGCGCGACAGAAGGGTTAACTTCCTGCTCCAACCTGCAACCATTTGAATGCAGGGATAATAACAAATAACCAAAGTTTAATCATATTGCTGGATTTTTTTATAATGCTTAATAAATGATGCGTGTAAATTTACACATATTTATTACGTCACTGACATTGTTTTTTATTGCGTTTATTTCTTTTATATTGATTGAAAATGAAAACCTTATTTAATTTACCTAAAATTTGTTTGTGTTTAACACTGATTTATGTTGTTTTTCTGTTTAATATTAGTGTGTCCTGGAAAACGTGTGCTCGGAAACATGCAGAATACAGGATTTACAGAGCCGACCTTGAGGCACCCACTGATGGATAATCTGTTTACCTAAAAACAGGTAATGTATAAACATTGCAAATATAATGAATTCACAAGTATATAATTTCACAAATATTAAATATTATTAACAATTATTATTAATAATGTACATATTAAATTATATTATACATGTTCAGTTGTTCTGTTAAGTTATTTGAAGGATATGCATGGTAGATCAATTAGATTATCTTTCTCACTAGCTATAAGCAGCATGCTATAGAAATGTTCCACTTAAAGGTGTAGCGGAGGATTTTCTCGAATTTTAGAAAAGAAACGCCGTCTCCGCTTTTTAAAAAAAAATGCAATTGCGCAACACTCCAGATTGACAACTAGGAGGACCAATAGTCTTGATGATCCACCCGGAAAACCTAAATTCTCCGCAATAACTTTAATGTTTAATGCTCTTTTACCTTGATTGTTAGGGTGGTGTTCATACAAAGCAACTTATTGCTCATCTGCTTGAGAGAAAGTTACTGCTGGGGCTCTCCTGCTAAGGTTGTCTTAATTCTAAAAAGAAATTAAGTCATTTAGGCTTAGGTCATAGCAAGTTTTGAATGAATGACTTCACAATCTGTTTTAATAATGTTTATTTACAATGTATTTTATTCCACTTACCTGAATCGTGCAGAGGCTTGATGTTTAGTCCACCGGTTGTCTTCTCCAACCTCTGAGTGAAGCCACCACGAGTGGTCGTGTTAACCAATTTTTTTAATTTTAGTGCACAGTGAGTGTGTCTACATAGTCTAAACGCTTAATAAACTGATAACGTGTAAGGTCATTTAAATGCATAAAATGGTTTTCTTTTATAGGGTAAAGCCCATAAATGGCAAAAACTGATTGGCACAGGTAGTTTTTTTGCTCTTAAACCAGATTTTAAAGTCTTTTTTGCCGTTTCGTATGTGCGTATGTCTCCACCTGAGATAGATAAACTTCACAAATAAAAGTAAATTAAAACGCTTGAAACATGTTAATGTAATAAGCTGATTTTTATAATATCATAATAGGATAATTGTCCTCTTATTATGTGCATGTAAACATACTCAATGTCTTTGTTTATCCTTTGTCTCAAGTCACACTGAGTGCGAGAAGTCATTTGTCCAGTGCTGTCGGGAAATCTAATGATAACTGCAATTCCTTCAGTCTAACATGATGGTTGAATTACACACAGATAAACTCCCACTTTATAGACCACAAGATTTGAGTTCAGGCAGATTAAGATAGTTGATTGAGTTTAGTTGTTATTGTTTGGCTGTTGGCTCATATTATTATTGATTTTGACAATTTTCTTACAGCCCTTGTCTGTCAAAATAATGCAACCTCTGGTTGTAAAGCACATTTTAAACTGATCTTCTTCATTCTGTCACTAGCCCACCACAATCCATGTTTACCAACTGTGAAAGTGCAGGCCAAAAATCTTCCTTCACCTGTGGGCCTCTACCCACATGTAGATAAGGTAATGAATTATTTGATTACTGTCGCTGTTTCTGTCACTGGGGCAAAATAACTGCCCTAGAGAACATGAAGATTAGCCAAAACTGTGGTATTGCGCTAGCCCTAAAAATTTGAGAATCTTGATGTTTCTAACACATGGTACAACCGCTTAGTAGGCATGGGCCAGTATAAGATTCTGGCGGTATGATTACCTTTAGCAAAAATACCACGGTTTCACAGTGTTGCGGTATTCCCATTGCTACACTATTTTTTTTTATTTTTAAATGGCAGGTAAAAATAAAGCCTTTAAATTATATTATATATAATATTTTCGAAATGTATATTACATGTAAACATCAAATCAATCACATGACTTAATGAATTTTGTATAAATACAGTTCATACCTTGGAGACGGTTTCACAGACCATTTTAGTGGTTTTGTAACCTTGACTGTTTAAAACCACGGTGTACCTTAAAACTGGTAACCAGCCCATGCCTACCGCGTAGTATCTATTATTAAGGTGGTTGACAGGTCTGTTTGCATGTTATTGCATTGGTAATAATTTATTGTTTATAGTCCAATATTGATTGTGAGAATTATTTAAATTTCCTTAAAAATGTTCTAACATCTTTTCCTTTCTTTTCTTAATGCAGCATTTCAGGAGAAACCTGCCTGTGATCTGCTAAGATGCACAGATTCAACTCTGGCCCATTGTCATCCCAACACCTCATCTGCCATCAGTTTCGTTTAGTGTCGGTCTATTGCAAAAGTTCTTATAAACTTTAAATGAGACTTTGTGTTAAGCAGGGGTTTCCAAACTTTTCATTCCACAACATATTAAGCCCAGGATACACAGCAGGATTTTTGCAATCCAATAAGACCTTATCACACTGTGTGACAAGGATTGTTTAAACTTCAGCAGTAGACTGTCGATGAAGACACCTATTGCATCTGAAGCTGCGACATCTGTCATCAACATGCGCTAGTGGTAAACAAATACAGGTATGCAGGTCGTAGAAGCAAACACATTGTTGATGTGCGTTGATCATGCTGAACTTCTTACACTGTCATAAAACTATCGTAGGTGTCTTTGGTCCCAGGACTGGGAAAACAGACGTCTTTAAACCTCTCACACTGTATGAGATAGGACCACCAATTAAGAGCCACGATCACAGAAATCTCCACAATTGTTTCACGATTGGTAATCTTTCATCTGGGACAGCCAAAAATCGTGCCGTGTATTATGGGTTTAAGACAGGTGTAATCTTATAGTATATCAAAACCATTGCTAATAATTAATTGGACAAACCATTACTACAATGCAACACTCACTATCTTACGGTGCGACCCACAAGTGGGTCTTCACCCACAGTTTAAAAACCCTGAGTATGAGAAAGAGTATGTTGTATTGTAATTAAAGTCACATCTAAGTGTTATGGAACAGTTTGTCATTATATTCACAGTATTACATGGTTCTTTCAGCAGTTACTACGTTACAGTGCTCTTAAAGTGTCCTGATCAGCTTTGGGTCTTGTGAAGTAATGTAATGAGAACGTGATCAATAGCTTTGCAGTATTTTGTTACACTGTGGCTGTAATCATATTAACACATAGGTTAAACATTTTATTCAAATTTGGTAAACAAACTAGTCAATATAATTCATGCTGTGATGCTGGATTAAACCTGGTCAAATGATTGTGTATTGTGTTTTCAATTTTTATGAGGTTTCTTCATCTATATAAACATTCTTAATATCACCTTTGGTTTGCTCAGAGTTTGTTCAGATGATTTTTTTAAACTAAATGTTGTGAAAATGCAAGGTGTGTTACACAATTTCAATGGATGGCGTGGGGTCAAAAACTATCAAAAGTTTCAACCTTAGATATATAACTGTTGACAAATGTGAGTCACACCCAGTAATTATAATAAGCAGGAATTACAGTAAGCAGGGTCACCTTAAGATAATCAGCTTGTTGGCAATTGTTTTATTTAATTAAATGTATAACTTTTTTCATTTCAGACTGATAAAACAGTCAGAGGGGCAGTGGCTGTTGGCAATGATGTTCTTGTGTATTTTGTATTTGTTAATATTTTGTAGTCAGAAAGAGTATGAGATCACCTTTTCTTGTGCATGGTTTTTTATTATACGTGATATGGGCTTTTATTAATTATAATTAATTATATTTTTTGCTTCAAAATTAATGCCAACCCTTAAAAACATGTTGACTATATTTTTAAAACAATTAAACAAGACATTTATTTAAAAAATGAAATGAGTTGGAGGTCTTTGCTGATTCGTCTGCGTTTGATCGGATTCAAGACCAAACGGAGATGCATGCAGGCAGGTAGGATTTAGAATTTTTTAAGATCTTAAATACGTCTTGTAGAGATATGGAAGACGTATTATTCAAAGACGATCGTCAGCAGATGTAAAGATCTTTACAAGACGTATCTGAGACGTACGTGTGCTATCTGGGTTACTATGACAACAACCAATCAGGTTTAGTCACGTGTGTCACGTGTGTTGTTTGAAATTAAACAAGTAAGATTTTGAAATTAAACAAGTAAGATTTTAAGCAAATCTTTGAAAAAATAGCTTATTGTGCAATCGGAATGATATAATGTTGAAAGGCTTGAGGAAAGTTCAATGTTAGCTTATTACAATTAATGAATCATGTTTTGAAAAAAGTATGTTTTATCCAAATATACTAAAACTTCACTAGAAGTACATTTGTGTAATTATGCATATATTTATTACCAGCATACTTTTAGTAGACTTAATATAAATACATTAAAAATATTCTTAAGTTTAGCATATTTCTTAAAAATGTAATAAAGCATATATTTATTACCAATGTACTTCTAGTACACTTAATACAAATACATTAAAAATATTCTTAAGTTTAGCATATTTCTTTAAAATGTAATTAAGTATATATTTATTACCAATGTACTTCTAGTACACTTAATATAAATACATTAAAAATATTCTTAAGTTTAGCATATTTCTTAAAAATGTAATTAAGTATATATTTATTACCAATGTACTTCTAGTACACTTAATATAAATACAATTAAAATATTCTTAAGTTTAGCATATTTCTTAAAAATGTACTTAAGTATATATTTATTACAAGTGTACTTCTAGTATACTTTTAAAAAAATATGTTTAAATGCAATTTAACGTATTTTTAATACACTTCAAATAAGTATGTTGGAAATACAAATGTATTATAAACATACTATTTGTATTTTAAGTATATTTTTAATACATTAAATACTACGTCTTTTTGACCTGGGTTAACTTTTGCATATGACTGTTTTTCAGCATTTTTTATTATCCTCTTATCCGTTTTAATAAACATCCTTAAAAATTGAGAAAATGAGATGCATGAGGTTATTAAGTCTAAGGGTTAATAACAAGTAAGTAACCATTAAGCAAGCTTCTTAAACTCTTGGACAGTATAGCAACACCTGAACTTACAGTGGGGAGAACGCGTATTTGATACACTGCTGATTTTTCAAGTTTTCTAAGTTACAAAGAATGGAGAGATCTGTAATTTTTATTGTAGGTACACCTCAACTATGAGAGACAGAATCTAAATAAAAAAATCACATTAATTTCCACTTCATGGCATGTAATAAGATCAAACTTAATATTTAGTACACATAGCTGCCAACTCTCACGCATTCACCGTGAGACTCACGCAATTGACCCCATTCTCACGCTCTCACGCCACACATCCATTTTCTCACGCAGGCTCGTGCCCACCATTGAATTTCCCATTGAGTTTAATAAAAGACATTAAATAATTGCCTAATATACCTAACTGTAAATACTGTAGAACGCCTATCTCTATCTGGCGTGCCTCAAACAGCATAAAGCGCTCGTCAAAGTCAAAATGATGCGAAGGCCAATCAAATCAAAGAAGGTGGAGTTATTGTTTACAGATGCCGAAGCGCCAGCTACAAACCACAAAGAGCGAGTGCGCGGCTGCGCGATGGTGAAAGAGCAAAGCACGATGTAAGTAGCTAAACCAGTGCTCGCAGTACTGACACTTTTATATTTTAGCGTACCTTCACTGTCTTAGGTGCCACCACTTCTCATGTTGCTGGTACTTTGCTGCAAAGAGTCAAAGAGCATTTCACTTTATGTGGCGCTGCGCAGGAAGTTCGGCAGCGAGGACATCAGAGTACCGCGAGAGCAATGCGAAATGTTACTAAAGGGCCCTTTGCTCTCGCGTTACTCTGATGTCATACGCCGATCAGTCAGCTCCGCACCAGTCGAACACACAAAGCGTCAAGGTTTGGATGAAAAGCAGAGAATTGCCCGGATTCCACGCACGCAGATACCCTCAGAAAACAGCAATTTTAATCAACCATCACTCGCGTGTGCATGTTTGCAAGCAGCACAAGCCTGCGTGATGTTTGCTGTGACAGGTTTTAATAAAAGAGAAAAAAGTCAATTTATATTTGACATCTATAAACAATAATATATACGAAATACAATTATGTGGTCTTGACATACACATTATCTGTTGCTTTAGTTTAATATTAAACTACTCATTTGGTTTATTTGATTGTGACAGTCTCTCTATCACCAATCACAAATCATCACTTTACGCTTCTCTTTCTCAGTGGAAAAACTGAATCAAAGCTGCTGTTATCTGCAGTTATACATTTTACAGAGACCAGTATTCATTAGATTTTAAGAACTTTTTTGGAAGGAACTTTTATCAGAAGGAAAGCCTAATAGAATTGTCTAAAATAATGGTAAAGACTCTAATCTCAGGCATTTAAACTCAGTAAAAGCTTTTATTTCACTTTAATTTCTAAAATATGATACGATTTGTATTGTGAACCATTTTAACGCAGTCTTTTCCAACTATTTAACACAGAAATAGCTAAAATCCACACTATTATCTATTGGCAAATGGCTAGGACTTATATAAAAAATTAATTTGTTAATTTGTTAATACCAAAAAGTTCTATTTTGGTCTCATCTGACCACATGACCTTCTCCCATGCCTTCTCTGGATCATCCAGATGGTCTTTGTGCAAAACTTCAGATGGGCCTGTATATGTGCTGGCTTGTCTGTGAGAGCCGCAATTCTTGCTGGTTGGTAGGTGATCAAATACTTATGTCATGCAATAAAATGCAAATTAATTATTTACAAATCATACAATGTGATTTCTGGATTTTTTTATCCTGTCTCTCACAGTTGAAGTGTACATATGATAAAAATTACAGACCTCTGCTTGCTTTGTAAGTAGGAAAACCTGCAAAATCTGCAGTGTATCAATACTTGTTCTCCCCACTGTAACTATAGCATAACATTAAACGTTTTCAAACAACACCGCAAGTCCAATTTACAACACGCGATTTGAAAATGAATTGACCCATTCGGCAGAACTATTTCAGAACACAAACATAAAACTTCATCATTACCATTAATTATCATGTTTGTAAACAAACACATGTAATAAGTTTATCACTTACATTAAGTTCCCATACAAAGCACAAAAAATACAAACTACACCTCACCTCAACACTACACATACAAGTTGCATAGATCTGTGGGCAGAAATCCCTAAATAAAAGCTCTTAATAAAACACTAAATTTCCAAACTAGCAACAAACCTATACAAACCTATACAATGAAACCTTTTTTGTTTCTCCCTAAAGCGGGTCGCACACCGGGCAAGAAGCACCATGTATCTAAAAATCAAACACTGTTCTATAAACCGACAGCGTCTCTCCGCTGTAACTCTATCTGGATGCTGCTTAAATCCCTGCCGCCACAGAGCACCACTCACATAGTTTAACATTAAATAACATCATATTTGTACCCAATCGTTAATGATTAACATCGGCTGCTAACGCATATTTGGCTCCTTGAAATAGATTCTGTCCAACTAAGCTCGCGCTATTTAATGCGCACGTCTGGTGTGTGATAACGTAAAGCTGGGTACACACCAAAAGATCGGGCTGTTTTTGGGCCGATGTCCCCCCTTCCGACAATCCTAGCTATGTCCCAATTATCTTGATGGTTCTACAGATTATTTTATTAGATTTTCCCTTGGTGAGGTGTGTTAAGAGTGTCCGAACCTGATCGGAAGAACGTCGGAGCCGCCCCGATCGCGAATCGTAAATATTAAACATGATCAGAAATCCTGATATGTGTGGGGAACCCTGAGGAGAAATGCGCACAGCCGTGGATGCTCTTGAGATTATCACGTGAAACAAAACTATATCCAATCAGAAAGCGAGATGATGGAAGACAGAAGCAGTCATGGTGCAGCACAAAGTGAAGTTAATCTGGACTGCAGAGATGGAGGATCAGCCTGTTGATTTGAGGCAACAGCACAAATGTTTATACAACGTGTCGTTTAAAAATGATTCCAAACACTATCATTAAAATTTCTTTCTGCATATCATCCGCCATGCTTATTCTGAAGTCTTGCGAGATTTTGCAAGATTTCCTGTGTTCACAGTCGAGACTCTGGACTCATGGCACACCACACACTATGGGAGCAAACGGTTAAATCTAGGATATTTTTATCCTCATGTTTGTGGTCTATCACATTTTGAAAATCTTATAAGATGTAAAAATATCTTTTGGTGTGTACCCAGCATCACCTGTGAGTTGTCCTACTACACGCGACGTGACACTGCGCTTCTCGCTAGGTATGGCTGCCGCAAAACTGACGTTTCGACACTGTGTCGAGATCCCGAAGCGTAAATGTTTCAATACACTGCTCCGAAATGTGATTCGAAACACCCATGTCACGTGATGAAGTGATTCGAAACAGTCATGTGACTATGGCTAAATGAAGCGCCGCATTTCACAAGTGTTTCGAAAGGTGGCGTACTAGCCGAATCTTTTCCCCGTTTGATTGACAAGGTAGGAAAAAAGTCAGACAATACCTCATAGATGTGTTTTTGCCCAGATGAAACGATTATTAAACTAAATTACTGGAAAGAAATCAGTGTTTCTTCTAGGATTTTTTCAGGCAGTCACCCATAGGTAATTTTTTCTCTGGTCGTTAAACCTCCCTACCAAAGAATAAAGTGCATGCCATTCACACACAGGCCACTTTATGATGTTTTGATAAATTAGAACAACCAACCATCGTTGTCAAAACAAAAAATAATTTATTTGTGTTGTTTTAACACATCTTGTGTTGTCCATTTTTATTTATTTGAACACCAAATCACATTTAGTGCTTTTTATGCTCCCTAAACTTTAAAAGGGGATAACAGGCCTACCTAATTTCAAGCTGTATACATACCGTTATTCATTTACTTGGTAGCTAAATAATAATAGAATTACACTAGAGTCCTAGAACAAAGAGAATGGTAGGCTTTTTGTTACAGGAGTTTACATTTATTTTACAAAATGCATCATACCAGTAGGTGATTATTTTAGCAGCCTATCCCACTAAACATTGGATGTTGGATAGACGTGCAGATCATATCTATATTGGGTCCATCTGTCTATGACCAATCTGGACATCTATTCTACGTCCAAACTAGGTCCAATATTGTGGACGTCCAACCATGACCCAACTTTGGACATCATTTGTATGGATTTGACAGGTCCAAGAAGTTTACATGATTAGGCTTATATGTGTTTATTTACAAATATCAACATTGTTGTATCAACATGATTAATACATATGAATAGCCTATATTATTTATACAGTATTATGTTTTCTTGAATGACATAAAAATCATTTAAAAAAAATATTTAATTAAATGTGTAGTTCATTATATTAAAAGTACATGACCATAGCTTACTAACAATTTAACATAAAAAACACAAATTTACAAATTTATTGTAAAAAGTGTATAGGGTCACTTAGAACTATGTAATAGTGATTGGTGAAACTGTCATCCATTTGAGATATTTTCCAGGTTAATAATATTTACTATCATCTAACCCCAACCAAACTTAATCATCACAGAAAGGTGCAAAACCCAGTAAACCTGTGAGATCATGTGATGATCACAGTGACATCAAGCCATTCTCATACTGAGATAACATATGCAAGCAGTGGTGTAGTCTAGATTTTTGTAGTGAGTATACTGTGATTTTTCCCTCTCACCCTTATGCTTACTCGTCCTAGCGCGACACCTCATAAGCACCACCACACTCACAGATGCATAGAGTAAAGATATTCATGTAACTTAGAGCATTCTGAAAGTGTACTCATAAACACATAAACTGAATGTGTTATCAACATGTCAGTTTATTATAAGAAAAAAAAAGACTTTAGAGCCAATGGGTTTACAGCTGGGGAAACTGGACTGATTTTTAGACTGGTTTAGTGTTAATCAACATCTAACTCAGGAACAAAAGTTACTTAACTGTTAATTAAAATTAAATTAACTGTTTACAATCTTCAATCCGTGGATAACACATGCATTAAAGGAGAAAAAAATATTCACTCTTTCAATAGATATTATCTGACAACTATATGTTTTTAATTAATACACATTTAAGATGACCATGAATTAACTATAATTTGCATAGTCATTGATATTAAAGCTTATTTTTTTGCATATAATATAAGCATTGTCTAAAAATGAAAATAGGCTTATACTTAATTATTATTACAAGACCCTCCTGTAGCCTAAAATTTGCAAGTCTAAACTGAACATCAACGCAGACATGAATTTCCTCACAGAAGTTTAAGATCATATACATCTTGTCAAGATGATCTTGAACGTAGATATATAAATGAACACAGAGAAGGAAAGTTTAACACTGTGAAGCACAAGCAAACATGCAGAGCAACTGAATTAAGGCAGCTAAAAACCATCAGGATATTATCACGGGCTTATTTTATTGCATTTGGAGCCTTACCTCCAGATAAAGTAATAAACTGGACTGATGATTTAAATGTTGTACTCACATGTGCGTTGTAAGCTCTATGGATTTTATGTTGCAGCACTGCTTCACTCGTTCACTTCTCAGTGTCGCGTGAGCAGCTACACTGCAGGTTCGACTTCATTTGGCGCTAAGCAGACCTCTTGGTGATGTCAAAGTACCGCGAGAGCGAGTCAAAGCAGATTTCTCCATGTGATAACTGGAGTCGCTCTCGCGGTACTTTGCTGTCACTTCCATGTGGCGTCACACCAGTCTGCTCCCCAGTCACTTGCGCGTCACTATAGTAATTTGATTTCATAGAAATTAATACGCCGATCGGATCGCGCAGTTCGGCAGGAAGTATATAGCCTAATATGTATTTCAACCCGCTAAAGTGGCAAGTGTAGCATGCTAATGGTCAATGCTTCACATCTATATTATGACTAAACTTTAAAAATGTCACAAAACCATGCTGTTACGCATCCTCGCGCTATTTTTAGTGGGTATACGGAAATCCTTGACCATTTCTAGTGGGTATACGGCGTTGTGAATTCAAAATGTTGATTGCCTAGTGAGATTTGTTCGATTCCCACAGCTGGCAGGAAGTGACTGAAGTGTTTTGGTGTTGAAGTGATAGTTGACCAGAATTTGTGTTCATGACTTGCAGTGGATGGGTGAAATGCAGGGACAATCATGTGTCTTTCACTTTTTCTTTTATTGGTCTCGTGGTGATCATAATAATCTGGGGAAAATCCATAAAATAACAGTATTTGGCTGCACAAATTTTAAAGAAAAAAAATCTTATTAGATTATTAGACGTTTATGGAACCCTCTTCCTTTGTACATATCGGCTTATGTGTTGATGTTTTTAAATCGAGATTAAAATCATATCTTTTTCATCAGTTTCATCGGTTTTATTAGCTCCTCTCTTGTTGTTTTAATGTGTTCTTTGTCTTTCTTTTTGTTTAAATGTCTTTGGAAAGCACTTTGGTCAACGGGAATAAAGTTCGTATTGCTGTATTGTTTTGTGACTGTTACGTGACGCCCTCAGCAGCAGCTGGCGTAAGTTTTAGTGTGTTGGGCCACGAAAGAATGAATATAGCGGAAACACTTCTAGCAAAAACTATACAGACATCTTACCGTGCTCTCATATGCTTATCGCGTATAATGCATATAATTTCCCTCAATATATCTCTGGTTCTGAAACCGAGGGTGATGCTGGTCTGCAGCTGGAAATATCACTGTCTATTCATATTTCCATTACGAACGTTATTCTAGCAATTTTTCGGTCTGTATTATTTCTCATATCATGTATGTTTCCGGTTAAAAACGAAAGTAAAAGTTTTAACATTACATTAAAGCACTTACCGCACAGAAATATTAAAATAAAGCATTTTAAAATGTCCTCCATGATGCAGTTGACTCCAGCAACAAATTTAATCAAGATATTCCGTCAATGTTATAAATGTAAAATCTCCCTGATTTGTCTACTGAGCGTGAGCCTGAGCAGTAGTACATTAGTGATGATCGGTCCTTGAACGAATCGAAGAAATCAGTCGAGTCTGTTTACTAGTGGTGGGCGTGTACCCCGGTTGGGAATCACTGTTCTAAAGCAGTGATTCCCTATCTACTCAAACCTTTTTTGAAAAGATGCGAAAATTTATATTCGTACAAAATAGGGTTGTGTGGTAGAAATTGGTCTATTTGTGTGTTGTTTTTTTTGTTTGTTTGTTTTTTGAGAGAGAAAGAGAGAGAATTTTGTTATTTATTGTATTATGAAAGTATCATATAGACATAAGAAAATGGGCCCTTTGTTAAACCAATCAGATTTTATTAATAATTTTAACCTATACAGTAATATAATATAAAAAGGCCCCTATTGGCTAAAAGGATTTTTATAAAATACATTTTTCCACAATATACATATTAATTTAGGTTCTTAAACGTTATTATGTAAGATGCTTTGTAAAACAATTGTTTATCTGGTAATGATGTGTGTATTTATAAAAAATACACACATCATCGGCCGTCCAATCACAATGGAGAAGAGGCGGAACAAACAATACACCAACCAATCGGAACTTCCTTCCTCTACTACTGAAAAAACACAAAACAAAAGTTAAATAGCATCCCATCCTATAATATTAATACAACTTGATTAAACCAATCATCAGCAAAATCTGATACTTACCGCGCATGAGCTCTCCCAGAAGTGAAGCGCATGAGCACTTTTTAGAAGTAAAGAAAATAATTTCACTGAATAAAGTATTAATATTATGTTGCCTTTTTATCATCCGCCTCGGCTATCGTGACGGTAGTTGTAACAGTTCACTCGGGTTTGTTTACACGCAGTGATGAGCAGACAACGTTGTTCCGAAGCACATTTTTTTTAACAGTCTCCATCGTTTTCTTATCAGGTTAACATCATCTGAACACCCGGGTGGCAGGGCAAAACTTGCAAATAAAATTGAAATAAGCATAAAAACAGCTCGTATTTTCCCTCTGTGTATCACTATCAACAACGCACATGCGAACACAGCGCTCCCCGACTACATTACCCAGAGTTCAGCACGGTCTGCACTACAAGCCCCACATTCTTAAAGAGACAATACCATTTTCCCGTAACAATTATTAATAAAAACATACACATAATTGTCCTAATTCTTTACTTTCAAATGTGTGTTAAAAATCCATGTTTTCAATCTTACATTGAGGCTATTTTAATAGTCAATAAAAAATTTCAAGTTTGCGGGGAAAAATCATAGCAGATGTTCCGATGTGTATAGTGGCTGTTTCTCAATGTCAAGGATACTTCCTTGGAAGGACTGGTCTTTCCAACTCACTTCTTCAGAAGCTAGGCAAGGCTCCTCTTTAGCATTCAGAGAACAAGTAAATGGAACAGGCTAGCAAGTGCACGTCATTGCGTCATTACGTCAGTACAAAGGTGTGCTTTCGGCGCTGCGCACATAGGATTGTGGGTGATTTGAGAGTGCGAAGAGCGCAAAGGATACACATATGCATCCTTTCCTGTAAATGGGATATTTTTAAAAGAAGGACTCAATCCTTGGTTGCAATTCTGAGGATCCTCGATATTGAAACAGTCCTTCAACGGATGTCGATTGCGTAGCATCCTCGAAACTCTGGCTTCCGAGGATCCTTCCTTGACATTGAAAAACAGCCATTGGTTGAGTCCGAAAGCTTTTAAATGGTACCTTCAGATTCAGTGGCTGTTTCTCAATGTCAAGGATACTTCCTTGGCAGGACTGGTCTTTCCAAGTCACTTCCTTCAGAGGTTGGGCGAGGCTCCTCTTTAGAATTTTTAGAACACGTAAATGGAACAGGCTAGCAAGTGCACGTCATTGCGTCATTATGTCAGTAAAAAGGTGTCAAGATCCTTCCTTGACATTGAGAAACAGCCACTATTCCAAGGCATGAAGGCATCAAGTCATGTTTGAATCCAATGTTAGATTTACTTCCTGTCTTCAGAGATACCTTCATTGTCCTGTCCCAGAATTCTATGCATGGGCGTGCATGGAGAGTATGATTGATCGAGCCTAGTCAAGTTCTAAATATATAATGGCAGCCAAGAAAGGGGCCAGAGCACAAAATTTAGTGTAAATTTGAATTTTGAAAAATGTATATTTTCACTTTTTACATGACAAATGTCAAGCTATATGCCTATATGACCCCTTTGGAAAAAGTTACAAACAAAACATGTTTTTTTAAAAGTACTAAATTTTCTGTGTATCATTTTTTTCTCTGGAAACATATGTGAATAATACCTCTTGTTCATTTTGCATTGAGCAAAATGTGAATTTTGTATTTAATGACGTTATTAAATAAAAAATTCAATCACAAACATAAAGTTCACAACAACAATGGCAAACTTGTTAAAATATCTCTTTTAGATTCCACTAACTACATTAAACAAAAATGTTTTTCGCCCTGATGAATGTTGCATATAGGCTTTGTGTTGTTTCCAGGCAGAAGTTACAAATCTGTTTAATTCAACCAATCAGATGATGACTTCTATGCATAATGGCCTAAATAATAAAAAAAAAACTGGAAACATTTCTGAATTGAAAGCATTACTCAAGGCTCATTTCTTCTCTGAATGTTATGATCTATATGCTGTTTTCACAGTTTTGTTTGTTCTGTCATGTGTGTATTATTGTTGTTCATACTTGTTTTGCTTCTTTTTCAATTGTTTTTGCTTGTCATGTTTGTCTATCATTCTTTTGACTACTGTTTGTACCCCCCTCTTTTTTTCTGTTTCATTTAAATGTATAGCGACATTGAGCTCTGGAAAGGTGCTATATAAATATCACTAATTATTATTATTTTTAATACTAACACTTCATTTTTTTAAGTGGAAACAATATTTTTTTTTTAACAGTGTATAAGATAAGCTGAAAGTATTGTGCAAAGTAAAGTCCTGCAGTACGACTTTGTGATGTGACTGAGTAAGTGTGTGTGTTGTGGTTGTCCCTTTATATTTGTGCAGCAGTTTTTCTCACAGATTCAGCTTAGCTGTTTGCCATTTTTCTTAGTTGATCTTCTTACTCATTTTAAGTTATTCAAAGAACCATTCAGTCTAAGGCAATTTAACCATTTATTTCACCTAGTTTTTAATTTACCGTCATAAACAGAAAGATTCTTTATTATGCAACCATTCAGCCAAAAAAGTTATTTTTCAACGACATCACAAAGCACCTTTATTTTTAAAAAGTGCACTGTACATTAAGAGTTTTTTTCTGGAAATAGCGTGACTCTTCTTGCTAAAGATAATGCATTCACAAAATTACATGTTAGATATGTTTTTTGTAGTAGCCATCATGCATGTCTGTAAAGTCCACGAGACATAGAGGGTCTCTTTTGTTAATACATATTTCAGGAAGGATGCTTGCATGTGCCCTCTTTGTGGTTCCTGTGCCCTATTTTTAAGGTCTTGAGAAACTAAGGTGGACCCCTTACTCACCTTCCAGAAAACAGAATAAGACACCTAGTCCTGATACAGACCGCTTTGATCTGGATTCTGACCAGAACCACACTGAGCATGTCACCTCTTTCCATTTCCATATATGTACACACATGTTTTGCCTACGTCTGAGATGATGAATAAAATCCTAATGAGGGCAGCATGTGGTTAATTGCATGGTCTGTACTCAGCAGATGTATTTCTACACAACTTTTGTCGATAGCATCGTGTTGAGTTGAAGAACATGTTTCTTAAGGTTGTTTTTGTGTGTTTGTGCTTTTCTTTAGCTGGTAAGTTAATTTTTAAATAGTTTATTGCAACCATATTAATCCACTTTTTCAGATTTTGCACTTAATTTTTTAGATGATGCAAATAAGCAAAGCCTAAATACAAATATAAATGTGATAAATTGGTCATACTTTTCCATTCTGTTGTATTCTTTTAGTTTCTGAATATTAGACCATCTTTTTAAAAGATCTGTGTGAATTTGTTTGTGTTCTTCAGGTGTGTTTGGCGATGAAGTGAAGTCAGTGTCAGTGATGGAGGGAGATTCTCTTACTCTATACACTGATATTACTGAAATAAAGACAGATGATCAGATACTGTGGAGCTTTGGACTTCAAAAGGCTCTTATAGCTCGAATCAATGGGGTGGCCAGAGATATCTCAATAAATGCTGATGTTCTTGATGGGAGATTCAGAGACAGACTGCAGGTGAATAATCAGACTGGAGATCTCACCATCACAAACATCACAACTCAACACTCTGGACTTTATCAACTAATCATTAACAGCGCTAAAGAGATCTCATACAGATTCAACGTTATTGTATATGGTGAGTAAAGATTTAGATTCAGGACAGAAAAATACTGAAAATAAACACATTTGCATCATACTATACAAACTGGATTTGATAGACTATTGGGTTGTGAAACATAGAGCGCTATGCATAACCAAACACAAGTGTGAGTTATGTTAAGGGGTTGGCGTTGGCAAAGTTGAAAAATGAAAAAAAAAAAAAAGGTTTTAATAAAGCTTCAATCCAATGTCAATTTCTTTAATTTTTAAATGTTTTTCAGCTCGTCTCCCCATTCCTGTCATCACCACACAAAACTCTTCATCATCAGAAACATCATCATGTGTGTTATTGTGTTCAGTGAGTGTAAGAGATGTGAGTCTGTCCTGGTACAAAGGAAACAGTTTATTGTCCAGCATCAGTGTGTCTGATCTTAACAACAACATCTCTCTTCATCTGGAGTGTCTGGATGATTCTTACAGCTGTGTGGTGAACAATCCCATCAGTAATCAGACTCAACAACTCAATACGGATCTCTGTCAGACGTGTTCAGGTATGATAACAGTTGCACACTTTTAATGTACTGTTTTAATGGTCCTTTGCAGATAAAACTGGTATATTATTAAAACATACTGATCCATAATGTATTTTTATTTCCTCAGACTGTTTTTGCTGCTGCTATGTTCCTGAAACTGTGATCCGATTGGTCATCTCTGCTCTGGTGGGCGTGGCTATGGTTGCTATTCTGGTTTATGATGTTAGATCGAGCAGAGTTGAACAGAAGAAAAGATCAAAGACGCCATGAGACCATCACAGATGAATCATATATTGTCTTTGATTTTTATTCATAAAATTGAGAATCTTGTGTGTTTGAGGGTAGTTTAGCGGTATTTCTGGAATAAATACTCCCATTTTCAAAGGCATGTCTGTTGTGAATTTGTCTGTGGATGATTCCCCATATATGGCAAAAAAGTGTATGTATATATATATATATATTCTTTCAAATATCATTTTAAATGTTTCAAAATATACAAAAATGGCCCAAAAAATATGCACTAATGCCATTTTTTGTATATTTACAAATATATTTTAAAAATAAATAAATTTTAAAGCATTTATATTCATGTCGCATTGCAAGAAAAACTTTGTGTTACCAACCTGCAAGGTTTGAAAAAATTACATTAAATCTTGTAAACTTAAAAAAAAAAAAAAAATTAAACTGCAAACATATACATATAATTTTATATTTTACCATATTTATACGTTTAATAACACTTTGTACAAACTTTTATATTTTGGAAAATATATATATTTGCCGTAAAATTAGAAATGTATTTGTGGCCCCTGAAATACATTTTGAAATATATGTTAATATATGAGAACTAAATATATTTTCAAATTCAAAAATTAAGCTTTACTTTACTTTGTACAGAATGTATTTTTTTAAATTAAATAAATAATTTTATTTAATTTTAAAATATTTTGTTGGCTAAAGAAATTAATTTTTATGCCTTATGGGTCCGGCGTGGCGCGATCACGTGGTTCTGAGGGTGTTGTGTTTCATCCTCATGTGTATTTATTGAGGTATTTCTACAAAATTCATTTTAATTAACAACACGGATATTTTAAAAAATCTAATATTTCTTTGCCCCAGTATTCTTACTAATACTAGCTATTAAGGTGGCCATTAAGCAAACTGCAGCCAGCAACGTTTTGCTTCTGCTCGTGCTTGTGCACACGCATTTGACGTAAGCAAACCTTGGCCAAAATAGGGGCTATGATTTATCTTCTCCAAGATCTTTTGATAAACAGTTAACGTCACATGCTTTGGAGTTTATATATATATATATATATATATATATATATATATATATATATATATAATTTGTTTTACCATATGAGCTGTGATTCAAGTTCAAAATATTAGTTTAAAAAAATAATAATAACATTTCCTTACTTTTGGACAGTGAAACTCAAGAATTGCCATGCTTACTACTATATATATATATATATATATATATATATATATATATATATATATATATATATATAAAGCACATGTTTATTTTCAGGGCTTTATATATAAATCACTAATCAATTTTTATATAAATCAATAAAAAGCAATATATTTCAATGCTTGAAAATGGCCAAAAATGGTCAAAAAATATATGTACCCATATGGGGCCATCCCTACAAAACAGTCCCCAGACCTGCTCCTGTCTATAATGCTCCTCCCAAATGAAACAAAATATTTAGCAAGAATGTTGTAACACCTGTCGCTGTGTGAAAGCACCTGTCGCTGTGTGGGTCACTGGGTTACAGGCTGTTACTTAAAAACACTCAAGAGATCAGACGTTAAAATACATCACACAGCAACATGAAGACGATCACTTTACTCTTCATCTCCTCTTTAGTCATCAAAGGTAAGTTCATTAATTAACATTTTGCAAAACTTTCAGTTTTGCTTTTTCAAACAGCTTTATAGGAGTCTGGATTAGTGCATAGACTCTATGGGGTGGTTTCCCGGACAGGGTTTAGATGAATCCAGGACTAGGCCTTGGTTATTTATTTTAGGACATTTAAGTAGTTTTTACAAACATACCTTACAAAAACAGTACTGGTGTGCATCTTAACAAAACAAAACAATACTGATATATCTTAAAATAAGCTGTTTTGAAATTAAAGCAGCTCAAAAATGCATTTTAGTCTGGGACTAGGATAAACCCTGTCTGTGAAACCGCCCCATAACACAAATTTATGTATATGGTGTTTTTAAGTTTATTTAACCAAGTTTTCGTAACGCTCTTATGGTTTTGCATATAGCAGGGATCTTGACTGAAAACAGGCAGCTCAGGGACTTGCAATTTTTTTTTAAAACATCATATGTATAAGGTTTATTATTTAGCAACACTCTCAGTGTGATTCTCTGACTGTGTTTGTCATACAGGTGTTGTGACAGATGAGATGGAGTCAGTGTCAGTGATGGAGGGAGATTCGGTTACTCTACACACCGATCTTACTGAACTACAAAGGGATGATGTAATATATTGGGGGTTTGAAGGGACCCGCATAGCTCAGATCAATAAAGTTGCCAGTGTGATCTCAATATATGATGATGTTCTTGACGGGAGATTTAGAGACAGACTGCATCTGGATAGTCAGACTGGAGATCTCACCATCAGCGATGTCATAGCTAAAGACTCTGGACTTTATAAACTACAGATCAGTGACAGCAGTAAGAGTATAGAAAAGATCTTTAATGTTACCGGTGAGTATTTCAGACAATCTAAAACTTGATTTTATTCAGATTAAATGCTTCTTATTTAGGTTAAAGGTCACATAACACAGGATTTCTGCTTATCTCATGTTAATCTTGATGACAGTGGTATTACAATAGTATTACTGTGTTCCTGCATAGCTCAGTAAAAGAGCATTGCGTTAGCAGCGCAAAAGGTCTCGGGTTCGAACCCAAGGAAAACCAATACCGATAAAATATGTATTGTAATATGCTGTAAGTTGCTGTGGATAAAAGCATCTGCCTAAATGTAAAAAAATGTATGTAAATGTAGTATTAGATTGTTCATATCTCCGAAGAGAATTGAGTTTTATCAGATTTATAAAAGTAGTTCAGCTGTATTGCTACTTTCCAAACAAGCTAAGCTCCTGGAGGCCTGGTGGAGGAGACACGTGCATGCAACACAAACTAAACATTATCCCACTTTCTTTGGATAACTTATGATTTACTACATGTTCATGTTGTTTACATTATATGCACATGTTGGTGCCAATTACCAACAAAACACAGACATTTCGGGCTTATTTACGTACCGCCTGTGCCTCCTGAACAGGATTTTTAATCCAAATGTAAACGATTGGCAAATTCTGCGTTTAGTTGGGCTTGTTTGTGAAACAATATTCACTGAAATGTCGTAAACAAACATAAACCTTTTTGAACCTCCTTTGCAGGATGGGAGAAACAACTTCATCCACTGTTATCTTAAAAATGGATTCTTTGGAAAGCTGAAAATGTTTGCTCCCCTCACATCCAAAAAAACCCACACTTTGGTGCTGTTGTTGATTCTTAGTCTTAACTAAAATGTCAAACTGTTAATGTGCAGTGCTGGTGACAAAAAAAAGAAAGCTGCTTGTCCGAGCTGAGTGCCTGCACTCTGCGTTTTTAACTTCGGGTGATACGCTTAGCTCGTCAAGGTCACTTCTCACTCAGCTGTCCAATCACAGTGGAGGAGGGGTGGGACAAATATCACAACAACCAACCGCGCATTGTTCAACGACTGATAAACAAAGTAGAAGTATCATAGCGTCAAGTAGAAGTATCATAGTATCAAGTGCTCAGCTGAAGAAAGCTGGCAAGCGCCTATTGTCGGCGTCTGCCTGGCATTTTTACCTTCCTTTAAACGCTTCGGTGTGCACGCCCCTTTACAACCCATCAACCTATCTCTGTTTGATGCATGGACGTGCTTTTCTGGGGGAATTGCCCATAAAAGAAATAAGGATTGTTACGTATGAATCTCCCATGTACTTTGTCATTCGTCAACCGTGTTAACTAGTGATGGGGACGAGACCGCCTATGCCAAGTCCGAGTCAAGACCGAGTCTTTGAAGGGTCAAGACTGAGTTCGAGTGTCCTTGGTTTTCAAATAGAGTCAAGTCCGACTCAAGACCGAGTCTTTGAAGGGTCTCGACCGAGTCGAGTATGTTGGTTTTCAGATAGAGTCGAGTCCGAGTCAAGAACGAGTCTTTGAGGAAGCAAGTCCGAGTCGAGACCGAGTCCTTTTGGAGTCGAGACTGAGTCGCATGAAATAGCATCAGACCCCTCTTTTAAATCTTCCTGTTTGTGTCTGCAGGTGTGATTGATGTTGACAGAGAAGGAGTGAAGTCAGTGTCTGTGATAGAGGCAGATTCTGTCACTTTATACACCGACGTTCCTGATATCAAGAAGTATGATGTGATACTGTGGAGGTTTCAAGATGAAAACTCTCCTCTAGCCGAACTAAACAGAACGGCTGGGATCCTCTCTATACACGATGATGTTCATGATGGAAGATTCAGAGACGGACTGAAGCTGGACAATCAGACTGGATCTCTTACCATCAGAAACATCAGATCCAACAACTCTGGACTTTATGAAGTAGATATCAACAGTAGCAGAAGACACACCATACATCAGACATTCAGAGTTACTGTCAGTGGTGAGTAGATCAAGTCAGAGTACCTGCATTGTAAATATGGCATGACTTTACAGCGATGCAGGATCCGCGAAGTAAACAGAGAGTCCTATACATTTAAAATGGTATGAGGAAGTCTAAAGAGATTTCCTTTTAAGGGTAAACATTTCTATCCAACATGTTATTCTTCTTTTTTGGGGGGGATAACCTGTTAGACTTGATGTGTTCTTGTGACTCATAACAGATTGCTGTAGAGATTTAGTGTGGTGCAATAGACATCAGGGATGTCAGTGAGATGATAAATGATAACGTTGTTGTTGATCTACAGGTTTTGGTTTTATTTTGACACAGGTGGAGTGAAGTCAGTATCGGTGAATGAGGGAGATTCAGTCACGCTGTACACTGATACTGAAATTCAGACCTATGATTTTATTGAATGGATGTTTGGAGATGAACGCACTCAGATTGCTCAAATGTATAAACCAGATGCACGCTTTGTCACGTATGACGGGGATGATGGGAGATTTAGAGATAAACTGAAGCTGAATGATCAGACTGGATCTCTCACCATCACAAACATCAGAACTGAACACACAGGAGTTTATGAAGTAAAGATCAGCAGCAACAGACATTCATTACACAGGAGATTCATTGTGACTGTCACTGGTGAGTTTTTTATAATAATTTTAATTCAGATCACATGAAACGTAAATAAACGTACAATGAAAAGAACAAATAAACGATTTAAGAGCTCAGATGCAAAACCCTCAAAATGCGCCTGACATGTTTTCTTTACATAGGCGTAAATGAATAATATGAGCTCTGTACATGGCAATAACATAATCGTGAACCTCAAACACGATTATTGTTTCCTCCTTCTTATGTAAACCTTGTACAAGCAAAAGACCGCTGGAAAACAGACCAATCTCAACACTGACTGTGACGTTACAGTCAAGATGTACACCCCAACATTAATTACACATTAAATTAAGTACAATGTTGTTACAATACTAAAAACAAAGTTGTTAGTGCTATATGCTAGTTAATGCTATATGCTAGCGTTTGGGCTGAAGTTTTACTATTGACTTTACAGTTTTAGACTTTAGAGTTTTTTACCTTAAAATAACGTTTCCAAAAAAGTTTCAGTCGTTCATCCACTCGAAACAGGGTGAACGACACTTTCACATTCGCTTTGCAGCCCTCTATCGGCCAAAACCGCACTAAAGATGTTTCCAACCGTCGGGTAGTGGTCCTGTAGTTCGAGTGAAAACTACAAAAACTTGCTTTACGGCAGACCTACAATCCAATCAGAGCCAGTAGGCTAAATTATTTACGACAGTGGTAATGACAATTCCGCTTCCAACCTGTAGGGGGAGCAAAGAGCAAAAACTCTTTAGTGTTGCTTTAACAATCTCCAACAATTGATTATTCCTCAAAATTTGTATCTTCATCTGATACAGACTCAAACATAAGGTCTGTTTACACACACAGAGCTACTAAAATGAGCTGCTCTGTGAAACAGCCAATCAGAGCAAAGCACAACATTATTATTCATGACCGTGTCATATATGGTAAAAATAGACCATTTAATTCTAAAGGCAAATCCTAGGGTTGTAAATGGAGATGTTAAACAATTTCTGGATATGTAGATATCAGAAAACTATTTAACAGATTATTACAATGCATTCTTTGGTACCTTTGAATGAGTTCAAAGTATTTGATGAATATATAATACGTTTCGAGAGCATTTGGTTAATATAATTATCTCATTTTTGGTGGAGGTTTCGTTAAGATGCTTTTGTATCTGAGCTCCTCAATGTCTTTTTATCTTATTATTTTTTTTAAATAAATCTTATATATGTGTTGATCTGTTTGTTATTATAGATCAGATTTTCTTTTTCTATCATTACAGCATTGGGTCTGTCTTCAGTTACTGTTGTAGGAATATGCATTTTGTTTCTGCTTGTTGCTGGTGTGATAGCTTCTGTGATTTACTATCGCTGCAGATCTCACCGGAGGGTCAAATTTTGTGGTAAGAATCAATAAAAACTTTATTTGCTCAAGTATTGATGGTGTAATTAAATTTCCATATTCAAGTTTTAAACGTGTTATGCATTTTGTGTTTGTAATCACTTGTGTTTGTCGCTGTTACAGATAAGGAGATGGATGTGTTGGAGGGAGATTCTGTTACTCTACACACCAGTCTTACTCACATACAGAGAGATGATGTGATCGAGTGGAGGTTTGGACATGAAGAAGTCACCATTGCTAAAATCAGCAAGTGTGTTGATAAGAGATTTAAAGACGGACTGACACTGAACCCTCAGACTGGAGATCTTACCATCAATAACATCAGTAATGAACAATCTGGACTTTATCATCTAAATATCATCAAACGTAAAAAACTCAAATCCAAGAAATTCAATGTGATTGTCATCGGTGAGTATCTCCCCAGCTAACAATTTTACGTTACAAAAACGTTCCCGTTAATGTTTCACTTAAGTCTTAAAACGTTAAAAATGTTCGGTCTGTTGTTATATTAATGTTCTAAGAATGTTTTCCAGACGTTCACAATGCTGCATACACACCAAATGCGAAGCATCGCGTTCCTTGCTTAAAATAACTCGCGGGATTTAACTTCATGTCATGCAAAGTTTTCGCTTGAGTTGCATATTTTATAGACCCTTTTACAACGCATGTGATCAAATAGCCTGCGCGCGCATTTTGGCAACAGAAGTGGTGTTGTTCCCCAATGGTTCTAACGTGTTAGCAACTCAGAAAGTTTATCAAAACGGTTTCCCAGCATCAAAATGTTTGGTTGCACTAATATAATATACTAATATACGTATATATGTATCTGGCCACTTTATTTTTGGCCATCTGCTTCGTCTTCTATCCACTCCACTATAGTACACGGATCTGGTAGCTGTGTTGAAAAAGTTGATAAAGTCAACTTTTTAAAATAACTTTCTCTGTCTGTGTTGCTTCACTGCTGATTCTTGCCATACTTCTGTTGCCAAGATGCGCGCACATACGCTGTCAAGTCATCATTGTGTACGAACAGTTAAAGGGTCTATACATAGATATGTACACTAGATGTCGCCTTGGCTACGGCAGTTCATTGGAACGAATGCGTCAAATAGAGCCGCCATCTTGAAACAGGGGAACCCTGCATCAGCGTCATTGTAGGCAATGGTGTGACGGAAATAAAATCACCATAAATCGTCATGAATGCAATTTTCTAGGTTTTCTTTTGGTTTGTTTCAACAGTCAGACATGTATTTAGCATTGAGTCCAGAAAAAAATAAAAGTTTTGATATTTTAAAAATCTACTTTTTCTAACTACAACGGATTGTGCTAGTAGCCCTAACATCCATACGCAGCACAAAAGTCCGGCATCGTCCATTAATTCGAAGTATAAGTGGAGATAGCAGCTTTACCTAGCTACTTCCTATGACAAGACCCCTGTTTCAAGATGGCGGCGGTTTTGGCACATGCTTAGAACCCCAAAGCGTATATATCTATGGGGTCTATATAGCGCGTGTTTTCGCGGCAATCGAAACGCCCAGTTCGCGTCATATGCATCGCCCACGTAAAGACGCATCTGATCGCGTCTTTGCATTGACTTTGTATGTAAATCTACTCACGCAAATCGTTGAACTCGCGTTTGGTGTGTATGCTCCATAACAGGTTAGACAAACATTGTTTAAATGTTTTTAGAACGTTCTGCTAACATTGCAATTATAAAGTTTCTAATGCTAACTAAGATGTTTATGAATTGCAGATAGTGTTAGGGAAATGTTCTACTAATCTTACTCTTTTGAAAATTAACCATGGTTTTATTGTGATAAAAGTGTAGAAACAATGGTTTTTAGGTTAAAGCCCCCTTAAGCTAAAAAATGCACTTTTAAATGTGTTTCTATCAGAAAATGAGTCACCAGTGTGTGTAGAAACATCTTATTATACAAATCCATCTCTTCTTTGTGTAATCTCCTTTAAATCGCAACAGTCACACAAAACAGACTGTTCCTATCAATGTGATGTCATATTAATTACGCTCCACCCATGACCGCTCACAGACTCCGCCTTATGAGAGTGTAGTTTATGTAAAGCAATATTTCTTATTTTTGAAGAGGATTATCAGATTATAATTTTTTTAAATGACTCCTGAGCATTGTGGTGTATATTATTCAAAATACTTTTTGTTACAGGTGAATTAATGACAGTGAATGCAGGGGAGTCTGTCACTTTAGAGACTCGTGTTACTGAAATACAGAGAGATGAGAAGATCGAGTGGATGTTTGGGGATGAAAAAACTGTCATAGCTCAGATTGACCGCGCCTTTAATATCTTTAGTACATATGATGGTGATAATGATGTATTCAGAGATACACTGGACCTGGATCATCAGACTGGAGATCTCACCATCAATGGCATCAAAAACGAACACGCTGGTGTTTATACACTAAAGATCATCATCAGTGGAAATGTCTCTTTTAGGAGACTGCGTGTATCTGTCACAGGTGAGTATTACAGTAATATCACTGTACTGTACTGTAATGTGCTGAAATATATCTTTATGGGTATCACATTACTTTATAACGGTGGCTATACAGTTTTAGATGATTTCTTTGCTTCGTGAACATCACCCTCAACATGGCAACGGTGACCCAACCGACTGTTTTTCCTCTCTGATCATCTTTTGATTTTATCTGTTGTTTGTGTTTTCTACAGATATCACTGCAAATGATTTGAATGAGTCAATGAATTCAAATGTACCTTTAATGAACAGTGCCAGCAGCGGTGATGTGCTTCCAGTGTAACCTGATCATCATAACAAACACATTGTTTAAATGTAAATATCAGATTTTATTTTTGTTACTGAATACAGACAATGTGTACTCTATGTAATATTTGTTGTTTCATGCATCTTTTACAGTCTTATAAGCTTAAATATGTAATGTGTAGATAACATACACCATCATTTCACTGACTGATGTGTATTTTTCTGTTGATATCAAAAGTCACTGTAGCCAGCATACTTTTTACTGCAAAAACTAGTGGTAAATCAGTATTCATAAGCAGTATTCATGATATAACTGTGTATATTTATTACCAATCAGCTTCTGAAGTGTGCCGCCAATGGACATGTTTCAATCCCATAATAGAAGCCATAATATTTATAAAGTAAAACATATAAATTACTTGTGAATCGGACATGTAACACTTTTAAAATGTCATTGTGTTCCTGTAGCTCTAGGGATAGAAAAAATTCACTGTAGGATGAAATCTTTTGCCAAATGAATAAATATGTGCTAAACATACTAACAATGTTTTTCATGGTGAAATACTTTTATATAGAAACAGTAATATATACTGTGCAGTGATTTTAATACTTTGATATTGCTGATCCACATAAATGTATTAATTATTGCTATAAGAGAATATTGTATTAATTCATTAACGGACATGTCCTCCTAAATGATGTTTATTTCAATAAATTATAAAATTACATACTAAGATGAGAACTTTAGTCTAAATTATTTACTATATATTTTGGTAAATAATTACTTTGTTTGCTCTTCTTTTAATTTATTCTGCATAGTTTTCATCTGTTCTTGTAGTGGTGAATATCTGCTGTGGACACAAGATGGCGTTCTACTACTGTTATATGTATACTTGTGTATGTACACTCTAGCAAGTCTTAAAACTTTGTATAACAGTGTTAAAACGCGCTCATGTGTTAATATGTTGTGAACGCAGTTAATCTGAGAAACTTATTAATGTAAAATTTGTTTGACGACGCTTCTCCGCGAATCAGGAACCTGCAAGCGCATGCGGGTTCTGGCTAGATGAGATACAGCTACGGCCTAAATGATCTCGCGAGATGTTGGGTTCAAATGTTAAGTTTGAGGGTAGAAACAGGATCAAACGGCTGTTCGGACTAAATAGGATACATCTGAGGCAATTATCCCGCGAAATGTTAGGTTTGGAGGTAGGATTATGATGAAAACCGCCCTAATTCGGAAGGATTTTGGCCGTTACTATATCCTTTCTAGCCACGACGGCGCAGGCGCACATCGGCGCAGTCGTACATCGACGTCACTTCATCATCGGAGAGGCGAAACGCTCCCTGAGCACAACATCCTGCAGCATGGCTTCATTAGTCGAGGAAACTGAGGAAAGTAAGTTTGGTTTGCCAACCGCCATTAAACTTGAATAGAAGAAGAAAAACTGAGGAAAACAAACGATTATTTGCTGAAATAAAAGTCAACTTGGGTCGATAGTCAGACAAAAGGACAGTTACGGTTGATCTAAAGAAACAAAAACACAAGAAATAACTTACATTTAAAATGAAAAGAGCTTGCTGTGAAACTGACTGAACACATTTAACAAGACTTCAACAAACATCTTCATTGTATCGGGTATGTTTTAAACCTCTTTTAAAGTCTCATTGCTTCAACTACTAATGAACAAATCAATTATTCTGATTTTATTGATCAGAGTTGGAATAAAATCTTCATCTTCCTCAGGTGGAGGTTTCAGATATCTTCATCAGTTTGTGTCTGTAGTCTCTGTCACCATCAAAGATATTTTATAAAGGTGAGAGTTTTACTTTTTCATCACTTTAGACTTCACCTTTGACCTTTCCTCATCATCAGTTCAACTCTTTAACAAACACAACAGTTACAGGCTGGTAATTACAATAGATGTCCATAAACATTAAAATGTGTTTCAAGTTTAGTGTTGTAAAATTTTTTTATTTATCTAAATAAAGTTATATCTAGGGCTGCATAACGATCATCAATCACATCTAATGCTTTGCAGAATAAAAGTTTTTGTATCTATAAACACACTGGACCCAGATTTTTATTGACATTGACAATAAAAATGTGAAAGATTATTATTATTTTTGTTAAATTATAAGTGATTATTTTGTGGTCTGTGGCATCTGTGAGATGCGTTTATATTAGTGCTGGGCAGATTAATCGCATACAAAATAAAAGTGCATTTTTGGATAATACGAGTGTGTACTGTGTGTTGTTATTATTATGTATATTTAAACACACACACACACATGCATGTCAGAACATTTTTATTTATATATCTATTTTTTGTTATGTTTATATATAAGATAGAATATACAAACTATAAATACATATGAATACACATGTAAAAGTTTCTTAAATCCATACATGAATGTATGTGTATTTATATATACATAATAATTACGCACAGCACACACTCGTATGTTATGCAAAAAAAAAAAACACTTATTTTGTATGCAATTAATCAAGATTAATCTATGCCCAGCACTAGTTTATATTGACAAAAGTCAAATCAAATCATGAAGAGGTAAATTCCTGTAGTGTACACTAGATGACTCCCAAGTCAACTGTATAGATTTAATATTGAGGGTCATTTAACATGTAACTGATTCCAGTACTTGGAATTTCCTAATGCAATAGATGCACACACTTCAAGTACATTTAAGGTTATTAAAATTAATTTGGTGTATATGCTCGACAACTAAGTAGCTCTCAAATGCATAACGAAAAAAGTTCCTGAATTAAATCCTTTTACTTTTAGGTTTATTTTTTACAGAATAACAAACTAAATGTACTTTCTCTTATTGTGATGTCATTATAGTTTAGTGCAGGATTACAGTAAGCTAGTTTATTATAGACATCACTGGTCTCCACTAGTAAACTTTGCTCTTACATCATCTGATTCTTTTTTTTTTGTCACATAAGCAAAATTGTGACTGTGTTGACAAAAATTGTTTTAAAACCTGTTAACATTTTTTTGCTGTTTTACATTTTTTGTTAAATCAACTCAAAAGTCATTTCAACTTACTATTATTTTTCTTTTCTAGAGATGAGTTGTTATAATTTATAAAAAAGCTTCCTCAATGTATGAACCAATCAGAATTGGTGGCGCCAAGAGTTGTGTCCGAAACAGCTCCCTATCCACTATATAGTGCACTATATCGGGTGTCGGCCCTTTTATAGTGGTGTCCGAAACCTGAGTGAACAACTTTCCCTACATTCGTTCACTACTTGTTACCCACAATGCACTCTGATTCTGAGGGTACATTCGATGTACACTCGCTCACTTACCATTTCCCATGATACAACGGGAGATGAACGCGTAACTGGAATCAGCTAAATGATTCTGACAGTAAACACCAAAAAAATATGTTTATACACTTTTGTTATTTCTTGTCAGGTATTTTCTACTTTTTAAAAATAATTGTGATATCTTTCATTAAACTATAATACACATTTTATTAAACATTTTTTCTGCAGATGTTTTAGCTGTTTATTCAGTCACAACTTTCTCTCTTCTATTAACAACCGGTGATGCTAGAAATATTGCAACTTTTAATAAAGTTTGCATTTGTTCCTTTAAATTATTCTTGTAATTATATGAATTAGTCACTAAGAGAAATGGCGCAGGACACGGCGAGACGTGTGAATGTGATGCGAGATCATGAGATGTGACATTGTGATATCAAGGGCGCACTCACACTATCCAAACCGTGCTCGGGCGCGTTTGACAAGTGTGATCGATCTGTTCCACGCCCGGGCGCGGATTGGTTAATCGTGCCACGGCCGGGTTGCAGAGGTGGGCCGGAGTGCAGTTCACTTGGGCTCAGGCGCGGAAGGCTGTGGTGTGAGAGCAATCACGCCTGAGCGCGATTCAAAAGGCCTTCATCTGCCTTCATAAAAACCTTTTGATGCGAGCAGCGGGGTTACGTGAATGTCCGAGCTGCACACGCGACAGATCAACTAAGCAATATGATGACATGTGAGAGGGCTGTCTGAAATCGCGCACCAAACGACTCAGAATAAAAAAAACACAGACTTATCATTACGGTGGGTTCCAGTGTTAAGAGAGAGCTTTACTTCCTGCTTTTTTCAAAACAAACGCATCTTAAAGGTGACATAGAATGATTGAACGGGGTATTTGTCCTTGTTCTGTGATGTGACATGTAGATAAAAATGTTTTTGTTTGGGTCTGAAATGCCTAAGAAGCTTCCTAAAAACCTCTCTCAGATAGCTCGATTAGGGTGGGGGATTTTAAACAAGTGGTTTTGCACCTATTTGGCTCCCCCTACTGGCTTAACTTGCAATCTCATTACTGATTGGCTGACTTTGCTGCCACTCAAAAAATGTAGCCAATTATTTTAAAGTGGAGGGGCAGTTAGATGCCTGTGATGTCATAAGCATCAGTTTTTCAGATTGGGCTGTTTTCTGTCTGACATTTCTAAAAGAGGAATTTCTATGAGACTGAGATGTTTAGCATGTTTTGCACTTTTTGTATGTTTGTGAATGCGGGTAGACTACCACTATTCAACAAAGACAAGGTAAACATGGTTTTTCATTCTCTGTCCCCTTTAATGACGGAAGCGCGCCCGGACTCAGATCGATAAAAGTACAGTGTGAGTGCGTGCATCTGGGGGAGTAGGGAGGGGTGACAATCGTGCTGGGGCATGGTTTGGTTTGGATAATGTGAGTGCGCCCCAAGAATAGTTTTCTTTTGTGATCTCTTGCTAAAGCTAGACAAAAAATGCCAGTAAAACTTATCATTGGTTGTGCTATAAAAGCATGAGCTTTACAGTTACAGATTCTTTGTTTCATGCACAGCTTGTGCGTGTACTACGGCATTTGGTCAGTAGGAAGTCCTTATCAATCTACAATCAGTACGAGTCGGAGTGGTTGTGCATTTAAAAAAGCAACACTCGTTAAACTAAACCATTCAAAATATTCTTTATTGTCATGAAAATTCCTGAAACAATTTGAAGAACAGCGATATAAATATTCCTGTAGACATTTCCTGGAATAGTGTTTGTAATGCTATGTCTTCTGTTGCACAAAGGAAGTTTCTGCACGAGAGCACCCTCTGGCTTTTGGATGTGCCGGGATTTCAACGTAATGCCCCTCGAATGCCCCCCTTGAGGCCGGCCCTGCATACAAATAAAAAATGGAAATAAAAAAATAAGTACTTAAGTTATTTCTTATAACAAATGTTTGAAAATATTTTTTATTCCCTATTTGTTGCATTGTTTTTTTATACAGTTATATTCTACTAAACACTGCTATCGTTAATAATTACTAATGTTCCTGTATCTTGTAAATCATTTTTAATTATTGGTTTTTAAATTTTAAATTATAGTAAATGTAGCAGAATGCCCTATACACGTTTAACATTGTTTGTGTGAGTGCAGGCAATTTTAAATTGTTCAAGAAAAAATACATTAGTAAAGGTGTGGCAGGTATCGGCCGATACTCAGAATTCTGGTATCAAAAGTGGTATTGGTGCGTCCCTACTCCTGTACAACCGAAAATTCTCGGGGCAGCCGCATATGTCGAAATTTCAGTCAAAACCATATTTCAACATAAACAATCTGAAAACAGGGCTTTAAAATGCCGAACTTGTCCTTTAACTACCTTTCTGAAATGGGGCCCCATGACTGTGAGTGTAAATATAAGTGTACACGTACAAATATTTATTTTACAAGTTCTCAAATTAAAATTGACAAGCTCTCAAGTTTTGATACCGATTTGCCTTCATAGTTATTGGTGTATATTACTGTACGTTCACACTGCTGCCGACACTTGAGCTTCCAAAGAAGCTCAGGCCGCCCGGTCAAAGATGCTTGTCAAAAAGTACCGGGAAGCTTGTTGACGCTTTGGCCGCTCTGAAGTCTGTTTTCTCTGAACTAATGTTTTGGTAGGGATGAAAGTTTACATTGTTTGTTTCTCCAGAATCAGCCAGTGAAGAACGTCTAGGCTATATTACGATTGGTTGCTGACGTTTTGCTTGCTGCTAAACCACGTCATAGCTTATTACCATAAAGTAGAGCTTCTTTCAACTTACTGATTGACACTCTGGTCGATCAAAATGCCCAAAACGTGACGCCCATGGATTTGTTTCTCTTAGCAGCTGAATCCATTCTCTTAATTGTAAATTAATGACTTCCGGTAACTTTGGAAGCTCAAGTCGGCGGCGGTGTGAACATACAGTTATGCTTGCGAATGTGATGGAAAGTAACAGATCTTGAGGTGAGAGAGAACACAGACAACTTAAATGTAATACACACTTCATTTAATATAATTCACAAACTCTGTTCAGGAAAAACTTTAAAATCACAACCAGTCAGAATTTGAAGTTAAAACAGAATGTGTAGATGATCAAACAGCTGAAAGTTGGTCTGAGAATCACAGACTTTTTTATCGCCTCTTGACTCCTGCATACACCACATCATCCTTTGATCTCTGTACACAAAAACACACAACATTCATGGACCCTATTCACTTCCATAGTAGGAAAAAAGAATACTATGGAAGTAAATGGGGTCCATAAACGATTTGGTTACAAACATCTTTCAAAATATCTACTTTTGTGTTCATCAGAACAAAGAAATGTATACAGGTTTGTAACAACATAAGAATGAGTAAATGATGACAGAATTTTCATTTTTGGGTGAGCTATCCCTTTAAAACAACATTTATACAGACTGTCATTGCAAAGTGACCTGAAAGGAAATTTTACTGGAATAGATTGGAACAAATTATGTACATGGGCTGCTCGCTTGTGAGTCATATTGGTCTACTAGCCTACTATAAACACGTAAATGTAGAAATGGTAAAATTGCAAAATATTGCATGAAATACTGTTAATACATTGGTTAATGCTTGACAGATTAATGACTGGTCCACGAAGTCAGATACATCACGCATACATGAAACTAATCGCATCAATAATAATCAGTCAAGGAATCATAAATCAGAAATAACTATTTAGAAAGTTTAACATTTGCATGTGTTTATAAGCCTTGCAAATGTTAATATTTAAGCGATTTTAATATTAAAGTGAGTTGTTGCACAAATTCAAAAGCTCACGCACAGAGACGTGCGTTTCAAAAAGCCTGCAAACACATAATTTCTTTGCGCATGACAGGAGATATACACACAAATTATCTTGTAATACCACAGTCTTGGCAAGTATTCTCATAAAAACAGTCGTTTATTATAAGTAAACAAGTACAGAAAGAAATCAGATGTGTCTGTGTATGGATCAGCGTTTATACGTTAACTGTAAAAAAATTCTGTAGAAATTACAGTATTACTGGCAACTAGCTGTCTAGTTATATCAACTTACTGTAGATTTTACATTTATGTTATTTACTGGCAACAGTTAAATGAACATGAAACATTCTCAGTCTTTAAGTTCTACAGTAAGTTACTGGCAACCAGCTGCATAATTACAGCTAATTTTTTACATTGTTCTTAAAGGGACAGTTCCTCTTAAAAGAAATGCTTATTTTTGTGTCACTATGTTAATCAAACAACAGAAAATCACTTCTATAGCTTATAATTAATCTTTTTACTTTAATTTATAGAATGAAAACGGTGTTATTATTAATTTGATTCTATTTCTGTACCTAAATACTACTTGTTAGACCTTACTTTATTTGTTACATTGTTCTTTTATAGTTTATATGCTTTAATTTCTTGATTTGTTCTTATTTTATTTTCCCACATTACTTTTTTTGCTGATCTGAAAATTATTCAACCCATGAATCAAAAACCATAATGTAATTCATCTAAATAGTACTATGTTGTAAAATGAAGTAATTTAAAACTACATGTAAGCTTTCAGTTCCACCCTATTCCAAAAAAAATGTATTGCCTTGCCACTGATGAACAGATAATGGCAAAATAAATGTTATTACCTTAACTAAGAAGAGTTGATACATACCTCTATCATCTGTGTGCGTGCACGTAAGCGCTGGGGCGCGCTGCGACACTTCAATAGCATTTAGCTAAGCGGATTTAAAAGAGGAACTATATTGTATGGCGGAATATGACTTTTGGGAGTACTTCGACTCGCCTGAAAAATCCCCTTCTCCCTCTCATAATGGGAGAGGGAGAGTGTTACTGCACCGAGTCGAAATACTCCCAAAAGTCATATTCCGCCATACAATATAGTTCCTCTTTTAAATCCGCTTAGAAAAGCGCTACGTTTAATTTTGTGCCACCAAACTTCCTCGTATAACTACTCGTCTTAAATAGGAAAAACGTTGATGTGTTTGGTCACTTCTAACTTTATCTCTGTTTGATACCATTGAATGAATGGGGCTAAGCTAAATGCTATTGAAGTGTCGCAGCGCGCTCCAGCGCTTACGTGCATGCAGTAAGATGATAGAGGAATGTTTCAACTCTTCTTAGTTAAGGTAATAACGTAGTTTAGTATTGAAAATGAGTAGACTATTCCTTTAAATTAATGAGAATTTAATATTTATAATGCTTATTTGTCCTTGACCAATCACATGCCTGATTAAGTTAAAAGCTATAGTGAGTGGCAAATTTAAGCAAATGTTTATATTCCAAAATAATATAAACTGAAAAACACATACCGGTATACCAAGAAATAAAATAAATCATTCTGTGAAATGGATTTTTGGTCATACCACCCACCCCTAATCATCAATCAAGTTATAGAATCTCAACTTTAGTTCAAATCAGACTTCAGATGTCAGAAGGGTAAAAATAATTTCAATCAGTATGTTTTCCATAATTCTGTTTGATATAGTTTTAAAACATTTCACAATTAAATTTACATCAATGTAATGATAAAATGTTACTGTGATTAATAACAAAGCTGCAATATACACCCATTTCATAGTTATGATCTTTGCCATTTATATTGAATTATATCTGGGTGTGTGAACACTTCTGAGTATAACAATCTCGTGTTTGCGGCTGACAGCTTTTGCATCACATTGGTTTCTGTCGGTTTTCACCCTCAACTCTGTCCAGTGAGTTTCCTACTGTGTGTGGCTCTTAAACTTTATCAACACAAATGCACTGTGCCTCTAACTCTGTGAATTTATAAAGGATAATAGGCTGCTCGAGTCAGTATCACTAATTGTCATACAACTGGAGAAAATATTTACATGTATGGCTCCTGTGCGCATGGTCGCGGAAATGTAACGCTTGTACACGTATTTAAGCACTGCAGTTTTAAAACAAGTTATTTTAAGCCATTGAAACACAAACAACAGATCTGAGTGTGCTCTTTCGGTGTGTGAGGAGCATTCAAGTCACGCAACCACTGCTCATTAAGCTCGTGATCATTGTTGGGGTTTTATTGGCCTTAAATACATATATGCGTCATTCAAATTCCCGTCTTTGCAAGTATCCTTATAAACACGACCATTTAGGACTTAAGAGAAAATAAACAGCTAAGATAAAACGCATGTGTTGGATCTGGTCTTAAAGGGGAAGTTGCCTAATTTTGCTCCTGTCTGTCACTCATGTTTATGAAACAGCATTAAGAGAAAATCTCTCGCTGCTTGACTAAATCACTTTTCTACCTTAAATAAAAAATATATATATACATACATAGATACATAAATATTTATAATCAAACCTTTATCATTGACTGTTTTTCATTAGAGAGCTTGAGTTTTGTTTGTTTTAGGGATGGGCATAATTAATCGACGATCGATAATTGATTGTTAAGAATTTCGTCGATCACGTTAATTTGTTATCAATTAATTGAATGCATTTTTTTTTATCTAACTCCTGTTTCACAAATACTGCGTATGCAGTGCGTTTGCGTATGTGTGCGGCGAATCCGTCAAGCATCCGTTGCAGTGCGCTGCTGACCGCTTATTCTGCATATAAAACGTTCATGTGATTGACACTTTCTGTGAACACTTTTCCGCATAAACAATAGAACAAAGCATCATTTTTTTTCACAAAACAATATATGTTAGATATTATTTGACAGACTAGTAAATGTGGATTAAGGATGTTTAAAATCTCTAGCCTGGTGGTCAGGATCTGAATGGATCAAATCAGCAGTTTTGCAATGCTTTATTTATCTCCACATATATCATAAATAAAAATAAGCAGAGTAACTTTGCAAGTCTACCCTTCCACATTATATATTTCCTATGTATATGATTTCCAAATAATAAACGAGAGTATTCAACGACAAAAAGCGTCTCATATGGAGATAAATCCTCACAATATTATTATTTCTAAAAACTTTATGACAAAAATAAGCAACTGTATGAATTCAAAGACGCACACATTATTCCGCATATATTTGAATATTATACAAAAGTATTCATATAACGGCACGTTTCATATGGCAAATAAATATCCTCACATTAACATAACAGCATAATGAAATGAATGAACAGACAATGAAACAGGATTGAAATATAAATTGTATTATTATTACCGGAAAAAAGCAATATTGCTAAAATAATCTCTGAGGTAAATGCGTCAAGAACGCTGTTACCCGCACAATAAGTCTAAATGAGCAATTAAAGTGAAAAAAGCATTATTAGGCCATGTCTCAAAACTTTATATGACAAAATATATTTAAAGGGATAGTTCGGCCAAAAACGATATTAAACCCATGATTTACTCACCCCCAAGCTGTCCGAGTTGCATATGTCCATCGTTTTTCAGACAAACACATTTTCAGATATTTTAGAAAATATTTTACATCTATCTGTTGATTAAATGTAATGTTACGGGGTCCAGCAATAGTCCACGACCTTCAAGTCCAAAAAAGTGCGTCCATCTTTCACAAATTAAATCCAAACGGCTCCAGGATGATAAACAAAGGTCTTCTGTGGGTAATCCGTGCGGTGTTGTTGTAGAAATATCCATATTTAAAATGTTATTAACGTTATAAACTACCTTCCGGTAGCGCCGCCATCTTAGTCTCATCCGCATTCAGGATGAGAGCTTACGCAGCGTACAGAGTTTCTCTGCTGCTGCTCTGTGCCCCCGCCCTCCGAATTTGTCATACGTCACTAAGAAAAGTGCGTACACTACGCTAATACTCTCTCCTGAGTCTAAGATGGCGGCGCTACCGGAAGGTAGTTTATAACGTTAATAACATTTTAAATATGGATATTTCTACAACAACACCGCACGGATTACCCACAGAAGACCTTTGTTTATCATCCTGGAGCCGTTTGGATTTAATTTGTGAAGGATGGACGCACTTTTTTTGGACTTGAAGGTCGTGGACTATTGCTGGACCCCGTAACATTACATTTAATCAACTGAAAGATCTAGAATATTTTCTAAAATATCCGAAAATGTGTTTGTCTGAAAAACGATGGACATATGCAACTCGGACAGCTTGGGGGTGAGTAAATCATGGGTTTAATATCGTTTTTGGCCGAACTATCCCTTTAAAAGAAATGTATACTTACAGTTATTCAAAGATGCACACATTATTCCATATTACTCCCGTTTATAAGCACGTTTGTCTCTGGCCTCGCTCTGTTATGTAATAGATTGACAGGTGCGCATCTCCGTCTTTCAAACATATATAATTTTGTAATTACTACCTTAGGAAAATTAGCCATGATTTTATCATTGTGAAAATGTTTTTTTTTTTTTTGCAGATTAAAACGATTTGTATTTCCGCAATTTTACAACAAATACCATGGTTATGGTATATTGTGGAGTTGGAGACCATAGTAAATTTGTGTCTACTGTTGTTTTACAACAAATAAAAACTAAAAGACTATGTTAGTATAATTAAACAATGGTGAATGGGGCTCACAAAACGCACGCTGTTTCACACATACTCTGTATGCGGAATAAGCCAAGTTAGTGCTGAGGTACCTGTGCATCCCGGTCAGTCTCCTCGGAGCGGGTGTTTTCGGCGGCGGCTGGACTGACGGTCACCATGGGTTGCGGTCGCGTCTGACCCCAAAACATGCTTTTATTTCTCAAAAAAAATCAGTAGACTGGTGCAGAAGTTTTATGCCAGTTACTTAAGTTAGTTATTTTTCACGAGGCTTTAAGTAGCCTAATTTGTTATAGCCTAATGTTAGGAAGGCTAATATCTTGCACTTTCTTCTGGCTTGAATAATTTTGAGTTACATTTTGACAAAACCTTTCAGATCTAAGTATTATGTGTTTTGTTTAATTTAATGTCAAACATGAATCAGTTTTTTTTTTATTTTGGAAATAATGAGGTCTCTGTTTAAGAACGCTGGCTCGCAGCTGCAGGTTCCGCTGCTTTAGAGCACCGCACATGCACGCAAATATATGTTTGAAACATAGTTTAACTGTCTGCCACAAGTTGATCTTGTAATAAAGGTCTCATCGAGGAAAAACACGCTGTATATTTGTATTCATTGCATTTTTTAAGTATAAAAGTTAAATAACAAATTTTATTATAAAAATATTAATGATTAATCGATAGTCGATCGTTAATTCTCCCGACGATCGACAAAGAAAACTTAATCGAATGCCCATCCCTAGTTTGTTTTATCTTCTTTTTATGCTTGTATAAGGTTTTTGTGAGAATTATGAAAATTTCTTTGGTATAAACGATTTAATAACAGAAAAACCTTTTTAAAAAAAAAAAAAAAAACTCTACCGTGTCACATATCGTTATCATGATATATAATGAATCCTATCGTGATAGAAGATTTGGTCATATCGCCCACCCCTAGTATGGTAGTTTTTCAATCTAGTGTCTGTTATATTCTAACAAAAGCAAACCTCAGAAATGACAAACAGCAGTCCCCCAATGGCAATGTGAAAGACTGATAGCATGACAAGACGTATGGGAGCTATAACATTTCCCAAAAATCACCATACATTAATAAAATTATGTAGTTCTTTGAGGCAGAACTATCTGTTAAAAACATTACATTTGACATGTATTTAAAAATAATTGGATTAATAATAGTAGGCTATTGCACTGTTTAAAAATGAATATATCTACACTGTAAAAAAATTCCGTAGAAATTGTAGCTGGGTTGTCGGTAATTTACCGTAGATTTAAATTTATGTTTTTTACTGGCAATATCTTGTTCAAAGTTAAATGAACACAAAACATTTACAAGTCTTTGTCTTTACAGAGTAAAACTAAAAAAACAGCATCTACACTGTAAAAAAATTCCGTAGAAATTTCAATGTTATTGCAGCTGGGTTGCCGGTAATTTACCGTAGATTTACATTTATGGTATTTACTGGCAAGAGTTTGTTCAAAGTTAAATAAATTTCAAATATTAACAAGTCTTTATCTTTACAGAATAAAACTATACAATAACAGTCTCATGCAAAGCATTCTGGGAACCAGAAATCATCATCAACCTTTTTCTGTTTTTTTGGTCCAGATTTTGTTTCCCAGAATGTTTTGCTTGATGCTGTTTTTTAGTTTTACTCTGTAAAGATAAAGACTTGTAAATGTTTAATTTTCATTTAACTTTGAACAAAATGTTGCCAGTAAAAAACATAAATGTAAATCTACGGTAAATTACCGGCAACCCAGCTGCAATTTCTACGGAATTTTTTTACAGTGTAGCAAAACATTCTGGGAAACAAAATCTGAAGCAAAAAACAGAAAAAGGTTGATGATGATTTCTGGTTCCCAGCATGCTTTGCATGAGGCTGTTATTGTATAGTTTTATTCTGTAAAGATAAAGACTTGTTAATATTTCAAATGTAGTTAACTTAGAACAAACTCTTGCCAGTAAATAACATAAATGTAAATCTACGGGAAATTACCGGCAACCCAGCTGCA
This sequence comes from Misgurnus mizolepis, assembly GCA_025389145.1. NCBI lineage: Eukaryota > Metazoa > Chordata > Actinopteri > Cypriniformes > Cobitidae > Misgurnus > Misgurnus mizolepis. The sequence goes on from JAIFKI010000021.1 coordinate 6,520,643, forward strand.
ATAATATTGTAATTTCTACGGATTTTTTTACAGTGTAAAAACATTGTAGCTTTTTGTTTTTTTGACCAGTTTGTCCAGTTTTTTATTTTCTACAAATATGAACAATAATTTTATTTAGAATTTGTTAGAAGTGTTGTCAGTAGTTGTCATTTTTTCAGCCGATACAGAGTACCTATATCTTGTCGTTGTCATCAGCAAATACCAGTGCCAAATACTGATTATTCAAGCTGATATGTAAGCTCTTCTGTGACTATTAATGTTAACCTTTTTTCAGATAAAGTAATACCACAAATGTTAAATATATATTTTTAGGCTAATAAAAATAAAACCTTGCACAGTCTTCACTGTATTAAATATACATGGAATTATAAAGTACAACAGTTCTTCAGTCAAGAGCAGAGCGTGATTTTCTCTTTAATATTATTGACAGATGAATTAGGTTACTGTAACTTTAACTTGAAACTTGGATCACAACTTCTTGAGACTTATGGCTTTATGTTTACATAATTTATTTTGTAAAACAATAAAAAAAAATTCATTTTATTTATAAAATTAATATTTTATTGAATTATTCTTATACATTAAAGAATTCCTGAAAAGGGCTTAAAAAGGCCTAGAAAGGACACAAATTGTACCTGCTGTGTTGATTGTATGGTTTACATAATTCGAATCGCAAGCATTTCAGCTTTCCAAAGAAATGTGACATGTTTAGCTTTTTGTTTGTGAGTTGTTGTATTTGATAACGTTTTCTGTCAAATGATGCAGTGTCCCTCCCACGGTACACTGGGATTTTTAGCAAGAGAGATCTTTGCTCTGTACTCATACTGATGATAGGCTGTCTGTGTACATGTGTCGGGTGTACGCGTAAAATCAGCTGCAAGTAAAATGAAAGTTTAAACTGTCAAAACTTTAAAACACATGCAAATAATAAACTTTCGGCATGAAAATGCAATGCTTGCCTAAGGTGTAAAAGATAGAGATATTGTCACTGGGACTGTACCTTTAAAAAAGATCCTAATATGTACAATTTTGATACTAATACCTTGGTGCCAGCATATACCTCTATGGTACCAATATACACCTTTTAGGTACAAAAGTGTACTGTTTGAAAAGCTACCACCCCATTGACAACTTTTGTACCTTTTGTAACTTGAACCTTTTATTCTAAGAGCGTAGGTTGTATAGGCTGTTTGACGGGGATGTGCAAATTGCACATGAGCAACTGGTTGTAAAAATGCTGGCATTTATAATTGTTTATAAAAATTGCAAATTGCGGTCACATTCAGGAGCCATATGATGACAAAGTAAATAGAAAAATTGGTTGATGAAATTGACAAAATAAGCGATTGAGTCATTTAATGCAATGATCTGCAGCTGATCAAGCAAACAAATGAAAATAATGTAGTAAGTTGTTTTCTTAATTTTTTTAATTGTATGTCTGCCTGTCATGTCCGCTATTTTTATTACTATCTTGATATATTTTATATACTTTTAGAAATTATTTAACATTTTCTTACCTTGATATTAATATTTATACTGGTTCTGTAATGATTTTATTTGCTTTGTTTGTATAATAATTTATTAATTCTTCCTTAATTTTATAATGGGCACAGTTTTCTGGAATATCCCACATTATAAGCACCAAACTTAATAATAATAAATAGTTAAATAATTATTTTGAAATAATAATTGTAAGCATGATTTTGTTTTGGGGATCAGTGTTATCAATGGCCTTGTATAGGTGAAATCTGCCTTAATACATTAATGATCGAATTAATTTTATAATGGCTTTTGATGCAGATTGTAGACATCGTTACACTGTTAAAATGACATATGCATTTAATAAGACTGTTCCTACTAATCTTTGTTCATTCAATTAAAAATCAACTGTAAATCTTTGACTATAACTGCAGGTACATTTGTTGTTTAAAACCATTATCTTTTGTGCTTTTTTCAAATGGTAATTTTTTTTATTGTTTTAATAATGTTGGAACTCTGATAGCTTAGCCTTCATGACAATAGTTGGCATGTTTTCCCATCATAGTTTTAAATTATTATTATTATGCCATTATCATCATAGTTTTAAATTATTATTATGCTATTATTATTATTATTATTATCATCATCATCATAGTTTCACATTTTGTGTTTCTAAGCTCTTGTGTTTCTCTTGTCATCTTCTATGTTTGTCTATTTGTCTGATTTGTTTTTAGCTACATTTGTCTTGTTGTCTTAAATATAAATAGTCTTGTTATTCATGTATCTTGTTTTGGGACCCAGTACAGTACTACATACATACTGATTATGTGAAAAAAAATAACTCTGTAAGATTTGAGGTAATCATATAAACAGTCATGAATGATCTCACCGGTTTATGTGCTGCTCTTTTACAGAATGTTGGATCTGCGTAAGTGATTTCCATTCCTCTGTTTTGAACTGTTTCAGGAACTATGATAAACACATTTGAAAAAATAATCAACTTTATCTTTTTCTTCACAAAAAGTGTCAATAGAAGTGTATTATATTATGACATTATTTATTATAATATTTATTACTGTACAGCTGTATTATCACTAGTCACATTTACCTTGTTGCTGTGTGTTTTTGTGTTTCCTAAAGATGCAGAAGATCAAAACTGAAGCGACAATCATCAAACATCCAACAGCAAAACAACAGATCAGAATGAAGGTAAGATCTGTAATGAATAATGAAAGACATTACTGTTACTGAATCTGTCGGACTGACCTCAGATAAGTGATCTTGTAGTCTATTCTCAGATCAGTTCACTAAATAAACACAAACATCACCTGTGACTCACCTGAACACGACTGACAGAGATGAGTGATGTTGAGATGTTGAGTTTGATTTGTGATGGGATTGTTCACCACACAGCTGTAAGAATCATCCAGACACATCAGATGAAGAGAGATGTTGTTGTTGAGATCAGACACACTGATGCTGGACAATAAACTGTTTCCTTTGTACCAGGACAGATTCACATCTCTCACATTCATCACTGAACACAGAAAGACACATGATGAGCTTTCTGATGATGAAGAGTTTTGTGTGGTGATGACAGGAACGGGAAGACGAGCTGAAAAACATTTAAGAACAGAAACAAAAATCAAAAGATATATTATCAATATAAAATAAGAGACACCATTGATATTAATTACTATATTAAAGTTAATATATCAACTAAAGCAATAAGCCTTAGAAAGGGTTTGAGGTTTACAGTGAATATAAAAGTTAAGTGATGTTGTAATCACGACAGAGAGATTATTGATTTTATTATGTTTTTTTTATATATACCTGACAATGATTTATTAAAGCACACGGCAAGAACAATGTAAAGATATTGACAAACATATTCTACTATCATGCAGGGTAGCAAAATGATTGACAAACAACTGACAGACACAGCGATGCAGTAAAACTGATTTTATGAGATCACTAAAGTCATTTACAACAACCACTAAATATAACTAAAATATAGAGAAGGCAAACAGTAAATCTTTACTCACCATAGACAGTAACATTGAATCTGTGTAAGATCTCTTTAGCGCTGTCGATGAATATTTCATAAAGTCCAGAGTGTTGAGTTGTGATGTTTGTGATGGTGAGATCTCCAGTCTGATTATTCACCTGCAGTCGGTCTCTGAATCTCCCATCAAGAACATCAGCATTTATTGTTGTCTTATTTGCTGCTCCATTGATTTTAACTATGACAGACCCTTCAGGTCCAAAAACCCACTCGATCAGATCTTTACTCTGTATTTCACTATCAATGTACAGAGTAACAGAATCTCCCTCCATCACTGACACTGACTTTACTTTATCGTTTATTTGATATTTTCCATCTTTAATAAAAGCATAAAGACAAACTTAGAAAGTGATTAGGAAATGAGCGCTTTATAAAGAAATGTTTTTTTTAAATATAGAAAATGAGAAAAAAATCTTTAAAGAGCAGCATTAAAAAGAAAAGACCTCTGAATTCACACAGCTTTAAATATTTTAATCATCTGACTTTGGTTTGGTAAATATTCATTCATGTATTTAAACAAAAGATTTATGACATTTCTATTCAGATTCTGATGAGTCCTAAACTTCACTGACAATATTAAAGTTTATTTGACTTTCACCAGTGCAAACTTGTCACCTTTCTGTGAAATTCACTGTTTAGGATCCAAAATAGGTCATTCTTGTGATTCTTTAGATCCAATGAGTTTTTGAAAATGGGGGTGGGGGGTGTGCAACACCTTGTGCATATGTGCAGATGAATATTGCTTAAGTTTACGTCTTATATTTACCTCTTATTTTTACGTATCATATGATTCTTGTCACAGAAACATGCAATAGCAAGGCAATGGCAGCATTATTAAGGTAATTGTGTCATATTTTTTTATAACATTACATAAAACGGTAAAATAGCGTCATAACTTTCAAAATGTGTGTTTTCTTTGCCTATATCTGAAAACTATATAAGACAAAAATGGAATCCGCACACTGAACTCACAAAAAATATATTAATTTATTAAATCGAAGTAACGTTACTTTGATTTAATAAATTAATATATTTTTTGTGAGTTCAGTGTGCGGATTCCATCTTTGTCTTATATAGTTGTATTTTTGGATTCCGGCACCTGCCAGTCTTTGGATGTCTGAAAACTGACATTTGGGATTATATAAAATGTACATGTAAACAAACCTTTTAATCAGATTGAAATGTTTAGGGTACATGTAAACTGTACTAACGTAACCTGCAATCGGATTAAATTCAGTCTGATTGATAAAAGTTTGTGCATGAAATTATGCCGCATTGAAGTCCATTTCTGGCTTTTATGTCTGAATAACCCTCATTAAGCAACAAGTAAAGGCCGCTGGTTTGTTTGCCTTGACAGAAATTGCACAGACTCAAGAAACATCAAGTAAAGTTCCAGATCATCTACATCTATTGTAAAAGTCATTATGCAACAAGTAATTAAGCAACAAGTCATTAAGCAGCAAGTAGACGTACGATATACAATACCCTACATAATCTGGAACTTTACTTGATGTTTTTTGTGTCTGTGCAATTTCTATCAAGGCAAACAAATCAGCGTGCCTTTACTTGTTGCTTAATGACGGAGAGCTGTGACTGTAAGATGTTGTGTAAATCTAGACCCTGGATGATTTGTTTATGTGTACCGAATAATATAAAATAAAATAAATTGTAACACAATAAGGTTGTATTTGTTCACACTAGCATTATCAAACATGAACAAACAATGAACAATATAGTTATTTAGTATTTTTTTTTTATGTCAGTACAGTTATTTATTTTAGTTTGCACCCCTGTTCACACAAACAACAACAAAGCATAGCAGAGAAAAGCCTTTTGTTTTTAAATATAAAGAAATTAAGCTTCTTATTTGAACATTAAATCCATAAACATTTAACAGAGTATGAAAATAAATAATATCTAATGAATGTTTAGATTATATGAGATCACAGACATGAATCCAAACTAGTTTTCATAATTATATCTCAGTTTTTATATAAAAATTAAATCAAGGTCATCTTCAGACTAAAATTAAAAGTTATTTAAAATATAAATAACATATAAACACAACTAAAATTAAACATAACTCTGTACTAACAGCTGTAATAAATCATTAAAAAAACACATTTATAACTTACCAACCAGAGAAGTGAAGCAGAAAGAGAGAACAAATATGAGAAACATTTTCTTCAACAGTTCATATGTCTGAAATAACACAACAACAATCTGACAGGTACAGAAAACTCTGTTAATATTGTTTATGATGTTAAACTAGTCGTCTCGCTGACTCTCATCAGATGAATTTAACCACAAGCTCTCTTAACCCCACCCTAAAAAACTTTTACTGATCTCTCTCCTTAAAACACTATTATACATTAAACTGAGATTACAGTAAATCATACATTATACTAAAATCATACATTCAACTGAGATCAATTTGCTCTAAATAAAACTGAATACCAGTGTAAGGACCTGAGGAGTAATGTCATTTTCTTAGATTTTTCACTTTTTTAAGATAAACTTGTGAAAAGTAGAAACCCACTCTGCTGTTGATGAATGATTAAAGATGTTTTATTAAAGTCTTGTTTGGATACTAAGCACTTAATTCTTGTTATATTGTTGAGATGATTTAGTAAAACCGATTGATTTATTGTTTTAATATGACTATTACCATGAATAGTGTACATTTTCAAACCTTCAAACATTTCTTATGCTCTATTATTGTAGGAATGAGACTATCTTACCAATCACACCATTGTACCAATATTTCAAAACCATTGGCATTCAAACCTTATTGAAAACCAGCCCTGCTTTAAACCTGGAAGTCAACACGCATGCTCAGACAGACCTCACAAACTGATGTTGTGTTAATCTCTGTACAACTTTACTGGAGATCACAACACTGTCAGATTGTTGTTGTGTTGTTATTTTAGACATCTGAACTGCTGAAGAAAATGTTTCTCATGTTTGTTTTTCTCTCTTTCGGCTTCACTTCTCTGCTTGGTAAGTTATAAATGTGTTTTTTAATGATTTATTACAGCTGTCAGTACAGAGTTATGTTTTATTTAAGTTGTGTTTATGTGTTATTTATATTATATGTATATCTTAGATAAATTTTAATTTTAGTGCACTTGATTTAATTCTCATATAAAAGCTGAGATATTATGAAATGTACTGTAGTTTGAATTTATGGCTGTAATCTCACATAACCTAAATATTTATTAGATATTGTTTATATTAATACTTTGTAAATTTTTTAAGGATTTATAGTTAAAATAAAAAGCTTAATTTGTTTTTATTTGAAGATGAAGTTTTTTCTTTACTAAAAATTCTTGTTGTTTGTTTGTCAACTGAAGTTTAATTCTGTCAGTAAAGTTCGAGATTTATCTGAATTTAAATAGAAATGTCATAAATCTTTTGTTTAAATACATGAATGAATATTTACCAAACCAAAGTCAGAAGATTAAAATATTTAAAGCTGTGTGAATTCAGAGGTCTTTTCTTTTTCATGCTTTCTATATTTTAAAAAAAAAAAAATCTTCATAAAGTGCTCATTTCCAAATCACTTTCTAAGTTTTTCTTTATGCTTTTATTAAAGTTGGAAAAGATCAAATAAACGATAAAGTGAAGTCAGTGCCAGGGATGGAGGGAGATTCTGTTACTCTGTACATTGATAGTGAAATACAGAGTAAAGATCTGATCGAGTGGCTTTTTGGACCTGAAGGGACTGTCATAGTTAAAATCAATGGAGCAGCAAATAAGACAACAATATATGATGATGTTCTTGATGGGAGATTCAGAGACAGACTGCAGTTAAATAATCAGACTGGAGATCTCACCATCACAAACATCACAACTCAACACTCTGGACTTTATGAAATATTCATCGACAGCGCTAAAGAGATCTCACACAGATTAAATGTTACTGTCTATGGTGAGTAAAGATTTACTGTTTGTCCTGTCTTACGTTACAATACGTCATTCAGCATTTTAATGATCTCAATAGTGTCTCTTGTTTTATATTGATAATATATGTTTTTGTTTTTTGTTTCTGTTCTCTCATGTTTTCCAGCTCGTCTGCCCGTTCCTGATGTCACCAGAGACTCTTCAAAATGTTCATCATGTGTGTTGTTGTGTTCAGTGTTGAATATGAGAGATGTGAGTCTGTCCTGGTACAAAGGAAACAGTTTATTGTCCATCATCAGTGTGTATGATCTCAACATCAGACTCTCTCTACCTCTGGAGGTTGAATATCAGGATAACAACACATACAGATGTGTACTCAACAATCCCATTACAAACCAAACTCAACATCTCAACATCACTCAACTCTGTCAGCCGTGTTCAGGTACAGTATTTATTTATTGAGTTAATTTGTACACACCTTTACTTGTTTATAAAAGTATTGCTTAAAATAGCAAAACATCTTTAAATGTCAAAATATAAATAAACAAAATGAAGTCTTCAGGGATGTGCTGAGGAAATTTTGCCACAGATTGAAAAACAAATTTTAATCTCAGCTTTAGACCTTTATGAGAATTAACATGATTCGTTGTTAACAAAATAAATAAGCCATTGTGGAATGCGTGATCGGATTTTAATTCCTCATCTGAACCATGCGTCAATCATATCATTGTCACCATGCAATCAGTTAATTTGGTCAGGACTTTGTAGTGTTTTTCCAGAGAAGATTTGTTACTTCCGGGTGGATACTCACTTCTAATGGAGACACCGCATAGGGAGGCAGAGCGTAGATGTAATACAACACATATTAAACTATAGATGAAAAAAGAGCCATCAAAGTGCCCAGATTAGGAAAAGAGGAAAGATGACTTACAAAAAAAAGATGAAAGATGAGAAACTTACAAAAGTATGTTTTTATGAGGATAAAAGTATGTGTACTACTGCTACTGCTATAATGAAGTATATAATGAAGTATTATATATTAATATGTAGCTTGCTATGCAATTACACATAAAGCAGTATTATTAATATTATTAATTAGCTCATGTAACATTGTCTATCCATTTAAAGTTTTAGGATAACTTTCACTTATTACAATTTTTCCACATATAATAGCAAATTCATTAAATGGAATAACAAAGATGGAACATAATGAAGTCAACAGTTTATAAATTTATACAGGAATTTAATTTGTTAGTTTCGTTTTATTAGATTTTAATAGGCCTTAGTTATTTAAGATCAGGTTAAGAAAATATTTACTTACTTTTATAAAATAATGTATATTAAAAAGATAAAAAACACTGCTTATATATTTCAAGTATTATTATACATTAACTAATAAAATTTAAACAGTACATTTACAGAGATATTGTACTCTTTTTGAACATTAAAATAGCTCTGCCGACCCCTCCGATGAAATGTCATTCTCTGAACAATCTCTGAAATGGCCCCAAGCAAGTTTGAGTTTGAGACCCCTGGCCTAAGATAAGAGATAAGATAAGATAAGTTAAGATAAGGTCTGTATTGCACAGTACCTGATTGCATAATACCATATCCACTATATAACACAGCATATACACACATATACACTCATATATATATACACATACATACATTACAGTATATTGCACCAGTGCCCTATAATTACAAAAAACATAACCTATTCTACTGTTGTACCCAAGTCTCATTTACAATATTTATCACACATACATCACTGCAGCTATTACACGCGCGCACACACACGCACGCACGCACACGCACACACACACACACAAACCTTGTTTCTTCACCACCTCTTCAAAGAGCTCCTTAAGAGTAGTAGGTGGCATTTGCCCAATTATTTTCCCTGCCCTTTTTATCAATGTTTGTAACTGTGATTTAAATTTAACGGACAGGTTACCAAACCAAGCCACAATACCATACCAGACAATAGACTCAATAGCTGCCTTGTAAAACAGTAACATAATATCCTTGTCCACTCCATGAACTCTGAGTTGTCTTAAAAAATGTAAACATTGACACATCTTGGAGCAAACATACTCCACTTGATGTGACCACTGAAACTGATTATCCAATTGTATACCTGAATACTTATACAATAAGGAAAATAAGTATTTGAATTCCCTGCTATTTTGCAAGTTCTCCCACTTAAAAATCATGGAGGAGTCAGAAATTGTTATCGTAGGTGCATGTCCACTGTGAGAGACATAATCTAAAAAAATCCAGAAATCACATATATTATTTTTTTATATGTATTTGTATGATACAGCTGCAAATAAGTATTTGAACACCTGTCTATCAGCTAGAATTCTGGCCAAAGACCTCAAAGACCTGTTAGTCTGCCTTTAAAATGTCCACCTCCACTCCATTTATTATCCTAAATTAGATGCACCTGTTAGCTGCATAAAGACACCTGTCCACCCCATACAATCAGTAAGAATTCAACTACTAACATGACCAAGACCAAAGAGCTGTCCAAAAACAATAGAGACAAAATTGTACATCTCCACAAGGCTGGAAAGGGCTACGGGGAAATTGCCAAGCAGCTTGGTGAAAAAAGGTCCACTGTTGGAGCAATCATTAGAAAATGGAAGAAGATAAACATGATTGTCAATCTCCCTCGGACTGGGGCTCCATGCAAGATCTCACCTCGTGGGGTCTCAATGATTCTAAGAAAGGTGAGAAATCAGCCCAGAACTACACGGGAGGAGCTGGTCAATGACCTGAAAAGAGCTGGGACCACCGTTTCCAAGGTTACTGTTGGGAATACAATAAGACGTCATGGTTTGAAATCATGCATGGCACGGAAGGTTCCCCTGCTTAAACCAGCACATGTCCAGGCCCGTCTTAAGTTTGCCAATGACCATTTGGATGATCCAGAGGAGTCATGGGAGAAAGTCATGTGGTCGGATGAGACCAAAATATAACTTTTTGGTTATAATTCCACTAAATGTGTTTGGAGGAAGAAGATTGATGAGTACCATCCAAAGAACACCATCCCTACTGTGAAGCATGGGGTGGTAACATCATGCTTTGGGGGTGTTTTTCTGCACATGGGACAGGGCGACTGCACTGTATTAAGGAGAGGATGACTGGTGCCATCTATTGCGAGATTTTGGGTAACAACCTCCTTCCCTCAGTTAGAGCATTGAAGATGGGTCAAGGCTGGGTCTTCCAACATGACAATGACCCGAAGCACACAGACATGATAACCAAGGAGTGGCTCTGTAACTGTGCATTCAGACCGCCACCGGCGAGAGCGTCAATAAAAGCTCTGGCTGTCCTGACAACGACGCTAAAGAAAAGTCGTAGTGGACACTCTGATGCTCATTTCCGCCTTCCGATTGGTTGCCGTCGAACCGCGTCATATCTCATTACCATAAAGTTGAGCTGATTTCAACTCTCCTTGACGCTCACGCGGTACATGACGCGCCACGCTGCTGCTCGCCGGAGCTCGCCGCCAGCTCTCATTGAAAATGAATGACTTCCGGCCACTTTGACGCTATCGCCGGTGGCGGTCTGAATGCACAGTAAGAAGCATATCAAGATTCTGGCGTGGCCTAGCCAGTCTCCAGACCTAAACCCAATAGAAAATCTTTGGAGGGAGCACAAACTCCGTGTTTTATCGGCGACAAGCCAGAAACCTGACTGATCTAGAAAAGATCTGTGAAGAGGAGTGGGCCAAAATCCCTCCTGCAGTGTGTGCAAACCAGGTGAAAAACTACAGGAAACGTTTGACCTCAAACAAAGGCTACTGTACCAAATATTAACATTGATTTTCTCAGGTGTTTAAATACTTATTTGCAGCTGTATCATACAAATAAATAGTTTTAAAAAATCCATACATTGTGATATCTGGATTTTTTTAGATTATGTCTCTCACAGTGGACATGCACCTACAATGACAATTTCAGACCCCTCCATGGTTTTAAGTTGAAGAACTTGCAAAATAGCAAGGTGTTTAAATACTTATTTTCCTTACTGTATGTTGTTACCTAAACAAGTGCACCTTTAATTAGAAGTGTGCTGTGATCACCTTTCGCCCTGGGGTTAAAAATCATTTCTTTGGTTTTATTTACATTAAGGAACAAGTTATGCCTGTTGCACCACTTCACTACCTCCTCTATCTCATGTTTATAGGTACCAAAGTCTTTTGTGAGTAAGCTGAGTATGACCGTATCATCTGAAAATTGAATTATACAAGTATCTCTATTAATATTTCTGCAGTCATTTGTGTATATTATAAAAAGTAAAAGAAAGCTTACACAGCCTTGAGGGGCACCTGTACTTATGTTCAGAGAATCAGAGTGAAATTGACTCTCACCTGCTGCTTCCTATCTGTCAGGAAATAACCATACCATCTAATAATGAAGGGGTTCACTTCCATCTGTTGTAATTTACCTAACATTATCTGAGGAAGAATACAATTAAATGCAGAAAAGTCCATAAATAATGATCAAACATAACCTGATGGATTTTCCAGGTGCTTTAAGACTGGGGCGTCATGCACCAATTTTTTTTAAGGGGGCACAGCTCACAGATATTTGTGCATACACAGACATCAAACGAAATATTATAGAGCTTTCAGTCTTTTCCATGGCACTTACATTTCTTACAATTTGAGCGCCCCTGCCTTCATGCAAAAACTTTTATGTCAAATACTATTCAATCAGAAAAATTACATATTGGCATCATAATTAAGTCGAAACGGCATGTTCTGTTTATTTACGTTTTGTTTAGTGACTTGTTTAATTATGTCATTAATGCATTTTGCACAACAACTGCATTATCCTATAAAATTAATGTAATTTTAAATCCATAAAGTATATAAACAACGAAAATGACATAAGCTATTTCCACGTGATTGAGTTTAATGTTCAATAATGATTTAAAAATATATGTTTAGATAAAATTATTAGAGGTACGCATTATTGCATCAAAATTACCTCATATGTGAGCATGTGTGATCCCGCGCCCCCGTGAACTCTGGCGAACTTTGGCGTTGTACCAAGAAGATTAATCTAGAAATCTCTACTTATATAACGTTGAGCCGGTCACATTTTAAACCATACATTTTCTACACGGATGAGGTTAACTGCACATTACCGTACTGGGGTTTGGAAATGTTGTGAGCGTTTCTTACACGTTTTAATTCCTCAGATAGCAAAATGCAGCAGCAACAGCAAAGAGCTTGTGAGCGCGCTCAGAATCTTATGACGTCTGTAACTGCGCTGACTGCAGCACCGCCAGAATAAAGTAATGTAACACGATCAAAACACTATTAAAACGGCAAAAATCTCTGAAAAGTGACAAGGATGCAGCACAGAATTAATAATATTTTGCATATTAAACAGATTAAAAGACAAATAACAGATGAATGGACCCTTCTTTGATTTTGTGGTTGCATGCAAAATCTATTTGGCTCAAAAAACCTCAGTTTGTATGGGCATGACGCCTCTGCTTTAACCCTAAGAGCCCTAAGGTCATTTTTACAATGTATTGTCCGTCTGGTTTTATTTTCTTAAAAAGCTTGTAAAACATCAACCCTGTAGTGCACAGACAATCTACAAACATCTTTTTTTTCAGGACAAGTTGGACTGTCAGAATATGTGTGTTGTATTGATGTCACATGAATTTAAAATAAGTTATGGGACCATAAATACAAATAAAAAAATAAAACAGAAATTGAATCAATTATATATTTATTGTAATCACACACAAAATAATAAAAGCTAAGCATTTTTCCTCTGTAAAACAGTTGTCTCATGTCTTTGGAGTCCTAGAGCACAGAAATGAACATTATAAATTATACAGATCAAAAATTATTTACATTTTTACAAAAAAAGTCCAGGCGCTTTCATTACATTTATTGATGCAAAGCCTCAAGCCACATGCGTGATGACGCACACATGCGTGATGACGTACACAAACAGAAAGCATCAGTGGACATTGTAGCATTTAGCTAGCGGTAAACCCGATAGAAAAATCGATAAATTATGGACATCAAGTGGATACATCTAGGATGTAAGAGTTTGGATGCATTGCTGAAAAACTCCGAAAAGAGGGACAAGTTTCAGGCTGGATAAAAAACTTTCTGTAAAAGCTAGAAAGACACCAAATATATCCCCGTGATGGCTAACCCCTCAGCTATTAGCAGAAAAAAACAGTAAGAAGCTACGTTTTACGGTTATTAAGTTATTTAAATATGAATCAGAGGTGCCGTTTTCAATCGTCGACGATTGATTAGGTTTCTGAGGGTTAAAATAGAATGTACAGTTGTAATTAATGCATCGTCAGTACCCCTGCCATTATTATAGGCAAATTGGCAAGGGTCCAAGAGATGCTGTACCTCACTCATTAATTTACAAACCATTATATGTTCTAATGACTTCATTACCAGAGTCGTATAATAAGAGAGTTACGACACTCACATAAACGTCCGTTGTAAGAATGGAATGCGGAAGTAACAGCGTGTCATGGAGTGACGAATAGTTCCAAGCGCAGCACTGAAGCCCATTCATTTCAATGGCACCTGCTGGTAAATCGATGAAATTACCGTTTCTCTTTACATTTTCGGACATTTTATGAATATAGTCAACAGTGATATTTTATGAACTCTGCTGTAGGTAATGATTATCGTTAATAATAACTAGTAAAATGTTTATATTTTAATGAGTTGTGTATAATGTGTGAATAATATAGATTTAATGTTTTAATATTTTATTACTGGTGGCCATCTACTTTATACTTATCTTTTTTATATATTACGAGTAACACTAGGGGGCAGCAGCGACAAGCTAAATGCCTTATATAAAAGTCACACTGCTTCACAATGCTGCTATGTGTTTCATTGTGTTTGGTAAGTAATACGTGATGTATCCTCGAAAATCATGTATGATTATATTAACATTTAATTTGTACTATAAATACAATTAAATATGAATTTAGTGTGTTTCTGTTATGCTTCACTGTTACAAATAACCGCATTGGCGGTTATCTTTTTTGTGATTTTAATATAGTAAAAGTGTAGGAATTATGTTTTTAGCAGATTGATAGCCATTTATATAGCCATATTTTTGCTATAAAAATAAAAGATAAACTGTGTTGCTGTAGTTGGTATAGATAACCACAGTTATCTTTGGGTCACCATTAACTGTTTATCTTTATTAACTGATTTACTGTATTTCCCTCACTCCCTAGTAAAAAACGTTATAAACATAGTAAGTATAGTGATCAATTCACATTACAAGCTAATATTTACCTAAAATAGCTGAAAACCTATGCAAACAGTTTGACAGCCCTGCTTGGTTTGGAACTGTAGAACGTTACATGAATCACGTGACCGTGCGGCGGCGAGATCAAAGCGTTTCGTAACTCTCTTATTATACGACTCTGTTCATTACTATAGAGGCCAACGTTACTGGTCTATAATCATCTTTTGCTATGGGCAGTATTTTTTATACACCGGAATAACAACAGATGTCTTCCAGATAGTAGGGATGGTAAATGTATCTACAGAAAGTTGGAATAGAGGGCTCCAAGCACGAGTTAACTAATCTGAGAATGTTTTCAAAATGAAAGATGAAATACCATTAGGTCCACTTGCCTTATTCCTGTTCAGCTTTTTAAATCTGTAATGACAGCATTAGGGTTAATTGTTATTCTGTCCTGTATCAGGTCACATGTTATTGACATGGACAGTTCTTTGCAGCAGGTCACATTTGTTTCTGAATTCAAATCAAAACGTTTATAGAAAATATTAAGATCATTAATAAGCTGGTGGACACAATCTGCTACACGTGAATCTGCTTTAGATGCGTTCCCACTAGGCGGGATATGTACAGAGCATATAAAGATGTTCCCATAGTCTCTAGGTAGATAAAAAGGTCTTAAACTAATGCAGATAAGTTCAAGATCAGTTCAATACTCTCTAGTACTGACGCATATGAGTTCGGGGCCCATCCCTAGTCAGATCCAGAGCCAGATCCGCGTAACAAATGGCCATTCAAAATTAGTCTAAAATCCCAATGACCATTCTGTCCTACAAAGGCTAAATGCAGTAAATACGCAAACACTGAAACTGAGAAAAATGCCCTTAAAGTTTTTTACACCAGCCAGTCAAACATGTTACTGCATTTTTGACACACACGTTTCTCTGAAATTGGACAAAATTGAACCAGGAGAATTTGTCACAAGACACAACAGATCTCACAAAGCCCATTTCAACCTTTAACTCAGTTTTGACCAAATGCGTAGTTACTGCGCTTTGGCTTTGTAGAGCAGTATTCATAGGCCTAATACCAATAACTAAAGAACCAAATTCTTTCATCTTTAAACATCAGAAAGACATCAACCTTTTTAACACAAATCTTAGTTTGTGTTCATTTTAGCATTTTCTAGTATATTAAAATGAAAAGTTCTAGCAAACAAACTAACTAAGGCTTACATAAAGAGGCACAAGAACAATAACAAAGGCTTAATATTGATGTAAAGGGTTTCACCATTTAGTCTGCAATACCATGTTGGTTCCAAGTTTCAATCAGTTGAAAACTGAAAAATGGATGAGAAAAACAATGCGTTTTACAATGCGTTGTTTAGCGCGTGCAGTGACTTTTAGTGCATAATGCACTCAATGTTTTCATCTTGTCACTTTTATTGGTATAGAAAACACGTGTTTACCGAAATTAGTCAAAATGGATTTATTGCGTTTTGGAACCAAACTCTTTGTATACTTCTGACGCAACACAGTGCTTGTTTATCGAGTTATTACAAATAATATAATAATTAGTAATGATGACTCACATAAGTCACATATTTCAGTCAGAGCAGAGTGTAAGTTAGTGGCCAGCGCTCTGACATGTGGTGCTTTTGCACTTTCGGCGACCCAAGTTCAATTCCCAGTTTGTGGTCATTTGCTTTTTCCATACCCCTCTCTCCTTCCTGTACTTTCCTGTCCTCTCCTCTATCACTGTTAAAAATAAAAGGCAAAATGGGCAAAGAAAAGTCACATATTTCAGATGAAAACAAGGAATTTGGAACAAATAAGATGTTTAAAAAGCAGAAAATGAGTATAACAAAAATAATCACATCACATTGCTTTTAGAAGTTACAGTTAATGTCCTGTGAATGTACATTTACTGTCCTACTATGCATATGTTTGTAATTTCTTGTGTACACCAACAGATTCTAGATAAATTGTATTGATACGAACCTTGTTTCTCCAAATAAATCCAATAATTAGTTCTCGCTGAGGTGATACAAACTCCCTCATTAGGTACAGTAACAACACAACAGTAGGGGGAGTTAGAGCACACAACTAAAATTTTACTTATCAGGGCTCGAAATTGCGACCATTTTGGTCCCATATTTCTACTTTTAAAATAATAAAAATAATGATTTTAAATTGTTTATTTCTTAAATAATATAATCACCCTCAAAAGAGATGTACTTTCATTTATAATTTAAAGAAATTTTGTTATGCAGCACTTCAACAAAAATAAAAATGCAATGTTTTGATGAACATTTATTTGCTTTATTTTTATTTGATTATGTTAGAAAATATAAATTATAAAAAATTTATGATTCCGTTTATAAAACATGATGTTTGATAAGTGAAATGTAATAAACCATAAATTAAAAGTGAAAATACAGAATCCAGAAAAATGAAAACTGAATTTAAAATTAATAATTTAAAATAACATTAAATGTTTCTTATAGGGTCCCATGAATCTACACATTTTAAGCATATAAGAGCTTGTTTAAAAATAGGCCAAGCCCAATTCAAGTGTGGCAAATAATTTTAATATCAAGTTTGATTGTTTAAGTGTTTAATCTCCAGGATATATATAAACAAACACACAGACACACACACTTCTTAAATTTAATGAATCTGAATTCTACTCTGTAAACTATAATACATTTGTTTATAAATGAATAAAAATTTTATCAACCTAAACGGACTAATTTATGGCATGCAATATGCCCATGTGCATAAAAAGTTAAAATTAGGCCTTAAAGGTGCTCTAAGCGAATTCACGCGTTTTAGACCATAACATTTTTTGTTACATACAGCAAACATCTCCTCACTATCTGCTTGCTGCCTGTCCGCTGATCAAACTGTAAAAAAACACGATCTCTGTAGACAACCCAGGCTTCGCAAACTGCAATAAAAACACAGTGGCCAAACCTAGCACCACGAAACATAACAAAGTGTTCCAGCCAATAAACGACAAGAAGGATTTGGGGGTGGGGGTTGGGTGCGTTCATGAAAGCACGGAAGATAGGGGAAGGGGGAGGGGGAGGAGTTAGCTATGCTACGTTTTTTTGAATTGTGGTGCAGAGATATAGCAGTGGTTATTTAACTTGTAACCATGTTCTGGATTAATAATGACAAGCAGATTCTTGTTTTGTTGTGATTGTTAATTTTTGGTTCAGTAGTTAAGGATAAGATTGTGCATTTTTTGTTTAATATTTCTTGTTTTCTTTTTATGTGAAATGCTGATATATTGTGTTTTTGTTGTAACGCACTGATCTGTTTCATGTTGTTCTTTTGTTTCTTCAGACTGTTTTTGCTGTTGTTATGGTCCTGAAGCTGCAATCCGATTGGTCGTCTCTGCTCTGGTGGGTGTGGCTACTGTTGCTGTTTTGGTTTATGGCATTTATGACAACTTAAACTGAGATGATCAGAAGAACAAATCAAAGACACCATCAGACCATCACTGATACAATTATACTTTCTAGTTTTTTAAAACATACTATCTTTTAGGTTTTTCACCTGTCATACATTTTATATATTTAGTATACTTCTAGGTTTAAGGTTTAAAATTTAGGTTGGTCGGTTGAACTTGTTTATGTTGTGCACTTAACAAAAATTTTTAAAAGAAAAAAAAGCTTATGTCATTGCCCTTAATTTTGTTATCATTCCTTATGATCATAATCATTTAATCCCATCGGGATGTAAGTGGGAACTTGCGAGAAACAGTCTTGGCCAGTTAGTTTCCCCAATGGTGGTAAAGCAGAGAGTTACTTCTCCAATCTGTGTGTAGATGAACTTGTTGTCCCCATGAATATAGCCATAAATGCTGGAATGGTGTTAAGATACTGTATAAATAAATAAACATTGCACTCTTTGACATTTAAAACTGAATTGACTCATTGGTGTGACGGTATCTTCAATGTACAGATAGAGCTTTAACACTGTGTAAAAGTGTAATGTGCACACGAGCACATTAAAATGATCTGTAATAAAACAACACGTTTAATGCTTAAACTTTAGAGAAACAGATCAAATGACATGTTTAAGTGACATGTTTTGTGATTGAACACATCCGCGTTTCTGTCAGTCTCTCACTCTCTGTCTTGTAACACCTCGTATTCATTTGAAACTTCAGAGAAACATTAAACAACATATTTATGCTTATTGTGTATGATAGTGAATACACGTTGTTCTCTCGTGCAGTGCATTAATCCTTGTGTTCATTCATATAAACTTCAGAGAAACATATTAAACAACATACTTGAAAGCGAACCGTCGCATTGCTCTCTCCCTCTCTCTCTCTCGTTTGTTCGCTCACTCGCTCTCTCTCTCACTCACTCGCTCTCTCTCTTGCAGAAAGTGAAAGGGGACAGAGAATGAAAAAGCATTTTTACCTTGTCTTTGTTGAATAATGGTAGTCTACCCACATTCACAAACATACAAAAAGTGCTAGACATGCTAAACATCTCAGTCTCATAGAAATTCCTCTTTTAGAAATATCAGCCAGAAAACAACCCAATCTGAAAAACTGATGCTTATGACATCACAGGCATCTAACTGCCCCTCCACTTTAAAATAATTGGCTACATTTTTTGAGTGGCAGCAAAGTCAGCCAATCAGTAATGAGATTGCAAGTTAAGCCAGTAGGGGGAGCCAAATAGGTGCAAAACCACTTGTTTAAAATCCCCCACCCTAATAGAGCTATCTGAGAGAGGTTTTTAGGAAGCTTCTAAGGCAAGATTACAGACCCAAACAAAAAAAAATTTGTATACATGTCACATCACAGAACAAGGATAAATACTCCGTTCAATCATTCTATGTCACCTTTAAGGTTAATTCTTTAGAAAGTTAATTCAATCTTAAGAAAGATTATTAAAACTACAAGTTATAAGATTGTAGGCTACTGTTTGTGTTTGAGGGAATACTCAGCCGTGCTGTCAGTCATTCTTTCTCTCGGTCACTCGCACCCGAGGCAGCATCATGATTGGATGGCGCAGTTTAAGGGGCGGTATCATTATAATAAGAACCCCTTAATACGTCATGGGGGGAGTGAAATTCGAATGACCTATTTATTCACATGCTTGCAGAGAGAGCCTTACCAAAACAAAGTTACAGGGTTGCTATTTTTCATGTTTTCTGGGTTGGTAGAAGCACTGGGGACCCGATTATAGCACTTAAACATGGAAAAAGTCTGATTCATGGAATGTCCCCTTTAAGAGTGTACCATATTAAATAGCAGCATATTTCTTCATTGCATCGGTCCGCACTGCATCGTATCGCATCGGTAACTGCTTATATGTATCTTTAAAGTATTGTATTGTAGACTATGTATTATGTGTTATAGAGCAGAGGTCCCCAACCACTGGGTCGCGACCCAGTACTGGGTCGTGGACAAGTTGCCACCGGGTCGCAAGAACGTCCCGAAAAAATGTGTATAATAGCCAAGTAATAGCTTAATCGGGTTTTTGTACTGTAAGAGCCGACTTCAAATAACATCAAACATTTCCATTTTTGAACAGAGCCGCGCTCTCTCTCTTTTTCTTCGCCTCTCTCTCTCTACCAGCGCATCAGTGATCACATTGCTGTCATTAGAGTTTGAGCATACAGTACTTCTAAAACACAATCGATCAAAGAATTGCAGAGGTATGACTTTATGAATCATTTGCAAATGTACGTCGCAATGATGTACATATGCGGAGACGTTCAAATGTGTGACAGCGCAAATGACTGAAAAGTAATTATTTTATTCTTCTTTAAAACAACTTCAGAATTATCCATCGATCGTAGCACCATGATCAAAATAAACTATTAGGCTAATAATATTTTAACGGCTACACTTTTAACGTAGGTTTGAAAGGAACCTAAACTTGTCAATCATCATTAATCATGGTAAACGCGTCTCCGTGTCTCTGCGCCCAGCCGCAATTCTTCTGGCATCTCTCCTCCTTCACTGCATTTTTCTTCTCTTCTGTTCCTTGGAATTGGGTCTCGAGCCCGACCAAGATTCGAGCTGCCTTCGAGAACAGCAAGCCAAGTTCGTTTAGGTTCCATTAATTATTAAGACTAAATGGGCAGGCAAACTAGTAAAAACAATGAAAGTAAAAAACAATCCGCCAAAATATGGTTTTACACGTCTATAGAAAATATACTATAGCCTAAATAAAGCAATTATTAATTTTCCTAATGCATGGTTGTTATCTTTACTTCCGTTTAAAACGTACATTTCGAAAAGGAGGATTTTCAGCACGTTTGAACAGCAACTCAGCGATAGGGCAAACAATACTTTGCAATCAGTGAGTATGTTTACATGCACAGAATAAGCGGATAACTATCAAAAATCTGCTTATTATAGAAAACAGTTTTCATGCGTTTACATGTAAATCAATAAACCGGCTATGCAGACAACTGCGTTTACATGGTACTTGGAGAATTATCAGTTTTCTCGCAGGCAGTGACGTCACCACCTATAGTACACAATAGTCGATCAAAAAGTCAACGACATATCTGTCTTAAGCTGTACTGTTGTATCTCTCCTCGTGTCTGCAGAACCTGTAAATGTAACATGAGCTTTTATTTTCACAGTTTCTCTGCCAACTGCTTTAGTCGAGCGGAGACTTTTATGCGTTACCTTGCGCTTACTTCCGCGTGTGACGTTATTCTTTCATACACGGAGACATGCGCACATGGACAAAACCGTGAGAAAGCGGGTTAAGGTGTTTACATGCCACGCGAAATCGACGTAATGAGCAAAAAACTACCTGTGCCGATCGGTTTTTGCTTACGCTGTTTATGAGCTTTCCCCGATTAAAGAAAACCGCTTTACGCGTTTACATGACCCCACGTGTTATCAGTTTATTAAGCCTAATCGGCGTAAGACTGTGCATGTAAACGCACTCAGTGTAACACTGAAAAGGGTTTACATACAGTAGTTGAGGTAATGAGTAACAGGTGGAGCAGTGATCAGTCCAGGGTTTATGGGAAATGGAGTTCTGATGTCAGATGCCGTTTCTCAATACCAAGTACGCCAAGTTCGGATTTCCGTCCTTCGTAGTTCAGACTTGCAAGTTCAGACTCGGAAGAACAAACTCCAGAAGATGGAAGGACGAGAGTCCGGTTATTGCAAATGGAACAGCAGAGTACTTGAGATCGTCATTCAGTCTAACCGATACTTGCAGTCCTGGCTTTTCTTAATTTAACTAAATATATAAAATGCAAAAACCATGTTTTTGTTTTGAAAATATGAAATATGTGGTTAAGGCAACACGTGCATAGCTGATTAGCTTTAATGTATTTATCCCAAAATGAAGTATGATAAAAACACAACCATATATTTTAATACTACAAAACATTGTACAACGTGAAATAAACACACAAAAAAATCCAGTTAAAGTAAAGCACGGTAATTTACTACAGTTTTAAGATTATATCAAAATATATGTGATTTAAGTTATGAAACTTAATTTTAGCATTGGTTAAAAGGATAATAACATATAACAGACTTCATATGAATAATAAAGAGAAATAAATGTATGAGATTTTTTTTGCTTTCTGGGACTCGTCTCGGACTTGTTCCTTCAAAGACTCGGTCTCGGACCATGGTGAGAGGAGAAGGACTTTAGACCGAGTCTTCGAGACCAGTGCATTTTTATGTTCATATAAAAAAACACAACACACAGCACACATAACAATAATAATAAAATTCAATGTTGACGGGCATTATTTGAAAATGACATCCCATGGTGCAATGCAAACATACTGCCATCAGAGCCGTTTATTTATCTCTAGAAAAATAGGCAGAAGATGATGCATGATCTAGCTTAGTCTGTAGGCCTAACTGTTGATTATTAACTGGGGTGATATTTAATCATGAATATGAAAACTGACATGTTTTTATGGTCTTGGTCTCGGTCTCGACTCCTAAAGGACTCTGTATCGACTCGGACTTGCTTCCTCAAAGAATTGTTCTTGACTCGGACTCGACTCTATTTGAAAACCAACGGACTCGGTATCGACTAGGTCTCTCCATCAAAGACTCTGTCTTGACTCGGACTCGGCATAGGTGGTCTCGTCCCCATAACTAAATGCCAGTTATATATATATATATATATATATATATATATATATATATATCCAAAGCAAACCTGAACGCCTTAGCTGCTTCAGCTGTGTTTGGGGTTGAAGCTAAAA
The DNA here is from genome assembly GCA_025389145.1 of Misgurnus mizolepis. Lineage (NCBI taxonomy): Eukaryota > Metazoa > Chordata > Actinopteri > Cypriniformes > Cobitidae > Misgurnus > Misgurnus mizolepis. The sequence goes on from JAIFKI010000021.1 coordinate 6,543,589, forward strand.
TCTGCCGGACGGTAGCCCTCCAGGCACAGGGTTGGGCAACCCTGATCTATATTCTCCACTAAACAGCTCTTAAAAACTAAATTTTATGACACACAAAGAGTAATATTTCAAATATTGCCGTTGACGTGAAATGCATTTTGGGAAACTTGGCTGTCATAAGTCCGCACAAGTCACCTCCTGATGCCTCCTCTATGAAATATTTCGAGAAATGTTTGTAACACTAGTATTATTTTTTTCCTATTATGGAAGTAAATGGGGTCCTCGAACAGTTTGGTTACAAACATTTCTCAAAATAGTTAAAGAACACATTAAGGGGGTACACATTTTTACCTAACCAAACCGTACCCGAGTATGATTGTCCCCCCTTCCTACTCCCCGCTGGTCTGCACTAACACTACACTTTATGATCTGTACCTCAGGACGCTTACATCATTAAAAGATGCAATTGTTCTGAAGAAACTGAAAGTTATGCGTGGTGGAGTTTTATGGTTTGAAATCGTGCAGATTGATTGCCATATGAGGGATTTAGGCAACAAGAGAGGAACCCAAAATGGTAGATCCGTACACAAAATGTTTACGTATACACCTCAATGCGTTTACATTTGTTTTACATTTGTTTACATTAAGTAATTTGTCTAATGATTCTCATACCGGTGTGATTGTAAAAAGCAGTTTACACCTGGTATGGTTTTGAACACTATTTACACCTGTATTTAGCATCATCTACTTGTGATCTGCTCGACGAAAACGCATCTTAATACCAGATGTAAATAGCCCCTAAGCTCCAGGGACCAGCCAAGATTGATCACACCAGTGTGACTGTACATGTCAAAGGGCTGATAATAACTTACTAATAACATTATACTATAACTGACTTTGCAACAGTATGTGTCAACTAACTATAATTAGAGTATTAGTAAACTGTCAGCAGTAAGGAAGAGGTTAGGGTTACTAGTTGACTTGTAGTTGCAAAGTTACTTGTATTCAGCTGAATGTTGGGGGAACACAATAATAGTGTTAACATTTCTAAATAAATTCTAAATAAATAAAATATTTCTAAATCGAAATAAAGTGAAACCATGAAATATCTGGTTAAATGTAAGTATAATTCTGTATAATGAATTTAACAGCTTAACTACTCACTTAAAACAGTTGGGTTAAAAATAACCCAATAAATAACCCAATGGTGGGTTACTATAGCACCGACCCTTTGTTGGGTTATTTTAGTATTCTTTTTTCCTACTATGACAGTCAATGCGGCTCATGATCTGTTTGGTTTCAAACATTCCTCAAAATATCTTCCTTTGTGGTGATCAGAACAAAGAAATGTATACAGGTTTGTAACAACAGGAGAGGAAGAAAATTATGACATAATTTTTATTTTTGGGGGAATTATCCCTTTAAGCAGGTGACAGTGTGTTAAGGAAACATCACCTGGTACAAAATGTATTGTGTGATACAGAAACTTCCTAACAGTAGTTTAAGGCTTGGGAATATTAAAGCATGTGTCTACTGCTGGTGTTGCTCCAGGGCCAAGCCTCCCCACGATAACAAAAGCTTGTGATTAGTCGAATTCATCCCCTAGCAGGACATGGGGTCTTCGTCATACATCCTCCTCCAAATGCTGAATTATGTTTGTTTTCTGACCTTAAGACAGAATTTTCACAATGTAAATATGCACACATAAACAGGATAAAAAACTAAGTGTCATAGATGATACTTACAGGTTGAAAATTTATAAATGCTTGCTTTGCCTCTTGGTACTGTAGGAAGGCTGAACCATCTTGCTGGCCATTTTGTAGGGTTTTTAATGCAACATCTCCAAGAATGTCTACATTTAAAGAAAAGAATAATGTATTAAATCTCAAAGCAAACACATCTGGCATGCTGAATAAATACTCTACTTTGACAGTAGATGACGCTGAATTGCAAATTCAACCGTTACCGGGGTTACCGTAAACAGTAGTAGACGTGCAGGAATAAACAGCGCTTTATCAGGGGATTATACTGAGGTAAAACGGAAATAAAATGCCATTGAGTCATTTCTTAAGACATTTCCATTCAGAAGCACATTTATATTACAGCTCTGTGTCTATAACACAGGCCGGCTAAAAAAATATTTGGAGCAAAAAACAGCCGTGCATCCCTTACAAACGTTAAAAAACGGTTTTTACTACACTTTAAACCAAAAAACATTGTCTGTTACAGAAACCATGGTTAAAGCAATATGGCAATCAATACGCCATGAAACTAACGTTACTACTAAAAGAAGAAATGATTCATTTTCGTAAGGGACCATGCTGTTGGTGCTGTTTAGTATTAAAATGAATTGCGATGTTTTTCTACCTTTATGATGGCTTAAAAACGAGTTTTGACATCGGTAACAGTTAATGAATGGAACAGGTGTAATGGACAAAAACTAGACAACAGCGTTTTTGTACACGTATTTGTAGAAAACGTGGCTGATAGTTTACTGTCGGTTAGAGCTTAAAGACACTTTGTAGCAAATAAAACATCACACAGAGATATATATTTTAAAACGTACCTCTCGTGTCTGTCCGCACTCAGTGGCACCGGTCGACCGTTGAAATTCAAAATGCGTGACGTGAGCCCGATTTTAAACCAACTGTCTGGGTTGTTATAGAAATAACCCAATACAAGCTAGGAATAACCCAACACAACAACCCAATATGTTTAACCCACCTGTTGGGTAAAACAAATAACCCAACGGTTTTTATAGTGTACTGAAGAAATTTTAATAACCATTGTGCATGATGCTAGAAATGTTACAACTTGCAGAGTAGAGTAGGATGTGGTTTTCTGAGAAAGTGTATAGGATATCACAGAACATGAGGTGTGATACCAAGAATTGTTTTTTTCACATCTACTGCTATCTCTTGGTTAAGCTGACAGGAACATTGCTTACTTATAAGATTAAAGCACAAAAGCATTACATTTATGCATTTGGCAGACACTTTAACCAAAAAGCCAACAGTGCATTACAATGCTGTACCTTTTATCAGTATGTGTGTTACCTGGGATCAAACCCATGACCTTTGCACTGTTAACAAAATCCTTTACCAGCTTAGCTTCAGGAACTGCATTAAAACTATTATTATAGAAATCAGTGCTTCTCAAACTTCAGATGAATGAGGCCTCCTTCCACAGGTTGAGAACACCATACCAGTTTTTTTCCAGGCTTGCAGTTTGTGGCGGCACTTTTGCGATGTGCACGTCGGCATATAAGCTTAAATGCAACTTAAATGAGGCTCAGTGGAGCGTGACACAGAGATAGTGATAAACCAACCCATTCTCACCAAAAAGCGTACAAATGACACGCAGTGTGATTATTGTGCAATAGATACGCCAAATTCTGATTTTGCGTGCATATGATACGCCAGTCCTTCCCATTCACTTATATGGCGAATCGTTTCGTGACGTTTTATTTATTGTTTTCTCATTTGTTTTCTGTTTTTTTTACCATTTTCGCTTGGGTTTAGGGTTAGAACAACTTTTTGTTATATAAAAATGACATCCAAACCCCAACTCTAACCCCAACTCCAAGCGACCATGGCTTAAATATAGATAAAAACTTAGAGAAACCTGTATATTAAATAACCTACTTAAACAAATCTGAAATCTAACCCTAAACTCAAGCGAAAATGGTTTAAAGGTGTAAAGCTGTTTTGTTTAATGTTAAAGGAAAATAACCACACGGTATTCACACAATCACACAAACGAACACACACTGATCACACCTCTCTCATACACACACTGATCACACCTCCCTCTCTCACACGCACACACAATGATCTCACACACACGCCAAGTATACACTTTTTACATAAACACACACACACACACACACACACAATGATCACACCTCTCACATCACACACAGCTACACATCAACCACAAACAGCCTCTAATAGTCAAATACAAACACATCTCTCATGTCCATCAACAGAACAAAACCACATTTCTTTCCACTTCAGGTTTAACGTCAACTCAGAAATGACACTGTTAAAGTGTTGCACGCATTCGGAGATAAAAATAAAAATAGACATACTTTGTTTTTTAAAACCACTATGACTCTTTGGTCGTATCCACACTCTTAGTTATTAATTTATATTTTGATCTCTGTCTTTCTGACAATGTTTTAAGTTCTAGCTTTCTTTAAACAGCTGTTTATTAATGTTATTTATCTATTTAACAGATCTTGGAGCAAGAGAATAAACATCTTAAATGTAATAAGCACTTTATGTAATGTAATACACAAACTCTATTCAGGAGAAACTCACAAACAGTCAGAATCTGAAGTTATAACAGAATGTGTAGATGATCAAACAGCTGAAAGTTCATCTCAGAACCACAGAGAGTTTGTTTATCTTCTCTTGACTCCTGCATACACAACATCATCCTCTACTGCAGATCTCTGTACACAAAAACACACAACATACAAACACAAACAATCATAGATAATAATAAAAGTTACATCATGGATAATCTGACATCAGTTTATATGCAATATATGCTGTTTAGGGTTTTTATAAAGTAAAACATACTAGTAATAAGTAACTGGTTGCTATATCTAATAATCTGTGTGACCGATCTCTGTGTCTGATTTCAAATCAGTTAAGTTTGATGGGCTTCTCACATTATTCTCACACACTAACACATTTAAAGCAAATATCTATCCACTTTTTCTCACTTTGGGTTCTGGAGGCCATGTACTGGTTTAAAAGTGTATTTTCTAGTGTACAGAACTGTTTGCATCTCAGCAAAACTGCATTCTGGATCAGTTTCACGGGTTTTTTAAATTGCTAAAACACTTATCCTGATTCTATAAACCAAATTTCAAGTATCATCAACCCATTAATTAATAATAACATTATTAATTATTATACCAATTATTATTATTATTATTATTATTAATAATTTGTTACATTTATATAGTGCTTTTTGCAGCACTCAAAGCGCTTTACATATGAAAAGGGGATTCTTCTCAACCACCACCAATGTGCAGCATCCACCTGGATGAATCAGATCATTTATCTTTTCACAAAACCTTAAACAAGTGAACGTTGTTTCAACAATATGAACACTATGAAAATTAACTTTAATCAAATTAGAATAATATAAATTTTCAAGGTAATGCAACAGTATTAACAGCGGGACAAGTGTTACTTTCGTACCGACAGCATAAAGCACCTTAAATGTAATTTTCCTTAAGTGTATATTTCTCTTAAACTTAAGGGTGTTGCAGAAATTACCCTTAAGTTTTTTCTGTTGTGTCTCTATGGCAACAATAGTATTTTATAACAACAAACCTGGGTCGCTGTCGTGAAACACTCAACCATTACTCTTACCTAAGAGAACCGTTTAAGGGATTATACTGTATGCAACACCCTTAAATTATTCTCTTAGTTAATGTTAATTTATTCCTTAAGTGTCATACTTAAGGGAAAAACTTAAGGTGCTTTATGCAACCGGGCCCTGACATTTAAAGGAAAACACCACAGTTTTTCAATGTTTTACTATGTTCTTACCTCAACTTAAACTAACTAAAACATACCTATCTTATTTCAATGCATGCAGTTTGTCTTTGCACAGAGCATTGTGAATGTGTTAGAATTTAGCCTAGCCCCATTTATTCCTTAGGATCCAAACAGGGCTGAATTTCGAAGCCACCAAACACTTCCATGTTTTCCCTATTTAAAGGTTGTTACATGAGTAAGTATGGTGGCACAACATAAAAAATGAGAACTACATTATATGGTGGAAGATCACGTAGTTTGCAGCACTTCGGCCTTGGGTGCAGTAATATTCACGTAAGTTTGAGCAAGGGGGGCAGTATTCAGGAGTGATGATGTTACTGCTCTTCCGCTATACAATATAGTTCTCATTTTTTATCCCCTTAAAAAAATCAGCATGTTTTGTTTTGTGCCACCATACTTACTCATGTAACAGTTTTTAAATAGGGAAAACATGGAAGTGTTTGGTGGCTTCTAAATTCATCCCTGTTTGGATCCAAAGGAATGAATGGGGCTAGGCTAAATTCACAATGCGCTGTACAAAGAATAAGTGCACAGACTGAAAAGGATAGGTATATATTAATTCATCTAAGTTGAGGTAAGAAAATAGTAAAATATTGAAAAACTGTGGTGTTTTCCTTTAATCCCAATTTACTTTAATTTTGAAAAACTCTGAAAAGTCAAACTTCAGGATGTGTTAGAGCACTAAATAACCTGTAGGTTGATCTGTACTGTAACACATGAAACCAGAAACGCAACACGTTGTAAGAAAAAAATGACCACTTTAGGAATTTCCTTTTCGTGGTCAAAAACAGTTTTTCGGACTTTCGCACGCGACAAGATGATGAAATAACGAGATATTTGTCAGCTCTGCCAGGTTTGTGTGTGCTTAGGATGCTGTCATAGTTTGAAATGCAATTGTTATCAGGGCTCTAAGAAAATCACTTTGTTATGTTAAGTTATGATCTTTGTCATAATAGTAAATCATATCTGAGTGTGTTAATACTTCTGAGTAGAAGCATCTCGTGTTTGTGGCTGACAGTCTGTGCATCGCTCCCATTTCTGTCGCTTTTAATTTTCTCAGTTTTCTGGCATGTTGTTTCACACTGTATGCTTTTATCACCCTAACTTCTGTCCAACAAGTTTCCTATTTGACTCATAGCCCTGTTTACAGACGAGGATTAAGCTTAGTCCCAAACAAAAATAAATATTTGAGTTGTCTTAAATGAAAACAGCTTGCACTTATCTTGAAATATTACACTGACATTATTTTAAGCTTCTTAAATGCCCTCAATTGAGGATTAATCTATGCCCTGTCTATGAAAGCAGGCTGTAAACTTTAGCTTTAATTATTAAACCCATATAAACGAAGCCCCGCCCTAGGAAAATGCCCATAGAATGCCGTACACTCTAAAAACAAACGGTGCTATATAGCGCCAAAAGTGGTTCTTTGCTCTTAATCATAAAAAAAACATTTTTAGTGCCATATAGCACCGGTGAAGCACAGTGAAGCACCTGTGTAGAACCATATAGTGCTTTGTAGAACCATATGTGGTGCTATATTGGTGCTATATGGCCCCTATATGGTTCTACACAGGTGCTACACAGGTGCTATATGGCACTAAAAATGGTTCTTCTATGGTTACGATCCAAAGCAACAGTTTTGGTGCTATATAGCACCGTTTGTATAGGGATGATGTACTTTTGTAGGCCAACCCAGACGTTAGTGGGACACTGGTTCTCTTGCACATTTATTTTTCCCAAAGACTTTTGGATTATCGCAAAAAATAAGCTCTGTGTTTAACAAAAGTTAAAGACAAATATTTTGATCAACAAGACAATATTCACAGATGAATGCAAATTTTATTAATTTTGAAGTGCGTTAACTAGGAATGATTTAATTTGACTTAAAAATCCATGACGTTATCTTCATCTGTTGGACAAAACAGGAATGGGATTTTTTGCAAGGGAACCAGTGCCCCACTAACTTCCAGGGTGAAAGTGAAGTGAAGTGAGTATTTGCCAATGTATGGTAACCCATACTTGGAATGTGACCTCTGCATTTAACCCATCCAGTGAATAGTGAACACACGCACTGCAAGTCGTGAACACACAAACACCCGGAGCAGTGGGCAGCTATCCCTGCAGCGCCCGGGGAGCAATTAGGGTTAAGGTGCCTTGCTCAAGGGCACCACAGTTGCAACCCGCCGGTCGTGAGCCTCGAACCGGTAACGCTCGGGTTACAAGCCCGACACTCTAACCACTAGGCTACAACTGGGTTGATATACAAAAATACAGCTACGTCATCCCTGCGGCACTCTACAGCTTGAAAAGCAAAATATCTGATTTGTTACTATTACTGATTCAGCTCCATTTGTCTTGTTGTTATAAATATATTTGTGTCTTGGTCCTATTAGTTATTTATGTATCTTGATCCAGTAAAGTACTACACACAACTATACAACAAGTAAAACATTAGGTGTGTGCAGTGGCGGTTCTAGGGAGGGGCCAGCGGGGGCCAGTGCCCCTGTGACAACAAGCTTGGACCCCCTTGTGGCCCCCCTAAATGTGGGGCGTGAAATTATTTTTACACATTTTTTTGCGATTGTTTTTTTAAAATCCGTAATTAGACAGTGGCATAAACATGGTATTTGGCCTGTTAATGCCTTTAGTGCAGAAAATGATATTAGAACAATAAGGTCTAAATGTAACTGGCCCCTCTAACAGTACAACTGGCCCCAGATTGGCCCCCCCAGTTGAAATGGTCTAGATCCGCCACTGGGTGTGTGTGATAGAAAAAAGTAAGATTTCAGGTTAATCAAAGTAAGCAGTCATGAATGATCTCACCGGTTTATCTGCTGCTCTTTTACAGAATGTTGCTTCTGCGTAAGTGATTTCCTCTCCACTGGTTTGAACTGTTTCAGAAACAATGATAAACACATTTGAAAAATATAGCTTCAAGAAGCAATTATGGGGTTAAGCCCACCAAGGGCACAAAAAGTAGTACAGGTGAATTTGGGAAAAAAGTATTCCAAAGTTATAAACAAAAATGGCCATAAGAGCGTGGTAAGAGGTTTCTCATTGGTCAAAGGAGCTTCCTCCTCTCAGCTGCATTGGCCAATCAGCAGTAACCATCGTTATACCTCATTTCCGTCATTGCCGCTTGAACAGTTTGAATGCATTCGCGCGTGTGTTTGCTATATGACTGATGTTGATTGTGCATTTACTATAGGGGGAAAATAAACGGTGCAGATCGATAAACGTCACGTGACTCAGTGAAGTGTGTATTACAACTTACCAGGTTGCCAAATGTCCTCACTGACACTCTTCCAAGCGAGGTCCTTTTTATTCCTGTCTCTATAGAAATAAGAACTTGTGTCGTATAGCTCTGGGTGACTGCTTACGGACAATATTAAGCATTGGTTGAATGAGTGACTCCGGGCAGGGCTGCCACCACAGCAGCAAGCAGGCTCCTGATTGGTTAACACGGCGCGAAATTCTGCCAAAGTTCAAAATTTTCAACTCTGGCGTCAGCCGGCAATTCGCGTCAAACACAAAATGCACAAAAACACCATTCGCGCGTACCGCGTCAGGCACTCAATTTGCGCCTTTCGCGCGAACTAGACGTGGAAATGAGTCGGAAACGCGTATTCCGTGCCGCGCCAAATGCCTCACCCACACCGCGAGACCTCCAGACGTGCATCATCGCGTCTTCACATTGACTTAACATTAAAACCACTCACGCTTCACGCCTCTACCGCGGCTGGTGTAAACGCAGCATTAGACGGAAAGAAGGCGGCGGAGGTAATACATGTACGATATAAATTGTTGGTCTCTTTTCTTGACATCTTTCGGCTTTGATAATTATTTAATTGTTGTTGACAGACACGTTACGGTGAGAAGAATTAATGACTGCATTTGCATCGAAGACATCATAGTTGGTGATTTGTATTGATGTCCGTCACAAGATACACAGCCATTTGCAAAGCCACAGACATTGCGCAGTTCGCCATGAAGGGGGTCTTCATTGCGCGTTCTATTCAGACAGAGAGTTTGATGGCTTCTGATCTTTTGACTGCTACTATAGAATTAATCAGTGAAGGAAATTAGTTTTGACTTAGAGAACACAAGCCTTTGATGACAAATTCAATTGATGTTTCAAAATGTGTATTCTAAAAATAAATAAATGTTTTTTTTTTTTTATAAAATGGTGTTGTTTTGCTTAACGGATTAATGTCACTTAAAAGAAGTTTATTAAACAGTTTTTACTTCATTTTATAATTATGTGTTTGATCTTTAAAATAATAATTAGTTTTTTAACGATTTTTTTTATTTTATTATTTAGTTCAAGTACAGATATTTCAAGTATAATGCAATAAAAAATGATGAATACAAAGCATTGTAAATACAGCTCAAAATTTGTAAATCAGAGAATAAAAATAACAAGTATAAAATGAACAATACAAATAAATACAAAAATGAAAGTTTATGAATCAATGTAGTTATAGATTTTTCAAAAACTTTTTGTTTTGTGATCTCTGAAAGGGTTTCAAAGTATACTGTGAGATCAGTCTTATAAAAGGTAATATATGAGCGTTTCTTTTAATTGTGTCTTATGCAGTCATATGAAATAAACTTCGCCAAAATAATTTAATTATATAATTTTGCTTTTAAGAAAAATATGGGTTTTGGAAATGAGGATGTCATGAGGTTCTATATTCTAATACTAGGAGTTTCTATTTTAGGAATATCTATTTTAAAGTCAGTCCAAAATGAAATAGAAAAAGGGCAATACAAAAATAAATGTTTAATATCTTCAAGTGATGTGTTACAAAAAGTTCATTTATCACAAACAGTGTGAATTTTTTTAATGATTGATTCTAAAAAAGTTGCTGTGGTGATGACGTCATGTAACCCGCGCCATACAGAAGGTTTCGAAGGTAACGTACTTTTGAATGTATTCTCAATATCATTATTGCTATTTTTACAGTGAAAGAAATGTATTTTGTCAGGTAGAATTATTTGTGTAATTATAGTGAGTGATGCCCCATTCAGACAGACAGCGACCAGCAGTAGCAGAGCGACGCAATCTCATATATTTTAATGGAAACTCTGAGACTTCCGGCGGCACGAGCGAAAGTGACCGTTGGCGACCATATAGGCGTGTCCAGCGATGTGAGAAAGTTAAGAAAAGTTAAATTTTATGCAAATGATAAGCGAATTTCGGGGTGACTACCGGAAGCGAAGCAGTGGATTTCACATCATTCTTGTCTCGTCAGTAATTGGAGTGGATGGTACTCATTTGTTTATGTCAAGCAGATTAAGAAACGCCTCATTGGGGAGACGGCGACACACAGCAATATCCTCGCTGGCTGTTTGAATGCGGCCTAAGTTTATGGCTCGCTTTTATGTGGATCAGGAAGCTTTTCACGTTCATTTGAAAAGACCTTACGGCACGCCCCATTCCTCATGGCACGCCCCATTCCTTTCCGACCTTATGGCACGCCAGTTGCTCCAGCCTGAAGTTACCTCTACTTGAAAAATTTGAACTTTGGCGGAAAAACACGGCGCATTAACCAATCAGGAGCTTGCTCTAGTAGTGACGTGATTATAGGAAGCGAGCGGAGTCGCAGAAGCCCCTCCCATAACGCAAATTTCCACTTGATGCCCCATTCAGACAGCCAGCGACCAGCAGTAGCAGAGCGTCGCGATCTCATTCATTTCAATGGAAACCTGGCGACTTCCGGCGGCACGAGCAAAAGTGACCGTTGGCATACATAGAATTTCACACGCGGCTTTCACGCGCGAATGAAGCGAGTAAACTCAAAATGTTCAAGTGGCAAACCAGACGCGGTAGACGCGAATTTGATGTCTCAAACGTTTTATCATTGACCACTAGGAGCACATCATCTTCAGGGCTTAACCTCACATAAACTTTCAGCATGATCTTTTTCTTCACAAAAAAGTGTCAAATAAAGTATTATTATTATTATTTGATATAATAGTTATTATTGTATAACTATATTAGTACTAGTTGACATTTACCCTGTTGCTGTGTGTTTCTGTGTTTCCTGTAGATCCAGAAGATCAGAACTGAAGCTACAATCATCAGACATCCAACAACAACACCAGAACAGATCAGAAAAGTGAGATCTGTAATGTGTAATAAAAAACATTACTGTAACTAAACCTGTCTGTTTGACCTTAGATGAGCTTATTAAATGAATGCTAATAATCACACCTGTTGTACCTGAACACGGCTGACAGGGATGAGTGATGTTGAGATGTTGAGTTTGGTTTGTGATGGTATTGTTGAGTACACAGCTGTATGTGTTGTTATCCTGATAGTCAACCTCCAGAGGTAGAGAGATTCTGATGTTGAGATCAGACACACTGATGATGGACAATAAACTGTTTCCTTTGTACCAGGACAGACTCACATCTCTCACATCTCTCACATTAATAACTGAACACAACATCACACATGATGAACATTTTGAAGAGTCTCTGGTGATATCAGGAACAGGTAGACGAGCTGGAAAACATGAAATAACAGAAACAAAAAACAAAAACATATATTATCAATATAAAGCAAGAGACACTATTAAGAGTAATAATTATGATCATTAAAATGCTAAATGATGTATTGTAACGTAAGACAGGACAAACAGTAAATCTTTACTCACCATAGACAGTAACGTTGAATCTGTGTAAGATCTCTTTAGCGCTGTCGATGAATATTTCATAAAGTCCAGTGTGTTGAGTTGTGATGTTTGTGATGGTGAGATCTCCAGTCTGTTTATTCATCTGCAGTCTGTCTCTGAATCTCCCATCAAGAACATCATCATATATTGATGTCTTATTTGCTGCTCCATTGATTTTAACTATGACAGACCGTTCAGGTCCAAAACTCCACTCGATCAGATCTTTACTCTGTATTTCACTATCAATGTACAGAGTAACAGAATCTCCCTCCATCACTGACACTGACTTCACTTTATCGTTTATTTGATCTTTTCCAACTTTAATAAAAGCACAAAGATAATCTTAGAAAGTGATTTGAAATTGAGCGCTTTATGAAGAAATGTTTTTTTTAAATATAGAAAATGAACAGCATGAAAAAGAAAAGACCTCTGAATTCACAAAGCTTTAAATATTTTAATCTTCTGACTTTGGTTTGGTAAATATTCATTCATGTACTTAAACAAAAGATGTATGACATTTCTATTTAAATTCACATAAATCTCAAACTTTACTGACAGAATTAAACTTCAGGTGACACAAACAACATCAATTCTTAATAGAGGAAAAACCTTTTATCTTCAAATATAAAGAAATGAAGCTTCTTATTTGAACTATAAATCCATAAACATTTAACAGAGTATGAAAATAAATAATATCTAATGAATATTTAGATTATGTGAGATCACAAATATGATTTCATGATAATATCTCAGCTTTTATATGAGAATTAAATCAAGTGCACTAAAATTAAAATTTATCTAAGATATACATATAATATAAATAACACATAAACACAACTAAAATAAAACATAACTCTGTACTGACAGCTGTAATAAATCATTAAAAAACACATTTATAACTTACCAAGCAGAGAAGTGAAGCAGAAAGAGAGAAAAACAAACATGAGAAACATTTTCTTCAACAGTTCAGATGTCTAAAATAACAACACAACAACAATCTGACAGTGTTGTGATGTAAGTCAGGTTGTATAGAGATGAACACAACATCAGTTTGTGAGGTTTGTCTGAGCATGCGTGTTGATTTCCAGGTTTAAAGCAGGGCTGGTTTTCAATATAATGATCTGTTTGAATATCAATGGGTTTGAAATGTTACAGTGTGAATGGTAACATGGTCTCATCCCTACAATAATAAAGCATAAGAAAGATTTGATATGTTTTAATATGTAGTCATATAAGCAATACACAAACCAAAATAAATTATTTCCACAATATAACAAGAATTAAGTGAGGAGAAAGATCAGTAAAAGTTTTTAAGGGTGGGGTTTAAGAGAGCTTGTGGTTAAATTCATCTGATGGGAGTCAGCGAGACGACTAGTTTAACATCATAAACAATATTAACAGAGTTTCTCTACTTGACTTTACATCACAACACTGTCAGATCAGATCAGTCTAGTTTTGTTCAGTTTGATCTGAACTGTTGAAGAAAATGTTTCTCATGTTTGTTTTTCTCTCTTTCTGCTTCACTTCTCTGCTTGGTAAGTTACAAATATGTTTAACAATTTATTACAGCTGTTAGTACAAAGTTATGGTTTATTTGAGTTGTGCTTATATGTTATTTATATTATATTAGTTACATTTTTATTTTAGTCTGAAGATGCATTTAATTTAATTCTCATATAAAAACTGAGATATAATTATGAAAACTAGTTTGGTTTCATGTCTGTGATCTAAATATTCATCAGATATTATTTATAGTAATACTGTTCATTTTATGGATTTTTGGTCAAATAAAAAGCTTAATTTGTTTATATTGGAAGATAAAAGGTTTTCTCTGCAATTATTTGTTGTTGTTTGTGTGAAAGTCAACTGAACTGAAGTTTAATTTTGTTTAGTTTAGGAGTCATCAAAATCTAAATGGAAATGTCATAAATCTTTTGTTTAAATACATGAATGAATATTTACCAAAGCAAAGTCAGATGATTAAAATATTTAAAGCTTTGTGAATTCAGAGGTATTTTCTTTTTCATGCTGCTCTTTAAAGATTTTTTTCTCATTTTTTATATTTAAAAAAAACACATTTCTTCATAAAGCGCTCATTTCCAAATCACTTTCTAAGATTATCTTTGTGCTTTTATTAAAGTTGGAAAAGATCAAATAAACAATGAAGTGAAGTCAGTGTCAGTGATGGAGGGAGATTCTGTTACTCTGTACGCTGATATTACTGAACTACAGAGAGATGATCTGATAGACTGGAGTTTTGGACCTGACAGGTCTCTCATAGCTCAAATCAATAGAGCAGCTAATAGGACATCAATATATGATGATGTTCTTGATGGGAGATTCAGAGACAGACTGCAGGTGAATAATCAGACTGGAGATCTCACCATCACAAACATCACAACTCAACACACTGGACTTTATGAAATATTCATCGACAGCGCTAAAGAGATCTTACACAACTTCAATGTTACTGTCTATGGTGAGTAAAGATTTACTGTTTGCCTTCTCTATATTTTAGTTATATTTAGTGGTTGTTGTAAATGACTTTAGTGATCTCATAACATCAGTTTTACTGCATCGCTGTGTCTGTCAGTTGTTTGTCAATCATTTTGCTACACTGCATGATAGTAGAATATGTTTATCAATATCTTTACATTGTTCTTGCCGTGTGCTTTAATAAATCATTGTCAGGTATATAAAAAAACATATAATAAAATCAATAATCTCTGTGTTGTGCTTAACATCCCTTATTTGTTTTATATTCATTGTAAACCTCAAACCCCTCAGGGCTTATTGCTTTAGTTGATATTTTTACTATCATACAGTAATTCATTTCAATCGTGTCTGTTGTTTTATATTAATAATAAGCTCTTTTGATTTTTGTTCTCAAATGTTTTTCAGCACGTCTGCTCGTTCCTGTCATCACCACACAAAACTCTTCATCATCAGAAACATCATCATGTGTGTTATTGTGTTCAGTGTTGAATGTGAGAGATGTGAGTCTGTCCTGGTACAAAGGAAACAGTTTATTGTCCAGCATCAGTGTGTCTGATCTTAACATCAGCATCTCTCTTCATCTGGAGTGTCTGGATGATTCTTACAGCTGTGTGGTGAACAATCCCATCAGTAATCAAACTCAACATCTCAATACTGATCTCTGTCAGACGTGTTCAGGTACAGTTTTATTTAGTGAATTAATTTGTTTCAACTTACTAAAACTATTTTTATGAGCTCAGAGTAATGTAAGTAATGTCAAATGTTTATGATATTGAGTTAATGGTTTTTATTATCTTTTGTATTGTGGTGCAGAGATATAGCAGTGGTTATTGTACCTGTAGCCATGTTGTGGATTAATTAATGACAAGCAGATTCTTGTTTTGTTGTGATAATGTTATATTTATGGGTAAAGGATCAGAGAGTTTACTTTTTAATAGTTCTTGTTTTCTTTTCACGTAAAATTCTGATATATTGTGTTCTTGTTGAAACACACTGATCTGTTTCATGTTATTCTTTGGTTTCTTCAGACTGTTTTTGCTGTTGTTATGGTCCTGAAGCTGTGATCCGATTGGTCGTCTCTGCTCTGGTGGGTGTGGCTACAGTTGCTGTTTTGGTTTATGGCATTTATGACAACTCCAGCGGAGATGGACAGAAGAAAAAATCACAGACACCATCAGATCATCGCTGATAAAATTTCTCTGAAGTTTAATACATCATTTAAAGGTGCCATAGAATGGAAAACTTCTTATGTAAACTTTGTGCATGCAAAAGACTGCTGGAAAACAGGTCAATCTTAACATAACACCAACTGTGACGTTACAGTCAAGATCTTCGGCCCCAACATTAAATTAATTTCAATGTTGTTAAAATGCTAAACACAGTTGTGAGTGCTGAGTTCTGCTTTTGACATTACAGTTACAATTTGCAAAATTAGAAAATAGATGTTTAATGTACTTAAATATTAAATATAAACCAAAAACTTGAAATTATGAAATGTAGTGGAGTAAAAATTATGATAATATGCTTTGGAATGTATGTTTTCCAAAGAAAAACAGGGATAAAATACAAAAACTTTATGTAAAAAGTAAAAATATTTAAGTAGTATACACCTCTGCTCCAAAAAATTGATTATTCCTTAAATTCTGTATCTTTATTTTAAACATAAGGTCATGTTACATAAGGAGCTGTTACACACAAAGCTACTAAAAGAGCTGCTCGATCAGAGCAGAGCTCAACATTATTATTCATGATGTTATTCACTGAAATTATTTTGTCAATTATTTTGAAATCATAATGTCAAAAAGGGATTGCAAATTGTATTTGCAGTTACGTTTCCAATTCCTACTTGTGAGTGTATAAACTGTGACATATTTAAAACGCAAATGCAAAACATTTGCATTTCCGTTTAAGAAAACTTGCAATGTATGCCAAATTTCAAATGTTAAAGCAAAGCCCATTTTCAATTGAATTTCTTATTTCTGTCCAATTACGAACCTGCCATATTTTAATCTCAATTGCAAATCCTGCTTAGCTATATTACTTCCTCTGACGTCATACGGAGCCTGCCAACACTGAAATGAAAATGCAATTCCTGTCAACCTGTCAATCACTGTTGGGGGGTGGGATAATACTATAGGGCGTGTTTGCATTTGGAAGCAATGTCACCCACAGTCAACAACACTTCAGCTGCTAAATGGCCAGGTGGAGCACAAGAAAAGCTAAAATTATATCACAGAAAAAAACTTTATGTACATTAAATGATATTATACCACGGGTCTGTTGAATGCTTTATTCTGATTAGTTGAGAAATGTGTCATGGGTGTTGATTATTTTTCTATAAACCACACACCTAACCTGTCAAATATCTTAAAAATTAAGATAAATTGACTCTGGTCCTTTGAGTTACTCGAAAATAATGCACACCCACGGTGTAATGGCACTCCATTATTCCTTACTTATTACCTTAGTTATGTTCCAACAATTATTAACCAAAAAAGCCAAAGCATTGTTTGAAAAGTTTGAGTTTTATGAATTAAGAGAATGCACCCTATGGCCTTCATCAATGGATTGTTGACCTGCATTTGGTTTTGACAGTAGTAATATGGCATAGTGTTTTGCCATTTTCTTTCTTATGTCAAACAATATTAAGTGTATTATATTATAAATCAACTAATATATAAATTCCAACTCATTTTGATCTTTTATCATATGCTCATTTAGCCAACTTATTGCCTATGGTAATGTATTATAAAAGTAACGCAGTCTATTATTGATGTAACAAAAAACTTAAATAACCTAAATTTTTTCAGAAAGTTAACTATAGTTCATTAAAGGTATTTGTAGTAAAAGAAACATGGTGTGGTAAAGGTGGCATGGTTCTGCAGAGTAGCTATCTGATTATATTATAGAATAAGATCTAAATGTTTTGTCATTGACGTCTTTTAAAATAGCATCTTGTAAATTGTTTATATTGATATGAAAATGAATTCTAATAGTATATAATATAAGACACTCTAAAATTTGGGGGACTGTTTCAAGCAGTACTTTATCTTATTTGGTTAATCATTGTTGGAACATGGTAATATGTAGATTAAGTTTTGCTGAGTTATCATAATTTTAGGTTGTCTTGTGCTCCACCTTGAGGCTGTTTAAGTCCAAGCAGCAGTACAATAAATAAAAGTTTGTATTTGCCTAGCATATTTGTGTGTGTATTGTGTGTAATTATTATGTATATATAAATACACACATACATGTATAAATTTAAGAGAATTTTTTTATTTATGTATTTTTTATTAATATATAATGTCAAATATGTCAAAATCTAAATAAACATAAATGTGTAGACCATTTTGCAAGATGTAAACAACACAGTTCCAGAAACACTTCCTGTTTCAGTTTGTAATTGTTTTCTTTATTTCATATATATCTTAGATGTTTTTTTTATTCAGTTTTATGTTCTGTTTATTTTATCCCAATGTTAATGTAGTGTTAAAAAATTGAAAAAGAAAGTGCTTCTGGAACAGTGTTGTTTACATCTTGCAAAATGGTCTATATATACATTTAAATGTTTTTTAAATAGGTACATACATGCATTATATATGCAAAATAATTACACACAGTACACACACATATGTTATGCAAAAACAAACTTTACTTTTGTATGCGATTAATCATGATAGATCTTTTGGCAGCCTTAATTATTACATGTATGAATCCTATGGAAGAAAAATAATGACAAAAGTTTTTGAATTAAAATAGCCTGTTGAATTGTACTACCTGAAAAAAAATGCATTGTATTAACCGTACTTGAATTTTAATGCATTGTATTTTTATGTTTTTGAATTAAAACAGCCTGTTGAATTGTACTACCTGAAAAAAAATGCATTGTATTAACCGTGCTTGAATTTTAATGCATTGTATTTTTAGGTTTTGCATTTTTAAGGGCTGAAATTCAACATGCGTGTATATTTTCTGTATTAAAAATTCAATAGTCCACATTCACCTTTTAGATTTCACTTTAAAATATTCGGTCTGTTTAAAAATACAACGTAAAATATTCAGCAGGCAAGTTTCAGTACATTTAAATTCGCGTCCAAAAATTCAAGTCCAAAAATTCAGTCGTACAGATTTCAACATTTAACATCCGGGAACTGCAGGAAAAGCAGTAGAGTACCGAGTATAATCTCATCTGCTGTTAATCGATCTGGCCAGCAGGTGGTGCACGTGTTCGCCAAAACTTTGTACATGTAAGATGATTTATCCACTGCAGTGATAAATGTTGGCTTTTATGTTCAGTTTTAGTAGAACAACTGTAATACACTCATACAGAGAGTGTATTGTTTGGTTATGTTATTGACAGGATACTAAACGGTTTTTAAATGCCATATAAATTAAATAGGGCCTTTCTGCCTGCAATTGGCTTCGTTTCTCAAAAGCTAAGTTGATTGTAGATTTTATTGGTGGCAATCTTTTGTAATTCTTCACCTCAGTTTATAAACCATACTCGGATTATTGAACTGTTCAAGTTACAAATCGTGCGCGCGGATTAATAAACCATACGCACAATTAAACAATCAGTGCTCTCAGATTTTCAATCCATATCCACAAATTCATAAACAATAAATAAACAGTGCACACGCTTTCGCAATGGTTTTGCAAACTGAGTCCACTACCGCAGAGGTCCCCAACCACCGGGTCGTGGACAAGTTGCCAAGAACATCCTGAAAAAATGTGTATAATAGCTACGTTATAGTTTAATCAGGTGTTTTGTCCTTTACGAGCCGACTTCAAATAACATATCAATCCACTTCTATACAGGGCCGTGCTCACTCTTTTTCTTTGTCTCTCTTTCTCTCTCTCTCTCTCTCTCTACCAGCGCATCGGCGATCACATTGCTGTCATTAAGGCCGTAGCCAGGATTTTTCAAATACCGAGGACAACCCCTACATTTTTTTTATTATTTATATTTTTTCCATATTACAGAATAATAATAAACACGTCCAAACTACAATAGCACAAATGTAACTGTGTCTGTGAGAATTTTTGTTGGTGACTAAAAGCATCCAAAAAAATCAATGGTTACATTTCATCATCTGAAGTCACCCTTTCAGTGGCGGATGCAGAACGTGACATATGGGTGGGCATGGATTAAGTCCGGGTGGACCTGAATCTATGGGTGTCACTTTTGAATAAGAAACTATAACAAGTCTATAAAATTCGTCAAAACTTCAGGAATCACAAGCGTATTGGTGAGAACACCCGAACTGCACGTCACATTTTTTACATTATTGATATACTTTAAATTGTAATGCAACATGACATTAATTAAGCCTTTTTGGTTAAAAAAATTATTGGGCTGTCATATAGCCTACAAAAAAGAACCTGCACACAGTGACAAGAAATATAAATGAACACAAAAAACCTAATACTTTTTAAAATAGCCTATTAAAACTGTTTAAATAAATTAAGCTACTAAATGCTTAAAATGAAGCTTCACTCTGAGCGAACACATACCTTGACGAAGGCTATTTGCC
Organism: Misgurnus mizolepis; assembly: GCA_025389145.1. Classification (NCBI taxonomy): domain Eukaryota; kingdom Metazoa; phylum Chordata; class Actinopteri; order Cypriniformes; family Cobitidae; genus Misgurnus; species Misgurnus mizolepis. The sequence continues at coordinate 6,563,857 of JAIFKI010000021.1, forward strand.
GATACGTTGGTTATAATAAATAATTTTTGCAAGTGAGTGAGCAGTCACTATTTTGTGTTATAAAATAAAGCTTCTAACATCATATTCTCTTCATACAAATCACTAAAAATATATTTTCGTTCTCACATATTTAAGTTAACTTACTAAATAAAGAAAGAAAAAGGGAATTGCTAGAATAATGTTTGACTCTGAGGTTAAACGAAATGACAAATAAATAAACATTGAATATACTTTTTGATGACCATAAGAAGCGGGTACTCGTAAAGAGCGGAGCCGAGGAGCGCGCATTTCAGACGTGAACACGAAAGGAATAATGGGTTTAGTTATGCTTTCACTTCATTTCCTGACAGTTTCACTTGTTAGTGGGGATAGTAATAACTAACAAGATGACACCGAATTACATACAATATAATTACCTAACTAAATCTGAGAGAATGCAAACCCATTACAATATTTTTTCCTCCGACGGGCAGGGCGCAGATACATCTTTGTAGCCCGACAGGAATTCGCCATAGCCCCGGGACAGTTAGACATGGATACAACTTCATATGGTGTATTTTACCTATTGCATGTTATGTTAAAAACAGTAAAATTATAAGTAAGCCTGATAACTATTTAAAAACTATTATAAAGAAGTTGAATGTTGCGTTATATGGTTCTAATGAAAAAAATATTCCCGAGCAGCTTTCAGCCATGATCACTTTGAGAACTTTTTTTGCAAGCAAGTGGAAAACGTATTTTGAATAACAATACGTTAAAAATATGTGCTGCGCGCTTTCCTCTCAATAACATAAACACACAACAAATATGACAGCGGGGTAAAAAATAGAAAGGAAACATCTGATCACAGTGATGTTGTTTGATAGCCTACCAGCTCTCTAACTCAACACTAAGTCACGCCATGTTTATTGCTACACTTTATACAATATAGTCTATTGCTTTTAGCAACAAATAGCCTATCATAACAACCTATAAGCCTACTGTGTAATTGAGACATTCATTTAAGAAATGCATTAAAAGCAGAAAGAATAGGCTGCGGAAATATAGTGGGTTCACTATAATCCACACCACAGACGTTCTTGGTTTGCTTCTTATTTATTAAATCGAGGCAATTGTTTGATTAAACATTGATTAATATTAAGATACAATTTATACAAAACGAAATTCACTTTAAAGAAAGTCTTTCTACAAAACAAATCTATGCAGGGCTCGCAAAATCGCTACCCCGACGTCCCGAGTATTATTTTTTTTTCATTTCTGATTGGGCGGGAAATTAGTTTCATTTGCGATATCAAATGAATGTCTTCATTTTATTCATAAAGTCATACCTTTGCAATTCTTTGATCGATTGTGTTTTAGAAGTACTGTATGCTTGAACTCTAATGACAGCAATGTGATCGCCGATGCGCTGGTAGAGAGAGAGAGAGAGAGAGAGAGAGAGAGAGAGAGAGAGAGAGAGAGAGAGAGAGAGAGAGAGAGAGAGAGGAAGAAAAAGAGAGAGCGCGGCCCTGTATAGAAGTGGATTGATATGTTATTTGAAGTCGGCTCGTAAAGGACAAAACACCTGATTAAACTATAACGTAGCTATTATACACATTTTTTCAGGATGTTCTTGCGACCGGTGGCAACTTGTCCACGACCCGGTGGTTGGGGACCTCTGCGGTAGTGGACTCAGTTTGCAAAACCATTGCGAAAGCGTGTGCACTGTTTATTTATTGTTTATGAATTTGTGGATATGGATTGAAAATCTGAGAGCACTGATTGTTTAATTGTGCGTATGGTTTATTAATCCGCGCGCACAATTTGTAACTTGAACAGTTCAATAATCCGAGTATGGTTTATAAACTGAGGTGACGAATTACAAAAACGTGTCCGTTTCTCGTAGGCATAAGAAGATGGTAGATTGCCACCAATAAAATCTACAATCAACTTAGCTTTTGAGAAACGAAGCCAATAGCAGGCAGAAAGGCCCTATTTAATTTATATGGCATTTAAAAACCGTTTAGTATCCTGTCAATAACATAACCAAACAATACACTCTCTGTATGAGTGTATTACAGTTGTTCTACTAAAACTGAACATAAGCCAACATTCATCACTGCAGTGGATAAATCATTTTACATGTACAAAGTTTTGGCGAACACGTGCACCACCTGCTGGCCAGATCGATTAACAGCAGATGAGATTATACTCGGTACTCTACTGCTTTTCCTGCAGTTCCCGGATGTTAAATGTTGAAATCTGTACGACTGAATTTTTGGACTTGAATTTTTGGACGCGAATTTAAATGGACTGAAACTTGCCTGCTGAATATTTTACATTGTATTTTTAAACAGACCGAATATTTTAAAGTGAAATCTAAAAGGTGAATGTGGACTATTGAATTTTTAATACAGAAAATATACACGCATGTTGAATTTCAGCCCTTAAAAATGCAAAACCTAAAAATACAATGCATTAAAATTCAAGCACGGTTAATACAATGCATTTTTTTTTCAGGTAGTACAATTCAACAGGCTGTTTTAATTCAAAAACATAAAAATACAATGCATTAAAATTCAAGTACGGTTAATACAATGCATTTTTTTTCAGGTAGTACAATTCAACAGGCTATTTTAATTCAAAAACGTTTGTCATTATTTTTCTTCCATAGAATCCCCTCGAATACAATCGTAACCTAGGGTAAAACTTTCATGTGAATGTGAATTTTCAAATGCATATGGTTTAAGAAGTGTATTTTGTTTGTATGGTGTGAGTCCTGTTAATTTACAGAAACATATACAAATTGAGGTTTGGCTCTTTAAGAGTATTATTTATATATTTATTTAAGTAAAGTGTGGTTGAAATGTACATGGTGCAAAACGTGGTTTTTTGACAGCATGTTTGGTTGTCTGTTTAATCATTGGATGATCAGAAGTTGATTCCGCCCTCTGTACAAACAACTAGGACAGCTATTGGTTGTTTAAGAGAAATCAGCGTCAGTAAGAAAAAAACACCTGGCAGATCGACAGGGTGAATGCATTGATCCAGATCGGATTAACGTGTCTCTTACACTTTATAATTTGTTTTACTAACTGACAGTTAGTAATAATTTGTTAAGCATCTTGTTAAGAGAAGACTGGTAGTTGTTTTATTCAAGTTGCAAAGAGGAGATTGACGGACATTTAACACTTCTATCGCGATGGCGGAACAGATGTGAGTGATTCGAGAACTTTCTGTCGGACACAGAGCAGCACGCGAGTGTCTTTGGAGTGATAAGTTGTGTATCCAGACAGTCATATTTGCAATTATGATAAAAATGACGGAGACGGAAAAGCGCTTTGAGTAGATGTGAGTGGTGATGTTCATTTGGAGTCGCGGGACACGCGAACCTGCAGACGATTATCACGAGGGAGAAAGAAAGGAAGGGAAACCACAATAACCAATTCGGCGGACAGCTGCACCTTAAGGTATTTGGTTTCATTTTATTTTTGCTCTTAGGAGTGAAGAGGCCAGTTTAAGTTTTCGTTTAATGGCCACAACGCACACGAGCGACGGCACGGGCCTGCAACAACAAGGGGGTGTGAATGTTTATGTGTAAGTGTGTGTGTGTGGGCCCACAAATACTGTGTTTTGTTATTTCAAAGTTGTTCAATATGCTCTGATATGGGTATAAGTTAAGTAAGATACCTCTAAAGTCTTGATTTATATCGGGTTATCGGTTGTTGTGTGATTATAATGTGTTAAACGTGTCGTATTGAAAGAGTCACATAAACCGCAGTTAAAGGGGACCTGTTATTATATATATTTTTTCTCAACACAATTTCTGTGATTCCTAGCTTACCATTGTAAGTGATTTAACAAAGTGTAAAGTTTCAGTATTTAAATTTCATCCTTAGGAGGTTAAGGGTTATTTGTAGTGATTATTTGTTTTTTATATACATTTGAAATCTTGATGAAAGCCTTATGTTAAGGGTTATTTAAGTTTTTTTCTACTCTATTTCAATATTCCTATTTTTTCTTAAATAAAACTTGTTACTCTTATGTATAAACGCTGAAGTATTTACTCATTTGGTATCTGGTTTAATATTAATGTTGGGTCTAAACAGTTACATGTGAAGGGTTTAAGTTTCTTGCAGTAAATTATTTAGCAGTTAATGCTGTGATAGGTTAACGTAAAACTATAGAGAAGGAGTTCCCATAATCAGTCGAGAGACACATACAAAAGAACCCGTATGTACATTTTCCTGGTTCTGAATAATATGTAATTTAGAGCCAGGTGTTACACAAGTGGTGGCCCGTACGGGGAAGACTCAAAGTCCCTTTGTTTAGTACGTTACCTATTTTACCTTTTACTGATGGTGATTTGTAATTAAGATGGAGTCACTCAGTCATTCAGATGTTCAAGAAATACTCACTGCATGGTGTGATGAGGTTCTCATTGACAAATCACATGCCATAGTGTTGGTGGGTGTGTCTGCAGCTGAGGAGGTAGCACATATTGAAGAAATCACAGAGTCAGTAAAAGTGTGGGGAAGAGTACGTGTTAGAGCTACTAAGACAGACCCAAATTCACATAAACAGCTCGTATTGTGTGAGACCCGAGAGGTAGTTAATCCTGCTCTTGTGCCTGTTGAACTGTTGTCTGCTGCTGGGGAAGAACCGTGGAAAGTAGTAGTATACATGGAAAAGGTACCTTCCTCTACTGAATTTGCTGAAAAACTTGCCATGTTCTTAGCAGGTGAAGGAAAGTCATTGACTGATGTGCAAGCTCTTCTTTCTTCCCAAGGTCCTAGTGCTAGTTCTCCAGAGGCTATCATTCGTGCAGTGGGGGATCTGTTAGAGAAAACAGGTAAACCATCCAACACTGATAATGTTTACAGAAGGCTGCGCATTTTTTCTGGTACTGTTCCTACACCACCAGGAGAAGAAACCTTAGATGGTTGGATTGATCAAGCCCGAATGATGATTGCAGAATGCGAATGCTCTGAGAAGGAAAAAAGGCGTAGAGTTGTGGAGAGCTTAAAAGGGTCAGCACTTGAGATAATCAAAGCAGTACGATTTTCTAATCCTGAAGCTAGTGTTTTACAATACATAGAGGCACTGGAAAGTACCTTTGGTACTTCTGAGTCAGGAGAAGATCTGTATTTTGCGTTCCGCCTGTTAAGACAATGTCCTGGTGAAGCCTTATCAGATTTTCTGCGCAGGATGGACAAAGCGTTGAACAAAGTAGTGCAAAAAGGTGGAGTGTCTCTGCAAATGGTGGATCGTGTCAGGGTTGAGCAATTAATCAGAGGTGCAGTGGAGTCAGATCTGATGCTTCTCCAACTGAGGCTTAGAGAGAGAAAAACTAAACCACCAACCTTTTTGACTCTTTTGAATGAGATTAGAGAAGCTGAGGAGAATGAAGCTGTACGTAAGAAAATAAGAGCTACTGTAAAGTCTGTACACAGTCAGGAGGATGACAAAATAAGCTTTTCAATAGTGAAAGAGTTAAAAGCAGAGATTAAGGATCTGGCAACCAGGATAGGACAGGGACCTTCAAAGACGTCAGCTGCTTCTATGAGGATGGAGTCTGAGCCTACTTCTACAAAAGCACATGTGGAAACGTCTCGTGATCTGGAGGTACACTCTCTGAAAGAACAAATCCAACAATTACAGCAGAAAATTAGCGTTATGAGTGTAGCACATAATCAGCTGTGTGAGCAGACTCAAAGACAATCCAGTTTTATGCCAAGGACACGGAAAGATAGAGCTAGACCCCCTCAGGAAGACTTTTTCTGTTATAGATGTGGAGAAGATGGGCACATTGCCACTAAGTGCCAAGCTCCTGAGAACTTGACAAAAGTGATCCAAAAGCTGGTCAGGTCACTAAGGAAAGCTAAGTGTGACAGAAAGGAAATGTCAAATGACAGTGCAAAGACTGAAAACTCTGATTGTTTCTCAAAGAAAAGCCAGATTGATGCTTTGGAAACTGCTTGTCTCCCTAAAGGATTAGTGGGGCCTACCTCTACTGTGACACTAAAACTAAATGGACATCCCTGTACAGCTCTCTTGGATAGCGGATCCCAAGTCACTATTGTATTTGACTCTTGGTATTCTAAGTACTTGTCAGATGTGCCAATACAACCCCTTCAAGGACTGTCTATATGGGGACTCGCTTCATCCAGTTATCCATACAAGGGATATATTGTTGTTGATGCCTCCTTTCCAGCCTCAGGCACTAAAATGGAAGAAACCATCTCCATTCTAGCCCTGGTTTGTCCAGAGTCCCAAGGATCCCAGTCAGTCCCTGTGGTAATTGGGACAAATGCCAGTTTTTTCAGAAGGTTGGCTGCTCTACATAATGAGACTGGTTCCTCCAATGTAGCTCACAGTTTCAGAATTAACTCTCCTTACCAGCAAATGTGTTGTCAACCAAAACCACAAACAAAACAGATTGCTGAGTGTTCAGAGGGGAAAGTTAAGTGGGCGGGACCAGGCATTTTGACAGTGCCCTCACAGAGTAAACTCCAAATCCTATGTCAAGTAGAGTGTGAAAGACCATTACCAAAAGATATCTTCCTGGTTGAAACCTCTCTGGAGGACCAGTTGCCCTCCGGTCTTTTCATTCCTCCTGTGGTGTTACCTTTAACAGAGGTAAATTTAGATCACATACGAGTACCAGTACACAATGAGACAACTAGAGACATCTCTCTACCACCAGGAACTGTAGTTGCACAAATGTATGCCACTGATACCGTTGCTGTGACTCAAGAAGGGAAACAAACTCCTACCTCTATTGACCCTGAATTGTTTGATTTTGGAACTTCCCCAATTTCTGAGACCTGGAAGAAAAGGTTGCGACAAAAGTTGGCAGGAAAAGGAAATGTGTTCTCGTTAAGAGAATGGGATGTAGGACTAGCAACAGGGGTAGAACATCACATTAAACTGAGTGATCACAGACCTTTTAGAGAAAGATCTCGTCGTCTTGCACCTGCCGACATTGAGGATGTAAGAAGGCATATAAAAGATCTATTGACAGCAGGTATCATTACGGAGTCCAGGAGCCCTTACGCATCGCCGATTGTCATAGCTCGAAAGAAGAATGGGGCTGTGAGGATGTGTATTGATTACAGAACTCTGAATCAACGTACTATCCCTGACCAATATACTACCCCTAGAATTGATGAAGCTCTTGATTGTCTTGTAGGTAGTCGATGGTTCTCTGTTCTCGATCTTCGCAGTGGGTACTACCAAATCAAGATGGCAGAAGAGAGCAAAGAGAAAACCGCGTTCATTTGTCCGTTGGGATTCTATCAATTCGAACGTATGCCACAAGGGATCACTGGGGCCCCCGCCACCTTCCAACGGTTAATGGAAAGAGCAGTAGGGGACATGCATCTTCTGGAGGTAATTGTATATTTGGATGACATCATCGTCTTTGGTCGAACTCTGGAAGAACATGAGGAACGACTCATGAAAGTGTTAAATCGTTTGGAAGAAAGTGGATTGAAAGTTTCCATTGATAAATGTCAATTCTGTCAAGCTCAAGTTAAGTATGTGGGGCATATTGTTTCTGGAGATGGCATATCCCCTGACCCTGAAAAGATAGCAGCCGTTGCCCGCTGGGACGTGCCAAAAGACCTGAAAACCTTGCGCTCATTTTTGGGGTTTTGTGGGTTTTACCGCAGATTCATTAAGAACTATTCTGCCATTGTGAGACCCCTGACTGAGCTGACAAAAGGGTACTTGCCAGCAAAAGGTAAAAAGAAAGCCACAACTGAGAAGATCTATTTCAAAGAAACAGAACCTTTTGGAGATCGTTGGAACCCAGAATGTACCAATGCCTTTAACAACATTGTCTACTGTCTCACTCATGCCCCGGTATTGGCGTTCGCTGATCCTGGTAAGCCCTATGTCCTTCATGTAGATGCCAGCTTAAAGTGGTTAGGAGCTGTTCTGAATCAAGAACACCCCGAAGGACTCAGACCTGTGGCCTATGCCAGTCGGAAACTCAGTGTTGCGGAACAACGATATCCAGTTCATCAATTGGAATTTCTAGCACTGAAGTGGGCTGTAGTGGACAAATTCCACGATTACCTATATGGTGCTAAGTTTCTGGTGAGGACTGACAATAATCCCCTCACTTATGTCCTGACAAGCGCTATGTTGAACACAACTGGACACAGATGGCTTGCTGCACTTGCTACCTATGACTTCAGTATACAGTATAAACCTGGCAGGTATAACCTGGATGCTGATGTGTTATCCCGATACCCAACCGGTGAAGATGCGACACATGAGTGGGAAGAGATACCACAGTCATCTGTGAAAGCTGTGTGTCAGTTGGCAAACTGTTCTCAAGAGGATGGATCTTCCAGGCTAATTGATCAGCTAGGGAGCCCTCCACAAGTCATTCCACCCTTATATGCCTGTCCTGTACAACTCATCAATGAGCAGATGGAGGGAGTTACTGGAACAGAATTAAGGGATGCCCAGGACCAAGACGTAGTTATTGGTCTTGTGAAAAAAGATGTAGCGTCTGGAAATGTCCTTTCCATGTCAAAAAGTTCAGATCCAAATGTGGCATTGCTGCAAAGACAAGGAAAGAAATTAGTAGTCAGACATCAACTTCTCTATCGAGTGACTAAAGGGGAAGATGATAAAGAAAAATCCCAGTTGGTCTTGCCTAACAAATACCACCACAAAATTATGAGCTCTTTACACGACGATATGGGACATCTTGGTGTGGAGAAAACAACAGAACTCATAAAAGATAGGTTTTACTGGCCTAAAATGTCAACTGATATTGAGATGTATGTGAAGAATTGTGGGAGGTGTATTGCAAGGAAGACTTTACCTCAACGACATTCTCCTTTAAATCAGATCACTAGCAATGGGCCTTTAGATCTAGTATGTATTGACTTTCTCTCAATTGAGCCTGATTTAAAGGGAATTGCCAATGTTCTGGTAGTAACAGACCATTTCACCAGATATGCCCAAGCGTTCCCTGCAAAGGATCAGAAGGCTGTAACAGTTGCTAAAAATCTGTGGGAAAAGTTCTTTGTGCATTATGGTCTTCCAGCCAGAATACATTCCGATCAAGGAAGAGACTTCGAAAGTCGTTTAATCAAAGAACTGCTTGCAATGCTGGGTATTCGAAAGTCCCGTACTTCACCGTACCACCCACAGGGAGATCCACAACCTGAGAGATTTAACAGGACCTTACTGTCTATGTTAGGTACCCTGGATCCAGCGCAAAAGAACAGATGGAGCCAGCATATTAGTCAGTTAGTGCATGCGTACAACTGCACCAAAAATGAATCAACAGGTTACTCCCCATATTATCTCATGTTCGGCAGGGAAGCCAGACTTCCTGTAGATGTACATTTTGGCCTGCCATTAGATGAGGAAGAGAAAACTCACCTGCAGTATGTCAACAAAATGAGAAGTGAGTTGCAAACAGCTTACCAGTTGGCTGCCGAAACATCTCTAAAAAGCCATCAGAGGAATAAAAAGTACTATGACAAAAAAGTCAAACATCATATCTTGGAAAAAGGAGATAGAGTTCTGGTTAGAAATCTTGCCTTGACAGGAAAACACAAATTGCAAGATAAATGGAAATCCTCACCATATATTGTGATACAGCAATTGGGTATGCTTCCTGTATACAAAGTAAAACCAGAAACAGGAATAGGAGGTATAAGAACACTTCATAGGGATCACTTACTGCCCATTGGAGATCAAGTGAGATTTGTTGTCCAAGATGGTGGAAAAGAAAAAACAAAACCTCCTGTGACCCGAGCAACCACTGCAAGGAAAGAGCAGTTACGGAGAGAAAGAGAAATGGACAATGAGATTCTGAATTTGGATGTTTCATCTGAGGATGATGAAGATGGGTTCTATTATAACTATCCTGACAGGATTAGTAGATGGACTGACCCTGGAGATGTCTTTGAACCTGTAGTAACAAGGAAAGCTGTGCAACAAAACCAGACAGATAATTGTCCTAAGGAATGGGTAGAAACACATCCTAGAGAAAATAGGAGTGAGGATACAACCCAAATAGTTCCTGAACCTGAAGAACACCTGATATCAACAGGAACAGATAATCAGTACAGTCAATCTCCTGTAATGCAGACAGATCTTGTCGAAAGACGTTCAAAACGGCAAATGAAACCTGTTGTAAAGTTAAGCTATAATAAGTTGGGACAACCATCTGAGCAGCCTTTGTCTATTACTTATAGGGGTATGCTCATACAAGTTGATGGTTTAACTGGAAAGAAAGCCTCTTGTAGCACAGTTTGGTGTCATCCATTGGCTCAATGTAATTATTGTGGTAATGCAGAAAAAAAATACCATTTACCTTCAAAAGCTACTGTACATAGTTAAGTTACTACTTTGATAGCATCTCATGAGGGCATGAGAATTTAAGACGGGGGAGAGTGTAACCTAGGGTAAAACTTTCATGTGAATGTGAATTTTCAAATGCATATGGTTTAAGAAGTTTTTTTGTTTGTATGGTGTGAGTCCTGTTAATTTACAGAAACATATACAAATTGAGGTTTGGCTCTTTAAGAGTATTATTTATATATTTATTTAAGTAAAGTGTGGTTGAAATGTACATGGTGCAAAACGTGGTTTTTTGACAGCATGTTTGGTTGTCTGTTTAATCATTGGATGATCAGAAGTTGATTCCGCCCTCTGTACAAACAACTAGGACAGCTATTGGTTGTTTAAGAGAAATCAGCGTCAGTAAGAAAAAAAACACCTGGCAGATCGACAGGGTGAATGCATTGATCCAGATCGGATTAACGTGTCTCTTACACTTTATAATTTGTTTTACTAACTGACAGTTAGTAATAATTTGTTAAGCATCTTGTTAAGAGAAGACTGGTAGTTGTTTTATTCAAGTTGCAAAGAGGAGATTGACGGACATTTAACACTTCTATCGCGATGGCGGAACAGATGTGAGTGATTCGAGAACTTTCTGTCGGACACAGAGCAGCACGCGAGTGTCTTTGGAGTGATAAGTTGTGTATCCAGACAGTCATATTTGCAATTATGATAAAAATGACGGAGACGGAAAAGCGCTTTGAGTAGATGTGAGTGGTGATGTTCATTTGGAGTCGCGGGACACGCGAACCTGCAGACGATTATCACGAGGGAGAAAGAAAGGAAGGGAAACCACAATAACCAATTCGGCGGACAGCTGCACCTTAAGGTATTTGGTTTCATTTTATTTTTGCTCTTAGGAGTGAAGAGGCCAGTTTAAGTTTTCGTTTAATGGCCACAACGCACACGAGCGACGGCACGGGCCTGCAACAACAAGGGGGTGTGAATGTTTATGTGTAAGTGTGTGTGTGTGGGCCCACAAATACTGTGTTTTGTTATTTCAAAGTTGTTCAATATGCTCTGATATGGGTATAAGTTAAGTAAGATACCTCTAAAGTCTTGATTTATATCGGGTTATCGGTTGTTGTGTGATTATAATGTGTTAAACGTGTCGTATTGAAAGAGTCACATAAACCGCAGTTAAAGGGGACCTGTTATTATATATATTTTTTCTCAACACAATTTCTGTGATTCCTAGCTTACCATTGTAAGTGATTTAACAAAGTGTAAAGTTTCAGTATTTAAATTTCATCCTTAGGAGGTTAAGGGTTATTTGTAGTGATTATTTGTTTTTTATATACATTTGAAATCTTGATGAAAGCCTTATGTTAAGGGTTATTTAAGTTTTTTTCTACTCTATTTCAATATTCCTATTTTTTCTTAAATAAAACTTGTTACTCTTATGTATAAACGCTGAAGTATTTACTCATTTGGTATCTGGTTTAATATTAATGTTGGGTCTAAACAGTTACATGTGAAGGGTTTAAGTTTCTTGCAGTAAATTATTTAGCAGTTAATGCTGTGATAGGTTAACGTAAAACTATAGAGAAGGAGTTCCCATAATCAGTCGAGAGACACATACAAAAGAACCCGTATGTACATTTTCCTGGTTCTGAATAATATGTAATTTAGAGCCAGGTGTTACACAATCAACTCAATTTTTCATTCACACGCATGCACACACACACACACACACACACACATAGTGGTTTCCATGTTTTGTGGGGACATTCCATAGACGTAATGCATTTTATACTGTACAAACTGTATATTATTCTATTACCCTTACCTACCCCATTCCCTAACCCCAACCATCACAAAAACCCTTCTCCTACTTCACTTTTTCAAGAAACATCATTTTGTTTGATTTATAAGCTTGTTTCCTCATGGGGACCTCAAAATGTCCCCACAAGGTCACAAAAATACTGGCACTCCTATATTTGTGATAATTACCTATACAACGTGATAATTGGCACACACACATACACAGCAAAGAACATCAAAATGTATTTTAAAATACAATACCAAATACTTTAGTTTTAAGTGTATCAAAATAAACTACAAAATACAGCAGCCACAACATGTATCAAAATTAACTGTATTTTTGTATTATAAAAATATTAAAGAATACTTTAAAAGGGACCATGACCTCCCATCTCTTCGCAAACCTCCCATCAGTTGGACTATTTGACCTATTGCATCACCATTAATTTGACAGTGATTGATTCATGCAAAAATCTGACATATGCAACCGGTAACGAAGGGCCTACTTTGCATTATAAGTCATTCAAAAGAAGACAACTGATGGCACCTGTATTCATAGCAAATAGTTTCTAACTTAATAATTTGATTGTAATCATAAATATAATAATATATTGTGTGTCAGGCAGTCATTCATGCAATGGTTTGCAAATCAAAATGTCATGATCCTAATAAACAGCTATTTTAACTAGGGGTACAATACTCAGCAATCAAAAATTTTTTCATCAAATCATTGGACACCTATTTAGCAATTAAAAACAAAGATTTTATAATTTCAACAATTATTAAATGATCAATATGTTTAGATTTTAAATAGACAGAAATTTTATCTGAAAGTAGCAACAGAATTTATGGAGTATTCCCCAAAGGGATGCATTTTTGGCAACAGCAGGTATAGCTATTGCCAATTCATTCTCAGCGAATCTCACAGCCAAATCAGAAGCGCAATAGTAAGTTTCTTAAATTAATTTTTTTTCACTTGCTACACCTACACGAAATGCTGTATTGTCTTGTATGTATGTTTTGTGTTGTTATCAGTTGTGGAATCCAATCATTAAATAGATACACATTTGAGAGTTTTTTTCTTGCTTTATTATGTAATTCTATTTTATGCTACTTTACACATTTACTACTATTATTAGTTACCAACTCCACTAGGTATGAAATATATTTAATCCTGTGGATCCCGCTACAAACATGATAATCTTATAGAACATGATGCATTGCTCGTCTGTTGCTGCTGGGCACTGGTGTTGCAATGGATCTTGTCAAAGTTCTTTGATATGACAGCAGAACGGCGTGACACGAGTCAGGACCGGTCGTTTCTCTGAACTGAGACCCCTTTTAATTTCACAAGAACTTATTTTAGTTGCTTAAGAGTTATAAACAACATTTTAACATACTTATTAAGGCTCACAGAATCTCGCCGACAGTATAAATCACGTTTTATGCTGCACTGACAGGATCCCAGCCAACATTGCAAGGTGGGGCCCTATATGGGTTTGTCCATGGGTTCCACTATGGCCCCACGTGGGTTGCCCACATGAATTTGATATAGAAACTGTGTGGGGCTTATATGGGTACCAGCTGGGCAACACACATGGGGCCCATATTATTTACCAGGGCCCAGTATGGGTTTTTAATGGGTAAATTAATTGTAATTTACTTAAATAATATATTTGTTTTAATTTAAAAAACCAATAAAAGCTAAATAATTTCAGTTAGGTAAATATAAGATTTCAGCATAAATATTCAACAGTTCATTCATCTGTAACATAAAACTAAAATACTTCAAACTCAAAAACAACACAAATATTGCTCACTCTTCTGGAGATGGTCTTAATTCTGATCATCAATTAATCTTTGCTCAAACATTTTATGAAGAACTTCCAAAGCATCCACAGCCAAACTCATTAAATGTCCTTGCACGTTTGCTTTGATTCATCGCTGTGCAGTCTGTGAACTTGTACCGTATTACATTTTCTAAAAACACAACTCAGAAAATAAATTACAAGTGTAACAGTTGTGAGAGACTTCTGCTGCTTGAAGCAGGACTACTTTATCAAGCGTAATGTGCAGCAGTGAGCAGATCATAATGAGGTCATAATGAAACTACTCCACTCCACTAATCAGGCTTCTTTCAGAATGTTTGAAACATTTCTTTAATTAACACACTAACAAACTAATGAACTTTCTGACATTTCTTATTTTCACTCATGCTCAGCTGTGCAAATTAAAATTAATAATTGGCAGGTAAACATTACAAATATCACAATTAAATGTAAACAATAATGCATTTTTATTTAAAATGTTTTATACCGATCAAATCATATATGTTATATTATTTGCTCTTTTTTTAAAAGTGACAATCAACCAAAAGTTATTATTTTAAGATTTTAAATGTATAAAGATGTGTTTCAAGCATAAAAATGTTTTGCCCAAATAGGTGCCATGAGGGCCCCACATTATTATCCCACATGGGCAAACCTATATGGGACCCACATATATTGCCCAAGTGAAGCCCATGCCCACATGTAACCCATGCTGCCCAGATACATATCAATGTTGGCTGGGATGTTCATCTGACAGGAAATTTTGTTTTTTCAGGTAAGACACTACTTCACAAATTCAACAAATAAAACGATATTTATGAAAACGTGTAGATGTTATTTAACCTTTATTTATTTTAATGTCTTTATTTTAAAGTTTTGTGGGACATGTTTGGTGTTTTGGACTGGTGAAGGTTAGAGCAGCGTTACCCTGGCAACCGGAACATGGAGAGGACACTCTCTCACTTTCTCCGTCTGACAAAACTACGCCTGCACAATTCAGAAATGACATTTTAAATTATATGGAGAATCCATTTAAATGTTTATTTTAACATATATTTATTTAAATGTTTGTAATGTAATGTTCATATTCAATAAAATTAAGTATTCCATCTCGGAGTCTGTCATATGCTATGGTAAGTCTTTTAGTTATGGGCAAATAAGGACAAGTTAAATTAGTTCTAGCCAACTGCAGATGTCCGCCCAAAGAATATTAAATAAAAGATTTAAATTAGCGAAGTTCCGTGCAGGCGACGAATCCAGGAATTTCACTTTTCCGGTCGCCACGACGTAACTCGGTATTTGTGTTAGCTAGTCATTTGTTTTAATAAAAATTACTGCTACATAAAAATAAATCCATTGAAAGTGTATATTGTTTTATTTTAAAGAATAAAGGTAAAATGTAATAAATTAGTAGGACTAGAGGCCACTTTTAATTTGTTGGCATTGTTGATGAACTTTGATCTGAAATTAGAGCAACCCAGATTATTACTGGAGAAACATTCATTCCAAGTACTAATCTATTCTGTTACAAAATAGGCTTCAACAAAATTCCTTATCTATCTATTCTTGTAACTTCATAGTAAGATAACAGTAAACATACTTGACTTATTTTTGGATAAGAGAAGTTAAAGTGTCACTGTCAAAAATCGGAAAGTTACACTTTCAAAATGATAATACAGACAACATTTGTTAAAAAAGTTTATAAAGTTGCCATAAATGGGGGGGAAATATCATCAGGGGACCATGCCTTGGAACCCCTAGATTTGTGCTAAGCCCCCTTTGTCTACATGTCTTCCGCCTCGTTCTCGACCTATAGGATCAAACACGCTGAAACACATTACTATTCAGGTCGGGACAATGAACTTTAAATATTTGTTGTTGTTGTTTTAAGATTGGTTTTCACATCTGTATGACAATTTCACGAGCTTATAGGCTCATCATTAAATAACTATAGGTTATTCTGGTCAATTTAATTAATAAATGTAATAGAGACAAATACCACATAAATAATAAGAGAATAGTAAATACGTCACAATATGTCACATTGCTTACATATAAAGGTTCAGAAATATCAATAGTTCTGCTGATGAAAGCCTACCTTTTTAGATATAATTTCTCCAGCCTTTAAAAAAACTTACACAAGGGACACTTGTTTCTGACATGCAGAGATATTTTCTGAAAGTACATACAAATTAGGTACTTGCCTTTCTTTTCAATAACTTTAGTAAAAACTTTACCCTGTCAAATTCAATCAAACGCAGCCAGGTGCGCCACCTTTCGAAACACATGTGAAATGCGCTGAAGCGTCATTTAGCCATAGTCACGTGACGACATTCTTCGTCACGTGACGTGTTTCGAATCACACTTCGGAGAGCAGTGTTTCCACCATAAGTTGGTCTGCCATCCGCCATAAAAAGTCAATAGAAGAAGAAGAAGAAGAAGAAGAGGAGCAGTGTTTCGAAACATATGCTTCGATCTCGACACAGCGTCGAAACGTGAGTTTCGCGTCAGCCAACTCAGGCCGGATTTTTTTAGTATCACAGAAACAAAGTTATTTTTTATCAGTATATTTCTCTGTATGACGATTTAGTTGAGTGTTTTTTGTTGTTCTTCTATCGGTCAGTGTGTTTATGGGTGTGACGGTTATTACTGAGTAACGTTTAAACGTTACTGATCTTGTCTTGACTCAACACACCAACAGCAACATGAGGACGATCACTTTACTCTTCATCATCTCTTTTTTCATCAACGGTAAGTTAATTTATGAACATGTCTTCAACACTTTCGCTTTCACTTTACACCCCGAAAATGTCACGATGTCACGCCGCGTTGCATGCTGGAACGGCGCGGCCATTTTCCGTTTATTCTGCGTCCAAATCGATGGCTGAATCCGAAACCGCATACTGCCATACTATATAGTAGGCAAAAAGCAGTAGGCAAACGAAAAGTATGTCCGAAACCTCATTATCCACATTCCTACGCCCCATTTGCGCGAATTATGGGTGCGTTTTCCGGCGCGTACTGTCACTGAACCAGCGTTTTCCATTATGATTACGGTCATAATTTCATGTGTGAGGATGAAATTAAGAAGTGCCCTGATACATCATAAAGATATATTCAATCGTTTCATGTTGTTCCTCGGGGGTGACGGGTCTTCAATGTGCAAATATAAAAGCACAGAGAGACATACCAGTATCTCTACAGTGGGACAGTCAGTGGAGTTTTTTTTTTTATTTTATTTTTTTGACAGTCAGTCTAGTGTTCAATAGATGGGTTGCACGGCGACGTCATTAACTGGTTGCGCGCGCAACCGAGAGGCAGAAAGAGACCCAAAAGTCGCGAGCGCAAGATACGAGCGGGCAGAACACTATTCGCGCGCGGACAAGCGTCCTCGCGAGCGCGCAGAACACTATCCGCGCGCGGAAAAGCGTCCCCGCGAGCGCGCAGAACACAATTCGCGCGCGGAAAAGCGTCCTCGCGAGAGCGCACCTCCGCTCAGCGCGCACAAATGCAGTCACACGAGCAAAGGCTTGGATGAGCGCTCGCTAGACTCTCTCTATGCTCTCACAGCTGCACCACACGCGCTCGCTCGATGAAGATGACTTTTGGGACTTTGGGGGCGG
This sequence comes from Misgurnus mizolepis, assembly GCA_025389145.1. Lineage (NCBI taxonomy): Eukaryota > Metazoa > Chordata > Actinopteri > Cypriniformes > Cobitidae > Misgurnus > Misgurnus mizolepis. The sequence goes on from JAIFKI010000021.1 coordinate 6,581,429, forward strand.
GACATTGACGGATGTCTCCGCTTCTGTGATTGGTTGTTTGATTTGATTAGTGACACGCATGATCTCTTGTTCCGCTATCCGTAGGGTTGCCAACCGTTCCGTATAATGCGGCTTTCACATAGGATGCGGTGTGCGCTGCGCTCGCCGCTGGGTTCGGCGCAGCCAAGCGATTGTGCTCTGATGGCCAGACCAAAGTAGGCGGGGTTTTCAATAAATTACTACAGTGTTTATATTTGCGTTAAATAGTCGACGAGGAATACAGAGACTGATGTTGCTCATCTCCATTTCACGTAACTTTAAGCATACCTACAACAAGCTGCTTGACTTAAACCACACCTAACATGTCAACTTGAATGGCTTACGTGTTTCCATGACACTGCTTTCCTTCCGATGTCTCTGTAGGAGCATAAACTTGTATTATAAAGCTCTGAGAATCCCGAGTATAAGCTTTCGTCCATTTTGCTTGTTTGGATGCCCCATTTCTATTGGCCGCGCGGGTAATCGTCACAGAGCGCAGCGCAAAAGTTAAACTATTTTGAACTTTGACCGCGGCGTGAGCGCAAGCTGCGCTCCGCTGCGCTCGCGCTTTGCTCGGCGCAACAAAAAACCGCCCTCGCGCGGCGCAAGCCATTGAAATGAATGGGTTTCATAGCGCAGCGCAGCGCACACCGCTTCCTATGTGAAAGACCCATAATACGGAATCGTCCCGTATTTGACACATAAAATTCTTGTTCCGTATTGAACTGAACGCAGTTTGTTCCGTATTTTATGAAAATTAATTCAGTGCAAATACATGACAGACACATAGCTTATAATGTCAGCCATGAACGAAGACGCGTCATTTGTATAAGAAAACCCTGACGGTGCGGTAATTTCTCCCTCTGTTTGTCTATGATCTGCGTAGCGTTGCAGCCCCATCAGGGAATGCCCATTGGTCGTTTCATTCATTGTGATGTCACGTATCATAGCAACGATGACGACAAGTGACAACAGCGGGAAATGTAAAAATGACTGCATCCGAGCAGCCGGCGAAAAAGAAACGAGCACAAAAATATAGAATTGAATGGGAAAATGACTACCCGTGGCTGGAATGCATGAGGGACAATTAATACAAGGCCAATTGTACCATATGCCGTCGCCTTTTTTCTGTTTGTCACGGCGGAGTGTGTGATATAAAGCAGCACGCAGAGGAGATAATCACAAGAGGAGCGAGAGGCTGCGGGCACAGGATGGAGGAATGTTAAGGTTCATTGTCCGTCAGTCGTCTCCAGAGGCTCATATGGAATGTAATTATGTGGATTTTTAAAACTCAAATAAGAAAGTGATTATATTAAAAGAGATAGTACAGATTTAGCCTAACAATCCACATATATATCTCTCCAGTGCTCTCCCTCTGTTCCTGTTTCCCGCTCCCTCCCGTCTAATAATGTGTCAATCATTTCTGATGGGTTTCTTATTAAATAAGTATGGATTTAGATAGCTCAAGGTTTAAAAAGGGGTGGGGTCTTTGAAGAGGGCGTATTATAAACTTAAATTAAAACCATGGTTCATTGTTGGCAAAATGATCATGATAGCCTTTATATTTCACATCTATGTGGTTCAGTCTTGTATACTTAGGCATACTTTGCTATTTATTAAATATTTAGGGCCTAAGAAGTTGTATAAAATATATTTATCTAAATGTATTATTTAGTTTCCACTATTTTCACCAGAAGTCTTCATTTCAGGGGTATTTTTTTTTTTAAATTACCTTCTGTGGGGGCATGTCACCGGACCCGGGCAACCCCCCCCCCCCCGTTCCTTATTTCCATTTCAGAAAGGTGGCAACCCTAGCTATCCGTATCCAGTCAATCTAGGCAGATAAGACACGTTTATATGACTATTATGTCGGAGCACGTAATTTTAATGATTGCAAAACCAAACAACAATGCCAATTTTATTATATATTATGTTTACTGTTTATCATCTTGCATATACTGTAGGCTACTGCTACATATTGACATTGTCAGGTCCCAGAGTTGATTCGGACTTAGCATTAGCGAACTTTAGTATAGTCCTGTACAAAACTTTATAAAAAAAAGGTGATATTATCTAACAATTGTAATTTTAGTGTACCTTATCAGCATGACAAAGACTGTTCATGTATAGCATTTTCAGTTGGGCTGTGTACAAATAAAATAAGAAGAAATAAATGTAAGATAGTTAAAAATGTCAAATGGAACAGTAAGATTTTTTTAAATATACAAAACAAAATAGTATAGTGTAAAGTATATTGTGTAAACAAAGATTACCAGAAATGATACATACAAACACCAACTCACTATAAAGAAATTATGGACTGCTGTGTTGGTGTGTATAAATGTGTATATGTATATATATAAAAAAACTAAAAAACTAGATACTAGTTTTTTTAAATATATTTTATTCTGTATCTTTTCAGGGTCAAAACAGCATTTTTTTTACATTGTTGTTGTATTTGAGTTTCCCAATGAGTTTCATTTGCCATAATATGGTTGTTAAATTATCTACATATTAAACAACAAAAAAAATGAATACCTTAAAATAAGCATTATTGTTTGGTTATGTTTGGACTCTTAATAAAATTAACCATGGTTTTATTGTGGTAAAAGTGTAGTAACCATGTTTTTTTTGGTGTATTGATTACTATCAGCAACCCCATGGTTTTACTACACTTACCATGGTTTAACTATGGTTTTTAAAAACCATGGTTATCAAAACCATGGTTATTTTGTGGTTACCATGGTTTTACTACAGTAACCATGTTTTTTTTGGTTTTAACTGTAGTAAAACCATGGTTCATTTTTGTAAGGGGAGCTTTTTGCATGGTTTAAACAAGACTAATGTTTTAACATAGATTACCTACTCCGACATAATGGTCATATTAAAACATGTTTTCTCTGCCTAGATTGACTGGATACGGATAGCGGAACAAGAGATCATGCGTGTCACTAATCAAATCAAACAACCAATCACAGAAGCGGAGACATCAGTCAATGTCCCGCCCCCAAAGTCCCAAAAGTCATCTTCATCGAGCGAGCGCGTGTGGTGCAGCTGTGAGAGCATAGAGAGAGTCGAGCGAGCGCTCATCCTAGATTTGCTCGCGTGACTGCATTTGTGCGCGCTGAGCAGAGGTGCGCTCTCGCGAGGACGCTTTTCCGCGCGCGAATTGTGTTCTGCGCGCTCGCGGGGACGCTTTTCCGCGCGCGGATAGTGTTCTGCGCGCTCGCGAGGACGCTTGTCCGCGCGCGAAGAGTGTTCTGCGCGCTCGTATCTCGCGCTCGCGCGTGGTTTTTGTGCGCGCGACTTTTGGGTCTGATTAAACGCCATAGTAGAGACGTGCATTGTTTTGTAAGCTAGTAGCTGTGTCTGTAAGTCAAAATGCCAAGAAGTTGTTGCGTGGATAATAGTACTAACAGAGTCAGTGCTGGGTGCCTGATGTTAACATACCAGTAGATGCGACTATTACGTTACTAGCCTAACATTATAGTTCATACGTGTATCACAGTAACACTGCAAAAATAAAGACAGAAAAACAGATCCAACTAAAATCAAGTTTTATTTATATACAAACAATAAAGAACGCCTCAATAATTAAGGTTGTTGCAGTAGCGGATCAGCTCATCAAGTGGGCTTTCTGCCTCCTGGATGCGTACGCACCTTTTAATGTTTGTAAACTTGCAACCCGTCTATACAGAGACTTCTTTTAAACCATTTCAGGGGATGGTTCTGGTGTTGAATGAGAACTTATGCTTCTCATTCAACACATTGTAAGTTATTTAAACAAACTGTAATAAACATATTAAACTACTAGTACATGTTTTCAGTATTGTTTTGTTTGAAATATTACTTTGCATTAGATAAGACATGAGCTTATAAAATGATTTACAAAAAAGTCATTTAAAACATAACAAAAGTAACGCGCAAACACATCACAAACTATTATAAACATTAACTAATAAGCAGTTTATGTCGTAGGCTATATATTCTGTACTGTAATCTCATTTTTGTAATATATAGTAGCAGAAAGCTAAATCAGCATATTGTTTTTGAATAATTATTGTATTTATTGGTTATTGTCAGTTTCTACTGGATGGATGTGTGAATACAGTTAATAGATTCACGGGCGCAACATAAACATTCAGTTCTTGTGCGTGTGCAAATGTTTTGTAGAGATTTACTGCATTTGTATCATCTATATGACAACCCCTAACTGCACAAGTTATGCCGGTCTTCCTGGATTTCTTAATAAGCATTAAAATGCCAGTCAAAACGGCAGACTCGTATCCCTCGCAATAGGACTACTATTAGCTGTAGTGGCTCAACGGAAGTTTTACCCATCTGAGCTCAAAGATGGCGTCGCCCGCATTGACGTCACTTTTCCACGTGACCACGCGAGAGCTCGCCCGGTTGAGTGGCAAAACAAAATGGCTAGTTTTCATAGGGGCTGCTGCGAAAATGCCAGTAAAACTGACTATTATCAGCTTAAATTAAATTAATTTGGACTTGATAGCAGAGGTGGACAATACTTAGGTACAATAGTTACTTTTTCCAAGCATCTGTGCTTTATTAGGATGTTTGTATTGGGAAAAAATGTACTTCACTACATTCTAAAGCATAAAATCATACTGTCTATTCTTTAATATTGCATATTAAAATTTATTTAAAACCTAATTACATTTAAATTGTAGGGATGCACCGATAGGATTTTTTGGGCCGATACCGATTTAAACCGACAACTTCTGTCCGATACCGATATTAAACACTTGTATACAATACTATACAGTTGGTCTATAAACTAGTTTATTTCTGCATCAAATTATTTTTACTGAACATGGATTGGATCTAATTAACATTCAACTGACCAACATAATAAGAGAGGCACAAATTAAGCTAAAACAAATATAATAAGACAGCATGACAACCTTCAAAGTGGTTTTTGCTATTTAGCATTTATTTTATTAACAACATTAACTCATTTTTTACATATAATGGATTTCTTTATGCAGTTAATTAATAAACAGTCGGTATCGGCCTTTCTCGTGCTATTGCCGATATGCTGATGGTTTCAAATTCATAAAAAATCGGCAGATACATCGGTGCATCACTATTAAATTGTGTACTTTTACTTGAGTAAAAATATGTTAATATACTTAAATATTACATGTAAAACAAAAACGTGCATTTTATGAAATAGGGTTGTGCCGATAGACGATAGTATGGCAGGCTTTCATGGCGATAGTCATGACGATAGTTGGCGAATGGTTGTTATTATTATCATCATAGTTTTACATTAACATCCACATTGCATGCTTTTCCTCGCATGAGGGTTTGTGGGCTTCACTTTACTCGAAGAGCTTGGAGAATTCCTTCTTGCACGTACCTGCACTTACTGCACGCGTCTTGGGCTCCTTCTAGCACTAAATCCAGCTGCGCTTCTCTCTGTCTCACGTGCACGCGCTCTCGCATCTGTCCGAAGTCTAAACATAAACTAAAGCAGTAATCCTTATGTATTTGTTCAGTTTAATGCGTTTCATGGGAGCTGAGGCAAACTTTACTTTTTGTTTAAAATATAACCCGCTGCATATTGCCGCCTCTCTCACTCTCGCGTACGTGCAGAGAGCTGCGCTCTGTCCGAAGTCAGATCACTAGGTATTAATCCTGTTTATGATATGCATTTCAATGAGTTGTAGCAACACGTCCCTCGTGTTTAATATATGATTGTGTTTAAGATATGATCGCGTTCCGCTGGACCGATGCGTTTAAAAAGGCACCTCATGAGAGCACCACTGCTTGACATGTGTAGTCTTCTGCAACAGCACTAAATAAATGCATTGAATTGTTTGCATGTGCGCGCACGTGTGTGTGTGTGTGCGCGCAGATGCATGTTTTTACAGTTATTAAGTAATCATGATAGGGTTTTAATGAAGCTTGCATTAATGGCATCAGTTTTAAGAAGGTTGCGGTCATGACAGTGTTGCTTTTGTTCTTTTATGTCCACAAATCAAGTAAGTTGTTATAATGAGTAAAAAATAAACAAATAAAAAATGAGTAAACTACTGCCCCGCCCCCCGATACTATCGTGTATCGCCGATCTCACAGGCTGCCGATAAGACGATCTCAAAATGAGGCATATCGCCCAACACTAAATGTAATAGAATAAAAATTATGATGATATGCTTTGGCATAAAATACAACGACGGATAAAATGCGACGGATAAAATACAAATGCTTGAAAATACTTTTAAGTAGAAAGTAGGGCTGTCAAAATGGCTGAACAAGTAAATTCGAAATTCGTCCTTGAAAAATAATAAAATTCGAATTATATTCGAATTATAAAGACCTACTTTATCTTGGAGAAAATACTCCTAAAAGCCCACAAGAGGGCGCAGCACTAAGCCCCAATAATATAAACAAATCATGCACAGCATATTTTTTGTTAAAACGAATGTTATAAACTCTAATAAATTAAACATAATTTCTTAAATTCATATGCAAAGGAACAAAAGTGCACATAGATATCTGGAAGTGCAAAATGCCTCAACAGCCAGCGTGTGTTATACATTAATTAAATTTACAAAAAAATGTACAGAGCCTCAGTCAATACAGAACACAACGGTGTCTTAATGAAATCAAAATTAACCAGTATATTTGTGCACCTGTAAATGTACAAAACGAATGCCATACATAGACAATGCATATTAATATAGGGCATTTTATATAATAAGCAGATACATTTACGTGTTTCTAATAAAGTATGAAAACGAATTAATCTTTATTTAAGCCAAATTAAGTGGGAAAGATCATTAGTCATTTAAATTTTGTCAAGCTTAAACACTATTCACAACAACTTATATAATATTTTGTGTGTTCCTTGGTTGAAAATATGTAGAAATATATGCGAGTAATAAAGTACAGAACAGAAATGTTTAACTTACGCGCAGAGCGAAGCCGTTAATAAAGCAGACTCTCCGTAATTAACATGGAGGACGTGCTGAAACAGACGAGTTGGCAGATGATCATCATGTTTATATTTCACGCAGATAATGTTGATGAAAAACTTGCATATCAAATGTCCAGGTGAAAGTCAAGTTTCCAGTCAGTTATAAAAATAAAGCCACCGCGGCGTTACATTGCAACTCTCTCATATACGGTGTGGACTCTGTAGATGCACATATGGTTTTAATGTTGCTAAACAAGCAGCTGTATTATGGCACTTTCGTGTTGATCAGTTATTTTAAACTTTAAAACTGCATTTAGAAGCAGATGGCAATAATTCATCTCAGCTAGTTTCACTTTGCGGATGAATTCCAGTTGATGCTCCAAAAACCAAAGAAGCATCAATCACACAGCCCTTTTAATATGTATTCTGTCCGACTCGTAATCCCCACTGTCTTTTCTTGCTATTTTTCAAATGAATAACGCTGGCTTGCTCCGCATAGCTGGCTGAGCCGCTAACCCTCTGTATAACAATCCGCATCAGTTACGTCATCATCACGTTGCGTGAGCTACCTGACACAGGTAAAATTCGAATTCAAAGTTTTACGTTCGAAGATGCATATTTTTTTTACATTCGACGAATATTCGAAATTCGAATTAAAATTTGACAGCCCTAGTAGAAAGTAAAACCTATGCTTGATAGTGACCCTAGCAACTTATCAACCCACCTGTGGTCTGTGGACGTTGGCATGAATGATCAATTTACTTTCTGTGTTTTTTGGCAGTCTGTAAAATGATAGCTGTGAATTCTTGTTAATCTGTTAGTACAGTCTATCGCACAACAGCTGTTTTCCATTTTGACGTGTTTTCACTGTGTTTTCGCCGATGTCACACTGTACTCAAATGCTGGCGCTCTGTCTTTTGCCACTCAGTGGGCGTAACCGCAGTCCCTCCTCCGGCTTACGGTGACGTCATGTGCCATACATAAAAGGGTAGGTGAGAATTACCAGGATTTTGGACTGTTTCTCACGAGATTCAGAGGCACATGTACTACTGCTTACTGAAAATGTAGTAGGGGAAACAGTACATGAACAGAGTAGTATGTCCGAGTACAGAGCCGTTGCAATGGAGTAGGCAAGGTAGGCAGCTGCCTCGATGGCCGCATGGTCATTTGGGTTGTGTATCTGCCCTCGTCAAACAGAATCAACCACTGTCCACTGTAAACAAATCACCACAGTGAGACAGCGCAACTCAGAGCTTGATATAACAAGTAGGGCCCTATAAAATCCGTTTTATTTTTTTCCCAAATTCCGTTTTATTTTTTCCCAAATTCCGTTTTATCCGTTTTAATTTTTGGCAATTATATTTTTTACCCTTTACTGTTATTTTAGTCATAAAAAGAGTGTGCCTTTAATGTTAATGATTAAAATGTAAATGTTTTTGGGATAAACTGGATAACAGGATTACTTAATGACTATAAAAGATGCATACGCACACGCGCGCACGCGCACGCGCACACACAACTCAATTCAATGCATTGTTTAGTGTTGTTGCAGGAGGCTACAACAAGATGTCAAAGCAGTGGTGCCTTCAGAAGTGCCTTAAACACATCAATCCAGCGGAACGCGATCCATATTTTATACACAATCGCTTGAAATGCATATAACTTTACAAACATACACAGGACAGTGATCTGACTTAGGACAGGATGAGCATGGAGCACGTGCGAGCGAAAGAGAGACAGAGAGAGAGAGCGGCGCCATGATGCAGATGATTATATTTTAAATGCGAGGGATAGTTAGTTCGCCTCAGCTCGCTTGAAATGCATAAAACTGAACAAATACATGAGGATTTGTGTTAACTTCACACTTCGGACAGATGCGAGAGAGCGTGCACGTGTGAGAGGTGCAGTGAGACAGACGTGGATGAGAGAGTGCATGTATCTTTGCGCTCACCGTGAACAGAGTGTTGACAAAACTTACAAAATAACAGTTCTCCGGACACATAAAACTAATGTGAGACCTGATTGGAACTAAGTGCTTAGCGTCGAATTTCTTAATTTTTTCGCTGACGAAAGCAGAGTCGTGAAGAGCCGCTTCGCCATGGTTTCAGTGTTGGGGGTCTGAAACGACGGGAGGGGGCGTGTCGCCCAGATTTACTTCCCCCGGTCTGCATTTCCCTAGACATACGTTCGTCTCCCACACAAAAACATAATTTTATTCAAAATATGTAAAATTCCGCGAAATTCCGCATTAATACTAGATTCCGTGTTAATTAGCCAATTCCGCGATTCCGTCCGTGGTTCCATGATCGCGGAAATTATAGGGCCTAAACAAGTTGTGATGGGGTAGTGAGTTTGTTTACCACAGTTAATAAAGATTTGGGCCTACATATGGCATTCTTAATAGAAGAGGTAAGGTATGAAGATCTGGCAGCTTTAAGGACATTTATGGTAATTTAACAAATGTTCATTCAAGTCCAAAGAGTGACTCCACACTGATTCCAGTTTTCCTATATATGGCCCTATCATACACCCAAAGTGTTTTTTGCTAGTTTCAACCCAATGCAGTTGTCATTTTCACGTCCAGCCTTGGCTAGATATGGTGAGATATGGTGCTAGATGAGAATTAGAGTAACATTTTTCCAAACACCCACAGCACTGCCCCAGTGCCGAAACGGCTCTTCACACGTGTAAATTCTTTATCTCCTGTTTGTTACATATATAAAACGTAAATGGCTAATCAGTAAGGTGCAACTGTTTTTTAAAGGGAATGGATGTTGAGACTGTCATTGCTTTATTGCACATTATAGCCAAAACACACTCATTACTTATTATGAGAATACTAACAACCCTTTTAGACAATGCGCCAGGCACATAGACCATTTTCTCGTTTTTATAACATAAAAATCCCATCAACAATCGTTCCCATACGTATCCAAGCATCTACCTTTAGCATCTCTACTGTAGCACCCTTTGTCTTAATACTTCGTTATTATAAACAGATCTTACCAGTATCTAAAAAAACACTGACTGTAACCATGATGACCAAGGTTGAACATGATTGTGTACTTTAAAGACTATAGGTCAGGGGTCTAGTGCTGCCGCGAATAGTCGACGTAATCGACGATGAAAATTTGTCGACGGCAATTTTTTTAGTCGAGGAGTCGCATATTTATTTTTTTCCGTCTCAAACGGCCCACTGTAATTCTGTCTCATGTCACAAATGGCTCAATGTAATTCACCTCCACACCAGTCTGTGCGCGCCCTGCTGGTTAATCTGCTACGCTATCATCTTTCTTCCCTCTCCCCCTGCCTTCACTGCTTTAATTTTGAAAAATTGGCGGTGGCAGGTGAGTCTATGGAATTATGAGTCGGCTTCCGAAGTATGAAAGTATTTTAAGTAGGGATGGGTACCGACCTCTGTACTTTTATAGGCACCGACCGAATTGCGTCGGTACTACCCAGTATCGATTCACATAAAATCAATCGGTGCTCAATTTCGGTACCTGAGAGAACATGTCAGCGCGCCGTGTGAGTCTGGTATGTAGCGAAAGCGTGTGCACGCGCGAGAGAGAGATCGTGTGGTAAGTGACACCCCTTTGCAACTTGCTTAATGGCTAACAGAAAGCGATCTAACGTGTGGTTAAATTTCACAAAGGATGATGCAGACAATGCTACCTGTAATATTTGTAACAGTAAGTGCAAGGCAAGCAGTGGTAATACATCCAACCTGAGGAAGCACTTATTTAAACACAGTGTGTATTTAAAAGCACAGCTTATAAGCTTATAAAAGCTTATTAAGATGCGTTTTCGTCGATCGGATCACTAGTGGACGAGAGAGACAAATTCTGTTTACACCTGGTATTTAGCAACACCAGTCCGTCTCTTTTGTCCACTTTCGATCGCTTCTGTCCTGATTACTTTGAGTGGTGGTCCGTGGAGACTGCGGGGAGTCCCTTTGCTTTCGTTTTATAGCGAGCTGGAGTAATGACGGGTTTAAATGGACGCGAACTAATACTATGGCGCTGCTTGTGTTTTAAGTAAACATGCTGCACCGTGTTTTGTACATGAATATGTTGGAGCTTTCTCAGATATTTCAGCACAATTAATGAAATAAGATCACGCAACTTTCACGCGCTCGCGAAATGAAACTGCGGAGATCAGCCGCTTTTAGTTTTATCAATGAAAGCCTAAAGACTGTGTGTTCACGCTAAAAGTCAGAAATGACGTAAAACTTTGTGCTCAGTACCTCAGATTAGATGAATAGGAGGAGAGAAGGCGGTCCGTGTGGCTGTTTGAACTCCTTCAACCACATGCGGACCAAATGCCAATGCTGGCCAGATTGGCAAAAAAGTCTCTGTGTCCAGTCCTCTTCTACATCCTCAGAGCGAGTGTTCTCTGCTGTAGAGAACACTCGCTCTGTCATGGCTTTTACCTGAGAACGTTGACATGCTGATTTTTCTAAAAATCAACTGCTAGTATTGTTTTCTACATAAAAGTTTACTTTTATGTTGCTTTTAGGAGGTTTATGTTCATTGATCATTTGTCTTACTTATATATTTTATTTATTTATTTTATTTATATGTAAGACATATGCCCTGGATGTTATAGGGATGTTTTTTTTTTAAAGATTGTGTGTATTATTAAACATTTCGAAATAAATAACAAAATGTTGAAAATGAGAGGTTTGGGCTTATTATGTCCACTGAAAGTCACCTAAGTCAGAGTAAAGTACCGAAAAAGGTACCGCTGGGTACCGGTATCGAATTCCAGGTACCGGCATCGGAACCGGTACCGGTAAAAATGTGAAAGGTACCCAACCCTAATTTTAAGCCAAGTTGTGATAAAAGAGTGGTCTGTTACACCGTGCCAAACGTCGCTGGCTTATCACGGGAGCACAACGACAATGCACGAGCATCTCAAACGAAAACACTCAGGAGTTATTGACGATACACCCACAGAGAATAGGACAACGTAAGTAACTGTTATATGATTATTAATGAAATGGCGAGCTAGTCAGTACTGTTTTATTAACTCTTTTGAGAAGTACAATGACTCTGTCTTTGGATGTTAAAAAGTCTATGTTTGCTCGTGATTCCGCCACGGAATCAACACTGGACGCAACAAATTTCATGATTCCCATTTACATTTTTATTTTACTATTTTAAACGGCTCAATTCATTGTTGCGAGTGTTCAGCGCGTCTCTCTCTCTCTCTCTCTCTCTCTCTCTCTCTCTCTCTCTCTCTCTCTCTCTCTCTCTCTCTCTCTCTCTCTCTCTCTCTCTCTCTCTCTCTCTCCCTCTCTCCCTCTCTCCTCTCTCTCTCTCTCTCTCTCTCTCTCTCTCTCTCTCTCTCTCTCTCTCTCTCTCTCTCTCTCTCTCTCTCTCTCTCTCTCTCTCTCTCTCTCTCTCTCTCTCTCTCTCTCTCCCTCTCTCCCTCTCTCCCTCTCTCCCTCTCTCCCTCTCTCCCTCTCTCCCTCTCTCCCTCTCTCCCTCTCTCTCTCTCTCTCTCTCTCTCTCTCTCTCTCTCTCTCTCTCTCTCTCTCTCTCTCTCTCTCTCTCTCTCTCTCTCTCTCTCTCTCTCTCTCTCTATCTCTCTATCACTCATGTTGCTTGCAGTGCCTCGACCGCGCGCGCCTCTCTTACGTGACAGTGAAAAGGTGGCAGCGTTTTTTGCGTAAACGTCAACATTCACAGATGTCTCTGACAAAGATGACTGATCGAGTTAACATGACTTGAAGAAAGATTAGCAGTAGTGTGAGTCTGTGTGCGAGCTTTCTCCCTCCCTATGATGCTGTATGCCGTGTTCTGTAGTCTATGTAACAACAACAGTGTATTCTCTTATATTTCTGAATTTGCACCGAATTGTCTGCGCTATATCACTCGCATTTAAAATCAAGAAATGGCTCAAAACACAACAACAATTATGAGAAGAGCAACAGCAGTAAAGCTACAATGTAAATGTATGGTGATTTTTGCATATCTAAATCAGGATTTTAGCAGCAGTTAAAGAAACAGCTGGTTGGATAAAAACGAGGTGATGGGTTATGTTTAGTCACTATTTTATAGGCTACAACAGAACAGATAACATGTAAAATAGCATTCAGTTGTGTTAAAATGCAATATAAGATCAAAGAGTAGAAGTGAAACATTTCATATTTCTGTTAAGCATCTACTTTGCACTGGAAGTTTTTATTATTATTTATATTGTTTACATTGTAATTTTTTATTTGGTAACATTTAAGTTATTCATATTGTTTATGACACCGGTGGGTTCAAAATAAAATGGACACAATGAAATAACAAACACTTGAGTTTTTTTTAATTAGTCGTTTAGAATAGTCGACTATTCGAAAAATTAGTCGAAAGATTAGTCGTTAGAAAATTAGTCGTTAGTGGCAGCACTACAGGGGTCGGCAATAGCCGGCCCGCGGGCCAAGAGTGGCCCACCAGCAAAATTTTCTGGCCCGCCGAATTATTTTGGAAGTCCGTTTTTTATCAGACAATTTTTATTTTACAATAACAGTTTACAAATATGGCTCCTATAATTCCTTCATTAGTTTTTTTAAATTTAAACCAAAAAGAAAATAAAGAAAAACGACTTGTTTTTCTATTATTTATTTTCTGAACTAAAATGAAAAAAACAAATAGGCCTAACGAATCGTTTTCCGATTTTCTGATTGTGCGCTCAGATCAAAAATAGAAAAATTAATGAAACGGGTTAAGACTAATTTTTATTTAACACCTTAGCAGACATATACCAATTAAATAATTTTAAACAGATCAGGTACTATTGTGGTAACAGATTACAGCCGTTTTAATAATGGTTTGAATAGCAACCATGCGCCAGTTTTTAGGGGTGGGCAAAAAAATCGATTCTTAGATGAATCGCGATTCGGACGTGGGCCGATTCTGAATCGATTCACAAATGTCAAGAATCGATTCTTAAATGTTAGTTTACAAAATAACGTCACGTTATCAGAACCAAAAGGCGGAACTCAACTGGGGGAGCGGTGATGCACACGGACAACTTAAGAGAGCGCGCCCTGCAAGAGCGCATAGCCGAGCTTACAAGAGCAGAAGAGAAAGAACACTTTAAATGCTTGTAGGACTATACTGCATATATCTCTACATTGAATTTAGGGCTGTCACCATTACTCTATTCTTTTTGAAGAGTTTTAAAAAAAATCCTTGAGTACATGTCGAGTACTCCTTAAAATAGCGGAGATGCGGTTTAGTGAAACTAACAGTATTAGAAGCATAAAAATCAGCGCTTCGCTGCCTCTCTCTCCCTCTCGTTTGCTCGCTCACACACACCGTGCGTGTGAATCAGGAACTGCGTGAGGCAAGAATGTGCATCCATGGGAATTTTGGAAGTTAAAGACGACTGAGCTGCAGTGGCATGGCAAAACACATTTGAGAAGAAAGGCGCAGCAACTCAAAAAGACCCGCATGTTTCACAATTACTTCAAAAGACCATAATGACAATTTTGCGCGTGGAGCAGCAGTTGTGCGATCTACCGGCATTGCCTTTGCGATCGACGTATTGGACACCCCTGCCCTAAACCATCCGCAGACTGTTTAGATATAACATTAATATACTTCTGTAAAAATATGCACATAGTTTGTTATTCAGTCGCTGGGTGCGCTGCATTTTATATAAATACAGTAATACTGCCAATCACTGTGTATAATGATGATGATTAGACGCTTAACGTTCGTGGAAGTTAATGCCGGTTAACATATAGAATTAATATGTCTCGTTAAATGAATATTTTTACTGGTTTTAATGTCTTACAACAGAAACAACACATGTATGTATATAAGAATGACATTATTTATCCCTAGTTGCATTAAAGTACAGTATATGGCAGTTCAGAGACTAGCAAAAGCGCAAACATTAACCTGGCTTTGAAAGCAAATGCGACGTAATGACGTCACATATATGCAAATTAGTACGTCAAGAATCGATTCTGAATCGAATCGGGACCCTAAGAATCGATTCTGAATCGATTCATGAGGGTCCAAGCGATTCCCACCCCTACCAGTTTTATTCTATTACAGTCCGACTTTTGAACTTTTTTTCATTATTATTTATTCGTAATAAATAATATGTATTACCTGATAAAACATATTTGCACTAAATGCTGCACAAAACTCTTCCACTAGCCTACTTGAGAAAAGCCGTAGCCGCGCGGCGATTCCCCGCTGCATACTGTATGAAACGCCCGAAAGGATTCATGCGGCGCATGATGAAATTTTAAAGTATAAAGACGGTAGCGGAACTCTGGGGTACCTATACTTTGGACGGAGCGGGTGGTCTGACTGACAATAGCCCTCCTGTGACAGCGTATCCGCACTTCATTCTGACCACCTGTACAGCTTTAGGAGCTGTTTGGTACTGAAACCATTGTCAGCCAACAACATTATTTTTGTACAAGTATGTTTGAAATAGTTTGGCAGAAAATAGCTTACTTCATTTGTAAGTAGGGCAATATGGTTTCCGTTTATGTTGGTTAGATATTTGAGTGATAGGCTTTGTCCTATTTAATTTATATTATTTATATTTCATTATTTTTTCTGTAACATTTTTTCTCTGCTGACAGTACAATGTTAAAATAATATTTATATTGACACGAACACAATTTTTGTATAGCATTTATAATTGTTATAGGCTACTTAATCTCTCTCTTTCAGTTAGAGACATTTGAATTTGAGATTCTGGAAACGAGATTTAGGTTTTGCGGACCCGTCAGGTCGGGAAATAAAGCGTGTGAACACAGTGTGTATTTTAAGCGTTGCTGAATAGAAACTTGTGGGAGCTGGACAAAAAAAACAGTCCCGCGCAGACCTCCTTAAACCTTAGGTGTGTATGTGTGTGTCCCGAATAAATAATTAAAAATGGAATAAAGTTCAAAAGCCAGACTGTAAGAGACTTTTATGGGAGCATAAATGCCTGTAAAATGTTACCACTATAGTACTTGATCTGCTTAAAATGATTTCATTGATATATGCCTATAAAGGTGTTAAGTTCAGGAATAAATAATGTTAAAACAAGTTTTTTTCATTTTTTTATTTTTGTTTTTAATTTGAAAAAACGATTGAACGAATGATACACGGACCCATCATATTCCATGATTATAGGCCTATTGCGGGTGCAAACAGACAAAGAAACAGCAGAACAACCATGTTTTAACCAATTTTAAATGCCGTCTTTCGTCTTTTAAATAGGAAATAAAAACAAAATTTAAAAAAATGTTTTAAAAAATTCAGCTGGCCCGCCATCTACTGGCTAAAAAAAATATTGGCCCGCGGCCAAAGTTACTTGCCGACCCCTGCTATAGGTTATATAAATAAAATAGGTTTGCCAGTGTTCTAAGCCGGCCATTCCCAAACTGTGGTCCGCGGACCACTAGTGGTCTGTGAGGGTACTGCAGGTGGTCCGTGAAAAGGCAAAATAAAAATATGTATATTTTAATATTTTAAATATGTTCATATTTTGGGCGAAAGTGAACTGCTGCCTAATAAACGTTACTGTGAACTCATTCATTCCGGTGCCTGTGAACGGCACGCTCTCTCAGTTTAACGTCGTTCAATAGGGTGCCAGATTTGTATATTCTTCGAGGCGAAAACCCGACTAAAACACACTGTAAACAAGCCTTAATGTGTAGCGGAAAAAAAAACACCCAATCTGGCAACTAGGGCTGGAACGACGCGTCGACGTAGTCGATTACGTCGATTACGTAATTACGTCGATTTGCCGGAAATGCGTCGATGCGTCGCACTGTTTACATTTTGAAATGAAGGCGGCTTCAGCTCCGACCGGGTGATACAAGTGTTATACCAAACAGACAGAACACGATCAAAAGTGTGGGAATACTTTAAGCAGAGACCAAATAAAACACATACTGTGTAAAACTGAAATGGCATACCACAGCAGCGCAACACCTGTGTATGATCATCTTAAAAGAAGAAAACCTGGAGCTCTCCGACCTCAAAATGACGAGACGTCAGCGTAAGAATTTGAACTATTACAGTAAGTTTTTATACTTACTCTATAAACAATAGAATCAATACATACTGTGCTTAATACAGCTGCGTTTACATCTTCGTTTAATACGAGCTGCGAGACGCCTGACAGACGTGACATTGCATCGCTTCTGGGCAGTATGTTGAAACAGTAAATAAAGAGCAGGACATGTTTTTATATTAAGAAGTTATGAAATAATAAGTTACTGTAACATTGAGAACTGATAGGCATGTGCCCGCGTGCACTGAAAGCCAGCTGGCAGTGCGGAGTTCCCAATGAACGTCTTTTTTGCGAATATGTGCGCAGATATTACAGAAGCTCGTCTTGTAAGGTATTCCTGACATGCGTTTATTTAAAGTAACAGCGGCGTAAACACTGTTTATAAAATATTAGAAGATCATACTAACTGAACTTGTTTTTTACCCGGAACTTAAGAAAAGTTAAATGTTAAAGTTAAATGAGAATGCAGTACTACTAATAGTAATAATATTAACAGTAATAATATAACCATTACATTTCATATAAGGGTTCATGAATCACAATGAACTTATTTTTACTTCAGTCTGAACTAATGCTGAGTTAATGCATGTACTAATCATAAACTAATGTTTAAAATATTAATATATGCCTATTTTATTGTTTAAGGTGAATAATGCCTCTTTTAAAGTGGCACTGCCACTTTATTTTTCATGTTGAAAATTTTGGTTTGTGTGTTTGTTTAATTAAGAAAATGCTTAAATAAAATGTTAGCGTTAATGGCAGATGTTACATTTATTATTTGTTGGGGAATTATATGTATAAAAAAATCATTAGACTATTCGATTAATCGAAAAAATAATCGATAGATTAATCGGTTGAAAAAATAGTCGATAGTTGCAGCTCTACTGGCAACACCGCCACCACTCGGCGTTCACCAGTCACGCTGCATGCGTTATCACAACAACACAGACGCTTCTGAAATTCCTGCCGCGCAACTCAAATAGTTTAACATTAAATAACATCATATTTGTCCTAAATCGTTAACGATTAATATAGGCTGCTAACGCATATTCCGGATCTTGAAATAGACTTTGACTAAGCTCACGCTATTTAACGTGCACGTGTGGTGTGCAATACCTGCGAGTTGTCATACACGCAATGCTTCTCGCCCGGGGTGCGACCCCCACCCAGCTAGCCTTTCAAGGTATGTGTAAGCAAATACAAAAATTAAAAGACAGTCAATGCTAATGTAAACCCTGGTTGGATAAGGATTTAAAGTTGGACATGAAGATGAAATCTGACGCATTTAGCTTCAGTGTTAAAACTGATCAAATAATTGCTGTCTGTGGTGGTTCTATATGGGCTATAATGGCAATCATTTAAAAAAAATAATATGGGAAAAAATAACTATAAATTAGTTCATTTTAAAATTTGTGAACTGTGAACTAAACTAGTTCATGTAGAAAGTGAACTTTCCCAACACTAAGAATATGTATATAAATAATTATGATATAAGGTTAAGAAACCTGTTGTACTGATGTGATGACCAGTTAAGGTCTTGACACACCGGGACGTTTTTCGTGCGCGTTTATCGTCGGCGTTTAACGTGACGTTTTTTGCTTTCACACCCAGACGATTTTTACTGGCGCTGAGCCGAGTGAGGTGCAAATTCACCCCTGGACGTTAGATAGCGCTTAATACAAAACAGATTTATGCCGGTACACAAGGGGGCGCAGCGAAACTTTATGCTTCTGTTCTGACACTCACTTGTCACACAGAAGAAGAAAGCCACACGCTAGTCAATAACAAGTCATATGCTTGCTTTTAACAAAACATGGATATTACTAGTAGCTAGGGGTTGAACGACTTTAAATAATTTGAAGTCGACAGTTATGACATCAAAGTCGAGTTGACGTCGACTAGTCGTTGATATCAATCATACAAAAAAACAAGAGATTGGACTGCTTTGCATCATCCCACAATTTATTTGCAGGACAATATACAGATGCTGATTATACAGCTCTCATACGTTGCAACTTAACATTAACAATGCAACAACTCCCGTTTTAAATAATGCTAAAATTATACAGCTCATAATGTTGAAACTTAATATTAACACATAAAAAATTACACTCGTTTTAAAGCAATTTTTTTATCGATGCATGTCGGCATAACAATGCTAAAATTATAAAGCTCATATGTTGAAACTTAACAGTTAAAATGCAACAATAACTCCCGTTTTAATGCATTTTTTAATCAATGCATGTCGGCATAACAATGCTAAAATTATAAAGCTCATATGTTGAAACTAACGGTTAAAATGTAACAATAAATAACTCCCGTTTTAATGAAATTTTTTTCGGCATAACAATGCTATTTACTCAAGATAACACTTTACTACTAAGATAACACGCCTAATCACTGTCACAGTCCTGCTCATTCACAGTTTTTAATTTTCGATCATGGTTTGCATGCAAGAACACGAGGGCATCAACGTGAGCTGGATGGAGGCTTGCCCGCAGTCGGCTGATAGTATTCCCAGCCAGTGAAAAAATTCGCTCGCTGGGGGTACTGGTAGCTGGAACAGCCAAGTATCTTTTGCAAAGCTTGGCCAAACGGGGAAAATTGTCGTGGTTGCAAGCCCACCACTGCAAGGGGTTCTCCATCGTGGGAATTTGTGGTGCCGAAAAATATGCACTTATTTCTTCGGCTGCTGTGGATTGTGCCGTTTTCCTTCCACTGTGATAGTGTGGCCCAAAAAGCTGTTCAAAATCTTGTTCAAGTCGGGCCTTTTTTCCAGTTACTGGCTCACCCTCGCTGTTCACATCATGAGCTAGGATGAAAAGAAGAAAGAAAGCGCTATAAATTAAAATACACATTTACGTTAGTGATGCGCAGATCCAAGTAATACAAAATAATATTCAAATTATTTGCGGGTGAATTAGAAATAAATCATTAATATGTTTAAATAAATATGTTTTAAATATTTTAATAAAGAGACTCATTTCCCGGTAAAACACGAATAGCATGCTTTTACTTCCGT
The DNA here is from genome assembly GCA_025389145.1 of Misgurnus mizolepis. Taxonomy (NCBI): domain Eukaryota; kingdom Metazoa; phylum Chordata; class Actinopteri; order Cypriniformes; family Cobitidae; genus Misgurnus; species Misgurnus mizolepis. Next base: position 6,601,438 of record JAIFKI010000021.1, read on the forward strand.
TTTTAAAACATTAACTTATCTCTTCAGTAAAAAAAAAATAATTGATGACTTTATGATTCTTTTTCTGGAATGTAACTCTGTCTCCTCTGATTTCTGATCCCTTGATTTTGCACTAAAATTGATGATTATATTAGGGAAATTTAAATTTACATAAATCTAAAATACTCTAAATAAAACCCGACTTTAATTTTTGGTATAGATTAAAAAATCTTCTATGAATCTCTTAAAACAAATGTTAAAAATAAAAAAAAGATTAAAACATCTCTTATCCTGGGAAAAATCTTAACTAGTTTATTGTTGTCTGGATCGTGTGGCTTTGAGATGTATCTTATTATAATTTTTTTCTCTCTCTCTCTCTAAGCTATGCATATTAATTTAGTGGGTCAATTAATAAATAAAAATAAATATAAAAAAAATCTCTTCAGTGAAAATCAACCATGGAAAACATATGCTTCGAGCAACTCTTAGTGATCATAATATAACATGAAAAGAAAACCTTACATGGCATTGCCTAATAACTTAACAGATAATAAAATGGTTCTAGCAGTTTCATTCAGTGGACCCACCTTGTGCTGCAAGCGGCTCTCCCTCATCCGAAACCAGGCTGTTCAGGTGGCTGTGAGCGGCCTCTCTTTTACCCTCTGGGATGAAATTAAGATGTTTAAAATGAGGATCGAGCATACATGCCACAGTGGGGATGGATTCTGTCAGATCGTCGGACTCCAGTTTAAACCGTATTTCCAACTGCCGTCGAACAGTGTTCTTAAAGGCACGTACAGCTGTCATGTCAGATGCTTCGACGCGCAGAGTGGTGCTGATCATGTTGAAAATGACAGGAAAGATAAAAGACAGCCCGACATGCAACTCCGCACACATTATCTCGGTGGCCTTGGCCAAAGGTTGCAGCACTGGAATCAGCTGTTCAAGCATCTCCCAATGTGATGCTCTCATGGCGAGTGACTTTTGGATGGCTGGTTTGGTGACGGTTTCATCTGCGAGCACAGATTGCACCGCGATTCTTTGCTCGAACAGTCGCTGGATCATTACGAATGTGGAATTCCATCGGACCGCACAATCTGTCTGAAGTTTGTTGGGTCTTATGCCAAGTTGTTCCTGTCGTTTTCGTAGTGCACACGTGGCTACCGCTGAGTGGCGAAAGTGACTAACAACCCTCCTTGCTGCATCAATAACTTTTGAAACGTCAGGTAAGGCTAAGCCAGCTTTTATGGCTAGCTGTAGGGTGTGTCCGGTGCAACCCAGATCTTTAGGAAACATTTCACATAACTCCATAGCTAAATTCATGTTACTGGCATTATCGTGGACTGTGCAAAACACCTGTATGCCCCATTCCTTAATTATTTCAGAAAGACGGTCAGCAATGTTGGCTGCAGTATGTCTCTCTGGCATCATTGATGTACAAAGCACTCGTGCCGTCAGCTTCCATGTGTCGGTGATATAGTGAGCAGTTACTGTGATGTACGGCTCCATAGTGGAGGACGTCCACAAATCGGTTGTAAGCGACACAGTCTGGTCTCTCATCTCCTCCACAATTTTTTCACGCATGCTGTCGTACTGGTGTTTGATAGTGTTCCACAATGTCTTGTACGATGGAATATCGTAGCCAGGTTCAAAAAAGTGCAGTATTTCTCTAAAACCTTCTCCGTGCACTGCAGCCAAAGGTCGAATGTCTTTGACGATAAAATTCATCAGTAAATTGGTAATTTGCTGCCGTCGTTTCTCTGTCACAGCAGGTGGTTTAGTGAAGTTTCTAATTGACTGTTGTTGCGATGGTTTGCGTTCCTCACTTAACGTACTTAGCGGATGCCTTTTCAGATGCGTGTGCATTACACTTGTACTCTTGTTGTACTTCAGAACAGACTTACATATTTTGCAGGTGACATTTTTGCAAGCTTCATCTTTAGTGAAGTATTTCCACACACTTGATGTAACGTTAGGCCTACTACTGCTGCTTTCTTGCTGAATTGACCCTCCAGGCTCGTCATTTGTTGTCGACTGCGACGCGGCCATGTTGTTAATATCAAAATTGGCGCAATCGTATGTCACGTGATCAACGCGACTAGTCGACGTCAAGCTTAAAGCGTCACGACATTGAATTAAGGTCGACTAGTCGACTAGTCGACTAGTTGGTTCAACCCCTACTAGTAGCAGCTCGATTTCTAACAGCATCAACTATACAAAGACTACTTCAACTCACCATCAGGACTCACCATCAGCTACTTGACAGTATGATCATGTGAAACATGATCTTCTCAGATAAAAGCAAACTGTGCATTCGTGTTATAGTCATTATAATTGTCATTTTGAAAACGGTGTGTTTATAATATATAAATAAATATATAAATATAAATATAAATATATATATATATATATATATATATATATATATATAAATATAAATATAAATATATATATATATATATATATATATATATATATATATATATATATATATATATATATATATATATATATATATATATATATATATATATATATATATATATATATATATATATTCTTTGTACAACAATATCTCCGTGAACTTAAATACATTTGTTAAATCAAATCTATTTGATCAAATTATTCGATTCTATTATCAGCACTCTCCACATAAAATTAACTATTTTGATAGAAGCACTTTCTCTTGTTAACAATTTTCTCACATTTCCTCCCAAATGTATTGTATTTTGTGATTTGGCTAAAGAAGTAGGTATGTAGTTATTACAATAAGAGGTCAACAATACTGATGTACAAATATATGCATAGTGTCAAAATGGCACGTTAGTTACAATTCGGTTTTTTAATCAAACATTTATTTTTGTGAATGAACTGCAGTTTGCAATAACAATCAGAGACATGACAGTAAAATCAAATAAAACAGGAGTCAGAAATGTTGGTCCAGAAAAGTCACAATGACTTTAGTGCAACTGAAAGGTAGTGCAAATCAACATTTAGAAATTAGACATTTTCAAATGAATTTCTTAAATGTATAATCACTTAAAATACATAAGTAAAATGGTATATAATAAACATTAATTTGTGTGAACAAGAACTGGCAGAGCTGTAGAGCAAAAAAGTCACAATGATAGAAGTCTAAGTGAACTGTAGTGCAAATAAACATATGTATGAAATGTACATGTTCAACTGTATTTCTTGAATGTATAAACATAAAAAAAACTAAATAAAATGGTATATAATAAACATCTATAGGTGTGACGAAAAACTGGCAGAGCGCTCCTTCTGTGCTCCTCTTTCTTCTGTGCACTGCTTTAAATTTTTTCCCTTTAGCATCTTTTAATAAGAGGGACCTCTCCAGAGGTTTGTCCCGGACTGTTTTCTTTTGTTTAGATTGGACCTTGTCACGGCTGGTGCTGGATGATCCTGCAGACGTGCTTGCTGGGGCCTCCTCACTTTTTCTCACATCATTTTTAGTAGAAATATTGCTGTGAACACTGTAAAGATAAATGTAGTTTTCATCAGAATCAATCTTTCACACTGAGGGCCATGCCACGATATCCATGAGGTCAATATTTGATTACAAATGTAATTTAGATTCATGGTATTTCATCTGACTAAACAAACTAGGTTACCTATACACAGAAGACAAATTAACCTCCTAAAACCTTTGGTTTGGCTTGCATTTTAGATTTCTTCCAGTTATTTTGGGGTTAGGAAGAAGCAATGAATATAATAACCAAATATTTTTCTTTGAACATGAAGCAGTGTAATTGTCCACGTTTGTGTACAACAGGTTCCAGTTACACACAAAGTATTATGGTGCAAACAACAAAACGTGATATCACACGGTGTACAGGGAACATGCATGGTATGAAGTTAATCACTGTTCAATGTCAGTGCATTACATATCATAATGTAATGCACCAATATTCATTTTTATTACTTGCAGTTATAATGTAAATTTGCACTACTGGTCCGTTCAATACACTACTGGACTGTCTATTTCATACTCCCTGTTCATTTGCACTGCTGGACTACTTGAATTGCATCGTTTGCACCCCTGTACTATGTAATGAATATTAGAATAACTATTCACTGCACAATAACTTATGCCATTGCACTCTTAACTGACTAGTTACAATCCAAATTCATTCATGCACTACCTAAATATTAATTTCACTCCTGTTCTGTATAGTTTAATTTATTATTTACATATCCATTTGTAAATGTCTGTATATTATGTTCATAGTACCACCCACAGTAAATTGTTCCATCGTATTACATAATCCTGCACCTATGCAAATACTGATATCCTGCACTTTTTATACTGCTTTTGCACTTCTGGTTAGACCTAACGTTAAACTGCATTTTGTTGCCTTGTACTTGTGTAATGACAATAAAGTTGAATCTAATCTAATCATATAGCCCACACAGCTATGTATTATGTTCTTATATATATATATCACGTTACCTTCGAAATTCAGTCGATGTTGTGAGGAACTCCGACATCTTCATAAACCTCCACAGCCTCGATGCTTCCTTGTGTGTTTACCTGTACCACGTGCTCCGCAAGACCATTTTGTGCTTGAGCGCCACCAAGTCGTGTTTTACTGGAACTTCAGAAGCGCAAGGCACGTGAACAAAAGCGCCAATCTCATTGGTCGGCCAACTTTTAACGCGCCGCGTCAAACCAAAAAAACGTGTCCCACGCGTTTTTCTGAAAATGACGCATTTGCGCCTCGCGCTTTTCGCGTGGGTGTGCGCACTCACATTGGCGCTCGTTCTTGAGTCACGAGACGTTAAACGTCGACGATAAACGTGCACGAAAAACGTCCCGGTGTGTAAAGACCTTTATAGTTTTAGTGCTATTAAGACTATTTAGATGTGCAGATTAATTCAGGACTTTGTGTAGACATATTTTATAATAAGTATTATGAGGTGGTCCGCGAAAATTCTTCATTACAAATAGTGGTCCACACACACAAAAAGTTTGAAAACCCCTGTTCTAAGCTATTTTATGTTCATTTTGAAGCTCACTGTATGTTGGTACATGTAGTTAAAATAATGCAAGTGCTCTTAAGTGAAAATGTTGATTTTGGCAGAGGTTAAAAACTATTTAGTTTTTTATTTTTGTAAAGAAGCCTGTTGTGACCAAAGTGATAGGTGTTTGTACCCCAATAAATGATTGTATTTTCTTTTCTTTGAGCCTTTTTGTCCGATTAAACACACACACCGAAACGTACCAGAACTGTGACCCTGAAACCGTGACGCGCACCGAACCTTGAGTAATTTGAACCGTTACACCCCTATAGGCTATATCATATGCACGTATGGGATATTTTAATGCACTAGCTAACAAGACATGATGGGCTAACTCTAGAAAGAACTGTTTAAAAGATATTTACTGCTTACACAAACCTGCAGTTCAGTTGTCATGACTACCAAGCAACTACCTCAGTCAATATTAAACAATCAACAGTTTTATTTTTGTATTTTTATCCTGATGCAACATGTATCTGTAAAATATGACTGTATTCAGTAGAGCCCGACCGATATGCATTTTTTTGGGCCGATGCCGATACAGATATTAGGGAGTAAAAAAAGACCGATAACGATATATCGGCCGATATTCTTTATGTGCATATTATAGTAAAGTACACATATACTACAGTATATTATACTACAGTACTTTACATAGAATACACTATACATTAACAGAATATAAATACTTTTTTGTAATGATCACTCACAAATGTGGTGATCAAACACTTAAAATGACGTGACAAAGATATGTAATATAGGCAGGTGTGTTTTACAAGTTAACAATAAACTTTATTATCCAAAATGATTCTGATATAAGTGCACAAAACAGTAAACTTGACTAATTATAAATAACTTTAAAACACAAACAAAACAAAATACATATAACTTAAATGATTGTCAGTTTTGACGAGAATAATGTTATATTGGGCTTATTTAAAAAAATGGAAACTTATGAAGTCATTGTTTATTAGCTTTACAGTAAGTTATGTACTTCACAAATTAATTAGAAACTTACTGTTAAGACGACAATGCTTTACTGACAACATACTGATGTAGGCTTATGTTTAATGTACTGCACAACGTTTTTATAACACGAACCCACAGTGTTCTGCCGGGACTTTAAACTTTTATAAAACTAAAGCGTCTTCTCTCAGCCTCTTTAATTTAGCGAGGGTGTAAAGTTGCGCGAGCTTATTTAATCAATTGCTTTGAAATGAGCATGTTCAGTAACAACACAAGCAGCTGTACTCCCACAGACTGCGCGGCAGTTAAAGCGCGTCCTCTCCACCTCGCATAATTTCTTCCGCTTACGTTTTAAACAACTCACAAGTGGAAAAAAGAGACGGATTAAAAACACCAAATTTAAACAGGAATGTGTCTCTCTCGCCTACTTAAAATCCAATCGACCAACGTGCATCTTAATACCAGGTGTAAAATGTTGTGAAGAAACCGCGTGGCTGCCTCCACCTGAACTGAGATCACTGACTGAAGTGAAGGGGGTTGGGGATTGGCTGGCGTCACTCCAGTGAGTGACCTGGGTCGCCATTAGCAACCAGTAGGGCGCACTCTGCTGGACAAACAAGGTCTTACATCTTTCAAAAGCAATTAATGTTTTCTGAAAGGTACGTTCATATCGGCTTCATATCTGCGGCTTATACGCCAATACGGATATATCTGCGACATGCTCATATCGGCCGATAAAATCGGCAAAACGATAAATCGGTCGTGCTCTAGTATTCAGTACTCTGATTTGCTGATGTGATGCTCAACCTAATCACTTAAAGACACTAAAGAGAAACCACAATTTTTTTGGCAGCATGTGACGTTGTGAGGTGCTTCATTAGATCAGAATTACTTGCTACAGACGTGGAGAGACTCTTTCTTCATGGGCATAAGTTGAACGTTACATAAACATTCCTTCCTTTCACCTCAATGATGGAAAAGTAGTGCTTTTTATACTTTGTGTTTGCGTCCGCTACCTTTGTTTTGAGCTCGTTGTACTTGCCATCTCTCTGTCATTGCGGGTGTGCGCGACTCTGAGAACCGGGCTACACAAAATCATTAGTCTCCAAAATTCTCTAATTACGCCAGGAAAAGTTGCTAGATTTGTCCTAGTCGCTTTTTTAATAAAGTCGCTAAAGGGGTCTAAAAAGTTGCTTAATCTATGAGAAAGTCACCAAGTTGGCAACGCTGCTCTGACTTTTTTTACACTTTTGAGACAAATTAAGTCGATCATCAGCAGATATGTGTCTCCCACCCCCAAACACACACACATTAGAGAAAAACATTGCCTTTCTTGCTTAGAGTGCCTACTTGGGTATATATTATATATTAGGATACCAGTGTTGTGGTGGCATATGGGGTGGCAAAGCTTTTTCTTAGGGTGGCAGCTGCCACTCCGATAGATCCGCCCCTGGTTTGTAACGCACTTCGAAGGCACCACTGCTTTGACACGTGTAGCCTATTGCAACACTTACCTAATGAAAGGGTTAAATAAATGCATGTCTTCAAAGTTACTGAGTAATCATGTTAAACAATTGTGATTATGATTTTGCCCATAATCGAGCAGCCCTAAAAGAAAGTATGCACTACTGACACGAACTAAATGTTAATGCCAAGCAGAGGTGGAAAGAGTAATAAAATATTGTACTCAAGTAAAAGTAAAGTTACTTTAATAAAATTTTACTTGAGTAAAAGTAAAGTTACTTGTCTAAAAATCTACTCAAGTAAAAGGTAAGTAATTTTAACTTTACTCAGAGTAAAAGTTACTTTTTTACAGCGGGAGAGGTGGAGGATTCTATTATAGTTCAAAAACGACAAAGGAATATAAATCTCAAACTAGTTGTTTTTAATTGTAGGAACATTGTTGGACTTTAAGGCGTCCATTGCATGTTCATAATTTAGAGGAAAGGCACAAGATACAAATATCTAAGTTCAAATATTTATTGATCAGATATGAAAAAGTTTAACAGCGTGCTGGGTCGTCTCAAGTGGCGAACAACCAGCTCAGGAAGTAACATGCATATTTATAAAATATGTGACGTTGATCTTTCTTCAGAAAATCTCCAAAGGCCGTTCCCCTCGTCCATCTGACTCCATCACCACACCCAGTTTCTATCTGTTAGGGAAGAAATGACACACACACACACACAAAGAACAAACACAGGAGATTATGTTTCTTCAAGGTTGAGCTGCCCTGCCCCCATTAGGTTATTCTGTATGCAACCTTCATTTAATTGGTTAATACACATTTATCAAAGACAACATCTTATATTTATTACATCAACTATTCAGTGATTAATACTGATTAAATAAGAAATACATTGCATATTTTATCCTGTGAATATTAAAACATTGGTTAATAACATGGATGTCTGTTTGCTTTTCTCCCTCAGGCCCCTCTCTTATCTTAACAATTTCCAGACGTACATTCCTCAGCATATGCTGTTTCTCCCCCAACCGAAACCACACAGACAACTTTCTTGTGCTCCGCACAGAAATCTTTGTTGTAACAATACACATTAATTAAGATTATAAACAGCACGATTAGTAAAACAAAATCAAATCCCACAACATCTGTACAATTAAAGTGCAATAACAAAAAGTTAATAAATTTTTTTTTAAACTAAGAAACATTTATGGAATTGTTTAATGATTTTTACATGTGAGTTATGCACTTTTGAAGGTGGTCAGCTGCTAGTAAATACAATCACTAAAGTAAGGTTGTAATTGATGTATTGTTGGTAACATACATTATTTTATTAAACTATAGTTTAAATGAGCATATAATGAGATGGGTGCCATGGCATACTTTTGACACGTTTATTGTCTTCTAACTTACCTGACCTGGGTACCTGATGTCAGACCTTTATTCTCTCCCTCTCCCCCCCTCCCCCCCTCCCCCTAAAAAATACTCAATTACAGTAACGTGAGTAAATGTAATTCGGTACTTTTCACCTCTGATGCCAACCAACGGTATTTTGATGAATCAAAGATTTTTATCAACATATACACGGTTTGCTTCTGTCACCTGACAGCTGCTTCTGTGTCACTTGACAAGAATTTATGTGTGTTTGACTTTTATGTGTGGCACTGCACAGACCAATCAGCGGCTGGCATGAATCAGTGCATGCCGGTTAGACATTTTGTTCGACTTGTGCTGGCACCAACGTCATGTACCCAAAGAACATGTACTGACAATTAGTGAAGCGTAATATAACGTTCTATTGCAACACCAGTGTCCAGCAGCAGCCGTATGCCTTTACTCATTTTGGGGTGAAAGTCGCTTGCTGTCGCTATGGTATTATCAGCTGTTTTGTATAACAAAGTACATTGAAGCTTAAATCCAAGCTGAATGTTGACATTGACAACACAGAATAACAGACAATCACTAGAGTAAGCATCAAATCTTTTTTAAACAGATTATTTAACAGGCTTTGTCTTCCTTTGTTCACAAAACCTTTGCTCTCTAACTATGTTAGTTTTTTTGTCAAATTCTTTTAAGTTAAAGTATTTGCATCATCCGTATGCAACTTGCCAAATCGTCTTCTATACAAATTTATTAGACCACCTGTTATTTGTCTCACTGACCATCCATCATCATGAAGTGCTTTAATGAGGATTTTGAGAAAGTTTTTGACTTTTCACCATTTTGAACAGGAGTGACAGTCTTACAGTTTGACAGTTTAATAACTTGTAAATAATTGTCTTTGTTTGTGTTCTTCAGGTGTTGTTGGTGATGAAGTGAAGTCAGTGTCAATGATGGAGGGAGATTCTCTTACTCTACACACTGATATTACTGAAATAAAGGCAGATGAAGATCTGATAGCAACGTGGACATTTGGGCCTCAAAAAACTAAAATAGCTCAGATCAATAAAGAAGCCAAAAAACCACCCACATATGAAGATGTTCAGATTTTCAAAAACCGATTGAAGCTGAACAGCCAGAATGGAGATCTCACCATCACAAACATCAGAACTGAACAGGCTGGACTTTATAATGTACGGATAAATTTCAAAAAAAAGATTATACTGAAGAGTTTCAGTGTTGACGGTAAGTATCTCAGACATTTTAATAAGTTCCCATCACTTTATATTAATAATATTATAATTGTAATTGGTTGTTAATTGAAATTTGTTATAAAACACTCAAATAATTTTGTCAGTGACGATGTCTTCGTGAATTTTATCCTTCAGGTGTGCAGTATGTCATACATCAGTGTTCACCCAAATGTACAACTTTTTTGTCATATACTCACCCTCATGTTGTGTAATACAAGAGAGGAAACTTTACTGTAACTTTACATGCACCTAGTGTTGCTTTCGTCAACGAAAAGTATGACAACAAACAACTAAGTCGTTAACAAACCTTTTTCACCTGACGAAAACGAGACGCAACGAAAATGTTGTTCATGTGACGATGACTATAATAAAATGTATAATGCAGTATTGTTGAGGAATAAAAACGAGACTAAAAGTGGTTTACAAAATAAAAAGTAAGTTAAAATGTAATTTTCTTTGACCAAAACGAGACTAAATGTTATAACGTTATTTCGTCTTTTTAGCCATTCCGGCATTTCCCCGCCCCCGCTACCTGACTGTAGATGATCACGTGTGTTGGCACAGATCAATAAAAACATAAAAGTACCGCTAGAGCAAGTAGAAAGCATCCGAAGCATTCTGCTGTCGCGATGCCTTGATATCATACGCCTCCGTTTGATAAATGGGTGTTTCACACGGTACGCGGCAACCGCGAGTGTTTAGTTCTTTTTTAATAGGAGACGTGCGGGAAGCTGCAAAACGGGGGGGTTACAGAAATGAAGCGGAGTTGGTTGGCATGCCTTGCGCGTGCACCCAAAATCCTATTCCTTTTGCGGACATGGCTCTTCATTGCAGGCGCCATTGAAGATGAACAGATTGGCACTAAATGTTGCACAAAATGCAGCATTCTGTCTCCAAATGGAAAAGAAAAGTCCAAAATAAAGCCTGTGCATCGTTTGCTGGACAGTTCACAAGCCTGTTAAAATGTATAACTTTGATTGGTGACACCACCAAATCATCTGCGTGATTTAAATAGTATATCAATGTTCAAATTTATATCATGTAACAGTTCTTTAAATGACATAGTGCTGTCATGAACTGTCAGGAAACACAGAACACAGAAATCCCAAAGCAGAAATGTTTATTGAATGTTCACACAGGGTAAAGTCTCTCAACCACCAAAAGTCAATCAGATGTCCACCGTATCAGCTCGTAGTTAAATATTCCCTGGCTATTAAAGCGCAGGGTGAAGGCTTGGGGACCCCGATACCGGGCAGGGTGCATAGACCGCTCCCGTGAGCGCCGCGTCACGGGAGCCACAGGGACAGGGATGACAGGGGGAAAATTAAATCGCCGTGGAGATTTAACCAGTCAACTGGACCACGGCCACCGGTCCACAAGGGACTCGCTAGACAGCTCAAATGCAGCAAACAGGCCGGAGCTGTGACAGAGGGAGGGAACAAAGTTAGTGAAAGTATCAGCAGGACAATCGCTGGACAGCGCTTACAGTACTGGACAGCGCGAAGAAGTTTCCAATGCAGCAATGTCAAACTTGGCTGAGATCGTATTCCAATAACAAAGTCCAACTCGGCAGTGTCACAGCCGATGAGATGGTGGATAGAGACTTGTAATGCTCCAACAAACAATCAGCGAGGAAGCGTCTTCAATGCATAGGTGGAGAGATGTAGAACTGTGAACACCGTGGAGACTAGGACAGCAGAGGGCACAAATAATAATAATTAGCAAAATCCACAGATAACACGACAAGACAAGAGCTAGCATAGCTAGCTGGAAGGAACATAAAACAACGATCTTGAAACGAGACACTAAACACACGGGGAATATATACTGAACCGATTGGGCAACAAATGGGCAGCAGCTGTGCATGACGCAGGTGTAGAAAACACAAAACACAGAGAAACCAAAAATAGCAATCAATCAAACTAGAATCATGACAAGTGCTGCACTGCGTTTTGAAGCTTTGTAAAGATATCTATGCTGAAGACATTAATTGTTTTGTATATGCTAATAACTACACTTATTTATTATTTGAATTATCAAAACCTGCTTAACTGAATGCTTGAGTGTTAAATCATCAGCTTTGTCACATTAGATTAAGTACATTAACTACACAGTGACAGATGTAGAAATATAAACTATAATATATACCGGTAATTGCATATTTGTATGATTGTAGTTTGTGTTGCCGTCAAAGTACAATTATAAATGATAACAATAGCATATTTCTATTCTCACACATACTATAGTTCTGTGTGACCCATTTGACCAGCACGGCCCTGTGTGTGTATGTTTTTGCGTAGACTACTTCTGTTTTGATTATGTAGACTTTTATGTAGACTTTTACGAACAGTCAAGTCACTTACTCAGAGGTTAGTAAAATAAATATCTTGTAAATTCAAACCAGAGCATCTTCCATGTCTGGAATGGATGTATTCTTGAGAGAACAATAATATAACAAGATAACTTAAGTTTGAAATGGGTTTGTCTAAAAGAAAATATTGTTTTGTCTATATACTACTAGGTAGGGATGCACCGAAATGATAATTCTTCGCCGAGGGTACAAATTTGAACCCTTGTGATTTGTACCTTAAAAGACCAATTTTGTACCTCTGGTGACAATTTTGTTCCTTTTATTTAAAAGTAAAAATATGGACCCTTCAAAAAGGGTACAGAATTGGCTTTGACAAGGTACACTCATTGATTATGGTTTTAAAACTTATACATATATCTCAATCTAAGTACTGCAAACTTTAAATTATAAGTGCATATGACTCAATATATTTTTGTTGCTTTAGCCAATCGTTTAGAGTAAAGGTAAATTTTAAACATTTAGTATAAAAAAAATTATAACAGAAAAGATCAAATACACATTGAGTTTATTGAACAATCATTTATTTTACAAAAGGTTAAGATATAAAACAGAAGTGTGCTGTTCAGTCCAAATTCACAACATTAAAAACTAATATTACATTTACACTTTCCTTATGAAATATGTCAACCATTCCTCTATGACTTTAACAGACCGTCCAAACAGGAATATTTTAAAACAAAATCAGCGTGCTGTTCCTTAAACGAAACAATATTAAAACATTTTTAACAGGGCCACATCTGTCCTTGCCAAGCAGTGAGAAAACACACAAATATATATTTTTTCACTGATAAAACTGTGGTGTCCCCACAATGAACCCCATCTATAAGGTAAGTTGTAACGTTTGGCTTTCTATGTAGATGGATAGAGCTTTATTGTCATTGTTAGAAACAAGATTTTAAAGGTTACATCCCCCAGCATCAGAAACAACAAATAATAAACAACAAACTGATAAAGACACCTTAGATAAATGATGATGGGGAGAATATATTTAAGCATGTTATAAATACAAAATGCAATAGACAAAAGATGAACTCCATATGCAAAATGAGTAAATATTTGAGGAGCTCGGAAGCAAAAGCCTCTAAATGCTACCTTCATCAAAAATTTGATATTAACCAAATGCTCTCGATATGACTATACATTTATCAAATACTTTTGCTTTAAATCTGCTTAATCCCGCCGCAGGGCATTTAGAAGTAGTGCTTTGCTGGCAGAATCCATTAAGTGTCCATTAAATGCTCATTTACAAAAAAACATATCAGACGCACTTAGGGGCTAATCACACCAAACACATTTTAAACGCTTGGAAACGCAAGCTCTTTATGTTGCTAGGCAACCAATGTATCAACTATTATGTGAGTATTTGTGAAATTTTGTTTGCTACCAATGTACAAGCAGAGCTCTGACCTTGTTTGAGGGTGAGAGGTTCACAAGCAGGCAGGAGACAGTGCGTAAATGCAGCCTCCGGTTGTTCCAAGCAACTCTAAACTTCTGTCACCACAATGGAAGGCCCGCCTCTCCCCTCATTCGATTGGACAATGGAAAAATGTGTATACGTCAGACCCTTTTCCGCTCAGAGCGCGCATTTAAAACCGCATGTCATGGAAGGGCGGACAAATTGCAAGGCATTCGGCCCATATTAGGGAGGTACACAATGTTCAGCAACTGAAATTATTTGGTTGAAAATGGCAAAAAATAATTTTAGGTGTTTGGTCGAACAAGTGAAAATACGGAACAAATTTTATCAAACAATGAGATCTTTGATGACGCGATCAAATAGCAACCACGCATATTGAGAGGCAAGCAAATGCAGCAAACATGTTGGTTAAAGCATTTTAAATTGTTTCATTTATCATTTAAAAGACATCCTGAACAGCATGCAACGTATAAGAGACATGGTGGGCAGCAAACCTGGGTATTTGTATGCTGAATACACAGGCACAGAGATAGAGAGACTTTAACTCTTCATCTCATGTCATAGATTAGAAGAGAAACCACAAAGCCAACTGCAGTATGTAATAAAAACTTCCTAAAACCAGTAAAACTACAATGACAAACACGCTTCTATTAAACGAGAAATAAAACACTTATTAACATGTTATTCTGTTAGACTGCTTTTTCCTCTGTCATGCTCCTGTTGCCGTTTCATTCTCTTCCTTTGCTCATGCACGCAGGGGTGCGTCTGCTGCTCAACATACAGTTGTGCATAAGTGTCGATGCAAGTTTCTTAAAGGAGACATATCATGCTAAATCCACTTTCTTGGCTCTTAAATGCATTTTGTTGTATATTTGTAGTGTTTATAAGTACATAAAAGTTGAAATTAGTCTCTTCAGGTGCTTTGTTGATATCTTTATATTCTGTTTTGGTCATATTTTCCAACCGGTTCTGATTTTTCTATTATCTATTACGTTTTTTGAACAATTACGTCACAGTATTTGCAGCGGAACTGCTAAATAAGGACATCGACTTCCAGCCCAACACTACGAGCAATCCGCCATTTTATATTTCTCGCTGCGATATTGTAGTCCAAGCTCAAGGATGCAGAAGTTACGAGAGCGTAAGAAATGTACTCACATCTGTGGGTAAAGTCATTTTTGTGTGCCCGAGGCACTTTAAGGATAACTACTTCACCAATCTCCGCCAGTATAAAGAAGGATTTGCCGATAGACTTCGTCTGATTGAGGGGTCAATTACTTCTTTCTTTGGAGACGACGAGCAGAGCACTTCGGTAAGCAGTTTATAACTTAAAGTAAAAAAGTAAAGTACACGGTGGTCATGGTTTAGCAGTGCTGTTTCTCACTCCGAAGGCTGCAGCCTGCGGAGATCGCTTTTGGGCATCAAGCCTGGTTTAAGTTAATTGAGCATCACATTTGCAAGTCATGAGCATATTACAACAACTTACGATTAACTAAGAATAATAGTAAACTTTATAATTGTTAATATTCTGAAATAAGACCGTCTTGATGACGTATGCAGCCTAGATATGCGACCTCCGGAGACTGCAGCCTCACACCATTGCGATACCTCCATATGAAGACGTTGTTCTGCAGGTTCGTCGTCTTCATTTTCCTCTCAGTCCGTTTCCGACTCTGGCGCGAACATATAAGGCTGGATGGACAAGTCTTCCGTTGTTGACATTTTGTGAATAACGAGTAAATAAAAAGTTTCTGTGCAGCTAGATAATCGTATCTCTGCTATAAAACTACAAAAATGGCCGAACGGGGTGGAGTTTAACCGAGTGTCACGTCTGCAACCTGGAGAGGGGGCAGGGTATGACGTGCATTTAAAAAGACAGTACCAAAACGAGTTGCTCTCAGATGCACATCAGAAAAGGGGTAGAAAGGGGGCCTGTGGGGCTATAATAATGAGGAATTCAGACGCAAGCATTGCAGTTTCGCTTTACATAGACCACAAATAGATGATTTATATGTAAAAAGGACAGATTTAAAAGCATGATATGTCTGCTTTAAGGAATAGTAATGAATAGGTTATTTCCATTTTGTGTGCCAATAGAAGATCGGATAATAAAATTATATTATACTATATATTAAACTAATATTTATTTAGCCAAGACTCATTTATGTGGTTGAATGTAAATGGAACAATTTTAACAAGTCAGATGGCTATCTGATCAGAGAAGTGACCAGGTGTAAGAAGGCCCTATAATGACTGCTGGAATATAAAAAAATTAATTGTTAAATAATGTGAAATAAATATAGTAAAAATGACATTCTGAAATGTAACTCATGCAATGGTGAGAAAATTGGCAAAATAATGAAAAAGGAAATTTAAAAAAATGCTTCGGCTGATTGTTTCATTCTGGAACCATTAGTCTTATGTATAAAATTAATTCACGCACACATGATTCATATTTAACAAGCAGGTAATAAATTAAACTCTTTTTTTTGTAATCCATTACAATAGCCTTTCGTCTTTCTGGTGGTGCCAAACCCTGACAAAAGATAGTTGTAAGACCAGCATCAAATGGCTGAATCCACAAGGAACCGTTTTCTTTCTGTGTTTTTGAAGCTTTGATTGTGTTTACAGTTCGCAATATAACATGTGTTCATGTTTCATGCGTAAAAAAACCATGGTATTTTTAACGCAATTGACTTATCTCTTAGCGCTGTTTTTACTGTCCTCAAAACGGCTGTTGTATTCCTTGTTCTATGAAGTACCTCCTTCAGAAATACATAACAAACTCTGTTTGTGTAGTTGTTTAGTGTGTTTTTATTTGATAGGAGCTTAGCTTGCTGTTAGCTTAGCTGATGATTGACGTATAGACAGTATGCACGTGACGTCACCTTTGGCGAAAGTGACTGCAGTTACGCACACTTAGTGGCAAAAGACAGAGTGGCAGAATTGGTGTACAGTGTGTAATCAGCGAAAAACAGGGTGAAAACGCGTCTAAATGGGAAACAGCTGTTGTGCAATAGACTGTACTAACAGATTAACAAGAATTCAGAGCTATCGTTTTACAGACTGACAAAAAACACAGAAAGGAGAAGTAAATAGATTGTTCATGTCAACGTCCACAGACCACAGGTGGGTTGATAAGCTGCTAGGGTCACTATCAAGCAGAGGTTTTACTTTCTACTTAAAAGTTTTTTTTCCAGTATTTGTATTTTATCAGTGTATTTCTTTGGAAAACATACATTCCAAAGCATATTATGATAATTTGTACTCTATTACATTTCATAAATAATACATTTTTGTTTTACATTTTAATATTTAAAGGGATAGTTCACCCAATGTCATTGTTTACTCATGTTGTTTCAAACCTGTATACATTTTGTTGTTTTGATGAACACAAAGGAAGATATTTTTAGAAATGTTTGTAACCAAAGCATTCGTGGACCCCATTTACTTCCATAGTATTCTTTTTTCCTACTATGGAAGTGAACGGGGTCCAAAAAACAGTTTGGTTACAAATATTTCTCAAAATATCATCAGAACAAAGAAATGTATACAGGTTTGTAACAACATTAGGGTGAGTTAATGATGACAGAATTTTCATTTTTGGGTGAACTATCCCTTTAAGTACATTAACATACTTTTAATCAAGTAAAACTTACATTTTAATGCAATTAGGTATTAAATTTTAATATGCAATATTAGAGAATACGCAGTATGATTCTATGCTTTAGAATGTAGTGAAGTAAAATTTTTCCCAATACAAACATCCTAATAAAGCACAGATGCTTGGAAAATGTAACTAATGTAACTAAGTATTGTCCACCTCTCCTAACAAGTCTAACTAAATTTTATTTAAGCTGATAATAGTCAGTTTTACTGGCATTTTCGCAGTAGCCCCTATGAAAACCAGCCATTTTGTTGAACGTTTGCCACTCAACATACATCCCTGTGTGATAAGCAAACGCATTGTTGTCTCATTTACAGGCGCATATAACGTGCTTTTTAGTTGCCTCAAAATAGCAATGCACCTAAACCATAGACCGTAAAAAAATATGGACGTAGTGTCCATGACGTCAACCATTGGTTTTTGAAGATCGTTTTTGAAGCTTAAAGTGGGCGTTGCCTGCCGTAGCCATCTTGGTCACGGATCACCGCGAATCACTCGTGGAAAACCGAAAATGGGTAAAGAGGCGGGACATGAGTGAAGCTCAGGTGGCTGGATGCTGAAACCACGCCCGCCTAGCACGACTCTAATGACAGCAGTGGCTGTTCATCCCTCACTCAAGCGGCCACACCCTTAATTATGCAGAGGTTTAAGGCTTAACATAATTTAAACTGATGAGTTACAAAAAAATTCACCCCCCTCACAGTTGTCATGAAGAGCAAAATTAGCTGTATAGACCAAAAACACTTTTTGTACCAGGCTGTAAACATATTTTCTACTGTAAAGTTGGACATTTTTAACATTGGAGTCTATGGCAATTGACTCCCTTTTGGAGCAAGCCTCTAGCGACCAGTCGATGAATTGCAGTTTAAGTCACTTCCGTATTGGCTTCATTAGAGAGATCTTAAGGTTGCCCCTCGGCCTGAAAACACCTTGTTTTCAGACCAGAACGCCCATGGTTGCAAATGCATTTGCTTTTTAAACAACATGCTGCTAAATGCGAAAATGACCTTTAAAATTATTTCACACATGAATATAAAATTGCAATCTCAGAACAAAATGTACATAAGGTCAAATATTTACAGCAGATACCAAATTATGTAAGTCTGAACGCTCAGAGGGAGGTTAAGGGTGAGAGAATTTGAGTTGAAGAGATCTAAGGGGTTGAATGTATGTCAACAGCCCCACATGAGGGTCAAATGTAGATACATGGCACCAACCGAAATTTTATTGATTTACAATGTCTCTCCATAAACAAACTACAAACTGATTGTTTAACCTCTTGTCTTACTCCTTAGATCCTTGAAGACCCGAATAGTTAAACATTAGTTAACTGTCTCTGTTTGTGTCTGCAGATGTGAGTAACCCAGAATCAGATCAACTAAAGTCAGTGTCAGTAAAGGATGGAGATTTTGTTACTCTACTGGCTGATGATCGTGATATCAAGAAATATGATGTGATACAGTGGAGATTTCAAGGCAGTCCTATAGCTCATTTCAATAAATCAGCCAGTAAGATATCAGAAGATGAGAGATTCAGAGACAAACTGCAGCTGGATGTTCAGACTGGATCTCTTAAAATCAAGAACATCAGAACGGATCTCTCTGGACTTTATCAAGTAGATCTCACCAGCACCACCACCAGCAGCAGTTATACCATACATCAGACATTCAATGTTACTGTCAGTGGTGAGTAAATCAAATCTTTCAATATAATACAAGTCTTATTATGATTATAACTCCTTGAACAATTCTAATGTAAACTTTAAAAAGTAATGTACTGTTTAATATAATAAATAAAAATGGTAAATTCTAACCATTCTAACATTATGTACTAAATTTGATAAACTTTTGAGCGTACAGGTATTTTTCGCATCCTGTTTATTAAAGAGTATTGGTTACGCATACTGATTTTTACCTACTATATTGTATGAAATAGGTCTGCAGCATGATACACCGAAAATTTTTGGTATCTTGATAACGGTATATGCTAGGGGTGTAACGGTATGCACAAATCACAGTTCGGTGCGTTCCTCGATTTTGAGGCCACGGTTCGGTTCCTTTTCGGTACAGTGCGGGAAAAATACAAACATTAAACTGCAGGTTGTTAATTACTATAAACTTTTTTTTAGCAATTTGTTTACACATTTTTTTTAAACTTTTTATTAAAATATAATTAAACAAAATATATATAAAATAAAAAAGAATAATAAATAAAATACTGCTGCAAAGTTCTCCACTTAATAACATACTTTTTTACATTATTTTATAACAGTAGGTAACTCTTTTCTTAACCTTCTCTTAAACTTTTTCTACTAAAACCTTGCACTAAACTAACATATTCAATTCCTGAATAAATTTATGAACTATTAGCCTACATTTTTGCAACTGTTTTGGTTATGTACCATCTCTGTATAAAAATAATATAACTGCTCTATGTGTAACTGCATAGCATTGCAAGCACTGCAATCAACATGATGATATACTTCTTATACACTCATATTGAGACGAGGGAGTTGCATACATAGCCTTCTTTTATCTTTTGCACGTTTCTCCTAATCTTTGCTTGTGTCGTCAATGTAAGCTGTGACTTAAACGAACCCCTCCGCAGCTGAGTAACAGCTGAGTAAGCCCGGTTTACAGCTCTTCTCTGTCCCGACCAGATTATCTGATCGCATTGTGACAATGACAGGGCTCCAGACTGCTACCAAATGGTCGCATTTTGCCACCAAAATTTGAGAGTGTGCCACTGAATTTTACATCCAGTCGCACATGTGCGACCAGTAAATTTTATCTTTTTTTTGATGTGACACTGAATTTAAAACAGCACATTGTACTTTCTGCATCTATCATCAAAGTATTTATTAGTAATACAGTGTATTACTTAGTAGAAATGTGAATATTTGGTTAGCATGTTGATTTACGGTGTGTGCCCCTAAATTTTCTGGTTGCGCCCCTAAAATTTTCAGTTGGGGGCCACTGTGCTCCT
Organism: Misgurnus mizolepis; assembly: GCA_025389145.1. Classification (NCBI taxonomy): domain Eukaryota; kingdom Metazoa; phylum Chordata; class Actinopteri; order Cypriniformes; family Cobitidae; genus Misgurnus; species Misgurnus mizolepis. The sequence continues at coordinate 6,621,961 of JAIFKI010000021.1, forward strand.
AGTGAAAAAAGTTAGTCTGGAGCCCTGAATGATCTGCTTGACGTGATGTGCAGATGAAAAATCTGATCACGCATTCCTTATTCTCGCTGTCACAGAAAGCGCGTCTCATGATTGCGTAGCAACGAAAGATGCGTAACCTCTCACGCACTTTTGAAAGAACATAACAGCACGTTGACGTGCGTTTAACACACGCTTATAGATGTTGAGTCTTTTAGTTCAATTACTGCTCTTGTCAAAGAAAATTAGTGCACAATAAAGATATAAATATAGTTGTTACAGAAATATTAAAAGTGCAGTGAGTCAGTGTTTCTGTTGCAATGGCTCTTAGATAAACTGAACTTATCAATGTAGATAGTTAGATATTTGACATTTATAACTTCATACCCTAAAAAAAAAAGATTCATTGAATTTAATCAATTTTTTTAAGGTAAGTGGTTGCAATTAATTTATTTAAGCTACATTTAAACAAAAGTTTTATATTTTACTTTACTTTACTAATCTTTTTTGTTTAAATGTAGCTTAAATAAATTGATTGCAACCACTTACCTTAAAAAATGTATTAAATTTAGTGAATCATTTTTTTCAGTGTACTAGAGTTAAAGGAACACGCCCAGATTTTGGGAATTTAGCTAATTCAACGTATTCTCCAGAGTTAGATAAGTTCACACATACCTTTCTCATCTCTGTGTGTGCTGTAACTCTGTCTGACGCAGCCCCCGCTAGCTTAGCTTAGCACAAAGACTGCAAGTGAATGGCTCCAGCTAGCAAACTGATCCCAATAATTGACAAAATAACGCGAAAATGTTCCTATTTATTTGTTGTGGTTTGTATAGTCACACCGTGTACAAATAACAAGGTCATATGAGACACAGTCATCTTTTAACAGTATATATAATGGGAACTATATTCTCAGAAGGCGAAGCACTTCTACTGGGCGGAGTGATTTGCTCACAGCACCCAAGAAGCCCCCTGGTGAGGAGCAGAGAGTTTGGTCAAGTGCTTCGCCTTCTGAAAATATAGTTCTCAGTATGTATACTGTTAAAAGATGGCTGTGTCTCATATGACCTTGTTATTTGTACACGGTGTGACTATACAAATCACAACACATAAACAGGAAAATGTTTGCATTATTTTGTCACTTATTGGGAGCTGTTTGCAAGATGGAGCCATTCACTTTCAGTCTTTGTGCTAAGCTAGCGGGGGCTGCGTCAGACAGAGTTACAGGACGCACGGAGATGAAAAAGGTATGTATGGACTTATCTAACTGTGGGGGATACGCTGAATAAGCTAAATTCCCAAAATCTGGGCGTGTTCCTTTAAGCATTAGATATTAATTACTAGATATTAAGCAGTAAAGTTTTAAATGGGGTGTATTATATATCAGTAATCTCAGTTAATGATTATATTAAAATGATTGACAGTGTTATAATTGTTTAATCTCTGTGTTTAATACAGGTGAAGTAAAGTCAGTGTCAGTGATGAAGGGTGATCCTCTCATAATAAACACTGATGTTCCTGACATTAAGACCTATGATCGGATACTGTTCATCTTTGGATGTGATGACACGATTGCTGATGTAAATAGACATTTCCCAAACAAACAGTTCACTCTAGATGGGAAAGACAGAGACAGACTGAAGCTGAATGATCAGACTGGAGATCTCACAATCACAAAAATCAAAATTGAAGATGCTGGAGATTATGAACTGAAGATGAGCAGCAGTAGACGAACCATTCAGAGGAGATTCAGAGTTAATGTCAGTGGTGAGTAACTTTTGTCTTTCAGTATAATCAAGACTTTACATCAGATCTTATTTATATTAGAGCACTATTAACATTTCTACATTAAACACTTTTACACTGATATAACACGTTAAACATACAAAGGGTTTCCTAGTTAGTACCTAAGTTTCCAGTCACGGAAAACACTTGGAAAATAAAAGAAAGCTTATGTCCTGGAAAGTCTTGTTTTTCTGGATTTTTGAATATATTCTTCTTCTTTGTACAACATACAATACAATTTACATCTGGCCCAAAACAAAGACTAGTTTACATGCACACCAATAATGTGATTCATTCCAAAAATCAGAGTAAGGAATTAATCGCAGTAAGATGTTTATATTACTGGAGCTACAGTAACCTCTTCACTCTTGTTTATATTTAAATTTTTATTTTCTGATTATTGGCTAATAATTGTGCTTATTCACACACAGCCCAATGCAGAGAACAAATGATGAACTTCTATATACTTTCCACTGTTTTAATTGACTTATGTTAAATCACCAACACACTCTTATGTATGTATTTCGTTATACTGCAATTAAAAAATAAAAACGCTGTACGGCACCTGTATTAATATGAGTATACTTGCTGCGATTATGAGCTTAATTTCATTATTTTTATGGAAGTATATTGTGTTTTAGAGATCGACCGATATATCTGTTTTCCGATATTTTCCCCGATATTTGAGCATTTTCCGATGATCGGATATCGGTTTTGTAATATCGGATTGACCGATAAACGAGAGAATTGAGAATTGCGCGCCGGACGCATCCTGAGGAGAGGAGCTCACAGCAGCAGAAGCAGCGTGCACAGCACATATGACGGCGGAGTGATGCGACTTCATTAAAAGGACTTTGAGTATACTTACTTTGCATACGAGGCATTTATAACACATCTTATTTGTGCATTTATGTATGTTATGTTAAATAAGTTGATATATTAAAAGCAATGTATGCAGCTTGTCCAAAAATAGAGACGAACTCACAGAGTCACGCTGGCTGATCCATAAAATCCGGTCCCTATAACGACGTAGCTTTGCATGAATAAAACAGCCATGAATTAATTCTTTGTGGAATTAAAACCGCTAAATTAAATTCGTTTTTCTGTTATTTATGCTTATCATTAGCATCGTTAAATCACGTTCATATTGCTGTTCACTTACCGGGGTTGAAGGCTAAAGCACAGCCACATTTTTTAACAAGATTTACCCTAAGTTATATTAACATTTCCCAGATAGACATTATTTTGCTAAAATATCTATATAAATGTCTGTGGATATTAATTAATTATTTATTACATCCGCAAGCGGTCACAGTTTGATACAGTTAATGCGCGAGTAAATGCATAGATAAACAGCCATTTCATAACAACAAAATATTCATTATTCTGACATCAAATAACGTCACCAGTTAAGAAATTCAGTGATATATAAGCCGTTTTTATTGTTACTTTCCTGAATGTAGTATTGCAGTCAGTGATATTATTTGTAAAATCTCTTTGCTAACTACTTGTTGGACTGCTGAAGGCTACAGGTTGCTGGTCAAAACAACGATATTATATCCCAAAAAAGAGACTTAATCCACCTGTTTTACTCTATAAACTATGTATAACAAGCAGCCAACTCTGCTATACTTTTCTCTCTCTCCCGCTCCGTAACCTGGCAACCGGAGCGCGAACTTTGGATCAGTCCATTTCTGACGAAATGGTAGGGGTGTTTGGAATGGTCCATGTATTGGGAATATAGTTTCTACATGATTCATTAAATTAATATTATTCTTCACTCTTTCAGACCCCTCTATTTATGACTTTGTATGCAAAGAGGAAGTGATTGTGATGATGATGATTATTATTATTATTATTATAAGGGTTTGTTCAGTTCAGTAGTTTTGTAGTAATTATGTCAAAAACAGAAGTATAACAGTAAATAAAAATCGGTTCAGCATATCGGTTATCGGGCACATAAGCATCCAAATATTTGTTATCGGCATCGGTTTAAAAAAATGAGTATCGGTCGATCTCTAGTTTACATGAGGCAAAGTGTAATAACAATATTGCCAAAAGCCCACTATCATACACTCGCCGCAATGCAGCGCAAAGTGCAATCCAAATGTTTATTGCTAGTTTAAGCCAGTGGGGCAGAATTTGCTCATGCTGCCAGTACAAATTTAACCTCCTAAGACCCGAGCTTTGGTTTGGCTTGCATTTTAGATTTCTTCCAGCTATTTTGGGTTAGAAAAAAAAAAATATAATAACAGAATATTTTTCTTTGAACATAGCAGTGTAATTGTCCACGTTTGTGTACAACAGGTTCCAGTTACACAGAATTAACTATGGTGCAAATAACAAAAAACGTGATATCCATGTATGTGAACATCCAGGTCTTAGGAAGGGATAGGAATATATAGGAATTGCTGATAAAGCCAAGAAATTTCAGTGCATGAAGGAACGAGAACATGCAGAACTGTCTGTTTCACTGCGTGTGTATTGCTTCTGCTGCGTGCATCGCATCTCAATTTGCTGAACAACTGGGACTGATGCAAGTGCAATGATATAAGAGAAGAATTGAAATAATCATTCAAATAATATTAAAATAATAACACAATTTTATTCATTTTAATTGGCTTCACAAATAAACTGAGATGATTTGGCGGTTTGATGGTCTCTGGATGCATCATGTTGCAAATTAAAATAATTTTTATACATTTGACTTTAACACTTTTGACATGCGTCTTAACCTATAACTTTTTGTCAATTTTAAAGATTATTATAACTGGAATATTTTAACAGCCCCAAAAAGCTTGGGCCATGTAAATGCAAAGGGCAGCCTGTTGAATGCCTTGGTTCATGCAAGTAGATTCATACTAAGATAATGGTCCGTTTACTTAGTCATGAAGATTGAGATAGAAACAAAAAGATGATAGACAATGATAAACCAAACAAACTAAACAATGCTAAGTAAGAAAGTCATTTTTTTGCAGTGCATGTTATTATTTTGTAAACTTACATTTAAGAATCGATTCTTGACATTTGTGAATCTATTCAGAATCGGCCCACGTCTGAATCGCGATTCATCTAAGAATCAATTTTTTTGTCCCACCCCTACTTTTAAGAGACATAAGCCTTTTTAAAGAGATATATAATATCTCTTTGCAGAAGAAATATTTGTTGTGCTCATTTATTTGAGTTTCTATTAAAAATTGTTAACAGTTACAGTCATCAAAGAGCTTGCATATCTGCTAAAAAATTGTTGTTGTTGTAAAAAAAATTGGTATCGGTATAGGCACATCACGAAGATAATAAATCGGTATCGGCCGTAAAAATTGATTTGGAGCATCCCTAGTGGTAATGAGGGCTCGTTCATCCCAACAGCTAGCAGCCGCTAGCATTTGAAACCACAGTGAGTATTCCACTGCCGAAGATTATCACAAACAGGTGGAATTCAAAATACCTCTTCAAAGTGAAACAAGTCCTTGATGGAATATAGGGATGCTTTATACTGATGCCAGATGTATTCGGCACAGTGCAGTGATTCACCTGTGAGTAAATAGATAATGACACAAATCTTACTGCGATCTGTTGGGAAAAGGTTGGGTTGCATTTCAAAGGTCAATGAACATTGCAATATGAGACTACAGTAGCATTGTTTATTGCTGTGACTTGTGTGTGCGAGGAGGGGTGAAGTATATCTTGAAAAGACATGTCATTAGTAGATGTACACAAAATAGTTATTTATTTAACAGTCAATAACAGGAGAAACTTGTGAAAATGGTATTGTTCTGATGATAGTCCCAACAACACACACACTGTTCCAGTATAACAGATAGTCCCAAGTTCTTTCCTTGATTCCAACGAGGGTTTCACAGACAACGACGAGGTTAGTTAACATAGCTTGTATGGAAGCAGCTTGCATAAACAAGACTGGACGAAGTGTGTGTGTGATCTGTAACTTAAATAGTTATGTGGTGATGAATGGTGACCGCAATTAAAACTCAGGTGACAGTGATCGAGAAACAAACACCTATTAGCTTAGGTGCCTTTTTGTATGTAATGCAAGTGTCATACCGGACAAGCTTACTATTGTGACACAAGTATGTTTACAAGATATTATGTAAATGCTTTGTTAAAGAGAAATGTCTTTTAGTTTAGACCAGGGGCCTCGTTAGGGCATTTTTAGGGGGGCTTTAGGGATTGTAAAGGGATTCGTGATTGCTTCATTCCCCTTTAAATTTAATTTGAAAACAGCAGCAGGGCAGACTTTGGCTCTTTCCCCTCTGCGACTTTTGGCACATTTAGCCCATCTATGCAATACAGTGGAATACTCCAATAAGATGGCGGAGCTGGAGGGGTGTCCGAGGTGTCCAAATTTAATGCGCTAATTTCACTACCTCATATAATTATTTTTATGTTTATTGATGTGTTTATTTTGACGTGCTGCAGCACAACACATTGTTAAAAACAAATGTTAAGAAAATGTTTACGTACTTTGCAAGTTTTACACAACGATTTCATTGTAGTGTAATGGAAATTTATATCTTTACATCTTCAATGAAATATATGTTACGGATTGTAATAGAAATGTATTCTTTATGCATTTATTGTTTTTGTATTTGTATTCTTTATGCTTAAAGTAGTGACCTTATGATTTCTCTGTTATATCTGGCATGATATTTTTATTTGCTAAAACAGTATGCGTTGAGCCTTGTACAAGTAAATAAATCATCTCTGATGGACAGATCCTGGTATTAGTATTATTTTTCCACGACAGTAGGCTGGAAGAGGGTGTGCATAGTATTTGTCTTTTTGTGGACTAAATAAAGTCTGTGCTTAAAGACTGGGCTTCCTACCCAAAAATAGCGTGCGTGCACAGAGCTAAATGAGTTTATGTTCCCGACGTCTTTTAGGTTTTACGCACAAAAACACATTAACATCTCTTAAAATAGATATCTTGTTGAGTATAATCGTAAACAATTGATTATCTTAAACATTTTATTGTATTCGGTCTTATAGGCCTACCTGTTAAAGTCTCTGTCATTAAACTATAACTTTGTAAAGCCAAATTTATCTTAAATGGGCTCAAAAGTGTTTAAGGTGTATCATGGAGTTAGATTTTACAAAAGTTACTGCAGTTTACGTGAAATCTTTTGTTTCATAAACAGACAGTAAATCAGATGGGACATGGGAGAAATAAAAAAGGTTTAAAATTCATCCTTACATTATGTTTACGTGCCAGTAATCCAAACAGTCAGTGCAGTAGCCTATAGGAATATTTATCTAATGTGGGGTAATATGAAGTAATCGCCAATCATGCGATTCATTCATGCTTTTTTGTTGCTTTTTGCACATTGTCTTCTTTCATGGACTATGGATCCCGTAAAGTAGCCTTGGTCACCCCCTGGCAACCCCATTTATTTTAAGCTCTGCCATTCTTTGTATATAGACCTTAACCTTGCACTGTATAATATTTATTTATTTATTTATTTAAATGTATGCAGTATTTAACTGGTAACCAGTGTGTTAAGATGCCAAAATTGAGCTTATGTGGTCATATTTCTTAGATCGAGTAAGCACTCTTGCAGCGGCATTTTGCTGAAGCTTGTTTACCTGATTTGTGTGACATCACCAGAGTAACGAGTTACAATAGTCTATTCTAGAGGTCATAAAAGTGTGGATAATCAGACAAAATATGGCGTATTTTTGAGATATTTCTAAGATGGAAGAATACTGTGTGACAGGCGTTGGAGATAAAGATAGATTGCGGTAGAAAACCAATCACAGAGAAACTCACTGGAAAAAAAAATGAATAAATGATGACACAATAAACATTGCTTGGTGAACTGTATCTTTTAAAGAAAGTAATTTAAGTAATTTTCTGGAAAACTATTTCTTATATACATAAAATATTAAAAGTTCTAAAAGTATTTCTTAAAGGCGCTCTAAGCGAATAATGTGCGACGTCACTTCCTGTTGATGTTTGAACTGTTTTCAAACAGACAGAGCGTAGCTAACTCCTCCCCCTCCCCCTCCCTTCCGTGCTTTCATAAACGCGCCCAACCCCCACCCCCAAATCCTTCTTGTTGTTTATTGGCTGGAATACTTTGTTTAGTTTTGTGCTGGCTAGGTTTGGCCATTTGTTGATATTGCCGTTTGTGAAGCCTGGGCTGTCTACAGAGATCGCGTTTTTTTACAGTTTGATCAGCGGACAGGCAGCAAGCAGATAGTGAGGAGATGTTTCCGGTATGTAACAAAAAATGTTTTATGGTCTAAAACGCTTCAATTCGCTTAGAGCACCTTTAAAGTTTTTTTTATTAATTTGTTTGTGATCTGTGTGAACGTGTCTATGTGATACTTTGCAGCTTTGTTACTTTGTCTTAAATTATCACATGACAAATTATACAACACATCCGGTTAACATAACAATCATTCAGTCATTACACCTGATGTTAGAGGTTTTTATTATTGACTTTAAATAGAATCAGTTTAACATTTATTCAGTTTAAATCATATCTGCTGATGGTTTCTGATGTTTGTTTATGATCAGATTAACAGATTGAGTTACAGTACTGATTGTGTGTTTTTATCATTACAGAGCCAGGTCTGTCTCCAGGTGCTGTAGCAGGACTATCTGTTTTCTTCCTTCTGTTTATTGCTGCTGCTGCTGCTGCTGGTGTGATTTTCTATCGCCGTAAGATCGCTGAATTATTGGGTAAGAATCATCTACAGCTGATACAGATACAGATCTTTATTCTGTTTTATTACACGGCTCTCAGGAATGCTTGATTCTGATTGGTCAGTTGAGACATTTGCAGGTTCGTTCTTTTCAAATAATAACCGCTCCAAAGTAATAACGCATAGCCGGTACTACTTGTACGAGTAAAATCGCTCCGCGCCAATAAAGATCAATAAAGATTACTGTTTGGCGCCATCTTGTGACAAACACTGGACAACCACGACAAGACACAGACAGCTTACTGAGACTGAACTTGACAAAATAGAGCATGTCAGCTACGAAGCCAACACACAAAAAAATACAGAATGGGCATTAAAACTTCTCAAAGACTGGCTAAAAGAGAAAAAATGGAGACAGACAAGTATGAAGCAGAGGATCTTAATAAGGTATTACGATCATTTTATGCATCTGTGCAAAGTTTCGCGGAAGGATAAAAATGTTAATCTAAAACAAATATGCCAATAAAATGTTTCAAATTCATATTCATGTCCAGTTTTTTTTCTTATGTGACAAGTAGCCGTGTAATAAGTGGGATAATGTAGAGGCAGCTGGTAGTTATCGGGAAATAAGCCCCTTCAGTGTGATACAAGACCCTCAGCTTCGCGTCGGGTCCTGATCACACTGTCGGGGCTTATTTCCCGATAACTACCGGCTGCCTCTACATTATCCCTTACATAATACACATTGAATTTAAAGGTGTAAACATGTTTGTACATTTAGTTTAGCCCTGCATGGGCCTCAAATCTAGGCCCTGGCACAATACCCTTAAACCCTAGCCCTGTCCCTAGCCCTGTCTGACAGCTTATTAGATTTTTTTATCCTCCCTATTTAACTGTCTGTACTACTGATGCAGCCAATAAAACAGTTCAGTTTTGTTTTAGATAGCAAAGTCGTTACTTATTATTTTTTTATTAGGTTCATTTTACTAATTATTTACAGCATTATTTCAATTTTCTTCAAAATTAAATTATAAAAACTAATAATATTGACAAAGCGTATGTTGTTTGAAGATAGGAAGTATAATACTAAAAAAACTATTTTCATTATTTTTATAGAATGTATAGTCAGGTCACTCTACAGAGATTATGTAGTTTATGAGAAGATTAAAAATGTTCGTCAGTTATCAAATGATATGACGACACAAAACACAATAATAAAATAATATTGTGTTATTACATGTTACATATTGTATTTATGTTCTTCTAAACGCACACTAAACACTTCTGACACTCAATTCCAAAAGACATTGATTTAATGATCATCACAAAACTGATCAGATTTATGCATAAGACTGATGACTCTACCAGCTTGGTGTTAGATGAGATTAGAGGTCAGGTTAACCGTAAAGTTTCTGTCTTTGACAAATTTTTTGAGGAGTGACGGAAAAATCTAAAACCATTCATTGACAGATTACACTGAGGGTAATTTGTTGTATCTTGTAAATGTAGTTGCCAGCCCAGTCCAGTTAATTTGAGCTGCACAGACAGATCTATGTAAAGTTCTACCAGGAATCACAGGTTTCACACGGTGCTTTGATGTCATACGTTGGTAGATCTGTGCAGTGCTGCTGAAGTTTAACACACTGATAAAAGATCTCTAAGAGAGATCTTCAGAACAAAGATCAAGAAGTCATCTGTCTGAGGTAAAGACATGAAATCTAATGACAATACAGTCTATACGCTACCTCTGGATGAGATGTATTTGTCAGGAATGCAAATATGGGATCCAGTGGTGAGTTAACAAGGTATTTATTAGGAATACTTGGATAAGGCAGCGATATCAGACATATAATGGCATATAATCCAAGATAAATTGAGCAGGAGAGCAGGCTGTGAATGTCTCCCTAATTAACTCACCAACAAGCTAATGAGTTAAATCAGGTGTTTTATATAGGGAGACATGTAAAACACCCTGGGTGGGGTGCCATGTAGGACTGGGTTGGGAAACTGTCAGGTTTAAAATACTTATGAACCTTAACAAAAATAAGACACACTCAGACCACAAATGGGGTACTATAATTCTCTGCAGGGAGAACCCAGATTGAGATGTCTCATCAGGAAACATTCAACTGTCTCTCGATCTGAGCCTCTCTGCGGACTGTATTTATTTAGGTTTTAATCACTGGTTATCGGTTCATTTTGAAGGTTGAACCTCACAGACCTTCACAATGGTAACAACATCACACATTTTTCTAAGTCTAGAAGAATAGGATTGAATACATTCTACCAAAACAGAGATAGTAACTTGATGATGTAGCTTGAATATGCAGTAATCAAAGGTCGTATGATAACAAGGGAACATTCTACCCACTATTTCACCTTGGCAATTAGATTAATATGATTCTAAGCAAATGATTATACATTCCTAAATCTAAGCCAAGGAATATACATTCTTAAATGGTAACATAATATATTAGAAAATGTAATAAGAAATACATTTTCTCCAACATTCCCACCTGTTTATCATTTATAATGGCTTTTACTTCGGGTTCTAACCCGTTACCTTCTTAGGCACTTTAGGATTAAACCGTCATGAATAGACAAAAATAAAATTCTACACAGTATTATCATAGGCTTTAGTAGTTTTCGGACAAAAAATTTGTAGTCTTCTCCGTCTGCAATATTACCCATAAAATATGCATCAGTGAGTACAGATTGAATCATTTTCTTTGTCATTCTTGACACACATTGTATCACACAAGTCAAACACATGCATATCAGCAAAAGAGCAGATAGTATTGGAACGAATATTTTCAACAGTCTTTCCCACCAAGACCCTCCAAACAACCATTGCGTCATATCCTCAGTTGTAACATAGTCTTTTTCCATGGCGTCGCACAACTTTGTGAGATTGTTGATGGCCTGTTCAATAATTGCCCCGTCGGCATCATTCGCAGGAATGAAACTGCAACAACTTGCCCCTATAATCTGGCAGACACCTCCGAGGGAGGCGGTCAACTGGTCAAGCACCATATGGTCTTGAAGTTCCATCATACGTAGGGCTGTCAGTTCCACACGAATGCCTTGCAATGCAGCTCGAGTAGAATTAACAAACTGTTCAAACCGATAATCAAAAGTCTCCATTCGTAGCATGAGCTTTCCAGTCCCCAACCAAGGGAACAAGGCAAGGCTCACTTTTTGTCCGTTTGTCCATAGCTTGTGGTCATTGGGGACGTCCGTTCCCCATATGGAATCCTGTTTTGCAAAAATGTCTCTCTTACCGCGATGTTGAACTTCTGTAGCAGTAATGACAAATGAATGGTCTGTAGGCCGTACCGGGGCACATCTTCCTGTCCACCCGACCGGAAGATTATGGTATATGGTCAGTCCACATAACCAGACGAAGTTGGTTTGGGAATTAGTCCCCATGGCGTCGGGTGCGGTGAAATAATCGGTACATGTGCTTCCTTTCCTAGCCTCAGACTCGTTGAAATGTCCTTTTCGGTTTGTTGTACAAGGGGTGTACATGATGTGGCAGTTCTGCTCCGGAACTCTTCCAAGGTAGCCGTTGACAACACCCAATGTTATAGTGTTTTCATAACAGATGAACTTTGTTCTTGGTGAAACATGAATGGGACCATACATTCTAACACTTACATTTTCTGGCAGGATCTTAAGGTTCTTAAAAGTCAGTATATTTAAATCCACTGGTTGTGGCAGGCGATACTTTAAAGTGGCGTTCAGAAGTACTGGTGTATATGCAGATGTCAGACACTCAGGAAACAAGTCGTTGGTATTCAATACCGGTTCTTGTTCCACATGCGGATTCGTTCCTGACTTGGGCATCTTTGAACAAACGTAGCAGTTTGTGTGGTTTCCACTCCGTGCGACGTACTTCGCATAACGATACCACATGTTGATCTCGTAGGTGTTCTGGTAGTTTTCATTCTGTTGATCCATTCCTCTTTCTTGACTACTCCATTCTCCTCCGTTTCTCCTTGTTCTTTCGTTGTTTGTCTTCGTCCCAACAGGGTCTACCTCACACACCAGCACGATTGCCAGGATTACGATGAACATCTTCAAACTGTCAGCCATTTCTCTTCTGCTCTGTAGGCTCCTAAAAGGGCGGAAAAGGGATCAGTTGGTTTCTTCACTAGGTTTGAGATGGCCAGCTAATCTGAGTAGGGCTGTGACGGTCATTATATAACCGTGAGACTGACGGTTATAGTTGAACACCGTCATTAGAACTCTATAACCGGCAAAACCGTGTTATTAAAATATTTAAAAAACATTTTTTATCATAAAGAATTTTTAAATACTAATTAAAAACAATTGTTAACAGTCTGTGTTATACGCCCCACCATGTTCTCACGCAGTGAAAAATACAGAGCGGAGCAGACACTGACAACGCGCTGACATACAGGACAGACCAGGTTACTTTTCGGTTACTTTTGAGATTAAACATATTAAACAAAGTCTCACCTTTCAAATCATCTCTTCCTTCTAGTTAATTTATAGCATCAAATAAACATGAATGACCATAAGAAGGAATGTTGATTTAACTGCGGAAAGGCGTCAGTACACTCCTCTTTTCAAGTTCAAATCCTCCCATGCTAATCTACTAACTCTCCTGAAAGCACATTCACTGCTTGTCTTGCTGTTATTTTTAAATAAACGTAGAGTAAGTAGCTAATCAGTGTCTTGTTTATTCAAACGCCGGTGTCATGAGCAATTCGGTCCCCCCGGGCAATTCGGTCCCACATTCTGGTCCATGTAATGACAGATATAGACACAATTAAATCTGTTTCTCTGAAGATTATTAAAATAGATGAGAGAGGATTCATTTATGCTGAGCAGAGAGTGACAGCGCAGTCTTCTGTCAACAGTGTGTTTTTAAATATTTCACTGCTTTCTGTTAAATTGCTTAAAGTCATTACTGTTAAAAACACACTTGGCATCACATTCATGATTTTATGGTAAAATGACACTTTCGCGTCAATCCACAAGCATTTAAACGAGCAAAACGCCCCCCACAGACGGTTATGTTACGAACCGTCACATTTGACTCATGTCATAACCGTCATCACCAATTCTGAAACCGGCACACCCCTAAATCTGAGTATCTCTATACGATACACAGCCTACTAAAAAGGCTGCCCCCCTTTGTAGCCTAGTCTTCCCCACTATTCCGCATCCAGGGGTGAGCTTTCCAGAGCTTTGAATTTCTTGATGTGGCTGAGATGTATCCACGAGGGTCTTTCTGCAATCTTCACTGCTGTAGGTGTGGTAATGAAGATCTGATAGGGACCATCCCACTTCGGGCTGGACCAGGTTTTTCGTTTGATGACTTTAATGAATACGTAGTCACCTGGTTTCACAGCCGCTTCCTGTAACACAGAGAAAGGAGGAGATTTGGGCAGTATGTTTGCTTGTATCACTTCTTGTTCAGAGAAAATTGCTTTCAAATAGTCACTAAAATGTTGTTCTTCTTCTGCTTTTTTCAAAGGTGACGTTAACAAAGGCAGTCTGAACTGTCTTCCATACAATATTTCAAATGGGGTGGGTCCTTTTACAGTTGGTGTTATTCTGCTGTATAATTTAACTAAATCAATACATTCTGGCCAAGGTCTTTTGGTGTCTTTCATAATTTTTCTTAATTTATTTTTAATCGACTGGTTCGATCTCTCGACCAATCCAGCGCTTTGTGGATGGTATGCACAGTGATTTTTTTAAGGTTATGTACAAGTTTTTTGCCATGTATGTAATTACTTCATTTACAAAATGGGGTCCATTGTCACTATATATTTTTTCTGGTATGCCATAATTTGGGATGATGTTTTTGCAAAGGGCTTTAGCTACAGTTAAAGCGTCTGCCTTTGCGGAGGGAACTATTTCGATCCAACGCGAAAAAACATCTATCAGAACTAGACAATATTTGTATGGACCACTCTGGTTTAATTCGATGAAGTCCATGCAAATATTCTGAAAGGGGTATTCTGGATCTGGAAATTTACCTCTCGTTATTCTGATGTTTCCCTGTGCATTATGTTTTATGCAAATGGTACATGCCTTACAAAATTTTTTTGAGTAAGAATTGAATCCATAGGCAATGAAATGCTGTTCTATTAGCTTAACCATCCCCACTGTTGAGACATGACAATGTCCATGACTCAAAATCGCTGCTGCTCTAAACAGTGCTTTGGGTAAAATGGGTTTGTTTTGTATGCACCAGAGGTCATTCTCTGATTTAGTGGCACCTTGAGTCTGCCAAAAATCTTGTTCTTTCTGTGGGGCTGTGTTTTGTACATCTTTAAGGACTTCATGGTCTAACATTTGTTTTTCAACATAGATATCAGTTATACCATGAAGACCTGTGGCTGCCTGTTTCGCCGTTTCATCTGCTTTTCGATTTCCCACAGAATTCTCATCTTTGCCTTTGGTGTGAGCTTTACATTTGCATATAGCTATTTTCTGTGGTTGGTGTATCACATCCAATAGTTGTTGTAAAAGTGATGCGTGTGTTACGGGTTTTCCCGTTGAGGTTTTCATGCCTCGTCTTTCCCATTGTTTTGCAAAACAAAAAATAGTAGAAAAAGCATATTGGCTATCTGTAAATACAGTTAACGATTGGCCTTTGGCCAGTTGACATGCTCTGGTCAATGCTATTATTTCAGCCGCTTGTGTTGAGTGTGTGTTGGGCAACTGTTTTGCCTCTATGACTTGGTCTTTACTGACTACTGCGTATCCTGTAATAGTCTTTCCAGTGTTATCTTTAGAACATGAACCATCTACGAACCAAACCTGTCCTTCATTTAAAGGGGTGTCTTGTAAATCTGGTCTGGGCAAAACCAGTTGATCAGTTTGTTCAGTACAACTATGAGGTTCCCCATCGTTTTTGTTGGGCAACAACGTAGCTGGGTTTAATGTATTACACCTCTGTATAACGATGTGTGGCTGAGAAATCAACACTGTTATGCATGATAAATGACGTGCAGGTGATAGAAACTGCATCTTGGTTTGTAACAACAGAATGTCTACAGCATGTGGCACCAAAAGCGTCAGAGGATGAAATAAAATGATTTCAGCCGACGCCTCTACTGCCAGTGCCGCAGCACAAACTGCCTTCACACATGGGGGTAGGGCTGATGCTACCATATCTAATTTCTTAGAATAAAATGCTACTGGTTTTAACTTTGTGCCATGTTCCTGTAAAAGTACAGAAGCCATGCAATCATTTCTACAGTCAACAGTTTGTATGAAGGGTTTGCTGTAATTAGGTAAGGCCAATACTGCTTCTGAAGTCCATTCAACTTTGTCAGTTAATGTCATTGTTTTACCATAAATTAAATCTAGCATGGGCTGGGTTTTTTCTGCATAGCATGGTATCCATGCTCTACAGTAGTTGCATAATCCTAAAAAAGACATTACTTGTTGTTTTGTTTTGGGCTTTGGGGCATTTAAAATAGCTTCTTTTCTCTGGGTTTGTATCATTTTCCCTTCAGCTGTTAATGTGTGACCCAGATAGTTTACTTTCGGTTTCACCCACTGAAGCTTCTGTTTTTTGACCTTGTTGCCTGTTTTGGCCAGATATTGTAGCAAGGCTATTGAATCAGCTCTACACTGTTCTTCTGTTTCAGAAGCTACAAGGATGTCGTCCACATATATTAAAATTTGACTTTCACACGGTGGATGAAATTCAGCTAAACAACTGCTAATTGCTTGTGAATATATTGTCTGGCTCTCAGAAAAACCCTGCGGGATTGTATTGTAGGTATATGTTTTTCCCTGAAAAGTGAAAGCAAACCAAAACTGAGAATCTCTATGTATTGGAATAGAGAAAAAAGCATTACTGATGTCTATTACTGTAAATACTTTGCTGTTTGGGTTTAATTGATTTAAAAGAGTGTGGGGGTCGGGGACTAGAGGTGCTCTAGTTTGCACTGCTTGATTAATGGCTCTTAAATCTTGTACCATTCGCCATTCGTTTGTATTGGCTTTTCTAACAGGAAAAATAGGGGTGTTACAAGGTGAATCAGTGCATTCCCTAATCACTTTTGCTTTTAATAAATCTTTTATTACTGGTGTTATTCCTTTAATAGCATCAGGTTTCAAGGGGTGTGATAGAGTGAATCACTCTGAAGGGGATAATACTGGTCTGACAGTTTCCTTTGACAGTGCTCCGGTCAGAGAGAAGGGCACGGAGAAATCATTCATCCAGAAACTTTATTATTGAAGTTTTAAGTACAGGCATTGATGTACGAATGAGTACATATGTAGTTACGTTGTAGGTGTGTGGGGATGTATACATGTGTATGTGTGTGGTCTACAAAAGAAACAAAGAATAAAAATATTATTAATCACAATGTACAAAGTATAATGAAATGTACAAAAGGTATACAGTTATATCCAATACAATAATAAACATTGAATCAGAATACTGAAATATAATTGTTAAGTCAAATAACCTAGAAAGAGCCATAAACAACTAATATACAGGCATTCAAAGGGTAATAAAGCAAAGTACTAAAGGGATTTGGTGGTCTTTGCCTCCCTCTAGTGGAAGCGGATGCAACTGCACCCCATGCGCTCATTATGTAATGGCGCGAGACCAAGACGTGCTGAACTACACACTAATTGCGTCTAACAGTGACACAGATCTTAAATACGATTTAGCATTAAGACAAAGGGTACAAGTGGTGAAATATAGCACTCATGAATACAGCATAAAGCTGACATAATGTAAAGGAAATAATTTCCAGTCTAACAATGGCTTATAACAGTCACATGATATCTATTAACTAAAGAAATACATGCAAAAGTATTAAACCATACGCATAATATACTTAACAGAAAAACGGGTGAAAGTAAACAATATCTAAACAAGCCCTATAGCAATTATTTGCATATTAGTGCGGAATAAAACTTACTTTCATTTAGATTACGCACACGAGTGCAACCATCCCACAGAATGCAGAGTCGTGAATGAAGATGTGACGCGCTCGGAACGGAAGTGATATTAACGCAATTTCAAAATAAAAGACTTTCTGACATAGCCGCCCCCAAATTTAGCAATAAATTTGAATCCCAGAGGAAAGTCTACTTAGTCAGCGTCATCCCAGGCTGGCAACCGCACAAGACGCACGACTGGCCGTAGGTAGGTCTGTCCCTTGACCTTAACTTCAGCTGCCCGGACTCGTCCATCCGAACCAGAACAAATCTTCACCACTCTTCCAATGGGCCACTGAGCTCTGGGTAGCTGCGAATCAACCACCATCACCACCTGGCCAACAGTCAGATTGTCTGTGTCCTTGTTCCACTTCGACCGCTTCTGAAGGTCCGGAAGATGACGACGGATAAAGTTGGACCAAAAATGGTCCGCCAGGATCTGGCTGTGGCGCCATCTTCTTCGGCTGAGAAGGTCACTAGATGCATAGACAGCCTGTGGGAGTGATGCGTCGCGGCGTCCCATCAACAGCAGATTCGGTGTGACGGGGTCTGGATCTGCAGCATCGGAGGAGATGTACCCAAGCGGTTTAGCATTAAGTATTCCCTCCACTTCTATCAGCACAGTCTGCAGCACAGGTTCGGCGACGGTATGGTCCTGAAGGATGACTTGAAGGGCTGACTTAATCGACTTGATCCCTCGTTCCCACGTCCCCCCAAAGTGTGGAGACCCAGGGGGGTTGAAACGGAACTCAATTTGCTGTTTGGCTAGCTGTTCTTGAAGAGGAACTTCTAAAGCGGCAAAACTAGCTTGCAGCTCTGCAGCTCCACCTCGGAAGTTGGTTCCTCTGTCAGACAGGATCTCAAATGGTTTGCCGCGGCGGGCGATGAAACGACGGAGAGCCATCAGGAAAGCATCAGTGTCTATGCTCTCCAGTAGGTCAAGATGCACACAGCTTGTGGTCATGCACTTGAAAATCAAACCCCACCGCTTCTCTGTACGCCGGCCCACCTTGACATTGTAGGGGCCGAAACAATCAACCCCAGTCGACCAGAAAGGTGGCTTGTATAGGCGGAGTCTGGCAGGGGGTAAGTCTGCCATCTGAGGGACTACTGGAGTAGCACGCCATTTCTGACATTCAACACAGCCGTGCTGATGACGCTTGATGGACTCTCTTCCCCTGAGGATCCAATATCTTCTCCTCATTTCGGCGAAAACCCGTTCGGGCCCAGGATGTAGCAGTTCACTGTCATACTTCTTAATGAGCAGCTTCGTGACATGAGATTTAGGATCGAGGATGATAGGATGTATCGTATCCGGGTCAAGATCTTCTGCTCTGCGTAGTCTACCTCCCACTCTCATTAGGCCAACAGTTTCATCATACTCTGGAGTAGGCATGAGCAGGCGACTCTGTCTCGAGATTGGCTTACCAGTAGAAAGAGTTTCCACCTCTTCAGGGAAGGACTCCCTCTGGGCTTGTCTGAGGACATGTAGCTCTGCTGCTTGGACATCAGCGGCTGTCATAGTGGGGCTCTTCTGGTCATTAGCCGCCCCGTGAAGGCTCTCATGGGTAGCCTTAAGAAGACTGTCCCAGTCATCTATATCAGACCTGAGTGTTGTGGTCGGAGAGCAGGTGATGGCTCCACAGAACATTATTCTCCGAAGTTCATCCTCGTCAGCTTCTTGAGCTTCTACTAACTGGAACACTGGCCAGGAGTCTGGATGTTGCCGAAGGAATGGTGGACCCTGGTTCCACCGGTTCGGCTGGCTGAGATCGAGCAAGGGTTTGCCGCGAGTAAGGTCATCGGCTGGATTGTCAGTGGTGCTAACATACCGCCAAGTTGAGTTCTCAGTAAGTTCTTGAATTTCAGAGACTCTAGTACCTACAAAGACCTTGTAGCGACACGAGTCCGAATTGAGCCACGTTAAGACTGTCATCGCATCGGTCCAAAGAGTGACTTGCTGGGAATGGAGTGACAGTTCTGTCATAATGACTTTAGCCATCTGAGCCCCGGCTAAAGTGGCACACAATTCGAGGCGTGGCATAGATAGTTGTTTGCGAGGGCTTACTCGTGACCGAGCCATCAGGAATGCAATGTGGACTTCACCTTGATTATCTTGGGTGCGGAGGTAAGCGACGGACCCGTAGGCTCTTTCAGAGGCGTCGCAAAAGATATGTGCCTCTCGTCTGGATGACCCAGAGTCTGCTACGGATGGGACATAGCATCGGGGTATTTCCACTTGTGAAAGATGAACTAGTTCCCTCTCCCATTGTGTCCAGATATCCAGCAGAGCCTCTGGTCTGATTGTTTCATCCCAGCCAACTCCCACTTTCCACAGGTCTTGGATCAGGATCTTCGCTCGTGTGGTAAATGGGATTAGATACCCTAGGGGATCATATTGTGTTGCCATTACTTTGTAGACATTCCTCAGAGTTGGCTGTGAATACTCTACTGGTCTGTGGCGGTACCCAAGGCGATCGGTAAGGCAGTTCCAGCGGAGGCCTAAGGCTGGCTCTTCGGGATCTTGTCTAGGCTGAGAGAGCCACAACTCAGTGCTTGCTGCTTTCGCTTCCGATGGAAGATGATCCACAACTGTGGGGATGTTACTCGCCCACTGCCTGATGTCGAAGCCTCCAGTTGAGAGCATTTTACGCATCCTGTCGATAAGGGTCTTGGCTTCATCAGCGTTGGTGACACTGGTCAAACAATTATCGACGTAGAAGGCAGTCTCCACAAGATGTAGGATGTCCTCATGACCGCTGCTGTTATCCTTCACATGCCGCTGAAGGGCGTATGTGGCACAACAGGGACTGCACGTCGTCCCGAATGGCAGAACCTGCCACTCATACACTGTTGGTTCCTCCTCCTTCTTCATACTTCTCCAGAGAAAACGGAGAAGGGGCTTGTCTTCTGGTACCAGGCGAACCTGATGAAACATCGATTTGATGTCACCACTGATAGCCACACTGTGTTCTCGGAACCGGAGAAGTACACCGAGGAGAGTAGGACCTAAAGTCGGACCGGGCAACAGTTGGCTGTTAAGACTTTGACCGTTGTGCTGGTAAGAACAGTTGTAGACAATCCTCGCCTTTCCGTTGTGGTGAACAACGTGGTGCGGCAGATACCAGGACTCTGTGGAGCTGTCTACGGTGTCGGAAGGTAGAGGTTTGACATAGCCCAACTGTTCAAGCTTCTGTATTTCTTGACAGTAGGTGATGGCTAGAGCAGTGTCTTTAGCTAGACGGCGTTCTGTACTCCGTAGCTGTGGGAGCAATGTGTACTTTGGAGTCCAGAGTGTAAGGCTAGCTTTGCGCCTCAATAATGGAGTAGCATACCTTGTTACTCCATCCACTTCTACTTTGACGGTGCGCTGTTCCAGCAATTCTAGGGCCTGCTGATCTTCTTTGGAGCGGATCACAGTCCTAGTGTTGGCATAAGGGTTTATGTCAACTTCCCACAGCCGTTCAACGTGCCGCTGCAGCTCTGAATTAGGGGACATGGTGAAGTAGCAGTGAGAGTGCTCATCAGTAAGGTTGAGGTTGGCTGGGCCTTGCAATGTCCAACCAAGGGCAGTACGCACAGCTACAGGACTCCCAGGAGGACCTGTTCTGACCGGTTGTTTGGGAAGCAGCAGATGTGGAAAGTCAGATCCTATCAGCAGAAGCGGCTGGACCTTTTCAACATTTGGCAGAGGAAGACCTTGCAGATGGGGGTATCTGCGCATGAGTGACTTGACAGGATATCTATGCTCAGACAAGCTTAGCTCACCAGCAGTGAAGGCATGAAAAATGTGGTACCTTTGTTTAGGAGAATGAGCTGGGGAGATATCGAAAGAGACAGATGCTCCTTGTAGATGGATCACTTCATGGCGGACAGTACGCAAAGGCAAATTTTCAGGCTCTTTAGTCAAATGGAGGTGCCGGACTGCTGAGGGAAGGATGAGGGTTCTTTCTGATCCGTCGTCTAGAATAGCGAAACCTTCCAGAGAATGCTCGGCATTGTACAGGTGCACCTTAACTAGCTTCAACATGACTCGTTGCGGACGACTAGGACGATCAACATATATGGTGTCGGGAGCAGCACTGACCATTAACACTTTCTTAGCGTCTTGAGAACACACTTCGTGGAGCACGGTCAAATGTTGCTGTTTGCACACTTGGCAAGGTTTCTTGAGAGTACATGCCTCAGGTTTATGGGTCCTGCCACACCGCCAACAGCCTCTGTCTTTAATCCAGGCAGAAATCTCTGATGTAGTGAGCGTTTTGAATTTGGGACATAAGCTGAGGTAATGCTCACGGGTGTCACAGTATGGGCAGTAAGGCTTTACACTGGGTTTACCTTTAGATGACTTTGTGCTGTGAGCAGAATCTGGAGGGGCTACCTTAGCTTGGCTCTCAGTGTTGTAAAACACGTTAGATGAAGGACCCTGGGATTTCCTCTGACCCTTAACTGGCTTAGGCTGATCTTGGAACATCAGAGCTGCTCGAGACGAAATGCGCTTTGCTTGTGACTTTAACTGAAGCCAAACAGATAAGTCTTCAAGCGTGTAGGTCTGATCAGTGCCAGTCCTCAGGATGCCTCGATTTATGCTGTATTCCACAAACGCGTCTCGATAGTTAATAGGCAGTTTGCTGAGCAGTCTATCGACGTGGGATCCGCATCGTAGTTCGTAGCCATTCTCACCCTCGAGGGAGCGGAGCATGCCAACTAGACTTTGTACTGATAGGGCAAAGTTGTCGAATGCTTCTGGATCTCCAGATCTGACTTGAGGTGAGTTTAAGATGGCACCTAGCTCGCTCTGCACAAGCTGGCGCGATTGCCCATACTTATCTTGGAGAGCTTGGAGGGCTGCAGTGTACGGTTTTGGGTGGTACATGTAAGCTTGGGCTAGCTTGTAGGCGCTTGGCAGTTTCAAGTGATCGAGGAGGACTTGATATTTGAACTGTTCTGTAAGGTGAGCATGTGTATCGAGCAAATTGTCCAAAGCCATCTTAAGCAGTGCAAAGTCTGACTCTTTCCCTGAGGCGAAGTGAGGTAGAGTAGGTCTAGGAAGCCCATAAGAGGTGGCAACTAGGAGCTCCATAAGATCTGTATCCGGCGCTGCCCTGTGATCTGTAAGCGCTGTGTCCTGTCGTGAAGAAAGTGGCCTTGCGGGGTAAGGATCTGACAGCGTTTTATCAGCTGCATCACGTGAAGTAACATCTCTCACAGCTGGTCTGGGAGCTGACTGTGAAGCCGGGTTGATGGTTACAGGAGGAGGATGCATTGTAATATATGTAGGCTGTGACTGGGCAATTACACTAGTAGTAGTATAAGCAGGCTGAACTGATGTAAGACTGGTCAAAACAGGTGGACTAATGACAACACTGGAGACTGATGGTAAAACATGATTAGATGGAGTAGAATGGAGCAGTCCATGTACACCTTGTGAGTGGAATAGGGAAGGATTAAATTCTGATGAAGACCTTGGGTTGTACTCACATTCACTGAGGGGTTTGGAGGATCGGGAACTCTCAATTCCTTCGTCCTCTTTCATGAAAGACGTAATAAGAACTGCTTGCGCCAATTCTATCTCTTTCTCTTTCAGTCGCCGTTGCAACATCTGATGCCTGGTGATAGCCTCTTTACTCTTGTATGCCCTCTCTGCTTTCTCCTCCAGTCGACGTCTCTGCCGTTCTTGTTCTCTGAGGAGATCCTCCTTCTCATTGAGGGCTTCTCTGGCTTCTTTGTCTAGAAGAGTACACTGCTCATCCACTAGCGTCTGCTCCATAATCTGCCGCTGCACTTCTGCTAATTCCATACGCTTGACCTGCTCCTCCAATATGGCATTCTGTAACTCTGATAGACCGTCTGCAACGGACCTCTTGGTTGATGAAGCAACACTGGCTTGAGATCTCGGTCTGCTACGATGGCTACGATGAGAAGATGTCACGGATCGATTCGACTCAGCTCTCACAAATGGCAGTGAAAGTGGATCAGGGTTCGGGATGTTATGAGCTGAGGCTGCCGCTCCGAGTTCCTCAGCTTCAGTGGAAGGTATTGCTGTAACTCTTGGTTTGTACCCAACTTCAAAGTTTGCAAGTGATGCTGGTAAATGTATCTCCCGCTGGGGTCGAGAACGCACTGCTGGATCTGCAGATGGTTGTCCTGGCTCCATATTGTCTCCAGAAAGCTGTCAGATCCGGCTCGAAGGACCATGTGATAGAGTGAATCACTCTGAAGGGGATAATACTGGTCTGACAGTTTCCTTTGACAGTGCTCCGGTCAGAGAGAAGGGCACGGAGAAATCATTCATCCAGAAACTTTATTATTGAAGTTTTAAGTACAGGCGTTGATGTACGAATGAGTACATATGTAGTTACGTTGTAGGTGTGTGGGGATGTATACATGTGTATGTGTGTGGTCTACAAAAGAAACAAAGAATAAAAATATTATTAATCACAATGTACAAAGTATAATGAAATGTACAAAAGGTATACAGTTATATCCAATACAATAATAAACATTGAATCAGAATACTGAAATATAATTGTTAAGTCAAATAACCTAGAAAGAGCCATAAACAACTAATATACAGGCATTCAAAGGGTAATAAAGCAAAGTACTAAAGGGATTTGGTGGTCTTTGCCTCCCTCTAGTGGAAGCGGATGCAACTGCACCCCATGCGCTCATTATGTAATGGCGCGAGACCAAGACGTGCTGAACTACACACTAATTGCGTCTAACAGTGACACAGATCTTAAATACGATTTAGCATTAAGACAAAGGGTACAAGTGGTGAAATATAGCACTCATGAATACAGCATAAAGCTGACATAATGTAAAGGAAATAATTTCCAGTCTAACAATGGCTTATAACAGTCACATGATATCTATTAACTAAAGAAATACATGCAAAAGTATTAAACCATACGCATAATATACTTAACAGAAAAACGGGTGAAAGTAAACAATATCTAAACAAGCCCTATAGCAATTATTTGCATATTAGTGCGGAATAAAACTTACTTTCATTTAGATTACGCACACGAGTGCAACCATCCCACAGAATGCAGAGTCGTGAATGAAGATGTGACGCGCTCGGAACGGAAGTGATATTAACGCAATTTCAAAATAAAAGACTTTCTGACAAGGGGTATTGTCTTATACGGGGTCTCCAGTCAGAATTTGCTTTAATTACTACAGGTAGGGCAGTGGTTAATCTCCCTACGTCAGTTGCACTTTTTGTCCACAAGGTGTCAGGGACTTGCTGCAAATCTGCCTCATCCCGTTCTGTCAACATCACTCATACACTCATCACCTTATCTTGATGCAGTGCTGGTTGTACCTCTATGAGCTTTAACATCTCATTTCTATACAACTTTAATGATGCACTATAACACTGTCCAAGGGTACCAGTAGGTACTAGGGGTGTCCTCGACTAAGGATTTACATATTCGAATCAGAATTGTCGAATCTTTCCATAGTCGACCGATAGTCGAATCATATGTTTGTCTGCATGGGTTGGGAGGGGGCCAGACCAGGTAAAAATTGTTAACTTTTATTTTCTTTCACAAGCAGCACACATAAACAACTTTCTGTTAAAGTGACCAAAACTGTCTTTCAAGTGATGAACGAAGACAAAACTGACGATGCATTTATATATTTATTTTTTTAAGGTAAAATATATAAGGCAACATTTGTTTATTTATTCCTCATAACATTTTAAAGCCAAGATCTACAGAACATCACACAAAAGTACATTTTGATAACTAAACCTAAAAAAATAACAAAGGTGATTCTGCCTTGGAAACCTCGGCTAATTCAGTGTTTTTATTTAATTTGGAGATATAGCGCGTCAAAGCAGTCATGACCAAAAAAAAAACGACAAATGAGAAATGACAAATAATTTGTGATTGTGACTGTAAATGATAAAAACTAATCTTTATTTACAATTCATTAAACGTTAATTTATAACATGAAAAACACTGAAATTAATGATTTTATAGACGCGTTATTATTTAGCACAGAAATACCTGTTTGCTTGCTCTGACTTTGATCCTCTCTGTATTCACTTTAGATACAGAAAGACCGGATGATATTATTTATTTCAGGAATCTCTTTGCTATCATTTAAAAGTGAACACCAACCATAATATTAAATCACAAGAAAGACATTCGTCTCAGGCAGAAATAGGTTCGGTGCAGATAGTTACGAAAATTAACCATGGTTTTACTACAGTTAAAACCAAAAAACCATGGTTACTGTAGTAAAACCATGGTAACCTCAAAATAACCATGGTTTTGACAACCATGGTTTTCAAAAACCATAGTTATACCATGGTTAGTGTAGTAAAACCATGGTTTTGCTCATAGTAATCAATTCACCAAAAAACCATGGTTACTACACTTTAACCACAATAAAACCATGGTTAATTTTCGTAAGGGGTTTCATCACCGAAATTTAAAATAACGGCTTACCTGTTTTGTAGTTTAACTTTTGACAAGATAACCAAAATGTATGATAAATACATTTTAAAAACGTATACCCGTCGAAAAACATCCGTTTTTTAATGTTTAGTTTGATGAACTCCTAAATATGAGACGCAGAGCACCTAGCCTGTTCGGCTAAATTACATGCGCAAGCATGGCCACCACGCAGTAGCGCAACATTGATACAACGAAAGCTATCCAAAATGTACAGACTTAAATTAGATCAGAATTTACGTTTATAATAGATACATTTTTTTTATAAAATAAGGTCAGAAGTAACAAGGTGCAGAACAAATATGCAAAATGCCTCAAGTGCACAGAAACAAAACATAAGCCAAATAGTTAAATCAAATCAGATAACCCAGAGTGATTTATAAATAAAATAAAATACATTATTGAAAGAATAGAAAACTATAGCCATAATATAATTGCCAGCTTTGTCTTTTAAATGTAGAAACAAAGAGGCAATGTTTTATTAACTAAGAAACCTCCGTGTAGCCCGGTCACAGGGGTTGTTGGATTTATTAACGCATTTTAAAAATATTTATTGAAAGCTGTTACTTCACATATTATTTGCAGCATTATAATAATATGCTGTATATTAATATATTGTGAGAAAGCTGTTATATGTTAAATCAGATAATGTGTGAACCCATATACGGCTAAAATTGAATGATCCTCATTTCATAACACATCTGCGACGATTCGACTGTGAGATTGGTAGTGGAATCAGGCTTCTCCTATCGATGCATCGAATCTTCGACTATTCGGGGTCACCCCTAGTAGGTACCCAATCATATGTGGTTTCAGCCTGTTCTACCACACCAGCTAACATTTGCCATTTCATTCTGCATGGTTTTGCTATCGACATGTGAGGTTTTGATGGTATTTTATACAAATTCTGAGCTCCCACAGATAACAAAACTTTTATCACGGCGAGGGATTCATAATCTGTATAAACACACTGTAGCTGTACATCTTGCCTTTCTAGGTTATTTAACAGAGTCCAATACTCATTATCAATCATACCCTCACTATCATACCACATGGTGACATGTAACTGATCAGGGGTCATTACGTCTTCTGCGGCAGTCATGTGATACATCACTTTCTGCAGAAGACTTTGTGCTGTCTGTTGGTTTATTACATCAAGGGTGTAATAATAGTTTAGCTGTGATTTGTCATATGTATCTTTCACTGTAATGGAGGCAAAAATTGCTTGCATGCCTCCTCTTGTAGGGACTAGGCTAATCCCTAGTCTCGACATTAAATCTCTTCCCAACAGATTCACTGGGCATTGTGGTGATATTACTGCAGGGGCATAAATGTCTTTGTTGTTTTTACTGTCTCTGAAATGAAGACTTTTTGATATAATCTTCCTCTGTAATTGTCCATTAGCAGATCTTACTAAAATGCTATTCATAGATGCTGTTAAAGATGGAACTGAATCTCTTAACACAGTTTTACATGCTCCTGAGTCACAAAAGTGATTTTTTTGTCCATTTACCACTAATTCAACCTCAGGCCTAAAATCCATTGAGCTCAGCTGCTGCACAATCAATGATCGGTTCATTTAGTCATGCCAAATCTGGGGCCCTCTGGTAAACATTATTGTCTGGGGGAGGAGGTAAAATTGCTCCTGTCCCTCTGGGCTCT
Organism: Misgurnus mizolepis; assembly: GCA_025389145.1. Taxonomy (NCBI): domain Eukaryota; kingdom Metazoa; phylum Chordata; class Actinopteri; order Cypriniformes; family Cobitidae; genus Misgurnus; species Misgurnus mizolepis. The sequence goes on from JAIFKI010000021.1 coordinate 6,649,482, forward strand.
TGACAGTCTCTCGCCCAGTGTCCTAAACCCCATTCACACAGACCTCTGGTCCCAGAAAATACCCGTAAAATTGCCAGACAAGCGTCTGTGTGAACAAAAACTCATTCCGTTAATCTTCTGGGATCGTTGCCGGAAAGAGGACCTAGTAAGATACACGGGTAACCCTCTGTGTGAACAAGAAGCCGCAAGAATGCAGTAATGGGCGTGTCAAAACACAAGTTATGGTTCAGCTCCGTACAACGAGATAACATACATATAAACATTCACCACGAGAAATGTTGCTAGATGTAAACTAGATTGAGGCAGTTATCAGGAAATGATGAGACGCATAAACAATGACGCACGTGCCGTAGTGAGGACGCGCGTGTCATGGCAACATGAAGTTGGTTCAACTCTTTAAAATGAGGGATTTACAACATTCACTACGAGAAATGTCAGCATACTAGACTGAAGCAGATATCAGGTAAGTTAGCTCGTTACTTACTGCGTTGAAACGGAGATCATTCAGCAGCATAAAAGAATATCGCGTCACATGCTCATTTGAGCTATAATAAACGAAAATACCCGCGCGTCATCCCAACAAGATATATCGTTCAGCTCCTCAAAATGCGGGTTTTAAATGCATATAAACAATCACGATGAGAAATGTCTGAAAACTGTATCAAAGCAGAAATCAGGGAGCTTGTCAAATATCCACTCTGAAGCTGAGATCATTCACCAGCATAGAACTGTGCGTTCACGCGCTCCTTTGTAGTCTTATAAACAAAAATGCACGCGCGTTGTTTCTGGAGAGAGAAATAATATATAATATGCAAACTTCAGACGCTGCGTAGAAGAGAGGGCGGGACTTTCAATAGGTCACGTGTCTTTCCGGGACCGTCACATGCCGGGTAAACTTGGCAGTGTGAATGAAAAAAATCTAACTATTCCGGAAAAATCCAGGATGCATTTTACGTGTATTTCACAGAATTTCTGTGTGAAAAGGGCTCTACTCTACCACATTGCCAACATGTATCGTCTCTTTCTGATCTGTATTGTCTTTGAAATTGCCCTCTACCCCTAGCTCTGCCTCTTCCCCTTCCTCGGGGGTTTCCACGACCTCTTTGGGGTCCTTGGTAAAAGGCATCACTCAAAAGGGTCTCAGACATATACACAGTGACTGATTTTTTTATGACTTTTTATTATGCGAGACTTTCTCTGCATGTCTAGCCCAATTTTTCAGCTCATTTAGGTTAGCTGTGTCAAAGGTCACGAAATGTTTTCGAATGAAACCAGATATCTCGGACCTGTAACCTTGCATAAGAGCATTTTTTAGTTGCTGCTGATACGGATCTTCATCATCCGGTTTAATGCCGCTGTGCACTTTGAACTCTTTCTCAAAACGTACAGCAAAATCATCAACTGACTCATTATCTTTCTGTTTTACATTGCCAAAGCACCATAATTTGCTTTTCTCTTAAATGTAGTTCTCATGCGTTCATATACAGGGGTCAAAAGATTCTCAAGGTTCGCATCATTATGAGCTATTACATCTCCATTTGCACTTCTCCCTGTGAAATCTCCTCTGACTTTACCCCAGTCAATTTTTAATGCAGCATGTAAAGCTTGCACCATCTCATGGCCATTCAGATAATATGTATTTCTCATCTGTTTTACTTGCTGAATAAACTCTTCTATGTCTTCTTTGTAAGGGGGTAACATTTCTACAGATCCTTGGCATTCAATAGCAGTCCTGTAAACTAAGACATGTTGGGGTTGGTCTGCACCTATATTGGGATTTGCTACTTGAATCATAGGATAAGCTTCTGTCTCGGGTTCGACAGAACTGCTTGTTTTTGCCTTTGACCTAGTAAGGGGTGGACTAGGAAGATTGGGGTTTGTAATGATTATTTCATCAAGTGTCTTAATTGGTGCATTAAGTGCTTATCTGGCAGGGTCATACAGTCCATGGTATGGGGGAGGACCGGTTTGGGCAGTGGTATAGGCAGTGATAGGGGTGTGACGGTCATTATATAACCGTGAGACCGACAGTTATAGTTGAACACCGTCATTAGAACTCTATAACCGCCAAAACCGTGTTATTAAAATATTTTTTAAAACATTTTTTATCATAAAGAATTTTTAAATAATAACTAAAAACAACTGTTAACAGTCTGTGTTACACGCGCCCCTCACGTTCTCACGCAGTGAAAAATACAGAGCGGAGCAGACACTGACAACTCGCTGACATACAGGACAGACCAGGTTACTTTTCGGTTACTTTTGAGATTAAACATATTAAACAAAGTCTCGCCTTTCAAATCATCTGTTCCTTCTAGTTAATTTATAGCATCAAATAAACATGAATGACCATGAGAAGGAATGTTGTTTTAACCGCGGAAAGGCGTCAGTACACTCCGCTTTTCAAGTTCAAATCCTCCCATGCTAATCTACTAACTCTCTTGAACGCACATTCACTGCTAGTTGTCTTGCTGTTCATTTTAAATAAACATAGAGCAAGTAGCCAATCAGTTTCTAGTTTATTCAAACGCCGGGTGAGCACTGTGCAGCGCGTCTGCGGAGAGCGTTTGCTGCGCGTGGCCATTGTGCTTTTACACCGGCTGCATTTAATAACAATCTCAAGTTCACATTACTTTCTTTTACCTGCATTTATGAGCAAAACCTCTTCAATACGCTTTTAATCCACATTGTTTTCGTGCTGTTTTGGTCCGTGTAATGACAGATATAGACACAAATACAGACATAAAAAGCCCAATGCACAAATCTCTTTCTCTGAAGATTATTAAAATAGATGATAGATAGAGGATTAATTTATGCTGGGCAGAGAGTGACAGCGCAGTCTTCTGGCAACAGTGTGTTTTTTTAAATATTTCATTGCTTTCTGTTAAATTGTTCAAAGTTATTACTGTTTAAAACACACTTGGCATCACATTCATGATTTTATGGTAAAATGACACTTTCCCCTCAATCCACGAGCATTTAAACGAGCAAAACGCCCCCCACCGACGGTTATGTGACGAACCGTCACATTTGACTCACGTCATAACCGTCATCACCAATTCTGAAACCGGCACACCCCTAGGCAGTGATATCAGGGGCTGCTACAGGGACATTAGAGGCTGCTATGGGAACTACAGGAACTATTTCTGGGCTTTCGTTTTGTGGCAGGGGAAGTAAAGGAGGGGCAGGTACGGGAGGGGTTGGCCTTGCTCCTAGAGTAGTTTCGTTATCTTCCTGTCTACACACAGCCAATATCTCTCCCTCTTTCTTCTTCCTATCCTCTCTTTTCTGCCTTCCTTGTTGTCTTCTCATACTTTCATCATACCATTCTCTTGCAATCACTATTTCTTTCTCTGCCTTCTTTCTTCTCTTTCCTGTTTTGAAAGCTGCTTTCATTTCTTACTTCTGCACCAGTGACCTACATTCATCTACATTCAATTTCCCTGACCACTGATATTTCTTTTTCCATTTCTTAGCATACTTCACATTTTCACTTTCTTTACCACACATATACTTCTCATCTCCTTCTAAATCCTAAACACAAACACTACTACAATTTCCCATCTTTAGAAACAAAAAATTCAACAACAAAAATTCAACAAATTCTTTCCTTTTTTTTTCTATTTCTTCAACTTTTCTTTCCCCGGGGAATTCTAAACACCACCTGTTTAGAATTGTTTACAAAGTGTGCTTACTTCAGCGTTTAATTGATTGGTTGTTTTGAACCTTCAGGGTTTCTCTCGCTGTCGCTGTTTCAGTGCACCGGGTAAATTTACAGTATATATATATATATATAATATAATATAATATAATATAATATAATATAATATAATATAATATAATATATACACCAATATAATATAATATATACACCAATATAATACAATATAATATAATATATACACCAATATAATACAATATAATATAATATATACACCAATATAATACAATATAATATAATATATACACCAATATAATACAATATAATATAATATATACACCAATATAATACAATATAATATAATATATACACCAATATAATACAATATAATACAATTGCTTCAGCACATCAAACACAAAACCCGCATAATATACAAAGCATACACAGAATAAATTTTTGGTTTATACACGAATATAGTAAACTTTTTAGGGCAATCCTTCAGGATCCCCTATTCAGCTACTGGGGGACTCGAACCCACTCAATTCAACTGTCCAACAGATATTGGGGACTCGAACCCACAATTCTGTTCTTGGGCGACACTGTAGGGTCTTAGTTACCTATATTGGACTCAAACCAATTCAGCTGTCCCCTTTTCTTATGGTAAATATCAATTTAAATTACCAATCAGAAACTCACCCGATTCACTCCGTCTGAGTTGTCTTCTTAGCTTCGGATTCCGTCAATCCCGAGATCACCAGCTGAGGAGACCTAAATGCCGGCCTGGCGAGGAATTCTCACCACCCAGGACTTTCTTTGAATTCCTAGAACTCGGCCGTCGACGGGCTTCGGCGTGTCTCCTCCACTGTTAATCACTGGATGTGTTGGAATCTGGCTCGAAGGACCAATATGTCAGGTTTAAAATACTTATGAACCTTAACAAAAATAAGACACACTCAGACCACAAATGGGGTAGTATAATTCTCTGCAGGGAGAACCCAGATTGAGATGTCTCAACAGGAAACATTCAACTGTCTCTCGATCTGAGCCTCTCTGCGGACTGTATTTATTTAGGTTTTAATCACTGGTTATCGGTTCATTCCGAAGGTTGAACCTCACAGACCTTCACAATGGTAACAACATCACACATTTTTCTAAGTCTAGAAGAATAGGATTGAATACATTCTACCAAAACAGAGATAGTAACTTGATGATGTAGCTTGAATATGCAGTAATCAAAGGTTGTATGATAACAAGGGAACATTCTACCCACTATTTCACCTTGGCAATTAGATTAATATGATTCTAAGCAAATGATTATACATTCCTAAATCTAAGACAAGGAATATACATTCTTAAATGGTAACATAATATATTAGAAAATGTAATAAGAAATACATTTTCTCCAACAGAAACACTGCTCTAAAGTAATCAAACTCACCGGGACGGTAGTGCAGGTGACAGACGGGAGAGACTGTACTCCCAGGGCAATGATGGAGATGGGAGACCACCTGTTAATAACCTCCTTGGTACTAATAGGCTTTGCCTTTTACCAGGCACTGAGCGGCAATATGTCATTCTAAGATACAAACAAAGCCAGTGGGCTCTTCTCTGCTCAGGATAAATGAGCACTACCCACCTGTATAGGTTCTGGTTCAAAGGAGGCACTGGCTGAATCATTAAATGAGGAGCATGAATGACTGTTTTCCTCATGAATGGAGAAATGTTAGGCACACATTAATGTTAGGCAGTAATTCACATTAATCACGTGTCAATCAGATCATCCAGAGAGATGGGAAATTCCAGAGCGTAGAACTCATTCTGGATATGATTGGCCAGTCCATGCCCGAACATATCCCACTGAGCCTCCACATTCCAATGGCACTCCGCCGCTTAAGTACGAAACTCAATAGAATAGTTTGTGACTGGCCTGGTGTTTGATACACATAATAGATGTATACTTGTATTTCAAATTATTTATTTAGAGATTAAATAAATAATTTAGAGATTAAATAAATAAAAAATAAATAATCTTAGAGGTTGAGATTATGTTAAGTTCATTTAGGAGAATCTAATATAGTGTTTATAAAGAGTTAAAAATACATTTAACTTATTACATTATCAGAATTATAAATAACTTATAATTTATCAGTAATTTATGTTCTGTTTCTGTGTCATTGACTGTGATCAAGCGATACAGTGAGGAAAAAGTATTTGACACATCAGCATTTTTATCAGTATGGTCATGTGTTCAATACTTATTCCCCATGTAATTTCACTTTATTTATTATGACTCAACTTGTATACTTAAATGTCCTGATTTCTTTTTATGAATTCAATATTTGTCTTGATGGCTACATCTGGTGGAAATTGTGTCAATAGCCCACTTAGAAATTCCCTTACTGATAAAAATGCTGATGTGTCAAATACTTATTTTCCCTGCTGTATGTTGTTATGTTTACTATTTAAAAATGTTTTTAATGTATGTCTTGGGTTTTGGGTACCAAAAATAGCTTGTACTTACAAGGCCTGATCACATTGCCTTGGTTCCCTTACATGGTAACTCAATGCTGCGTCGTAAAAAGATAACATGGGGAAGAATGCCACAGCGTTTGCACATCTTAATAATCTGTAAAACTAGCCTGTCTTAAAGTATAGTATAGGCGAATACGTGGCGAATGATGATATCATGAGTGAGACCGAATCGGAAGGTATATTACATATTCATGTAGATTATACTTTATTACTTTCTATTGGGATTAAAACAAACTTCTTCAATGTCAAGCCCATTTTACTGAACGAGCACTTATAGCTAACCCCCCGTTTTCTCTTGATTGACGAGATAGCTTGTCAATGGCGGCGAAAGCGTTAAAAGAAAAAGAAAACTCTACCTTGATACATATCATTATCATGATATAAAATGAACCCTATTGTGATATAAGATTTTGGTCATATCGCCCACCCCTAATTGGATTTATGAAATTAATATAAATGTTCAATAAATCAAAGTATTGGGTTATGGTGACACATTACTAGTGGTTTTCACACGTATAGTAGACCTTTTTTGTCTGTGGGTAATGATTGACTTTTTCATTGGCTACCCACCACGAGTATATTTAAGATCTCTGGGAAATACTGCTTACTGTTATACTATTGGCTAGACCACGGACGCAAAGGTCAACATAGCGGCTACAAGCAAAGAGTGGAAAATACATTTGGCAGTAGTAGAGACAAGCGAGGAAAACTACAGTACAACTGAAAACGTTTTTTTAGCCTGAATTAGATTTAATTACATCAGAAGAATGTGTATTACCTGTTTATTTCAGTATCTTAATTACATATCTAAATTACTAAAAAAGCAAATAGAAATAGCATTTCACTAGGAAGACATATCGCAAGACATATTGTTATTGCAACATCCAACAGTAAAATCAGTAGTATATTTTCTTAATATCATGCAGCCCTACCCATGATGTAAGCGCACAGTTAAACCCTAGCCGCGACCTTGTCTGTATTCTGTATTCTGATTAATTCTAGAAATGTTTCATGGGTGTTGATTATTTTTCTGTAAAACACACACATAACCTGTCAAATGTGTTAAAATAACCACTAGAGCAGGGGTGTAAAATCCATTTAATCTGAGGGCCGGATCGTAAAAAATGTCCCCTTATGAGCGCCAAACATTATCATGCTGACATTACCCATACAAACTAAGATACAACTAGGCCACAAACTGCTCATAAGTAAAGAATTTAATTTACTTAATTGAATAAGTCCCCTTTAATGAACATATACACAGTAATAAATAAAACCATTAAATTTTCTTTGCAAATATACATTTTGAACACTAATGAGTACAGTCATTTAGCTAAAGCAAGTGTATAATTTTGATTTTAACATTGGTGGGGATGTAAATAATGTTATTATCTTAATCTTAGGTGTCGTTTATTAATTTTACATGTCAAAAACAACAAATATAAAATAGGCATATTTTATTTGTATTTTATTTTGTACTTTTTTGTGATGCCAATGAAGATTCTGACTGGGCAAATACAATACTGCACCATCAGATTTCCTCCCAATTTGCTCCAGCAGAAAAAAATATAAAACATTATACTTATTCAACAGCCATCACAAAAAAACACAAACCAAAAATAATAATTAATAACTACTGTAGTTAGCAATTATTTTATTTTTGGTGCTTTCTTTAGTTAAACTACATGCAGACAGCTCAGTGTGCACTATAGTGTTACAACTTGTTTGCAACTCCTCAGGTTAATATGGGATTGCCATGAAAAACACTGTCCCTGAATCATTATGTGTCCTGTATTGTGTGCATAAAACTGTTAATATAAGAATGTTTTTTCCTCACTCATTTACCGGTAGCCTGCATGCATAATCATTCACATCATGTCAGACTGGCGCTTTGTTTCAAACGAATGGAGCTTACTTCACGTTTAGCAAGTAAAGACAAACCAATCATAAAGTGACGGAGGTTGGGGGGCGGGACTGAGAAAAGGAAAGCCAATACTATTAGCGATTAATCTCATTTAGTGATTCTTGTATAAATTCATGTTAAATAAAATAATTAATAAGTAAAAAACACATGAAACAGACGGACATCAAGATCTTTTGAAGAAAATTATTGTTGACATTCAGTGTTGTTACCTGAATATTGGTATATGTTCCTAGCTTGCGTTTTCTATTCAAAGCAGCTTTTATGGCGACAAGATTTCATTGTTATTTAAATATCTTGACTGATTCATCAGTCTTTTCTTTTTTGGTAGTTCTATTTATAGTTTCATATTTATACCTGCTTGCATCACATTGTGATAATTAATGATAAACATACCACTCATCTGCTGACTTGACAGAAAGAAACGTCCTTTCTTCCTGAAATGTCCGCTCGTCATGTTTAACTGTTTGTTTATTTTTTCTAAATGTTCAAGATCGAATGGGCCATAATGAAATAACACTAAGTAACATTGGCTGATACAAACTCTCACCTGACAATGGCATAAACGCCCTGACTTTTTCTGGCTGACTGACCACGTTTTTGGTTAAAAAAAGAACAGTGATGCTGCTGTAACCGTTTCAGGAATGCTGGAATCCTGTCAGTGCGCTGCTGGACTAGCTGTCTCGTGCTAGATGCGGAGATCACATGTTTGGCGCGCAGTGCGTCCTGGGAATTGTAGTGCAATGCTGCGCATTCTGAATTGAAGCAGGCCAATATTAATTAGAAACTAATATCATTGCGCGGGCCGGATGAAAATGTGCCACGGGCCTGATTTGGCTCGCGGGCCTTGTATTTGACACATGTGCACTAGAGCAATGTTTGTGGTAACCATGGTATGAGAGGAATAATTGAGTCCTTTGAATTATTTGAAAAAATGCACACCTGCGGTGTAACTTCACTTCAGGTTGTGCCGCATTACCATCTTAGGTGTGCATTATTTTTTAATATTTTAAAGTGAATGGCACATGACTGGAGATAACCTCTTCACCCCCCAATACTTACAGTTTTAATTTTCTGATTATTCACACATAGCCCAATGCAGAGTACAAATGATGAACTAACATATACTGTCCTGTTTTAATTTATATACGGTAAATGACAAACAAGTTCTTATGCACACATTTCATTATTCTGCGCCGTGATGAAGACAGAAATATTATGACTGTCGTGTTATTTGAGCTGTTTCTGGATGAAGGCAGACTGCACACAACTTGGCCTGTGACAATTGTCATAACCACCGCACAAGCGTGATGGTGTGCACGTCACAAACTATAAAAAAATATGAAGTACAATGTAGCCCAGCAGATGACTTCAAGTTTGTGTGAATGCAAACGTTAAGCAGAGTTTGTGCGCTATTTGCAAGGAGAGGCAAATGATATCAGTGATGACCCGCTGGATTGGGGATGGAACAATGAGACAAGATATTGGTCGTTTCTCAATTCGAAGGCTGCAGCCTCCGGGGGAAGCATTTGTAAACTGAATGTCATCAAAGACTTATTTCAGAATATTAACAATTATAAAGTTGAATATTATTCTTTGTTAATGGTAAATTGTTGTAATATGCTTATGACTTGCAAATGTAATGCTTAGTTTACTGAAATAAACCAGGCTTGATGTGATATGTATCCTGCATATGCGGCCTCTGGAGGGTACAGCCTTCGGATTGAGAAATGGCCGTTCTCTCTTGGTCACTCAATGTTGCGAAAAAGTATCAATATGCGCTACCAGTACACCACAAGAACGTGTTTTCAAAAATGTTCCTCACTTGTTGTTTTTACGGATCGGCATGGCTCGACCACCCACCGAAATGGTCAAGCGCATATGCTCATCTGCTTCACATTTCACATCTAAAAAAATCGTGACTGCGCCGCTTTCCTCCTTTTCAAAGTAACCTAAGCATTGCTTGACATTGTGACGAGCACCCACCGGCGAAAAAAGAAACCGGTGCCTATGAACACACACGTTTGTTAGAAACATATATCTGATTCTTGTTTACATTTTTATATTTCAAAATATATTTATGCATTATATGTAAGCCTTAAAGCCTATATGCATCAATGCGCACGTGCACATACACGCATGCATGTGTGCACATGCACACACACACATATTATAACCACCACAGTGAATAAGTGCATTACCACTGTGGTGGTAAAATACGTTATGAAAATCACCTGAATTGATTTCATTTCTGTCTTTCTGTTTCTGTCTGCTGCTGTTACAGTTAAAATAGAGCGACTGCAAGTGGACGAGGGAGAATCTGTTGATCTGAAGACTGAAGTTAAAAACATACAGAGAGATGATGTGATAGAGTGGAGATTTGGAGATAAAGAAACTCTCATAGCTGAAATCAATCCTGCCAACAATATCTCCAGTACATATGATGATTATTATGGTCTATTCAGAGATAAACTGAAGCTGAATCATCAGACTGGAGATCTCAACATCAATGACTTCAGAGAGGAACACACTGGAGTTTATAAACTGAAGATCATCAGTGGTGGAAAAACATCATACAAGAGATTCAGAGTGGTTGTCATAGGTGAGTAACTCAAATCTTTCAGTGTAATAATGATTTTATTATCATTTGTACAACTAATTCAATGTGTCTTTAAAGATTTTAACTATAATACTTAGAAATTATGTTAATTCTAATTCTAAAAGAGAACTTTATTGTCAGTTGCCTATCATTTCAGATAAACATTTTTACTGCATTGCTTTAAAATCTGTAACAAACAAGGCCTAGAGAACTAATAAATTAGTAGCCTAGAGAACATTCTCAATTCACCCTTGTAGAGCAAACGTATTAAAAATAAATAGTAAATAAATTCAAAACAAAATATAGCTGCAAGCAGCGATGACGGGCCCTTGCACGTTTGTTTTTTATTGCTGTACGGTGCCTCTCAGAAAACAATGCCTGGTGGGCAAGTGCATCAAGTGGGTAAATATCGGTGAACTATTTTATGTCGTTACAGACCCGTTTGGGGACTGCAGGTAGAAATAACGCCACATTTTAGATGAATGGGGGCGCTAGTAAGCCACTCAAGAAACACTCCTTTGGCTGACTTTTTTGTCCACACTCAACAGCTGACAAGTCTGATGTGTTTGCCAAATTTTAAGTTACTCTAAGCATGCCAAGAGCCCTAAATATGCCTAAAATAAAAGTACAATTTGACGCGATGCCATGGCAACAACGTTTGAGATATCAAAAATCTGTTTGCAATTTAGCATCTCCAATGTCTCTACATCATGTTGGCCAAGTCTGGTCTCAATCGCATGAAATCCTAGGGATAGTATTAAAAAGTTTACCGCATGCAACCACAAAATATCCACCTTTTTGACTAACACACTTCCTGGCGCCTGTTGGTGGTGCTATGCCCAAGACCCACAATTGGCACATCAATGTGATCGGAATCCTTGGCCAAACATACACCCCGCGTGTCATCACAATAAAAAATTATTTAGACGAAAGGGGGGCGCTAGAGAGCCACTACTGAGCCACACCCGTGTCTGAGCTTTAGGCCACGGTTAACGTCTGACCAGGGGTGCCGTTAGGTTGAATGTTCAGAGTATGCCAGGCATATGGGCCCATGAGTACACTAGGGGGCCCCAACGTCATCACTTTTCTGTTTTTTTTATTGTTTTTGGAATGAGGCTGCAATTGTACGCGATAGATATGTGGTGTATTTACCGTTTGATGGGGATGTGAAGACGCCTCGCGCTGTTGACCAGAGCGCGTCCTCATAGAAAATACACATATCTCTGTTAACCTGTAGTTAGTGACCTGGTGTCACTACGAGATCGGGACGGAAATGGGCAGCTGACACATCAGTGGCGCAAGCTGAGAGAGCATTGAAGCTGAAGGACATCATCGGGAACCCATGCATAGGGAGGCAAGGTCTCGGATCCACCCACTTCCAGCAGTGGGGAAAAGCAGACCCAAGGCAGAGGAGGGACATGATCCAAGCCGAGGTCCGACTCTTCCATCACCAACAAACCTCCACAGATGGGGAATGAGGGAGGACCCATTGTGTAGGTTATGCAGAGGGAGGGGAACAATGGCGCACATACTGGCAGGATGCAAGACAGCTCTTAGCCAAGGAAGATACAGGTGGCGCCATGACAAGGTTCTTAGTGCACTGGCTGAGATCTTGGAGCGGGAGAGGCAGAAAAAGCGCCAGCCCAGTACAAGGCCAGCGAGATCCATTCAGTTCATCAGGGAAGGGGAGAAACCATCAGCACCCAAGAAGACTAAAAAGAGCCTCTTGCAAACAGCACAATCCTGGGAGATGAGCGTGGACCTGGGAAGGAGACTAGTCTTCCCCCAGGTTGTGCAAACACCGCTGAGGCCGGACATGGTCTTATGGTCTGAAGAGGCAAGGAAGTTAATCATGATTGAACTGACGGTCCCATGGGAAGACCGGTGCGACGAGGCCTATGAGCGGAAAGCCACCAAGTATCAGGACCTTGTTGAGCAGTGCAGGACCAAAGGGTGGCAGACCTGGCTATTCCCGGTTGAGGTCAGGTGTAGGGGTTTCCCGGCACAGTCTGTGTGGAAGACGCTCACAGCTCTGGGCATAGCAGGAAGGTAGAGGAAAGCAGCTGTCCGTAAGTTGGGTGAGGCAGCAGAAAGAGCATCGTGCTGGCTCTGGAGTAGGAGGGAGGAGCTGAGCTGGGGGCCAGGAGGAGATGGGCAGTGACTGGCCACCACTGCAGACCCGCCAACTGGAGGGTGTTGTGGTTCAGGGTCGAAACACCCTGTGAAAGTTGGACTCCACCTGACGACATCTTCTCCTGGCTGAAAGCTACAGTCAGTGGCAGAGTTAGATCGCATCAGTATAGATGTATTCAATAGTGTTGGGCGATATGCCCTATTTTCAGATCGTCCTATCGTCAGCCTGTGAGATCGGCGATACACGATATTATCGGGGGGCGGGGCAGTAGTTTACTAATTTTTTTTGTTTGTTAATTTTTACTCATTATAACAAGTCACTTGATGGGTGGACAAAAAAACCAAGACCGTAACACCGTCATGACCGCAACCTTCTTAAAACTGATGCCATTAAAGTGAGCGCGTCATTAAAACCCTATCATGATCACTTAATAACTGTAAAAACATGCATCTGCGCATGCACACACACGTGCGCGCACATACAAACTATTCAATGCATTTATTTAGTGCTGTTGCAGAAGACTACACGTGTCAAGCAGTGGTGCTCTCATGAGGTGCCTTTTTAAACGCATCGGTCCAGCGGAACGCGATCAAATTTTAAACACACAATCATATATTAAACACGAGGGACGTGTTGCTACAACTCATTGAAATGCATATCATAAACAGGATTAATACCTAGTGATCTGACTTCGGACAGAGCGCAGCTCTCTGCACGTACGCGAGAGTGAGAGAGAGGCGCTAATATGCAGCGGGTCATATTTTAAACAAAAAGTAAAGTTTGCCTCAGCTCACATGAAACGCATTAAACTGAACAAATACGTAAGGATTACTACTTTAGTTTATGTTTAGACTGCGGACAGACGAGAGAGCGCGTGCACGTGAGACAGAGAGAAGCGCAGCTGCTCATGACGCGGCGCGCTGGATTTAGTGGTAGAAGGAGACCAAGGCGCGTGCATTAAGTGCAGGTACGTGCAAGAAGGAATTCTCTCTTTACAAGCTCTCCGCGTAAAGTGAAGCCCACAAACCCTCATGTGATGCATTGTCGGTGTTAATATAAAACTATGATGATAATAATAATAATAATAACTAGTGTTGTGCCGATAGACGATAGTATCGTGTATCGACGATCGTCCGACATATCGCCAATGGCAGGCTTTCATGGCGATAGTCATGACGATAGTTGGCGAATGGTTGTTATTATCATCATCATCATAGTTTTGCATGCTTTTCCTCGCATGAGGGTTTGTGCTTCACTTTACGCGGAGAGCTTGTAGAGAGAGAGAGTTCCTTCTTGCACGCAGATGCACTTAATGCGCGCGTCTCGGACTCGTTCTAGCACCTAAATCCAGCGCGTGGATGAGCAGCTACGCTTCCCTCTGTCTCACATGCACGCGCTCTCGCATCTGTCCGAAGTCTAAACATAAACTGAAGTAGTAATCCTTATGTATTTGTGCGGTTTAACGCGTTTCATGCGAGCTGAGGCAAACTATTCCTTTTGTTTAAAATATAACCCGCTGCATATTGGCGCCATTCTCGCGTACGTGCAGAGAGCTGCGCTCTGTCTGAACTTGAAGTCAGATAGTAATCCTGTTTATGATATGCTTTTCAAGGAGTTTTAGCAATACATCCCTCGTGTTTAAAATATGATTGTGTTCCGCTGGACCAGTGTGTTTAAAAAGGCACCTATGAGAGCACCACTGCTTGACACGTGTAACCTTCTGCAACACCACTAAATAAAAGCATTTAATTATTTTTATGTGCGCTGCGTGTGTCTGCGCAGGTGCATGTTTTAACAGTCATTAAGTAATCGTGTTAAAAATCAGGATTATGATTTTTCCCATAATTGAGCAGCCCTATCTCTGACATTTCCTTGCACTAGAGAGGTTCTTTGCGCGCAGAGGGTTAAAACCAGTGCGTGTCCTGTTCTCGCTCTCTGGCACGCAAAGAGCGTCTGGGCTTTAATGACGCACTCAGATTAATGGCATTAGTTTTAAGAAAGATGCATTCATGACGGTGTTGCTCTTGTTCTTTTTTCCACCAATCAAGTCTTGTCATAAATGAACAAATAAATAAATAAATGAGTAAACTACTGCCCCGCCCCCCGATACTATCGTGTATCGCCGATCTCGCAGGCTGACGATAGGACGATCTCAAAATGGGGCATATCGCCCAACACTAATAATAACCATTCGCCAACTATCGTCTTGACTATCGCCATGAAAGCCTGCCATTGGCGATATGTCTGAAGATCGTCGATACACGATACTATCGTCTATCGGCACAACCCTACCTGTAGTTTCACATTAACATGGACATTCCGTGCTTTTCATCGCATGGGTGTTTGTGGGCTTCACTTTACCCGAGAGAGTTTGTAGAGAAAGGATTCCTTCTTGCACGCACATGGACTTAATGCGTGCCTCTTGCACTCCTAGCATCTGAAATAAATCCAGCGTGTCATAAGCAGCTGCGCTTCTCTCTGTCTTACGTGCACGCATTCTCGCATCTGTCCGAAGTCTAAACATAAACTAAAGTAGTAATCCTTTCGTATTTGTTCAGTTTTATGTGTTTCATGCGAGCCGAGGCAAACTATCCCTTTTGTTTAAAATATAACCCGCTGCATTGGTGCCTCTCTTAGTCTTGCGCACATGCAAAGAGCTGCGCTCTGTCCGAAGTCAGATCACTAGTAATCCTGTTTATGATATGCATTTCAAGGAATTGTAACAGTACATCCCTCGTGTTTAACATGTAAATCATTTTCCACTGGATTGGTGTTTTTAAAGGCACCTCTGAGAGTTTTTTCCCCCGCTTGGCAAGCTGACCGGACGTGACTTGGTGGCGTGGCAAAATTTGCACTCAAGCTACAGAGAAAATTCAAAATGGCTGACTTCCTGTGGTGTTTAGAGCTTGGCTCCAAGAGACTTTTTTTGTAGGTCTTGGGGTGATACATGATCCTATCACATTTCGTATTTGTACGTTTACCGTAGCGGGGGTGCTGCTCTTTTAAGTTTTTGTAGGTGGGGCTATAGAGCCATTTTACACCTCCAGTTCTGAAGCCTATTTCAAATAAAAATTTTCATCACATTTTAAACGTGTGAAACGTTTCATGACTTTTTGAGCTTGTTTAGGCTGTCAAAAATGCGATTCATTTAGCGATAATTTGCGAGGCCGCCACGGACACGCCCTTTAACGAAAAGTCAAGGTTGTTGCTATTTATCATCACAAAAGGTCTTGAGATTAGACTGATAAAATATGATGTTGATATGGTTAAATCTCTAAGAGCAGTAAGTCACAGTGTAAAACATGGTATTTCCTGCTGCCTCTAGGTGATGCTATGATTGTTACTGAATTATGCAATGTTGATGTGGTCAGGCCAGGACCCTTATCAAACATGTGAAGTTGGGGGCAGATCTGACAATGTATGCCTGAATTACAACAGCTTCCTGTTTTATGGCGAAACATTACATTTTGACAGGCCGCCACGGACACGCCCTTCAACGAAAAGTCAAGATCTTCGCAATTTATCACCGCAAAGGGCTTAACATCAGTCTGACTAAATGTGATGATGATTTGATTAAATCTCTGAGAACAGTAAATCACGTCGTAAAACATGGCATTTCCTGATACCTCTAGGTGGCGCTATGACGAAAGCTAAATATTGGCATTGAAATGTGTTCAGGCCAAGACCCTTATCAAACATGTGAAGCGTGGGGCACATTGGACATTGTATGCCTGAGTTATAACAACTTCCTGTTTCATGCGAAAATGGTGAAATTTGTCAGGCCCCACGGACACACCCTCCAACGAAAAGTCAAAAGCTCCGCAATTTAACATTGAAAAGGCCTTTAGAAGACACAGACCAAATATGATTATGATCTGATTAAATGTGTAGGAGGAGGTTGTTAAAGTAGCCTGGAAATGCCAAAATTTGCACAGAAATCACAGAGAAAATTCAAAATGGCCAACTTCCTGTGTGGTTTAGAGCTAGGTTCCAAGGGACTTTTTTGTAGGTCTTGAGGTGATAGATGACCCTACCAAATTTCGTATCTGTACGTTTTTCATAGTGGGAGGAGCTGTTCTCTTGAAATTTTGCAGGTGGCGCTATAGAGTCATTTCTACACGCCCATTTCTGACGCCTATACCACATGTACATTTTTGTCACTTCTGACACGTGTGCAAAGTTTCATGAGTTTTCGAGCATGTTTAGGCCCTCAAAAATGCGATTCAGTTTGGAGAAGAAGAAGAAAAATAAACTGAGCAAAAACAATAGGGCTTTGCACCCACAGTGCAGGCCATTCTGGCCTGCTCCTCGGTGCTCGGGCCCTAAATATACAGAAAGGCTTTGTGACAGTCTAACCAATTGAGTGAGCGCAAGTATGGCCGTGCTGTCTTTTGGTTGACGTGAAAGTCACGTCAACCAAAACGGCGCTTCTCAAAACTGACGCGGGGTTTCAATTTAAAGAACGCGTGCAGCCTGTGTCTCTCAATGCTTAAAGCCCAAAACTTGCGCCTGGTTCTGCAGCATTGCAAGATTTTTACGTTTTTAAGTTTCCCACAAAACTCTCAGACAAGGTGTTTAAATTTGAACCACGCGTGCAGCTCTCAATGCTTATGAAATACTCCCGCCTGTCTCTCCGCATCGCAAGACTTAATGCCCTCGTCTCCCAAAATGGACGAAGCGTTTAAACCTATTGTTTTACAGTTTATGGTTTAAACTTGACACACACGCGCAGCCCAACACTGCTTAAAACATACATTAAAAAAATTCCATTTAACTGGTTTGGTAATTTCACTTGAATGAAGTGACATTGAACGCATTTTCTACTCATTTTAAAAACCCCAAATGTATTTAACACTCAACTTCATAATTATCAAAATATTACAGTTCTTTGTTTACAAAAAACAAACTTGCATACAAATCTTTCCAGTAGAACTCAGTCACCCATTTAAATATTTAAACTTTTTGTCAAAGTTGCAGCTATAATGAACCCACTTATTTAAATACTGTTAGTCCGAGCTAAATACCATTTTACATTTCATAAAATAAAGCAGTGTTAATTATATTCTTAATTTCTTTATTTTTGTTTCCTTATTTTCATAAAAAAAAGTGTGTCTGCTGGCGCACCCCTATCCAAAAAGCACAACCAGTTTTATTAATAATGTTACCCTGAGTGAGAAGTGTTACCAGAATTTGTTTTAATTAAGGTGAAAAATAAAAGTTGTGTGTTTAATGTATTTTTGTTGATGTTTAAATGGATTTTAAAACATATGGTATCGAAAAAAGTATAATTAGAAACTGAGGTATTGAATTTGGCACCGGATCTAAAGATTTTAAACAATACCAAGCCCTACACATGCGATTATCATGCGCATCTCGTCAGTAAAGCCTGTTCTGTGCGTGACAGTGGCATGTGATTTATCGTGCAGCCCGTAACAAGTCTTTGTATGTGTGTGCTCCTTATCTGCAGTACTTGAGTGCGCACAGAGAATTATGATTTATTGTGTTTTATAATTAATTGTGTTCAGTATGGACCGACAAACCATCCATAATCACTTA
The DNA here is from genome assembly GCA_025389145.1 of Misgurnus mizolepis. NCBI lineage: Eukaryota > Metazoa > Chordata > Actinopteri > Cypriniformes > Cobitidae > Misgurnus > Misgurnus mizolepis. Next base: position 6,667,885 of record JAIFKI010000021.1, read on the forward strand.
ACAATGCACAAGATAATTAGCAACAATGCACAGGATAAAAGAAAATTTGACTCATCTGTACATTAAATAATAATGTACAGGCCTACTTGCCTGCAGAAAGGTTTTAAAATTAAATGTTCTCTCATAAAAACAAAGTGCATTTAGGTCAAGTGCATTTAAAATTTTTCTCTATAGGACTACTACAAGTGTAACTGCTTAAAGATACAACAATGTTTTCTCTGTAGGCCTTCAACATAATAGTGCATCAAAACAAAGACTGCCATAGTCCATATGATAACTGTAGAACTTTTAACCCTCTGGGGTCTAAGGGGTTTTTAGGGCCCTGGAGAAGTTTTGACATGCACTGAAATTTGTGCTTTTTTCAGTTGCTTAAAAACATAATAATGACAAAAGTCTCATAACACTTTGTTCAGCACACACTGGGCTACAATATTATATGAGCAATATGTATGTACATGTTTGTATTTTTGAGAGAAAAATGTTTATGTGTGATTTTTGAAAAAGCAAAATTCACTTATATCAGTCACTGATATAAGTCCACAAAACTCAGACTGAACATGTTTTCCCAGGATTTTTCAAAACAGAATCTAGTAGTCTAGAGTTTTTTCTTGAAAATGATGTGAAAATCATTCTGCCTACTCATTCACATAAAACAATATAGTTTGCAACACTAGGGGTGTGCCGGTTTCAGAATTGGTGATGACGGTTATGACGTGAGTCAAATGTGACGGTTCATAACATAACCGTCTGTGGGGGGCGTTTTGCTCGTTTAAATCCTTGTGGATTGACGCAAAAGTGTCATTTTACCATATAATCATGAATGTGATGCCAAGTGTGTTTTTAACAGTAATGACTTTAAGCAATTTAACAGAAAGCAATGAAATATTTAAAAACACACTGTTGACAGAAGACTGCGCTGTCACTCTCTGCTCAGAATAGGCTAAATGAATCCTCTCTCATCTATTTTGATAATCTTCAGAGAAACAGATTTAATTGTGTCTATATCTGTCATTACATGGACCAGAATGTGGGTTAAAAAGCGTCTTGAAGAGGTTTTGCTCATAAATGCATGTAAAGTAATATGAACTTGAGATTTTTATACTGTTACTAAACTGCACAGTATGCGCAGCAAACGAAGCCGACAATGGCCACGCGCGGCAAACGCTCTCCACATACAGTACGCGCTGTTCAGTGCTCACACTTGCGAAGTAAACCGCCGTTTGAATAAACAAGACACTGATTAGCTACTTACTCTACGTTTATTTAAAATTAACAGCAAGACAAGCAGTGAATGTGCTTTCAGGAGAGTTAGTAGATTAGCATGGGAGAATTTGAACTTGAAAAGCGGAGTGTACTGACGCCTTTCCGCGGTTAAAACAACATTCCTTCTTATGGTCATTCATGTTTATTTGATGCTATAAATTAACTAGAACAGTGTTTCCTCTAGGATTTTTTCCAGCTGTGGCGGCAGGGGGCGCCCATGATGATTATAAATGTACATTATTTTTTTTTAATGTAGAAAATAGGCTACAGTAAACTAACATGTGCTTTTTATCATTTTCATGCTGTCATTTACTTTTCCTTATATTTATAGCATATTGCTTTTCTATGTTTGATCTAAGCTGTATTTTCTTAAAAAATACGTAAGTTTTATAGCTTCATACGGATCTTTCATTGTAGTTTTAATGTAGTGTGCAAGTTCGTGCTCGGGTTTAGCGTTACAGAGCTGTTGCAAAGTCACGCACAGTACTGTCTGATAATCCGAACCGCTGTGATTGACAGAACACCCGACATCAGCAGCAATTTATTCCACACCCGGGCTGTTTGACATAAAGAGCCCGACCCGGTCACACCGCAAATCGCGCAGTTATAGAAACCTTTATGCTCTTCGCAGACAGATCTTAAACACAAATAAGCACGGGGACATTTAAAAACTGTTACCTGCCGGAATCGATTTGAATTCTGTTCTTGGATGTTAGACCCGCAGTTTACGCTCGCATATTGAGTCCCGACCTGGATCTACAACGCATATAACACGTTAATATTATTACACCCGTTACATCAAATATTAGAAGTTTCACCCGCGGGTACCCCGACCCTGTTGTTTCGTCTGAAAACAGATGAAACAGTCTCACCGTCTGCCTCCAGTTTTTATTACCAACGTCCTTCTCTTCCACGGGAATAAGTTTCCTTCCAAACAGATTCGACTAATGTCTTGCAGTCCTATATGAGATGTATTCAGTATTTAGCCTTTTGTTTTTGGACAAACATCTTATCATTTAATGTGAAACTTTGTGAGTGTCGATCTAAAGCACAGAAGATTGACTGACAGCTGAGCGGTCAGCAGCGCGCTGCGCTTATAGCCTATATTCTGAATAACTAATGGCCAGATAAGTTGATAATATGAGTACAGTGATTACAAATGAATGTCCAAAAAACTCGTAATATGTTAAATCGAAAGTTTAATCATGTCATTTCTCGCAGCCCCGCGCTGGGTCCGTGTATATGCGCCTGTGAACAGCATACGCGTGATGACCTTGCAACTTAAATTACCCTTAATTTATTGCCAGACAGATAAAAGTAAAATAAAATTCGAATCTGTAAATTGTGTATTTTTATTTATGTAAACTCACAATAAGGAGAAAACCTTGTGCTTATTTAAAATCATTAAAAACACGACGTGATTTCTGCTGCTTTGGTTTAACAGCGCATCACAAAAAAAGAACAGAAACTCAAATACTTTTTTATTCGTTTGTCAATCTGATAATTATAACATATTTCGTGTAGACTTATTTATTTTATTATTATTTCTCAAAACAGAGGCGTAGCCTAATCATCATCCGTTGATTTAAATCTATTTGTGCATGAAACTAAACCCATGGGGGAAATTATGATATTTTAGGAGATTTATTTATAAATGAGTGAACAACGCGAATCCAGAAAGGAATTTTTTTCTTTCTTGCTGGGCGGACATTTCGGTATAGCTTTATTTATTTTGCGAGCTTCCGCCGCGGGTTTTGTCTAGAAGGGATACAGAAAATGCCAAAAAGTTTAGGATTAGATTTGGAGGTAGGATTTTTAGGATGAAAACAGCGGCTCTGGCTACATGAGATACACATACATCCTACAATCCTGTGAAATGTTTTGTTAAGAGGTGGGTTTGGGTGAAGGATTAGGATTAAACAGTCCTCATCCGGCGAGATTTCGTTTGCTGTATCCCTTCTATCCACAACCGCAGGCGTGGCGGGGATGTTTTAGGCGTGGCGGGCCGCCACGGTTGAATGCATATAGCGGAAACACTGTAGAAGGAAGAGATGATTTGAAAGGTGAGACTTTGTTTAATATGTTTAATCTCAAAAGTAACCGAAAAGTAACCTGGTCTGTCCTGTATGTCAGCACGTTGTCAGTGTCTGCTCCGCTCTGTATTTTTCACTGCGTGAGAACATGGTGGGGCGTATAACACAGACTGTTAACAATTGTTTTAAATAGTATTTAAAAATTCTGTATGATACATTTTTTTTAAATATTTTAATAACACGGTTTTGCCGGTTATAGAGTTCTAATGACGGTGTTCAACTATAACCGTCGGTCTCACGGTTATATAATGACCGTCACAGCCCTAGGCAACACTGCTCTGCTGCCATGAGCTTATGTCCCACGGTGCAATGTCTCTGCGGTCACAAAGACTGGGCTCATTTTATGTGATTAATGAGTGATGATCTTGATATTTGCTGGAAAGAGAATGAGCAGAGAGCCGCGCGTGCACCCCTATCTGTTTCTAAAATGTCTTTCTGCTCTCTCTCTCCTTTGCGCATACTCCTAACACAAAACTGACACAATCTCGAAAGGTCGGAAGCCCAAATCATATCCAGTGAAGAAATGTTTTCTGTGTTGTTACAGTTTTGCAATGCCCAGCAGGGATTAGCACACAACGTGTCCCATTCGCGAAGTGATTTTTTTGAACCGATTCGTTTGAACAAATGGTTGAAACAACAGATCTTTCTCCAACACTGAACTCACAAGACGTCACTGTCAGAACAATCCGTCACTGACAGCACCTCAGAAATGAGACTGTAAATGTGCTTTGAGAGTGTTTGGAAAGATTTGCCCTAAATAACAGTCTAAACTAAAAAAATATACCTTTACGATGTTAACTTTATGATGATTAAATTATTTATCAGGTCTACCAAAGATGGATTTTTATCCTACAAAGCAATGAAAGCCATGGTAAAAAAACTAAGCAAGGAGCAAGAAATGATGACAGCAGAGTGTCAGATAATATCTTTGTCTGATAAATGCCTGGTGTAGAGGAGGTGGTAAAAAGACCAGTCATATTTTTTTTAATACTTTGGCTTAAATAGTGAAATTTTTTACATTTAAAATATCTGCTCACGATAAGGACATTTTGATTATTATGTACAAACAGAAAATCATCTAAACATATCGGCCAAGAAAATCAGCATCATATATCGCCATTGGCTTCCTTGATTTCTAAATATGAGAAACTGCATCAGCCAGAGAAAAAAAAACATATCGGTCAACCTGTACTCAGCAATGGTGTTGAATGATGAATTTTTCTTAAAGCATATTAACACCAAAATATAGACAAACAAAAATAAAAAACTCATGACACTAGCAATCGCAAGGTCACAGGTTTGATTCACAGAAAACACATCAACTGGTAAAAATGAGACATCTATCCATAATAAACTGTATAAATATTTTAATACAGGATTAAATATGAACCCAGGGTATGAGCAAGCACAATATGAAAGATGTGAGACATAAAACAAAATAAAATAAACAAAATCAAACAAAATCTTTCACTAAAAAAACTAAAAAACTCAACATGGGTTAATAAAAATAGCATGTTTTGTTTGGTACAGTACAATGCAGTTTTTTTCATCAGTTTCCTAATGTAAAACCCAATGAAACACACTGTCCGTGACTATGTTTACATGCTGTCAATATTCGGGTTATGGTCAGGTTAAGGTCACTATTCGGGTTTCTGAAACATTTGGAATAACCGGTTTACATTACTCCTGTATACATGGAATTTGTAATCAATTGGCAATATCCTGATGTAAACGGCGACACACAGTTAGCGTCTGAACGTACGGACAACCTTAAGACACAATATGCGTCATTTCCAATTCTTCATCCTTTATCCAAAGACAACAGCAGAAGCAGCACATGATAATGAATAGTTCGGGGCAGATCGCAATTCGGGGCAGATAGCGATTGGTTTCCTCCTCGCTCTAAAAGTGTGGTGCTGTGCTGCGTCACGCACATAGACTGTAAAAAAAAGATGGACGGCGCCCGTTCGCTCTCCTCCATTGGTGAAAAGTGAAGCCGCCAGTGTCCTGATACGGCGCTAATATCTTGGGTCTTGAGTCTGCAGAGTAGCGATTTCGGGACCAGTCCTGCGCAGTAGTGAGCAGGAATTAAAGCCATGAAATCAAGGCCCCGCCCTCACTCTTGCAGAATGCGCAAGCTCTCAATCATGACGTGACACAACCGTTTTTATAGCATTAAATAACTAACTAAAAACAAACTTATTTTAAAACAAACACTTGAATTTACATCAGCGTGATAAAAACGACAGTAAATGACAGAAACTAGCTTCAGAAAAAAGACAATTGAAGTGTAATTAAATTATTTAGTTGGTCTCAAGTCCCATTGAATAACATGGGGGAAGCGGGGTTTATGACCTATACTAGGACCAGTCACTGGGGGGCGATCAAGATGTTTTGGCATCACTTTTCAGGGCTTTTGTGGCATACTTGTGCTGAGTCCCAATTCGCCTACTTATACTACGACCTAAAAGTGTGTACTGTTTTTGTGAGGAAAATGTACATACTTTTGAGTGTGTAGCAAAAGAGTATGCACGTTCTGGGACATACTTTGATGACGTCATGCACATGAACGAAAACATGGTTGCCTAGTTATGCACACCACGACTGTAAACAATATTTCATTCATTCTTATAACTTATGTCCAATATAATTTTATTTACTATTCCCATCTTTTTTCTCATAGTTTTTTCACAATACATTTTACAATGTGTTTTACCAAGTTGAGGAAGCAGGGCGTTGTCGTAGAACCAAACGCAGGTCGTTTGTGAGGCGGCTGGTTCTGACGTTCATGTGCAATGTGTGTAACGAAAGCTACTTATTTTAAAGTCAAAATATTTAAAGTTTATAGTATAACTAACTATTGTTTAATGTATTTTATGCTTATTTTATACTTATGTATATAAATCAAAAATACAGCAATGAAAATGAACCATGCTTTTACTATATTAAAAGTGTAGTAACCATATTTCTTTGGTTGGACTAATAAATTTAACATTTGTACAGCCACAGTATTACTACAAATAAGTCAGTGTGGTTAAACTATAGTTAGTGTAGTAAAAGGTGTTTATTTTCATAAGGGTTTATAGTAAGGTATAAATCTAAGACAGAAACATAAAAAGAAATACATAAAAAAGACACTTGCATGACACTGTACTAGAGCCACGGTACTTTATTTGCACAACATCAACCGAAAATTATGAGACCATGCAATAAAACTTTAAAGGCGGAGTCCATGATGTTTGAAAGCCAATGTTGATATTTGAAATCACCTAAACAAACACGCCCCTACCCCAATAGAATCTGGACCTTCTGTTGATAGACCCGCCCCACACATACGCAACCCGGCATTTGATTTGATTTGATTGGCTATAAGTGTGTTTTGGTAGTCGGCCCGTCTCCTTTTCCAAAGCGTTTTTCAAACATCGTGGACTCCGCCTTTAATTAGGGTTAAACATTTGAATTCTTACACTTAAAAGCTGAGGGCGCATCTCCGCTGCTGCATCCAGCTACCATGTTTACTTCACCACAAAGCTCCTCCCTCCCGCACGCAATGGGTTGTGGGCAATATTAGCCGTTAGAGTGTGGATCGGTCTGCACTTCGAAATCTAACCGGAAATAGTAGACCATCCGCCCGGGTATCTTTGGGATACTCATTTCAACATACTACGATTTGGGACATACTAATTCTAGTTTCGAATACTATTTAGGACGGATAGTATGCGAATTGGGATTCAGCATTGGTCTCGCCATGTTTACCTCTACTCCTTGTTTACTTCCGGTATACTGCGCGTGGGTTTTCTGGCACATACAAGAAGTTCCTCTACAAAAGACCAAGATTTCTTGTGAATGGAACATGTGTAGAACACAAATCAATGTTCCTTTTGATGGGGATATGCCGATATGCTCTTACATGACCAAAATTTCGGGTTAGAAAAGAGGTAACCCAGGGATAATATTCGAGTTTTTAAAAACAGGAATATGAGCATATTCGTGTTTTTGTCTGTGTTTACATGGTCATGAGCGACTGGGTTATTGCTAAAATTCCGGTTTTGAACGGTTTTGAATTTAGGGTTTATGCAGAGTTTTTCAGTGAATAAATAATATGTTTGATGGGTTTAAAGCAAATGATAGATCTTATTTGTGTTCTGTGTTTCTATGTTCTGCTGTTACAGAGAGGATTGTAGTGGATGAGGGAAAATCTGTCAATCTGAAGACTGATATTTACATACAGAGAGGTGATCTGATAGAGTGGAGATTTGGAAATAAAGAAACTCTCATAGCTAAAATCACTCCTGTCAACAAGATCTGCAGTACATATGATGGTGATGATGATCTATTCAGAGATAAACTGAAGCTGAATCCTCAGACTGGAGATCTCAACATCAGTGACTTCAGAGAGGAACACACTGGAGTTTATGAAGTGAAGATCATCAGAGGTGGAAAACCCTCATATCTCAACAAGAGATTCAGAGTTCATGTCATAGGTGAGTAACTGAAATGTTTCAGTATAATAATGATTTTATGATCATGTGTACTCTGTTGACAGTATACTGTAGATGTAAGAGTGATTTATGACTATTAACTTACAGAGGAGATTTTCACACTGTGTTTAACTCTGACTTATCTTCTGTTTAAACCAAAGATAACTGCAAAAACAACAGATTTTAGCACAAATTTATTTATGTAGCAAGAATATGAGAGTTGCCCAAAGTGCTTCACTGTAATCACTTAATACAGAGTCATTAATGTAATAATTAAAAAATAACTGATTATTTACCCACCCCATGTCATGCAAGATATTTATGTCTTCTTTCTTCAGAGTTATATTAAAGCAACACTATGTAGTTTTTTTTTTCCTTTAAATAATGTCTCTAAAATTATTTCAGTGACAGAACAACTTTTAACTGGACAAACTGTACTGTTGCTGCAGACTGAGCAGCCTCCTAGCTGCTACAAGCACACTCTGAAAGTGGCTGTGGAGGGTAGGAAACACAGCCCTGCCCCTCCCCCTGCCTCCAGAAGAGTGTCTGATACCAGGCACTGTTGCGCTTTTCAACCACATGGGGGAGCTGTAAGTCATTTTTACATGGAAACTACATAGTGTTGCTTTAAAGCAATGTAGCTCTTGTAGTTTTGTGATATACTGTAGCTCTATATCAGCACAGTTGTGATTAAGCCAGAAGCACTGGCCATTGGCCAGAATTAAAGATAACACTTTCAGCTGCTTGTTTTGAATGCCCTAATAACTCAATAGATGTAATAGCATTTCTCAATATTACTCTTACTGGGTCACAAAGTGTAGTTTTAGGATTACTTCAGGTGAGAATATATATGTATTATATTCAAATCTGCAAAGTTAGTGCCTACTTTACATTCTACGTTTTAGAATTCTGTCATGTAAGTTCCAGGAGCGACCAGAGAACCAGCGCTCATTTAACCCGCTGAACACAGCCTGATCTTGGCCACTTCTATAATTTGCCACTGGCTCTGATGTGTCTGGTGATAAAAATCTGATTAAGTTTGTTTTGGGTATATCTAACCAACAGTCTTTGGTCTCATGAATAGTGGGCCGGTCTGGATGAAGCCCAGGGGAGATTTTTTTTGTCCCAGTCCAGCCCTGGACTTCATCTGTCCCACTATGCATGTAAACACATGCATACTGTACATGCACACACACATACACTACATCTGTCACATCACATTTTCTAGCGCCAAAATGGTATGTCTGAATTTCATAATAAAATGGACAGAACCTGTGAATTTTAAATGTCATTTATATTGATCAGTGAGTGCTGGCCTATTACAGCTGAAATATCGTAACTTTTTGAAACAAAACAATGCATTAGCCTACGTGTATCATTAAATGTCTGTCTTATCTCAGCAGTTAGGCCCGCCCTGCTGACATCTTCATTGAAGTCTTTTGCCGGCCTTCCAACAAATAAATAATTTATCTTGACACATTTGGTGGCATCGGCCTCAAGTACTTGTCGTTTTCTCTCTCTCAACTTCTCGGCCCCTCCTTTACGCTTAGAGATTTTATTCTTTAACATATTGAATTTCGTTGCACATCATCACATCGCTGCAGTTGTAAAACAGCCACTTTTCAAGGGTAGAACTTGATTCCAGGGGTGCAAACTTGTCACCTTTCGGCGAAATTCGCCGTTTTTGATCCAAAATAGGTCATTCTTGTGATTCGTCTAGATCCGATGAGTTTTTGAAAATGAGGGGTGAGGGGGGTCTGCGACATGGTAGCAGTAAATGAAATTATGAAAATCATGTCCAGCTATTGTGGTAACAATGTCAATTTACTAGCCAGTTTGGCGGGTTATGTTTTACAATTTATAGCCACCTCATTTGCTGCTGAAGTTTAAGCAGACTGCAGATTGAGTGCACACACTTAACTCGTAGTATTTTCTCATTTGAGGTTACACGCCCACGTCACGTTGCTGTGCGCGTGGTCATAAAGCTTAACATTTGTTCACGCACCGCAGTTTTAAGTTAAGTGATTTTAAGCCGTTGACAACAGTGCTATATGCGCTATATACCTGTTTCTGTTTAAGAGGAGCGTGCAAGCCGTGTATCCGCTTCTCATTAAGCTTGTGAGTATTTTGCCGTTGTATTAGCCTTAAATGCATACACGCGTCAAAATTCCCATCTTTTGCAAGTGTCCTCATAAACACAAACATTTAGGTCTTAAGAGAATGTAAACAACTAAAACAGAAAACGCATGTGTTAACAGTATATTAGATCCAGACTTCAGTCTAAAAGGGGAAGTTACCTAGTTTTACTCCTGTCTGTCACTCTTGTTAATCAAACAGCATTGAGAGAAAATCTCTCACTGCTCTTAACTAAATCACTTTTCTACCTTTAATAAGATTTGTAAGTCGAATTGTACACAAGTTTGATTCGAGTTGCTCGTTCAGGGTTTATATTCATATACTGTATTATACGAGCTTTGACTGTGATCAGAACAAACCCTGAATTATGTTTATGTGTACTACTAAATAATAAAAATATAAATTTCTGTAACACTGTTGAGTTGTGCTACACTGCTGATGCAGCTTGCGGTGCATTCGGAAGTAAATGATGATGGAGATTAATCTTAAAGTATATTTATTAACTTGCTGCTGTTGACACATCATTCTTACGGTCAGAGCAGCTCTACATATGCAGAAATGAACACACACACACTGATCTACCTTAACCCACAGGGGACAAACATTAACGCAAATGCGTTTTACATAGCTTACACTTTGGTGCCCTATTGTGACCACTCACATGCACAACACAGAACAACTGAGGACATTATAAACATGTTTAACAAACACTTTACAAAAAGGTTGTATTTGTTCACATTAGTAAATGCATTATGAACAAAAAATGAACATTATATCGTATATAAGCATTCATTAATTCTTGTTTATGTAATTACAGTAATTGATGTTAGTAATTGATGTTGCATTAACTATGCTAACAGGTTCAAATTTGATTTAAATTAAAATGCTAAAATCATATTTAAATATATATTTAAATCATCACAGGTTTAGACCTGTCAGTCTCGCAGCTCACATCAGCTTCATGCGGCTTCATAAGAGAGACACATAAGCCCGGAATTGGACTATACAACAATATACTTACGAATATATTTAGGATTAATAATGATTTTAAAACAAAATACATAACGCACCGGCCCAACCAGACCGCGGCCCACCAGGAATTTCCCAGTAGAACCCATGGCCAGTACATGCCTGCATGAGTCTATTAATTTTTTTATTCATATAAGTCTTATGTTTTATTAGTTTTTTGGCAAAGTTAAAATTTGAATTCCATTACTTATATATTTATATAAGATTATAAGATGATTCGCACCCCATATAATGAGTTTGACATTATCCCTTCTGGTATTCGATAAATAATTATTATTAAAAAAAAAACAAATCAGTTTAAATATTCATTTGACACCTCAGCTGTTAAGCTTTTAATATAAGGTAGTTTTTTCGTAAATTGTGTCTATGTGGTGTTTTATATGTGATATGCCTGGACACTGCAACAAAGTTTCCTTCGGGAAATTATAAAGGTTAACTGAATTGAAGCGTACATACACATTGTCTTATCTAGCCTTGTGAATTGCCTGATGTAAGATGTGACTGACTGCATTCACCTCAGCACAGATCAATGAAATACAAGAGCAATTGTATGGGAAGCCAAATTATCTTTTAATGTAGCCAGCGTTACTCATCGTAATTATATTTTTACTAGTAAGAATTAAATTAAAGAGCTCTATAATTCAATTTTTACTAGTAACAATTACAATTACAGAGCTCTATAATTCAATTATTACTAGTAACAATTATGATTGTAGAGCTCTCTAATAGAATTATAGAGCTCTGCAATTGTATTCTTACTAGTAACAACTGAATTGTAGAGCACTTTAATTCCATTCTTACTAGTAACAATTTGAATTAAAGAGCTCTATAATTGTATTCTTACTAGTAAAAACTCCTATTCATGAGATGCTAAATAGATGCGGTGTTGCAGCCATTTCCTTACCAAGTACCGCCTGCGATAGCATGTGTTCAAAATAAAAGTCCTTTTACGGCCTGATTTGACATACTCTAATATATATATATACATACACACACACACACACACACACACACACGCACACACACACACACACACACACACACACACACACACACACACACAGAGAGAGTCAAAATTATTATTATTAAAAATGTCTACCCTGATATATAAGTTTAAATGATTATTTACATATCAAATTACTTTTTTAACATGAATTTTGCTGGAGGCTACTTGGGGAGTGACTTGAGAGTATATATGTTATTACATAACTCTATGGCGTGGTGGTACTGTTACTGACCTACGAAACGGGAGACTGAGGTTCAAATTTCCTCTCAAGGCAAAATTTTGATTTATTATACTTTTGAATCAAGCGACCAGAGTTACAATTTTAGCATAGAATTGTACATATGTTGATCTCACGATGTCAGTGTGACAGCTGCAATATATAAAGCTGACAGAAACACAGAAGTATGTTTATCCTAAGTATAGCCTACATAATTACTTGATTACTCACATTTACAGTAGTATAATTCTGCAGTATCAGATTATTGAACCACATTTTTCTTGTGACTGCACGACATTTTGGATAAAAACTTTTGCTCAAAGTTTAAAAAAATTGTTCTACAGAAATACTACTTTAAGTCTTGCCAGATTACTTGCACTCTAAAAAATGTCTGGGTTATTTTTGACCCATAATGGGTAAATATTGGACAGAACACGTGCTGGGTTAAAATTGACGCAATGCTGGGTTATTATACCCCATGGTTGCATAACAACAACCCAACATTGGGTAATTTTCAACCCAGCAGGGGGTAATTTTTAACCCCGAATGTGTTCTGTCCAATATTTACCCATTATGGGTCAAAAATAACCCAGCCATTTTTACAGTGTGGTAAAATAAAAATGTAATCATACAGTATGCTATGGCCTTGCAGTCACTATAGCTTAACAAAACACATGAAGGGTTAAAGAGACACAAGGATGATTTCAGGGGTAGACAATCTGTTTTATACAATTTTAGTTAACAAAGCACTCACAGAAAACAAACAACTGCCATAGAACTACTACAGGCTTCACAAAATACTAAGAGAAAGAGATGGTCAGAGTGAGAGAAATACACGAAAAAAGAAATACCTCAGATTTAAATGACCTCTCAAGAACTTAAACTTTGTCAAATGCAGGGCTCCAGACTAACTTTTTTCACTAGGAGCACAGTGGCCCCCAACTGAAAACTTTAGGGGCACCACCAGAAAATTTATGGGCACACACCGTAAATCATCATGCTAACCAAATAATCACATTTCTACTCATTTCCACTGTATTACTAATAAATACTTTGATGATAGATGCAGAAAGTACAATGTGCTGTTTCAAATTCAGTATCACATCACAAAAAAAGGGTCAAATTTACTGGTCGCACATGTGCGACTGGATGTAAAATTCAGTGGCACACTCTCAAATTTTGGTGGCAGTCTGGAGCCCTGAAATGGCTTCAACACAACAATGTTAACACACCACAGCAGATCTATAAACAGCATATTGGTGGATCCACCAGCACAACACTGGAGAAACAGCTTCTCATCTTCTATTTTCTCTTCAGCACGTTTAACCAGGCAGTCCTCAGCTGGTGGCAGTTAGCTACTGTATGCCTACCCAGAGGAGCTGGAGGAGCAACAGAGAAAAAAGAAAAAGTGCAAAACAATATTTAGTGAAAACACAATAATAAGACAGAGCACACACTTCCACACCATACATAATATATATCTTAATGTTAAATAATCTTTATTTTATATAATGAAATATATATTACTGTGGTAGTTTACTGTCCACAGATTTGGACACAGCTCCATAATTGTAAAAAATAATAATTAAATTAATCTGGATCAAAGAGGGAAACATGCTCAGCGCCCTGCACAGACAGATTCTGCAGCACAGTCTGGCCAAAATGATGACTTTTCAAAAGAAAAGGCATATTATTATACCAGTACAAAACTGCTAGACATGATAAACAGGTCAGTTAACAAGCAGCACCCGATATGCTGTTAATATACAGTAGGATTTAAAAGTGCATGAGCAGGAACACACCTAAATATTATACTAAAGGTAATATCAAAATTAACCTAACTTACCTCTGTAGCATAATCCTTATGGACATGTATGAAGTGGGACATCATGGAGTATCCAGTCAGTAATTATGCACGTCATGTCTTGGTACCGGTTGTAGTTTACACATTTGGCGCTGTTACAGTAGAGATATCTGGATATCAAAAAGAATCACAGTACAGTTTAACAACAAATTAAACACATAAGAAAAGTAGACAAAATTAGACCACAGATCATTTAAATAAGGCATCGGTTAGATTGATAATCACTATTGACATTAATCTGTATCATTAATAAATTAAGTTATCTTAAATGGTAATACAATGAATGAGACACAAACTTTCAGACGGAAGACAGCAGGCTAGCATGCTAACAAGCTAATATGGAGTTCGTTTTGAGTAGCTTTGGCTAACATTTTGTTAACTTTGCTGCACAATTCAAGACACAACAACTGTTTTAACGTTAAACAAATTAAACGTATATGCAGTACTTACGTTGATTGTTGTCCATCTTGTCCATGCTACTCGCGTTTCCATTGTTATTCCAATGCAAGCCAGAACTATCAACGCTAACAATGGACCTCAAGCCCAAAATGAACCGCAGCGTTTCACTAAAATATGCTGCTAATTTGTCAATCTGGTCCGGCCTGCTGTCAAAGTCAGAGCTGAGGCAGAAGACACGAGCAAGTGGTGTTGTATTTGCAAACTGACCACGCCCCGTATAAGAATAAAGTTATTGTTATCAGCAAAATATCTCTTTATTAACGACATCCGTTATTTCATGACGTTGCTACTTACAGTAATATATTATTATAAACACTGCAACAAAAACCTGCCAAGTTTCCCCCAGTTAACTTTATAAATTAATATGCATTAAGGCACGATTAGCATAATAAGATGGCGCTGAATACAGAGCTCTGTAATGCAATTGTTACTAGTAAAAATTGCAATTATAGAGCTCTACAATTGAATTCTTACTAGTAACAATTTGATTACAGAGCTCTATAATTGAATTACAGAGCTCTATAATTGAATTACAGAGCTCTGTAATTGAATTCTTACTAGTAAAAATTGCAATTAGAGAGCTCTACAATTGAATTCTTACTAGTAGCAATTTGATTACAGAGCTCTATAATTCAATTACAGAGCTCTATAATTCAATTTTTACTAGTAACAATTCTAATTAGAGAGCTCTGTAATTGAATTTTTACTAGTAACAATTACAATTAGAGAGCTCTGTAATTAAATGTTTACTAGTAACAATTGAATTACAGAGCTCTCTAATTAAGTTACAGAGCTCTGCAATTACACATATCTTTAATGTGTATTTTTACTAGTAATAAATCAATTAAAGAGCTCTGTAATTCAATTGTTACTAGTAAAAATTGAATTACAGAGCTCTCCAATTGTAATTGTTACTAGTAAAAATTGAATTACAGAGCTCTATAATTGTAATTGTTACTAGTAAAAATTGAATTACAGAGCTCTCTAATTAGAATTGTTACTAGTAAAAATTGAATTACAGAGCTCTATAATTGTAATTGTTACTAGTAAAAATTTAACTACGGAGCTCTATAATTGTAATTGTTACTAGTAAAAATTGAATTAGAGAGCTCTATAATTAAAAATGAATGGAAGTCAATGGAGACATATGACTAGTAATAATTGAATTGTAGAGCTCTGTAATTGTAATTGTTACTAGTAAAAATTGAATTAGAGAGCTCTATAATCATAATTGTTACTAGTAAAAATTGAATTATAGAGCTCTGTAACTGTTATTGTTACTAGTAAAAAATGAATTGTAGAGCTCTCTAATTGGAATTATTACTAGTAAAAATTTAATTAGAGAGCTCTACAATTGAACTTGTTACTAGTAATAATTGAATTATAGAGCTCTGTAATTTAATTCTTACTAGTAAAAATATAATTACGACGAGTAACGCTGGCTACATTAAAAGATAATTTGGCTTCCCATAGCAATTGATGTTTAAACTTTTGAAGAGGTATGTTCGACTTCATGCTGCATCTGAAAAACCAACAGGCAGATGACGTCAAGGTACTGCGAGAGCGATTTGAATCACTCTTGCGGTACTTTGATGTAGTGATGGCAATTATTGATTATGTAGCGATTCAGCGGGAGGAGGGGAATAAAGTTATTTGAAACACTATAAACCTCCGACTGTAATACTACGGGGATTCCCAAGGGAATCTTAGATTTTAGCTCAAAAGGGAATATTATGTATAACTAACTGTAATTAATTATACAAGTTTATCAGGTTTTACCTGGCGTAGCAGAATTAATAACAACAATTAATTAATATGTTCGTCCACCGAAGACATATATCCATAATCGTATATTAACGTCTAAGAAATGTTAATTTCATGGCCTTTAAAATTAACCTTCTTACTGATATACAGTGCTACTCGCAGCGTGTAGCTGGATCAAAAGGCAGAAATAGTGACTTTAATTTCGTGAGCATTGAACACAGAAACAATTCAATTGTGAAATGCAAAACCGGTTTATTAAACTACGTTACACTACAAAAACACAAGACTAACTATACATACAAACAAGAAACATATGAAAGAGAAAGAATGGAAAATTAAGAGAGAGAGAGAGAGTAAAGGAAGGGCAATATCACCATAGACTTAACTTCTGCACAAATCATCAGAACTCTACGAATCACCTTAATTAAAAGGGGCAATAACTTTTACAGCGAATGAACAAGCGATACTTGCGTTTGGCTTTTGTGAGGCACGTGTGTACGTCCAGCTGTATGTGCGCGTATGCGAGGAAGAGAGTTCCTGAGTTTGTGGTCACATGACGGAGTCCTTGGAGGTGTCCGTAGGAGTTGTTCCTTTTTGGGTTAATCCGTCGGTCTGGTTAATCTGTGGCGATTAATTTGTCCAATTTGTTAAAGTTTGTCCAAGTGTCAAAATAGAAGGATAGGGGTCCCACAGCAGGAAGCTGAGCTGGGAGCTCAGCTCCACGCCGTGAACGGCGTGTCGTCGAAAACTGTAGGCCAACTGTATGCTGGTGAGCATCGATGAATTGGGGTGCGGGCCTCTTAACCTGAGTTTAGACCAACCCCTTGAAGTTCAGATGACCAATCCCAAAAGGGTGTTGATAGAGTAGGAAAACTTTGTCTTTGTTTTACCAGACTCATTTGCATAGATGGACTATGCTAAAAATTTTGTTAAATAATAATTTTGATTAATATTTAACAAGTTTGATATCAGTTATGGTAAGATGATGCACATCATTGATCAGGAAAGGAAAAGGGGGTTATTAAGAGTGTAAACAAGGTATGGTTTGAAACACACATCAAATAGTAATCTCATGAATGTGAATTATGAGACATGCTAAGATGAACAAAGCATCCCTATAGTGTTACAAGAAAGTGGTTCATTACAGATACAAACATGCAATACAAGGATATATAATATATACAATTTAAACCAATTTATTTGGGTCTTAGCTGTGAGACAGACACATTTTTGTGTCATGGCTGCTTCGTCTCTGCTCACGGTTTGAAGTTTGCTTTGAGGTGTTAATTTGCTTAGACTGGCACAATAAAACAGCCAGAGAGAGAGTCGTTAGGTCTGGAAATGCGTGTTATCAGGAGATTAGGATCTTCTGATGAAAGCGTCCGAGCAGACCTGGTGACAAAACTCATTCTAGGGTCACAGCATGAAACCGTTAACGACCCAGACTGAAGAGACCTCCAGTGGACGTCCAGCCAGATGTTACAATTAATTAATTAATCGTTAATTGATTGACCTTATCGATCGATTAAAGATTAAGTGATAAGCAGCTATTTTCCTGAGAATGTAAATTTCTCACTGTATCAGTAGGGTCTTTTACAGTAAAACTAGATTATCTTTAATCCCGTTGCTCCATTAATTTAAACTCCGTTTTAAATCTCAGTTAGGGATTCACTTTAAACTTGCATATAAGGGGTTTTAATATTTTTTTTTTATTAAATGTGTGGCTAAATCATCAGAAACAGACACCGCGAGCGTGTTTGCGCTATTCAAAGATACGTTTATTATATTGTCTCAACAGAGTGAGTTTGGCAGCTCAAAAAAATTAGTTTATTAACAGCACCGGTGACAGCCACGATGCTCATATGTGGTTATCTTCTGTTACGCACTCCAGACAGAAACCAAAGGGCAATGAATGAACAGACACATGATGGCGCTTCATGACAAATGCGTCGGCACATCTTGTTCTTTATGTGACAATATCTGAGCTTCGCAATATTTCCTGCCACATTGCTCCGTTAATCAATAAAATAGATTGTTTTAAAAGATCGTAAAATGTTTTTATTTGTATCAGCCCTTTAACCTCTCTGGTTTTGACTGTGTTCCTATTTGCGTGGATCAACCTCACGTGGTATAAAAAACAACAAAACACAATATACTATATATAT
The DNA here is from genome assembly GCA_025389145.1 of Misgurnus mizolepis. NCBI lineage: Eukaryota > Metazoa > Chordata > Actinopteri > Cypriniformes > Cobitidae > Misgurnus > Misgurnus mizolepis. Next base: position 6,686,362 of record JAIFKI010000021.1, read on the forward strand.
ATATATATATATATATATATATATATATATATATATATATATATATGTGTGTATATATATATATATATATATATATATATGTATATATATATATATATGTATATGTATATGTATATATATATGTATATATATATATATGTATATATATATGTATATATATATATATATATATATATATATATATATATATATATATATATATATATATATATATATATATGTGTGTGTATATATATGTGTATATATATATATATATATATATATATATATATATATATATATATATATATATATATATATATATATATACAGTATATATATACAGTATATATATATACATGTGTATATATATATATATATATATATATATATATATATATATATATATATATATATATATATATATATATATATATATATATATATATATATATACAGTATATATATATACAGTATATATATATACAGTATATATATATATATATATATATATATATATATATATATACACAGTATATATATATATACAGTATATATATATATATATATATATATATATATATATATACAGTATATACAGTATATACAGTGTGTATATATATATATATATATATATATATATATATATATATATATATATATATATATATATATATATATATATATATATATATATATATATATATATATATATATATATACAGTATATATATATATATATATATATATACAGTATTTCCTCCGCCATTCCTCCAGTGCTAGTTTGACTGCCAACAACTCTCGATTGCCAATGTCATAGTTAACTTCCGCAGGAGATAAACGATGAGAAAAATACACGCAAGGATGAACCTTTCCGTCTGAGGATGCGCGGTGGGAAAGAACTGCTCCTACCCCCACCTTTGACGCATCGACCTCCACTATGAATTGACGTGAGCGATCAGGGGTAACAAGAATGGGAGCTGAAACAAAGCAGCTTTTCAGTTTGGCAAACACAGCCTCGGCTGCGTCTGACCACCTGAACGTCAAACTAGGGGAGGGCAAGGCGGTCAGAGGTGCGGCTAGTTGGCTAAATTGCGAATGAAACGCCGGTAAAAATTGGCCCTCACCCTCAGTCGAAATGATGTGTCCTAGAAAAGAAACAGACTGTGCATGAAAAACGCATTTTTCTGCCTTGACAAAAAGCCCATTCTCTAGCAACCGCAGAAGCACTCGTCGTACGTGTTGCAAATGTTCCTGGAGAGATGAAGAAAAAATCAATATGTCATCCAAGTAAACATATATGAACTGATCTACCATGTCTCGCAACACGTCATTAACGAGTGCTTGGAAGACCGCTGGCGAAGTTCGTGAGCCCGAAAGGCATGACGCAATACTCAAAATGGCCTCTAGGGGTGTTAAATGCAGTCTTCCATTCATCCCCCTTCCTGATGCGGACCAAATGATAAGCGTTAAGACATCAACGGCAAATGATAAGTATTTTTTACCATTGTTATTCAACCCTCGGTAGTCAATGCAAGGTCGCAAGGATCCATCCTTCTTACCCACAAAAAAGAACCCCGCCCCCGCTGGAGAAGAGGAAGGCCGAATGAACCCCGTAGCTAGAGAATCAGAAATGTATTTCTCCATGGCCTCCATCTCTGGAACAGATAGAGAGTATAACTTGCCTTTAGGCAGAAACGTACCTGGCAATAAATCTATAGCACAGTCATAGGGAAGATGAGGAGGGAGAGAATCAGCCCGAGACTTACTGAACACCTCCTTCAGGTCGTGGTACTCCGCGGGCACGTTAGATAAATCCACTGCTTGCCCCTGAAACACAGACTCAGAAACAGTTAGACAGGCAGAGACAAGACAGGACTTATGACACTCCTCGCTCCAGCTGGTGACGGAACCCAGTTTCCAGTCAATCTTGGGGTTGTGAGAATGGAGCCAAGGATGTCCGAGAACAATGGGTGAGAGAGATGTGTCTGTGATAAAAAATGAAATAGTCTCAGTGTGATTGCCAGAGGTGATAAGCGTGACGGGAGTGGTGGTGTGCTTGATGGTGGGTAACTGAAGTCCATTGACGGCAAAGGGAGCAATCTGATGGGTGAGAGGGATGAAGGGAATCTGAAGCTTACATGCGAGTGAACTGTCGATGAAATATCCCTCCGCCCTGGAGTCCAGGAGTGCCTGATCAGTGTGTGACTTAGTGGACCACCGTAGTCTCACCGGGAGGAGAGTAGATGTTGTCGAGGTCTTGTGAGCAGAGATCCCGCCCGATAGTAGCCTCCGTCTTACTACCGGGCTTGGTCTTTTACCGGGCATCTCTGGCAATGATGACCCGCCTCTCCACAGTACATGCAAAGTCCTTGGGATCTCCGCCCGTTCCTCTCCTCCCGAGACAGCCGAGCTCGACCCACCTGCATGGGCTCCGGATCTGGGAGAACACTGGCGGAGGTTTCACTGGAAAGGCTAAACGGCTCAGGTCTGTGCTGTACCGTGGTGGTGGTTCTTCTTCTGGCAGCCAGGGCCAGCCTCGCATCGACCCGGATCGCCAAATCTACCAGTCCGTTTAGAGATGTCGGTAACTCTGCCGTGATGATCTCCCGCTGGATCCGATCCGCAAACCCATGCAGGAAATTATCCCACTGCGCCTCCTCGTTCCACCTACACTTTGCCGCCAGGGTCCGGAACTCAATGGCATAGTCAGACACAGAACGATCCTCCTGTCGAAGCTCAGTGGGGAGTCGGGCTGCTTCTTTCCCGGCGATGGAGTGATCAAAAACCCTCTTCATTTCTTCCGAAAGTAGGGAGAACGAGGAGCAGCAGATGTCTCTATTCTCCCACACTGCCTTCCCCCAGAGGGCAGCCTTGCCCGTCAGCAGTGAGAGGGTGAATGCAACCTTAGTTTCCACGAGGTAGAATGACCGGGGCTGTTGAGCGAAATGCAAAGAGCAGTAAGATAGGAAAGTACGGCAGTAATTGGGCTCACCGGAATATTTTTCTGGAATCGGTAACCGGGGTTCTGGTAAAAAAACTGCCTCGTGGGGGTGAAGATGGTGCGGACAGTGTGGGTGGCGCAGTGGGTAGCGGGGAATGTAGAGATCGCTGAGAAAGCTCGGACACCTTCGCCACCATTGCATGGACGGCCTTTCGCATCTCCTCAATGGATTTATCCTGATGATCCATACGAACCAGGGAGCGCTGAAGAAATTCCTCGAGCGTTGCGGTGGGTTGATCTCCTGCTGCTTCCATGTTGGCCAGATTCTTCTGTAATGACACGAAATGCGCGGAAGCAAATGCAGGTGTAAAAACACAAAGTTTATTAATATAAACTTGAACACAGATGACAGATTAATTGGCCAGGCAGGACATGTCCAGTGTGTTGGCAATGGTGACGAAGACTACGGTGGTAAGTTGGTGAAGGTGTTTGTTGAGTGCGGCGTTGGTGGAGTGGTGAACAGTGGTGAAGATCCAGAGCTGAACACGGGAACATCGACACGAAGACAGCGGCGACAACAAACAATCCAACTTGACAAACGATAATCCACACAAACAACACGGAGATCCAAACAACACAGGAACCATACATAGAATGAGAATCTGCCACAGGAGAGAGAGTCATGTGAGTATTTATGGAGGTGATGTAATGATGATCAGCTGGAGCGAGACAATCAACACATGGGTGATTCTCACGAAAACTTGGTTTTAAAAATGTCAAGCATGAAAATGTAAAAATTGCTTAAATTTACTTCTTTTCCCACCAGACATTGAAAAACAAAGTCTGGAGTAAATGGGAACATTAATTTAAAAACTTTTACTTATCATTTAACACTTTTTGTAACATAATTTAAAAAATTAGTCCTAAAAAATCTCATTACCGCAACAGTCAGAAAACACCAACACTGACATATTTTCAAAATGACATGACAAACCTGAAAGAACATAATTTGGAGATTCTGCACATGCATTTAAAATCAAAGTATTATGCTTCTATTAATTAAATTAACATTTAATAAGCATCTGTTGTGGTAATGATAATCAAAATGTCGTGTAAGCATTCTGACAAGACAATATTTCAAATTAACTGTAAAAAAAAATGATCTTACCTGGTAGCCATCTTGAAGTAACTGGTCCATGTGCTTGGTCACTCAAAATCAAACTTTATTAAAATTCTGTATGTGTGCTTAAACTGTTCTCAAAAAGTGTTGCGGAGGATGAGAACATCAGGCATGGACACATAATTTTCCTAATTTTTCTTCATTATTATTATACATGAATATTCAGTAAATATTTTTTCAGTCATCTAAAGTAGTCTAGCAAAACATCCATTTATTTTTTTTCTTAATATTTTTGTGTTAATTTGATTAAATTACAACATAACGCATGTTCAAACACAGCCGGACACATTGCTGTAATGAGAATTTCAGCAGAAAATGAGATAAAATTTACAATTATAAATTCTTATGTTGAAATCACACATTGTGCAAGGTAGAACACAGTATTGTGTTAATTCTGATTCTTTTTAATGTTACTATATTACACATTTTAAAGCTAAAATCATTAGTGCCGTGGTGTTTCAATGGTTTCATGAGAATCACCCACATAGGTGAGTGGAATCACTCTAATGAGTGCATGGCAGAGCGGTGAGTAAACAAACACACACATGACACGGAGGAAACAATGGATTTCCTACCGTGACACTGAATGGTTAATAAACACAAACGAGAGTTACGTATGTAACTACGGTTCTATGAATCCCGGATGATCGCCAGAGGCGGTGCTTAAGCACTGAATGATCCATCTCACGCATGCGCAGGTCGAGTGTTTATACCAACAAAGTCACCCGTGACCCCTGATGCCTAAGGAGAGTCTATAACTTCCGGTGACATCAGAGGATCTGTTCCTACAGAATCTTCTCGCGAGTACACAGTGATTCTGAGTAACAGAACGCTCTGGCGGTCATCCGGGATTCATAGAACCGTAGTTACATACGTAACTCTTGTTCTATTTCATCCCTACTGACCGCCAGAGGCGGTGCTTAAGCACTGGATGACACATACCAAAAAAGTCACGAGGAATTTAGCACGTACCTTATTGAGAGGACAGCGCAGAGTCCAGCAACAGGACCACCTCCAGTGGATGGGGGGTGGCGACATTCACCCGGTAGAACCTGGAGAAGGTACTCGGGGATGCCCATGATGCCGCCTCACAGATGCGCTCCAGGGGCACGCCGTGCAGGGCCACCCATGAAGTTGAGACTGCCCTGGTAGACTGGCACCTCACCCCGGATGGCAGGGGGTGACCACCTCGTTTATATGCCTGGGTGATTACATCCACCACCCAATGAGACAACCGCTGTTTGGAGAGAGCACAGCCACTCCTAGGACCACCATGGCAGAGGAAGAGCTGGTCTGACTGCCTTATACTCGCATTCGCGACCACGTAGGCTCTGAGAGCCCGTACAGGACACAGCAGCTGTAATCTGTCCTCCCCTTCTGGGGGAGTAAATTGTGCCAGGTGGATAGGTTGGTTAAGGTTTGATGATGACAAAACCTTCGGAAGAAAAGCTGAATTCGGCCACAGGGTAACCCCCGAGCCATCGAAGTTCCACCTCAAACATGAGTCACTCACAGAGAGCGCATTAAGTTCCCCAACACGCTTCGCTGACGTGATAGCAAGGAGAAAGGCAGTCTTAATAGAGACCCACTTCAGCTCTGCCTGAGCCAGGGGTTCAAAGGGAGGTGAACATAGGGAATCGAGCACCAGGTGTAGATCCCAGTCTGGAGCGCGTTGTGCTCGTGGGGGGCGTAACCGCCATGCACCCTTCAGAAAAAGGGACACCAATCTGTGACACCCCACCGTGTCGTTGTCCACCCAAGCATGTCGAGAGGAAATGGCTGCCACATATACTGCAATATGATGGTCATCTTGACCCGGTCATGGGCTGAGGGCCGGCGTCGGAACTGAAGTTTGTACCCGTGGGTACATTTCTATGTTTTGGGGGCCCCGGCCTCTAAAGGTTCCAGAGGCACGACGGGTTGGAAAGGACTGAGGTTGTCCTGAGGGCAGCCGGTCAGGCACCCGAAAGGTCGGTGCCTGCTGTTGAGCAGGCTGTGGACATGGGCGCAGAGACCTTAGGTAGCCCCTGGGGTGAGCCTGTGGACGAGAGCTGCGCTGTGGGACAGCTGGAGGACCTCTAGGCCTGCTAGGAGGCGGAACGCTTCTTTGAAGCCCGGACAGCTGCTGTCGAGTCCGTCCGGCTTGGACCGTGCGCTCAAGTGCTTCCAGGGCTGCGGAACCAAACAGCTCACCTGGTTCCACCGGAACACTGCAGAGGGTTCTCCTGCAGGCCTCAGTGAGAGGAGATTGTGCCAACCATACCTTGCGGCGAGCCTGCACAAGAGTAGACATCAACTGCCCCAATTCCCTAGACATCAATGCGAATGCCTGTAGCGAAGCATCACTAAAATTGTGGACAGAGGCATCCAACTCAGTCTCCTGCAGGGAAGCTGACAAAGCAAGCATCAGATGGGACATGGAGTTACCGATGCGTCCCATGCGAGCCGCTGCATCATAGGCCTTCCAGAGCAGGTCATCTGTAACCCGGCACTGGGGACGAGGGCACCTAGCATCCGGCCTCAAAGCCTCATCAGGTGAGATGATAAGAGCCGCTATAGTTGGCTCAACTGCTGGCATGCGGTCTAATCCAAACTTCTGTGCATCCTGCATGGCTGCGAGGGTCCGGCCATCGGACGTTGCATGAGAGAGGGCCTTAGAATCCCTCCAACATGCCTGCAATTCCCTCAAATACTCCTCCGATGGGGGCGCAGTAAAGCTGACAGAGGCTGGGACACGCCTGAAAAAAACACTGGCCGGAGGCGGCTGAGTTTGCGGCACGTCCAACTGGAGACGGGCTAAAGCCATACGAATGATGGCTCCCATAGAACAGTCCTCAACACCACCAGTAGAGCTATGGGTTGAAGAATGGGAGCCGGCCGCAGTAGGTTGGGAGGCTCCCATCTGTGGAAGTGCCTCTGGCTCATATTCATTAAACTGGCCAGCTGACGCTGCCATGGAGAGCACATTGTCCTCAGACTCCATGGAGGTTGCCGAAGGGACAAAATCATCTGGCGGCTCTGCTCCAGTCCCGGACTGGAAAGCCAGGAAGAGAGACTTCATAGTATTGAGCTCCGCTGTTAGTTGGTCCACTTTAGAGGCAAGCCGGGGTCTTTGCAGGAGTGGGGCCTGCGGCCTCAGCAGCCTGACGTTTAGACTGCCAAGTCTGATCTGGAACCAGCTGCTGGGCTGGGGTCAAATGTCCAATTGACGAAGTAGAGCCCAACAGTTGCTCAACCTCAGCCAGTCTAGCTGCCCTCACTGCCCAAGGCATGATACCGCAGTTCATGCAGGGGTCGTCAGAAAGACCCTCCTTTAAATGTTCAAAGCCAAGACATGAGGGACATAAATCATGGCCATCCTCAAGCTGCAGAGGAGCCATACAGGCAGAGCAGGAGTGGTTGCCAACCATGCTGGCGACTGAGAAAAAGAAAAAAGGTAGCCTCAGCGGAAACGCTGCCACCAATTAGTCACAGGGGCACACCTATGCTGGGAGCGGGAGCGAAAGCACTGCCTTCACCAGCTAAGGGTAACTATCCCAACGAAAAATTGACACAGAATGCAGTACAGATGCCGGGAGAGGGAGCGAAAGCACAACCTTCACCAACAAATGTAGCAAAAAAGAAAAAAGATTAGCTTCAGCGGGAACGCTGCCACCAATCTAGTCACTGAGGCACAAATATGCTGGAACGGGAGCGAAAACACTGCCGTCACCAGCTTAGGGTAACGAAAAAATAAGACCCTAAACGCAGTACCGGGAGCGAAAGCACAACCGTCACCGCAAATGCTGTGAAGCCAGTTAAGGGTAAGCGCTATTAACAAAAACCGCCACAGCGGAGTTGTCACGAATACAAAAAAACGCAGTTAAGCGCCGAAACGATTAACAAAAAAGCTGGCACAACAGAGTTGTTGCAAAATACACAAAGCGCAGTTAAGCGCCGAAACGATTAACAAAAAACTGGCACAACCGAGTTGGCACGAATACACAAGCGCAGTTAAGCGCCGAACGTTAAACAATAACCGACACAACCGAGTTGGTACTAACGTAAATACACAAAGTGCAGTTAAAGCGCAAATAGACGTTGAATAAACTAAACCGGCACAACCGAGTTGGCACGAGGTAACTACACGCGTCCGTGTTACAACAATAAACAATAAATCGCAGATGAATCAATAATATAAATGGTAACCATTAACGTTAGATTACAAATGTCGGGAGAGGGAGCGAAAACACAGCCGTCACCAACAAATGCACCAAACAAACAGTTATATATTTGTAACTCACCTCTCGGTGGATTCTGTTGCGGCCTTTGGAGGGCGAGCAACTCGCTGCTCTGACAAAAAAATGCCACAAGGCCACCAGCAACGAATGAAACACAATATCCTAGTCTTTTGCTAGCGCAGAAAAAACAACCTGCGAAGCGAGAAGATGAAAAGGAACAGATCCTCTGATGTCACCGGAAGTTATAGGCTCTCCGTAGGCATCAGGGGTCACGGGTGACTTGTTGGTATAAACACTCGACCTGCGCATGCGCGAGATGGATCATTCAGTGCTTAAGCACCGCCTCTGGCGGTCAGTAGGGATGAAATAGAACTGATGCGCTTTCTATATGATGCACTCTACATAATATGAAGCCTTTATACAACATAAATGTATTATACAACCTGCATTTGCACAAAATGCAAGACTTCAACTAAGTTATGTACTGGAGAGAAAGTTTAACTCCTGTTGTGGATGCACATCATCAGCATGCTTTTAAACACGTTCATTCAAAGCTCAAGCTTCATAACATTAAGCAGCTTTAAGTCTTTTGCTATCATTTTAGCGATTAACGTTAGCTGTGTCATGTCGTCCTCTCACCTGTTCTCAGTCAAGATGTAATGCTCGTATGGCTCTCTGGTATCTCTTGACATTTGATGTTTAAATATGAGGTGATAACCCATTGAACTTGTGACGATGACTGTATTTTCGTTTTACCAAAATTGAATCAGAAAATCACAGCATCCTTTTTAAACATATTGCCTCGACTCAAGGTGTTTGGCTTCACAGCGTTGTGCGGATCAGCCGGTTTCCGCAGCGCGGGTGCTCTGTCTTATCTGTTTGTTTTTTAATCATACATGTTAAATTACTGATGTCATATGATACGCCGGTCTACACGGCTCAAATATATCTTGTATAAACAATTAAACAGACTTGACTGAATTAATATTAGTGAACTTTTTTTATTAAAGTAATTTGCCAATTAGATTAATTCTCATTGTCAAGAGCAGGGCTTGATATTAACTTTTTTGCTCACCAGCCAAAGTAGTTAGTTGTTTTCCAAAGTTAACAGCCACTCAGCATTTTTACTGACCACAATTTTGTTGTTAGCAAAATACATTTTATATGATTAAACTTGAATTTGGCATCCTAAAATGACCTTAATTAGAGTAAATTTACTTGATTTAGCTAGATTAGATTTAAAACCCTTTCAAATGCAGATTTGCCACCCAAATTAAGATTATTAGCTGGTATATACCAGGTATATCAATATAGATCATATCATAGGGCTGCACGATTCGGAGAAAAAAAATCTAATTGCGATTTTTCTGATCAAAATTGCGATTCACGATTTAAAGTGCGATTCATTGGTATATAATAAAAAAGCTACACCCAGGTTTGTTGTGGTGGTTTTAATAGCACCAAAGAAAGATGCTGTGCTACTGTTTATTTAAGACCTCTTAAACATTGTACCAAGGTGTCTGCAAGACTTTGCTCTTCTGCAGACACACTTTTTTTAAATCTAAGAACATTAAACAAAATACAGTTTAACAAAAATGTATTGAAAGTTTTTTTTAAATAACATATAGGGCTATAGGCCAATGTATTTTGGCTGTAACTACAACAATGCTTCTGACAAGCAAATGTTTAGTTTTTTCTTTTAATCAAAAGACTATACTCATCTTGTTTTACTTTTCAGGCATCTGTAATAAATGTAAATATATTAGTTATTAGAATCTATGATTTAACATAAGCAAAAAATACAAATAAAACACTGCACAGTCCTCACTGTAGGATTTTAAATGTGGAGCTGCAGAAGCTTGTTCAGTTAAGAGTAAGGAGTGATTTTAATTTTTGGTGTGTAATAAACATTTCTGACACAGAAAGCACCAGGTTACTGTCTGTCACTTTAAGACACAAGACAGCTTTAAAACTGCTCTGCTTTAATGTGCTGATAAACATCCAGCTGTTTATGTTCAATTAGACAAGAAGGAAAACTTAAGTTTAGTGATCACGCGTGTGCTGACTACTTGCTGTGTGCGCGCTTCATGAACCCTCATGCATGTAAATATACTTTCAAAGCGGTGCAGATGTGCGCGTGCAAGGAAGTATAATGTACCTCTTTCGTCTCCGGGCTTTAATGAAACCTGCTTATAGTCTGATGAGGCGCTTGTCATTGTTTGCGATGCATGACGAGAAACGGACGTATATACACCTTTCTTTAAGTCCAACATTACACAAAAGGGAAATGTTTTCGCGCATTTCTGTCCTCTCATTTGCCGGTTAATAAGTTATAATGGGTTTTAAAAATGACTGAATCCAAAATCTGCCAACTTCATGACATTCCGCGTTGTGCAGTTAATTCCATTTGTATGCATTTAGCGATTCTGTCCGTGTTTTCCGCATCGCGGAAATCATATGGCCGTACACTTTGTTGGGGAGTTGAACTGCTGCTCGCACAATGGCGTTATCTGACGTTCAGTCAGCACCTCAGTGTTAATGCCCTCTATTGGTTTAAACTCCATCAAACGTAAAATGCTAATGGAGCGAACTGTCAAAAACGGCGTACTAGATGATAGTACTGAATCGAAATAATCGCAGCTTTTGCGATTCGAAAATCGCACCCATCCAAATCGCGATTTCGGTTTAAAAACGATTCATCGTGCAGCCCTATCATATCATATATTTAGATGCATGAAAAACATGCTAGTAAGCCATAAATAGATTAACTTCTAATAAATATATTAAAAGTGGAGAAGGGGTGTAGAAGATTAACTGAAAAGATAAACACAAAAACCTTCGACAAATACTTTAAATATTTATTAACAACAGCAGTAAATACTGTCAAGACATGTACATTAATTTTACTGTCAACTTGTTAATGCAGATTGTATTTTATAAGCTTGATCATGGTTTCTGTTAAAAGTTACTTAAGGCTTTTAAGATTTTTTATGATGTCGAGAGGGCATTATTGTTGCACAAAGTGTCCTACATTAAAATGATGCGCAAACCTCTCCGCTCGTTGGTTTCTTTGACTGCGTACAAAAGTGAGACGTGTGCATTAAGTATGTGCCCTGAGAGTGTGCACACACTTTAAATCTCACTTCAATCACTTCCATGCAATTGTTGTATCTTTTCTGAAGTGTGTATGCGTACAGACTGCGTCCTGTGCCTTCACAAATCCATCAGCTGTCGAGCTCTCTATGACAAATGAAAGCTGCGCTGACACATGCACTTGTGAGCCGGACGCGAAAATAGGTAAACCCGGCCATACTGTAGGTTGCGCTGGGTGCAGAGAGTCATGGGAGTTGTAGTTTCCCAGTTTCCAACCTGCTAAAATGGCTAGTGGGATTGGCTGTCTTACCTGCCATAGCCGAAATCTACCCACATTTGGCAGGTGTTAATGTCAAGCCCTGGTTAGGAGATTCATAAAATTCATCATCTAGATGTTATAGTTGTGTTTATATTTATATACTGATAGAGAATCTGAAAGATTGAGTTAATAAACAGAAATTAATTTATGAGAATATGAGCTGATGTTTATAAATAAGACACTTAATAGATGAAAATCACCTGAATTGATTACATTTCTGTCTTTCTGTCTGCTGCTGTTACAGGTACAACAGAAGAAATGCTAGTACAAGAAGACACTGCCGATCTGGAGACTTATCTTACTGACATACAGGAAGATGATCTGATTGAGTGGAGATTTAGAGAAACTCTCATAGCTGAAATTAATTTTGCAAACAATATTTTCAGTACATCTGATAAAGGACTATTCAGAGATAAACTGAACTTGAATCATCAGACTGGAGATCTTACCATCAATGACTTCAGAGAGGAACATGCTGGAGTTTATGAACTGAAGATCATCAGAGGTGGAAAAACCACAATCAGGGAATTCATTGTGTTTGTCATAGGTGAGTAACTAAAATGTTTCAGTGTTATAATGATTTTATTGTATTTGTTGATAGTATACCTTTAGATGTAAGTGTTGTTCATAACTAGTTGGGGTGTGCAAGATTGTTTGCGAAAATATTTTAATTGTTATTTTAACAATGGGCAAAATCCTAGTAAAGCAATATCACTCTGTTAGTCTTGTGATATAGCTCTATTTCGTCACGGCTGTGATTAGGCCCAAGGAGGCACAAGGAGGCGCTCCATTGAAGCTGAGGGGACATGTGCTCCCTAGGATTTTTGAGCCAAGTGGATTTTGCATATTTTATTTTTTTATTATTATTTCTTATTTATTTAAAATGGACAATGCATATTAAGGAAACATATTAGCTTTTCAGCAATATAAATATGCCAGAATTAGCCCCCAGGCAATTTTACATCTGTAGTCCAACCTCAAAATAAATTAAGCATCTTTTCATATGTTACTTTGTTTCATGGCCAAAATATAATAACATTAATATTAGATAACTTATAAACTAATCAATTATTAGGTCAATTGAAGAAGACTCTCTGATTTGTAATTGTTTTTAAATTTGTTTGTATACATTGTTGTTTTTAATTTCTGTGACTGTAACTGCTGTCCTCGTTAGGTCAGGACTCTCCTGTGAAAGAGATTTTGAATCTCAGAGAGATTTTCCTGCTTAAATAAAGGTCAAATAAAATAAATAATATGATCATAAATGACAACTACATCACTGATATCTTATATATATCTATATATATCTATATATATATTAGGGATGCACCGATAGGATTTTTTTGGGCCGATACAGATTTAAACAGACAACTTCTGGCCGATACATATATATATATATATATATATATATATATATAAACAATTAAACACACTGACTGAATATATGAAGAGTTTGGTTACAAAATGAAAGACCTTTGTTTATTATTATGTTAGTCTGTTTTTATTGTGTTTTGATTGATATTAATTGGAATGCAATTACAAGAAATTACATTTTTGAAAATTTTTAAAATCTTGTTATTCTACCAAACTCTTCATTTAGTGCATTAGTGCTGATAAATCCAAATATGGCTGTAAAAAATGTCAGATACCACAAATCCAACTTTAAATCTAGTTCACTAATTTAAAGCTCTCTTATGTTAGGAAAAAAATTAGGAAATTTAGTCTGTTACTTAAAATCACAATACAGATACAAAGATATATGAGAAAACAGCAGGAAGGAGATAAAGTGATGTAAAAATAAAGATGTTTATCAGCTGTTATTATACCAAACACAGACAGCATAAATTTACTGCGTCACAACATTCTCGCAATGTTAATAAAAACCTTGAGATGGCGACATGACATATATACTTGAGAAGACGATAAAACACAAACATAAATGAAAAGTAATGCAGAATAATACAATAGGAAGAATAAAAAAAATATATAACACTTATAAACTAAATATATAAAACTAGTAAAAAATAAGAAATAAATTAAAATCCAACACGGATGTCTGTACTGTAAGGGAAAAATAAAATGTATATCCATCCATTTGGCTCAATGGCGGAAACCGAACATCATGGCAGAAGGATCGTCGCACATTCGGTCTTTTCCTGTGCTTGCTGATAGCGATTTAACGTTACGCAACTTGGGTAGATTTATCTGACTCCAAAAGATAAACATTTTGTTTGTAATTATGAATCAAATTGATGTACATGTAAAATTTGGATAAACGTTTGATCATTCTATTTACTCATGTTTATATTGAACTCATTCATTTGAATAACAATGTCGTATCAACCAACACCGGTCGTTGTGCGGATTCTGAAACATAAACTCAACCACACCAGAGGTCTGGTAACACCGGGCACTGTAACCATCTATATACAACTTGATACAAACCCATACGATGATCAGAGGTCCAAACTAGCACCATCCAACCTGATATAGCAAATCATATTCTATACAACAACTTAAGGTAAGGGCTATGATCAGAGGTCCAGGCTTATATCCTTAACTGTAGCCTGCCTATAGCAATGTAATTGCTGGACATCTTAGTTCAACGGTATAGACGATTAACATGAATTTATACCTCGGTCGTAGATTTATGGTGTCAAAGGATATTGTAATACTTTATAGTAACTTTGAAGAGTCAATAATACAGAGTAAATTAGAATGAATGCAAATGGAGCAATTTATTAACCAGGTAGGTAAAACATAATTCGGAAGCCAATTTACTATCCGATTCAAATACGAAACAATCAAATGAAAAAACATTGCATACCTGGGAAGGATGAAGATCTGGTTACAGATTCCTCAAAATGAAATAAAAATGCATGATGTTGTGGCAGGACAGCACCATGGGGGTGCATTTCTAAATATAGAAATTCCCACCTGAATCTTTTAACATTTTCCTTAAATATCCAGAGAACAAAGCATTGTGATAATGATATACTGATTGGTTCTTGTAAGCCCAGGGGTGTTGCCTAATATACATACAGTAGGTGATTGGTCAACACGTCTAAGGTAGGAGGTGTCTCCCAACATTAGGTTAAGTTAATTTATTTTATTTTATTATTATATTATAATAATATAATAATATATTATATTTTATTTTGTAAGGAGGTCCAAATATGACCCCATCCATCCGCTTGGCCCAACGACGGAATCCAAACGGCATGGCCGGTTTATAGCGCATTCGGTCTTTTCCGGTGCTTCCGGTTTTAACATTACGCAACTTTATAATCTGACTCCAAAGATATAAAAAGTATCGTAATATGAATCAAATTGATGTAATTTTGGAATTTGGATAAACGTTTGCTTATTCTATTTACTCATGTTTTCATTTAACTCATTCATTCGATTACCAATGTCATATCAGTCCACACCGGCCGTTGTGTGGGTACTGAACACAAACTCGACCGTACTAGAGGTTGTAGCTAAAGCAATTTAACAAAGTCAATCTCTTGTTAAAAGGTCACCATATAGCTCTCAAAAATCGCCAATTAAATATAAAACATAAAACCATAATCCGAGGTTCAGTCTAGCTCCTTCTAGACGCATAATTACCAAATGCGATTACAAAACAACTTAGTAAAGGTTAAATAATTGATCTGACCATACAATAACTAGAGGTTATGGCTAAAGCAATTTAATGATACCGTTTCATGTTTACGTGCTCTCATTAAATAGTATCCATATAGCCCCCACAGTCGCTTACACCACTTAATGAATTATAACCAGAGGTTTAGCTTAGCTCCTTCTAGCTGCCTATACTTAAATCATATGACTATATAACAACGTATAAAATAGATAATAGAACTATCACTCTGATAGTCTATGCGACTGCCCACCAACATAGTTAAGAGGCAGAATCTAATTAACATGAATTAACCCCGATCAAAGATTTGTGGTAACAAAGGATATCGTAATACTTTATAGTAACTTAGAAGAGTCAATGATACAGAGCAAATTAGAATGAATGCAAATGTAACAATTTATTAACCAGGTAGGTAAAACACAATTCAGAAGCCAATTTACATTCCAATTCAAATGCGAAACAATCAAAAAACCATTGCATACCTGGTAAGGAGATGAAGATCTGGTTACAGATTCCTCAAAATAAAATGAAAATACATGATGCTGTGCCAGGACAGCATCATGGGGGTGCATTTCTCGATATTGAAAGTCCCGCCTAAATCTTCTACACATCTCCTTAAATAGCCAGAGAACAAAGCATTGTGATATGACATGCTGATTGGTTCTTGTAAGCCCAGGGGTGTTGCCTAATATACATACAGTTGATGATTGATCAACATGTCTAAGGTGGGAGTTGTCTCCCAACATTAGGTTAAACTTACTTATTTATTGTCACAGATTAACATTGAATCCTGTTGTCATATTAATAAACCCAGATGTACCACTTGCATTAAAAACACTTCATATAACACCAAACAAGACCAGTTTCAGATACATGTGTTTGCAGAATGTAGCATTCCATATACAGTTTGCTTTGAGAACATGAGGAGAGGGGGATGAGAACGTGTGGTAGGGTGTGTGACTCTTCTCTTTGAGAGAGGTTTCAGTCTCACAACTTGGGGTAGTGTTCTTGGGGGGTAGATGTGAACTCTTTGAGAGAGGTTTCAGATGATAAGTCAACAGGAATTAGGAAGCAGTTCCCTGTGGATTCAGCCATTTGCTGCTGGCTTTTGAAATACCTTTTGTCAGGGTTTGGCACCACCTTACAGAAATCCGCCCTTTTGATGAAGTGGGATAAACAAAACATTCCCAATGAGATCAATATACAATAAGGTGTTAGCTCTTGGTGGTGTCCAGTTTCTGTAGTGTTTATAGTGTTCCAGTCAAGCTCAATCAGGCCTGTGTGCTTTGTTTGGTCATTCATTTACGAAACCACCTGCTCTTAGACGTTCTGATCCTTTGAAGAAAGTTGTCACCTCTGTAAGGTGACGTCCTCGGATTCAGACATCATTAGGTGAATAAAGTTCATTTCATTAACAATACATCACTGTGTAAAACACCTGCACATCTTAAATGACCATTCATTGATTGAGCACTGATCAATATCAATAGGCTTGGTAACACTATAACATGATAGTTAGGGCAAACCATAAATAAAATAAAATAAAATAAGAAACATTACACATGATAACTTGATGTGAAAAGAAGCAAGTGGTACGATAGGGTCAAATATATCTGATCTATAAAATTACCATCATTCTTTCCCACCGTTGTATTTGGAATTCAAAGGTACCTGATCTCTGGATATTGAAGGAGAGGATGCAAAAGATCAGGTTAAAACAATAAAAACATAACATTGAGGTATGCTTATTAGAAAAAATAAAACTCAGAAAATGTTAAAATAACTTTCAGGTATGCATATTATAAGTTATATGAAAAATAAAAAAAAAGAAATTGTTCAGGTATGCATATTATAGGTTGTATGAAAATAAAACCCAGAAAAATGTTAAAATGATCTTCATGTATGCATATTATAGATTGTAAAAATAAAACCCAGAACATGTAAAAATAACCTTCAGGAATGCATATATTGGGTAATGTGAAAATAAAAAAAATGGAATATGTTAAAGTAAAATTTGGTTATGCATACTATAGGGTGTATTGATAATAGTGAAATACTGCTATAATAGATTTAAGTATGGCATTGTAGACCATATAATAATAATAATAGTAATAATAATAATAATAGGCACATAATGTTGTAATCATTCCATACACACATCTTCAATCAATGTTTCGCAGGAACTCTGAATTTTCTAATATAAGCACCTTCTAGGCCCAAGATTAACTAAGAATATGTTCAGAACATGTTGAGTCCATGAGAACAATTGAAGGTTCAGAATCTCATGTTAGATTTCTATGTGTGCAGGTATGTGCCTATGTGTATATGTATCTGTATGTGTATGTGTGTATAGGCATGTTTATGAGTATGTGTAGTCCATACACTTGAAGATTTAGAATCTCAGATTTCAATGTGTTTGCGTGTATAGGTAGGTGTGTGAGTGTAGAGATATGTGAATATTTGTATAGGTGTGTGTGTGATCTCTGATCTGTTGGCTAAGTCACATTTGATATTAGGAGTTGAGTAAATGGTTTGATTGATTCTTGACAATTGTCTGTGCTGTTATTTAGTGATAAATTGAGGATCAGGGCGCCACTGGTCCTCCACTTATGACAACAACAGTCAGATTATTGATTTGAGATTAAGACAGTAAGTTTGTTATTGCAATTAAAAACATAATCATCAAAGTGTGACTTTGCCATGTAAGTTTCTTATTAGTGTTGTAGTTTTGCTAATATGGGTGTGAATGATATCACTTTAGCATATGTGTTAGATTAGATGGCTCTGTTGGTGTAACAGGAGAATGTTGGTTTTAAGTGTAGTGTTCAGTTTGGAATATGTTGTGTGGTGCGTGGTGATAAACATGATGGTTTTAAATGTCTTACATACAGAGCAAATCAAATGTCAAAAATAATAGTATTAAACTTAGAAAATTGCTCTTTATCAAGATTTCAGTAGACATTAAACTGATCAAACTTCTGAAAAGAAAACCCAAAACAGATGCTTAAATTCAGACAGTTTGAAATAATGACTAATTCTTGGTAAGTGAGTGTTTGCTATGAGATTTAATTTAACTGAGGCTATGTGTGAATACCATGCTGCAACAAAGGTGAGGAGGATAAATTGTGATGCAAATTTAGTCCTGTTGTTAAAACAGGGAGCCAGTTAGATATTATCGGTATGAGGTTGTAATCTGGCTCAATAAGTCTTCCAACACCAGTGTTTTTAGTTAGGAAACATGGTAAAAGTGCTACTGGATCCTGTTGTGAGGTAAAACATTTTCATTAATGCAATTATAACACAATGTAGCCACATGGCATTTTTGTGCTCCTCTTTAGGGTCTGACTGCAGCTATACAGGGAATAGCAGAGTTTACCACATAGGAGACAAATCCTTCAACATAGAAACACATACGAAACAAACAACTAGAATGTGTTCTATAGAAATATGCCTAACGATCAATTACAAATCAGAAAATGTAAACGGATCACTGCAATGAGAATGTTAAACACATGCTAACTGGCTGTTAAGCCACACAAGCATGTGCCCAATCTGTATTGGATTAAAAATGGGTTAGTGATTTCCAGTTAAATGGGTTTGGTTTACTATCACAAGTGTCATGTAATATTTAAGTGTTAAAACATGGCAACATGTGACAGCACATTCCGCCCTTTTGACACTGCATAGTGGACCAATTCTGTGGGTTTGGCCTGTGCAAGTTATTCTGTAATGCACCACATTTTACCATCTGAGGCCTGTTTGGCCATTATAATATAATGTATATTGCAACTTCGTCACAATATAGATTATATAACATTAAAATAGTATAAATTAAAAATACTTTCATTACTGATCTCTTTTAAGGAACACCATGCTGGTGTTTGTAATTTGCAAGATGTTACTGTATCAATGTATTTGAATGTGAAAAGGTGTCAGCCCTGGACAGACTGGTGTGAGACACAGATGTTCATTGGTTCATGCTAATGTATTTCTACAACAGTTTCAAGACTAAGAATTGTGTGGCCTTTCACATCTCTATAAAGCTGTACAAAACTGTCTTTAAACAATTTTCACAGACTCATAGGGAAAGACTAAGCCAAGAACTTTTAACAGTCCTGGTGTTTATCAAGTTCTTAAATAACCCTTAGATTTACAGAAGGAAAATATGGTTACAGACAAATGTCTCTCTTAAAAACAATGTTCTCTCTTGGGAACAATGGATAGCCTGCTATCTGAGTGGGGGGTAAGCCCTTTCATCTCAGTTGGGTGTCTCACAATGAGAGATAAGACCATTTGTGTTGGCCTAGAACAACATTGTATTTTCCTGCAACAATTTTAGGTTTTGCTTAATTGTATCTCATCAATGGAGGAATACTACATTGAATTAGAAGTTTGTAATTGTAATATGACTTACTGATTCCATTCTATCCTCATTCAACCCAGAGTGATCTTTTAGAAGGCTCACTCACAACCACTCATTTGAAATCATTTCCCTACTTGCTCCCTACTTGCTTAATGTCCAGCATTCAGTTACATTTCTCTATGCGTTGGGGATTTTTAAATCCAACAACGCTGCCTTCAATCATTTATACATTTCCTTCATTCTCCAGCTTCATTACAATATTACCTTTACTCATCAAATATAGATTGTACACTGATGTTTGCAGCATTTAAAAATCTTACTATCTGTGTGTTTTTCACATATAAATTGTCCAAGTCCTCCCTTCACATGCAAACACATTCATTGCATTGTAGTTTAAATCATCCAACATCATTTTTCAATTGTTAATGTTTTTTAGCTGTTTTTCCATGTTGTGCATTTGCTGTCACAACAGAAACAATTGTGTATAGGATTTGGTGATTTAAATTTAGATTCTAGATGTTTTCCTTGTTTGAGAATCAGAATAAATTTTGGATGATTTAACTCCAATGTAAGACGATCTTTTGTTTTCCGTAGGCACACAAACAAAAGATCTTAACAGAGCAAAGCAATTCATTCTTCATATAGCGTTACACAGCATTTTCCTAATAATGTGGTTTCATTTCATTTTTAAGCCCCACCGGATTTGATTTCCAGTCTAACATTAGGTATATTTACAACCTATTTCATAAATGTGGGATGTTTAAAACATTCCCTAAACATTTTTAAAAGGCAAAGAAAAGATTGACTTACCACATCAGCTGAAGAAATAGAAGAAGTTCAAACCTTTAGCTCCATGAAAAGACTCTTATTCTCCAGGGATCGAATCAGTCGTACTTTGTACATTTTGATAAGATTTCCACTGGTTGAATATCACGTCCCGGGAATCACCACTTTGTAAGGAGGTCCAAATATGACCCCATCCATCCGCTTGGCCCAACGACGGAATCCAAACGGCATGGCCGGTTTATAGCGCATTCGGTCTTTTCCGGTGCTTCCGGTTTTAACATTACGCAACTTTATAATCTGACTCCAAAGATATAAAAAGTATCGTAATATGAATCAAATTGATGTAATTTTGGAATTTGGATAAACGTTTGCTTATTCTATTTACTCATGTTTTCATTTAACTCATTCATTCGATTACCAATGTCATATCAGTCCACACCGGCCGTTGTGTGGGTACTGAACACAAACTCGACCGTACTAGAGGTTGTAGCTAAAGCAATTTAACAAAGTCAATCTCTTGTTAAAAGGTCACCATATAGCTCTCAAAAATCGCCAATTAAATATAAAACATAAAACCATAATCCGAGGTTCAGTCTAGCTCCTTCTAGACGCATAATTACCAAATGCGATTACAAAACAACTTAGTAAAGGTTAAATAATTGATCTGACCATACAATAACTAGAGGTTATGGCTAAAGCAATTTAATGATACCGTTTCATGTTTACGTGCTCTCATTAAATAGTATCCATATAGCCCCCACAGTCGCTTACACCACTTAATGAATTATAACCAGAGGTTTAGCTTAGCTCCTTCTAGCTGCCTATACTTAAATCATATGACTATATAACAACGTATAAAATAGATAATAGAACTATCACTCTGATAGTCTATGCGACTGCCCACCAACATAGTTAAGAGGCAGAATCTAATTAACATGAATTAACCCCGATCAAAGATTTGTGGTAACAAAGGATATCGTAATACTTTATAGTAACTTAGAAGAGTCAATGATACAGAGCAAATTAGAATGAATGCAAATGTAACAATTTATTAACCAGGTAGGTAAAACACAATTCAGAAGCCAATTTACATTCCAATTCAAATGCGAAACAATCAAAAAACCATTGCATACCTGGTAAGGAGATGAAGATCTGGTTACAGATTCCTCAAAATAAAATGAAAATACATGATGCTGTGCCAGGACAGCATCATGGGGGTGCATTTCTCGATATTGAAAGTCCCGCCTAAATCTTCTACACATCTCCTTAAATAGCCAGAGAACAAAGCATTGTGATATGACATGCTGATTGGTTCTTGTAAGCCCAGGGGTGTTGCCTAATATACATACAGTTGATGATTGATCAACATGTCTAAGGTGGGAGTTGTCTCCCAACATTAGGTTAAACTTACTTATTTATTGTCACAGATTAACATTGAATCCTGTTGTCATATTAATAAACCCAGATGTACCACTTGCATTAAAAACACTTCATATAACACCAAACAAGACCAGTTTCAGATACATGTGTTTGCAGAATGTAGCATTCCATATACAGTTTGCTTTGAGAACATGAGGAGAGGGGGATGAGAACGTGTGGTAGGGTGTGTGACTCTTCTCTTTGAGAGAGGTTTCAGTCTCACAACTTGGGGTAGTGTTCTTGGGGGGTAGATGTGAACTCTTTGAGAGAGGTTTCAGATGATAAGTCAACAGGAATTAGGAAGCAGTTCCCTGTGGATTCAGCCATTTGCTGCTGGCTTTTGAAATACCTTTTGTCAGGGTTTGGCACCACCTTACATTTTTACCATTATTTTTTAACAAATAGGCAGCACTTAAAGTGTTATGTAAATAAACAGAAAATAACTGATGTGAAAAGGAGAAAGTCATTATTACACCTTTATCTACCTTGGGAGCTTGAATTGTGAGACGGTGCTCTGATTTCTGTAAAAGCATTGCAGGAATGTTGCTCTCCTGATGCATGATGTGATTGCTGTCACACATCTGACAAACCATGGAGCACCTCAGACAGTACTCGACAACAAATAGTGTAGTTGGTTTTATCTTGTAGGTACTTTTGCATTAGCTTTGATTTAGCTCTAAAACTTTCATAGATGAACACGGATTTGGAGCTGCATTGTTTAAGATCGACACAGCCAGAGCAACTCTGCCAAGAGACCCGACCTCCCTTTGACCTGACTGTATTAAACAAACTAATCAAACTGATGTTGGCAGTGAGCATTACTCAATCAGAGGTAGAATAGCACAAGTAATAATGCGGGTGGGAATTGTTTGCCTAAATGAATGCTCAGAATTGTTTGGGAAATTGTAGCTTGTGTGGAAGCTTACACACTACTTGGTTAAAAAAGAGCTTCACTATTGAAAAGCTATTTGATTTAATTGAACTAGTAGCTTCAATACTTGCAGCATGCTACTGCCCAATGCTGGCCATATTTATACATTACAAAAATTGGAAAAGCTAGAACATTTTCTAAAATTACCAAAAATGTGATCGTCTGAAAAATTGGACATAAGCATCTCGGATGGCTTGAGTTTGTGTAAATCATGGGTTTATTATCATTTTTTTGCCAAACTATACTTTAATAAATGAAAATCATCTGAATTGTTTTCATTTCTGTGTTTCTGTGTGTTGCTGTTACAGATGATGGAATAGAAGAACTGCATGCGGATGAGGGAGACTATTACACTCTGAAGACTAATGTTACTGACATACAGAGAGGTGATGTGATCAAATGGGAATATCGAGATAACCAAGATAATCAAACTCTTATAGCTGAAATCAATCCTGCCCACAATATCTTCAGGACATATGATGATTGTTGGGAATTTATAAATAAACTGGAGCTGAATCATCAGACTGGAGATCTCAACATTATTGACATCAGTGGAGAGGAACATACTGGAGAGTATACACTGAAGATCATCAGAAATGGAAAAACCACATTCAGGAGATTCAATGTGACGGTCAGAGGTGAGGAACTGAAATGTTTCAGTGTAATAATGATTTTATTAACATATGTACTCTGTTGACAGTATACTGTAGATGTAAGAGTTGTTCATGCGGATTTAGGAGGGGTGTCAGCTTTATTGTTAATAGCTTGTTTGCAGTCACGTGATTCACACTAAATTTAGATGGAGAGTGGGAAGTGAAAAGCAGAATGGATAAGACATGTTCTACATAAAACATAATAATTAAAGTGTTTATCATACTTTACTTTAAACCGTTTTTTATAATACAGTTATTTACATTTCTTGGTTGCTTAAACATTTCTTGAAACAATGCCTCATATTCTCAAAACAGTAAACACAAAGACATCACTTTAGCCATCACAAACAAGCTTTCAAAAACACACACACACACACACACACACACACTACAACAGCTGATGGCATTTATCCTTCAATAAATGATTACTATACTTTGAATTTCTCACAGGCGGATTACATTATTAGCAATGACGATGTTTACAAGCTTCCTCTCTTGCTCCTCCGACAAAAGCCTTAGTCTGCCTCCACCATGTGGTCGTCTCTGTGTCCTACAAAAATAGAATCACTTATTACTGTAAATAATTACTGCTTGTCACCTTGCCCTTCGTCTCCCTCCTCTTTCACCACCTCCTACTCCTCTTCATACTCTTTCACCAAGTCCTCTTCCTCCTTCACCTCCTCCTCCTTCTTCCTCCTCTTCCTCCTCCTCCTCTTCTTTCCATCTTCCTCCTCCTCTTCCTCCTTATCTTCCTCCTAGTCTCCCTCTTCCTCCTCCTCCTTGACCTAGTCCTTCATTTCTCTATGGATCCATTGTACCAAAGATCAGTGAACTGATTCAGGCCCTTTTATCTATCTATTGAAGGATCTTATTGATGTGTTCAATTTTGACCCATAGTGTTTCCACCTTGATAATTGTTTACTAATTGAGCCTAAGCTGTGCTGACTTGCGTGAACAGTATTGAATGCTAGTGTTTTCCATATGACCACATGGTGTAAGCACTGAGAAATTAAGGGATTTATTTGTGTAGAGCAGGGGTGTCCAGACTTTTTTGTGTGGTGATCTACTTTTAAAATGATAAAGCCGACAAGATCTATGGCTGCACGATGTGAGGAAAAGTTGTGATGTGCGGTGACATTGTTTAATGTTGCGATGACGATGCTAGTTGCGATAAATATTTTATATTTTTTCATGTTTTAGGGGCCATTCACATGTCGGGCCTAAAAACGTGTGGAAAACGCTAGACACAGGTTATTGTCACATGACCTGCACGCTGCGATTGTGTCAATCTGAAAAGTTAAAATGTTTTTAAAAAGCCTGGAAAAAATGAGTGCGTCGCACCGCGTGCGAGCCGCGGCACTTCCAGAGCGCACATACTGTGCGGCTACATTTGAAATAATGAACTTGAGCGTGCAATAGACGCAATATGTGAATCACCACTTCCACAGTGCCTGTGTTTGCGGCGTCATCTCTCCTAAATCCAAAATAATTCCATGATATAGCTTAAGTGCTGTTCCTTTTCACCACAAGGTCTTCGTCTTACAACACATTTTCCTCACTCTTCTCTCCTTCCTCTGCCATCGTTTTTGCTAACAGGCACAGCATCGCAACTGACACCTCACAAATCAATCTGAGCGTAGCTGACTTGGGGGTTCCCCTGATTGGCCTAATAGCATGAACGCGCAAATCATCACTGCGTCCCAAATTGCCTACTTCCATACTATATAGTAGGCAAAGAGTACGAGAAGTAATGCTTTTCGCCTACTATATAGTTTGGAAGTATGCGGTTTGGGACGCAGCACATGTCTTCAGGACTAAACGTGATAGGTCAAACGTTTAATACATGCGCTTACCGTTTTCCCTTCATTCATCGTGTCAAGGCTGTCTGTTGCGATGTATTCATCCTGTGAGTTCATATCGCGATGACGATGAAAATTGATGTATCTTTCAGCCCTAACGAGATCTACCTGCTAAAAACAGTTTAATATTTTAATAAAACTTTAAATGCGTGTTGGGACTATACTGCATATATCTCTACATTGAATTTAGGGCTGTCACCATTACTCTATTCTTTTTGAGGAGTTAAAAAAATCCTTGAGTACATGTCGAGTACTCCTTAAAATAGCGGAGATGCGGTTTTGTGAAACAAACTAGAAAATGACAACAAGCATATCTCTCTCTCTCTCTCTCTCTCTCTCTCTCTCTCTCGTACGCGCGCACACACAGTGACCATGCGCGTGGATCAACTCCTGCATGAAGGCAAAAATGCGCATCCTGGTAAATTTCAAAAGTTAGACGACTGAGCTGCAGTGGACAGCGTAAGATTTATCAAAACACATTTGAGAAGAAAGGCACAGCAACTCAAAGAGACTTGCATGTTCCAATTTCGCGCTCTGTTTTCCAAAGCTCATGGAGGCGTGGAGTAGCATACACAGTTAATGTATATGCGATCTACCGGCATTGCCTTTGCGATCGACTGGTCGCGATCAACGTATTGGACACCACTGGTGTGGAGTTTTGCAGTAACCGTTCACCAAATCTGACTCATGTGTTAAAGCAGGGGGGTAGTGTTTATAGTTTAGAAAAATTATTGTGATTTTAGAAAAATGGCGCTATGGTTTTGAAATTTTTATTCAAATGCCTGGTTTTAGTGTTTTAGCAATTGAGAAAAACAAGTTAAAAAAGTCAGAGATGTCTTTTCTGTATGTTGCTTATAAATAACAGTGGTGGTGTCTCACAGCGTGTTTTAATAGTCATGTCACCTGACCAGTGCCCTTGTACACATTATACTGATGTACAACCTAGGGAGCTAGGGAACTGATTGAGACACACAGTTTTTACAAAAAGGTATGAACTTGTAGCGATTCAACTTGTAGCGATTAATAAGCTTAAACACAAACAAGAAACAAGTGG
Organism: Misgurnus mizolepis; assembly: GCA_025389145.1. Classification (NCBI taxonomy): domain Eukaryota; kingdom Metazoa; phylum Chordata; class Actinopteri; order Cypriniformes; family Cobitidae; genus Misgurnus; species Misgurnus mizolepis. The sequence continues at coordinate 6,712,805 of JAIFKI010000021.1, forward strand.
ATACTTGCATTTGGCTCTTTGTGATGCGGTGCGAAGTTTCTGATCCGCGCGGGTGCGAGCAGGGAGGGAGAGAGAGAATCCAGGTGTGTTCGTAAGATGACAGAGTCTGTTAGGTTGTTCTGTAGGGCTGATTGTTCCACGTAGATTGTCCAAACTCGGCTGAAATGCAGAAGCCAGGAAAACTGTCCCAAAGAGAGTGAGACAGGGCTCAGAGAAAAGATGAAGAATTTGAGGAACTCTGTGTGAGTCTTAGCGAGTTTCCAAACTGCACTGACGGGTTACCTGAGTAACTACGCAACTGAGCGACTGAGCAAAGATGAATTTGGGTGATAGGCCGTTTTGACCTTTCACGCGCCGAGCCTATTTTAGGTGAATGACCAATGTGCGAAGTGATCGATTGCGCGGGAAAACAAACCTTTGTTCTTTCCAGACACCACATTTGTGTGGTTGCATAATGATAAAAGTTTGTTTCAATATTTCTTCAAATCAATATTAAATGAAATTGATGCTGCTTATGGTAATATGATACATATATATATATATATATACATTTAAAGGCACAGCATGGAACTTTTTGGCCACTAGGGGGTGCTAGACATGTATTTTTCACATCTAGCGCCCCTAAAGCCCACAAGCACCGCAGCACTGTCGCAAAGGAACAGAAGACAACTCTTTAAGTCACAAAGTGTGCCTTCCAGCATGTAATGTGTCACATATAATATAATTTCATCAAAAAATGTATTTTCATCAAACGCCAAAAAAATCGCGTAGCTCACGTTTACAAGCCAGTTGAAACGGTGGTTGTTTGGTTAAAGTTTATATTTAAAAAAAATATTGAAAAATAATACTCAGCGTTGCGCGTCTCCGTTCAGCTTCCATACCATACTCATCCATGATTGTGAAAAGGCATTGGCTCTCGTGTGGCTCTTGTGACCGATTACGTCATGCTGGTTTATGTTTGAATGAGATCTGACTGTGCGTTTTGATCACAGAGTTGCAAGGAACGGCAGAGTCAGGATCCCAATGCAAAAGGTACTTTTATTTGACAACAAAATAGAAGAAGAAGGGGGCTGCCGTTGGAGAAAAGAGAGAGAGAGAGAATCCCTGGCTCTGGACACTGGCACGGGAAACCCCGGCTCTAGACGCGTGCGGAGGATGAACTGGGAAAGCCCCAATGTGGGGTGAGGCACATAGGCCACTCCTGTGCGCGCCGCAGCACAGAAGCCTGAACGATCGGGCACTCTCTACCCTACCACCGGGGAGAGACCAACCGAATTACCAAGCCTCTGCAGCGGGAAACCACAGGTGGAGAGACAGGAGGGCTGATGGCTGAGCCAGACGGGCTTTCAACAGGCTCCACGGCAATCTATAGACATACAGAGAAACAGTCATTAGAAACCCGCAACCGGGCAAATCCTTAAGGGCAAAAACTCTGCTGCTTGCCGTGAGTTCCAAAACAGATGGCAAAAGTCTCTGAGGGAATATAGTCTTTATAAATCCAATAGCAGGTTGTAAATCCACAGCGGAGAACTAAACATCCACAGGAGATCAAACAGCAGCTGAATCTCTGAAATAGCGAACAGCAGATAACACTGACCTATATATATATATATATATATATATATAAGAAAACTTGACAAGACAAGATACGGTGACATACATCAAAAGACATCAGACACTATAAATACTGACACAAAATCACTTTTATTTATATAACGTCAACCCCCTCTTTTGAAAAACTCTATTTTCTTCTTCTCTTTTCTTTTCTTTTCTTTTCTTTTCTTTTCTTTTCTTTTCTGAGCACCTGACTTGTGCTGAGTCTGACCAGATATTTTGAGCGTACTGAACTTCAAATCAAATGACATCATAAAATTTTGATCAGTGGCCAAACCATTTTTGTGTTGGGCGGGGGGGGTTCTTGACCACTATTTCAAGTATAGGAAGAAAACAAATAAAACGTTTTTTTATGTATCTCAAATACAGTCACCTCCATAAATATTGGAACAGAAGCACATTTTGTGTTATTTTAGCTGTTTACCTAAATGTATTATAGTTAAAGTCATATTATGAATATTGGCTTACAGTGCACACTCTCAGCTTTATTTTGAGGGTATTCACATCCATAATGGCTGAAGGATTTAGGAATTACAGCCATTTAATATGTAGCTCCCCCTTTTTAAAGGGGTCAAAAGTAATGGGACAGTTGACTTAAAACTGTTTTATGGACAGGTATTGTCTATTTGTTAAATAATTTCCTCAAGAATGACAGATGTTAAAGGTCTGTAGTTTATTTTAAGTGTGGTATTTGCATTTGGAAGCTGTGGCTGTGAACCCAAATCATTTGATTCAGGGACATCTCCATGCAAGTGATACAGACCATAATTAGGTTAAAAACACAACAAATCCATCAGAGAGATAGCAGGAACATTAAGAGTGACCACATCAACAATTTGGCACATCAAGATAAAAAAACAACACAGTGGTGAGCTTAGCAACATTAAAATCCTGTATGTCTAAATGGGATAACAGTGGTGGATGATCGCATTATAAAGAAAAACCATCATAACTGTAACTGGAATACATTTTGGTAAACAGCTAAAATAACACAAAATGTGCTTCTGTTCCAATATTTATGGAGGTGACTGTATTCGATTTTTTCCACAAATATGCCTATTTTCTTTATTTTTTAACAATTGCAGTGTTTCCCACAGGATTTTGAGAGACTGTGGCGGCGATGACGTCACACGCCGATTAGCATAAATGTGCCGTCATTGCGTCGTGTTTTACTCTTTAATCTCTCACATTATATTGCATTTTAACACAACTGAATGCTATTTTACATATTATTTGTTCTGTTGTCTATAAAATAGTGACTAAACAGGACCCAGTAACGACCCAGTGACTCATTGTTAATGTATGTTAATGTCAATGTAAATCCAATCAGCTCTTTCTTTAACTGCTGCTAAAAACGCGCCCTCATCTGAAAAAATCATCATACATTTACATTGAGGCTGTACTGATGTTGATCTTCTAATCAGTGTTGTTGCGTTATGAGCGCTTTTTTATTTTAAACACGAGTGGTAGTTTTATTGTATATCATCGCGTATAGCGCAGACAATTTGTTGCAAATTCAGAATATGAGAGAATACACGGTTAGTGTTACTACAGAACACGTGCACGAGCATACCGCATCATAGGTAGGGAGAGAGCTCGGACACAGACTCACACCAGAACGGGTATGTGTGGTAATGCTGACCTTTTGTTAAGTCACTCATGATGAACTCGATCAGTCATCTTATCTATCAGTGACATCCGTGACTGTTGACGTTTACGTGAAAAAGAAAGTAAAAGGAACGCGGAGTTAAAATACTTTTGACTGTAGAGAGAGCCGCGCTGCTTGTAACAGGAGAGAGAGGGGAGGGGCGCGCGCTGTTGAGGCACTGCATGCAACGAGAGAGGGAGCAGGGAGGTGCGCTGAGCGCTCACTACAATGAATATAGTAAAATTAAAATGTAAATGGTAATCATGAAAAATCTATTTGTGGCGGCCAGTGTTGATTCTATGGCAGATAAATCAATGTATGGAAAACACTGAATTATTCCATAGGTTCCAGTTCTGGGCCCCCCCTCATCCTGGGCCCGGGACAACAGACCCGTTTGTCCCCCCCTGTCGGCGGGCGTGCCTGTGAGAGGCGCGCACATGAATCTGTGAACTAAACACAAAACAACAAGGAAAAACAGAGCAGTGACAAGACAAGAAAAATCCATAAATAATTAAATATAAACACATATATTAATCTATATTAATAAATACATATATATGTGAACAACAACAAAAACCAGATCACACTAGACACTAACACTAAAACAAAGACAAGAGGATGCAAGGGAGCGGGGGAAAATGACGACTACACAATGACAAGAGAATACAAGGGAGCGGGGAAAAAGTCACGAGACACAGGAAAAACGTGGTCTAATATAACAATACTAAGACCACGCTTTCCCACACAAAACATAGTACTGTCAGAATCCTGCCACAATGAACTAGATATTAATACTAAACAAGATTCCTGCAGAATCCTGACAAGAGTTCTTCATATAAAGTAATCGTATGGCTTCAGTTCGCAAGGTTTGCAACGCGAATGGTTTGTAATACTTTTATACTTTTTTATGCAATAAATACCTGACTGTACTTTTACTTATGTGTTGTGTATATATGGCTGAGAAGTGGTTGGGTTTAGGGTAAGGGTGGGGGTGGGGGAAGATGATCCAAAATATTTTTAAAAACATAAATGTTTATGAAACCGTTTCTACATTTACAAATTCCTAAAATTAAATGTGTCTAATCTGATGTATAAGGCAAAAACCTTAAAACGTAACAACAGGTTGTATAAGCTACTGCCGCTAGAGGACACTAATCCCTTAACATGTCACTTTACATCGTAATAAGGTGCTTGCACAAACGACCTATGAGGTCATTATTAGAGCCCGACCGATGTGCGTTTTTTCGGGCCGATGCCTAATAAGGTGCTTGCACAAACGACCTATGAGGTCATTATTAGAGCCCGACCGATGTGCGTTTTTTCGGGCCGATGCCGATACAGATATTAGGGAGTAAAAAAGACCGATAACGATATATCGGCCGATATTCTTTATGTGTATATTATAGTTCAGTACACATATACTACAGTATATTATACTACAGTACTGTACATAGAATACACTATATACTTTAACATAATATACTGTATATGAATAAATGCAATGCAATGATCACTCACAAATGTGTGACAAAGATATGTACTATAGGCAAGAAGTTAACAATAAACTTTATTATCCAAAATTAGTCTGATATCAGTGCACTAAACAGTAAACTTGACTTATTATAAATAACTTTAAAACACAAAGAGAACCAAATACATAAAACTTGCATCATTTGCAGTTTTGACGAGAATAACGTTATAAAGAGAAACTTATGAAGTCATTGATTATTAGCTTTACAGTAAGTTGTGTACTTCACAAATTAGTTAGCCACTCACCGTTACGAAGACAATGCTTGACGGAGCACATACTAATGTACGCTATGTTTAATGTTGTGCACAACGTTTTTATAACACAAACCCAGGGTTCCGTGCAAACTTTAGACTTTTATAAAACTAAAGTGTCTTCGCTCCGCCTCTTTTATTTAGCAAGGGTGTAGAGTTGCACGAGTTTATTGAATCAATTGCTCTGAAATTAGCATGTTAACTAACAACACAAGCAGCAGTAATCTCATATAGTGTTATATAAGTGCACGGCTGCGCGTAGTTTAAACGTGTCATTTCTCCGTCTCGCGTCATTTCTCCCGCTTGCGTTTTAACTCGCAAGTCGACAAAGAGACGGATTACACCAAATGTAAACGGGAATACGTCTCTCTTGTCCATTTATAATCCAATCGACCAAAGCGCGTCTTAATACCAGGTGTAACGATGTTGTGAAGAAGACACTGCGTGACTGCTTCCATGCCACCTGAACTGAGAGACTGACTGAAGTGAAGGGGGTGGGGGATTGGATGGTGTCACTACAGTGAGTGACCTGGGTCACCATTAGCAACCAGTAGGGCGCACTCTGATGGACAAACAAGTACTTACATCTTTCAAATGCATTTAATGTGTTCTGTAACAAACCTTCATATCGGCGCATATCTGCGGCTTATACGCCGATACAGATATATCTGCGACATGCTCATATCGGCCGATAAAATCGGCAAAACGATAAATCGGTCGGGCTCTAGTCATTATTTCTTGGAGGACAGTCTCCTTTATTTACAATAAAGCATAGTATAGCATAGTAATTCCACTACTTTTAGCAGTAACGAGCATGTAACAAAGTATTTTTTTTAAATCAAGTAATGCAATTACAATTACTGAAATTTAAATAAGTTTGTTACTCGCGTTACTCTGTTTTGTAAAAAAATAACACTTGCAGACAAGACATTTCTGATCTAACATCGCAGGACTGTGGTGGGTAGCGCAATGAATCATTAAACTTCTTCATGGCTGACAGTGCATATAGAACGAACATCAAAAATCTAAACGGGACAACATACCTTTGTTTAAAAATTTTGCGCAAATCATAATCCATCTGGTTTGTAAATTATCTTCGCTAAGCAATCCCAGTATGACATCAACTTGCAGTTGTAGTCCCCAAAAGCAATAAATCTAAAATGTTAATATATTCTTAGATGTTTACATCGGCTTCATGGAAGAGAACCATCCGCGATTGTTGCTTCCAGTAAAATATTCACACTGCGCTGTACACCCGTGTTAAAACTCCATAGCACTGTATGTGTGAGTGCCCATTAAGTTTCAGTTTTGGCAAAACAATCCACTCACTCTGTATCCGTCTGACAAAACAATCCACGTACTCCGTTTTCTGATTAAATATCTTCTTTTAATCTTCTGTATCATTTAAATCAAACATAAAAAATATTCAAACAATATATGATCAAAGAGCGCACTACGGCTGCAAGCTTCACAAGCTGGGTCCCAATTCAAGGGCTGCGATCTTCAAAGCATGCAACCTTAAAAGGTGAGTCACCACAGTGAGCACTCGGTCTTTCAAGGTGGCAGCCTCAGCAGTCTGCGAAGAGAACTGAAATGAGACGGTCTAACCTTCGGAGGACCCATAATTTGCGTCAGCTGCTGCACGCCCACCGCGCCTGTCAGCAGGACACAGCTGAGACGTTTCTGACTTATTAAAATGAAAATTTATAAAAAAAAAATGACACAAGACAGTACACAATTTTAACACATTGTATATTTTCAATGTAAACACACAGAATATTTGTCTAAATGATATACATTAATAAACTAAGCTTACATATTAAGATAATTTCTAACAAAAATATTCAAAGGTTGAATATAAAGCAAAATAGGCTCTTACAGTATGTGATTTATTAGAGTCTTACGTGTAAAATAACCCATCCATATAATTTTATTTGACTGTTCAGTACTGTTCATATTTACATTTAAAAAGCAGACATAAAAGTAACTTAAAAGTTACTTTCCCTAGTAACTAATTACTTTTGATATACAGTAACTGGTAGAGTAATTCAATTACTTTTAAAAGAAGTAACTAGTAACTGTAACTAATTACTAATTTTCAGTAACTTGCACAACACTGGTAACAATATAATGGATTTGTGCATTTAAAGTGACAGTACACTAGAGTTGTAATCGGGCCTTAAAAGTTTGGCCCGAAAGGGCCCGAGCCCGATAGAATTCGGCCCGAGCACGAAAGTACATTTTGATTGACAGCTTTTTAAAAGCCCGAGTTGATTGTGTCAGCAGTCAAAGCTATACATTTTAACAGGCTTGTGAACTGACCTGAAAGTGATGCACGGATTTTATTTTGGACTTTTACATTTGAAGACACAATGCTGTCTTCCCAGCCATCAATTGTGACGTGTGCGTCGCGTCATCTGCTTTCTCAATGTGAAATGCTGTGTATAACATCATAGAGTTTATGTGTTTCTGTGATTCATATTTATACAGAATGCAATGTTTTTATTTTTTGAGCAACCAAGATGGTGCTCCCCGAGGGAGTTGGTGCCCTACACAGACTGCATACTCTGCGTATAGGGAGCGGCGCTACTGTATCAACCACACCTCTGTTATCTGGGATCATTTGGAATGCAGCGACTTGTGGCTGTATATACTTGTGCTGCTCAAATCTGAGTGCTTTACAGTGACAGCTGAAGTTCTGCATTCTGGCATGCATACCCCGCACCCAAATCAAGTGAACCGTACCCAAGACAACCTATGTACAGTATACCTGGTTATGCTTGGGTACGCTTAAGCATTCCATACCCTGTAGTACAGAGCGATCACACTAGCCAAACGAAGTGTTTATTGGGGTCAAACTTACCTGGTTACAGTATGGTTCACATAATGCGACTACATTAGTCTGACCCTCTGAGCCATGGCTTGGTAAATACAGTTGAAAGGAAAAGTATGTGAACCCTTTGGGCTTACTTGGATTTCTTCATAAATTGGTCATAAAATGTGTTCTGATCTTCATCTAAGTCACAACAATAGAGAAACACAGTCTGCTTAAACTAATACTGCACAAACATTATACGTTTTCATGTTTTTATTGAACACAACATGTAAACATTCATAGTGCAGGGTGGAAAAAGTATGTGAACCTTTGGGTTTAATAACTGGTTGACCCTCCTTTGGCAGCAATAACCTCAACCAAACCTTTCCTATAGTTGCAGATCAGACCTGCACAACGGTCAGGAGAAATTTTGGACCATTCCTCTTTACAAAAGTGTTTCAGTTCAGCAATATTCTTGGGATGTCTGGTGTGAATCGCTCTCTTGAGGTCATGCCACAGCATCTCAATCGGGTTGAGGTCAGGACTCTCAGTAGTGCTGTGGAACATCCAGGTGCTCTTTTGCAAACTTCAAACGTGCTGCAATGTTTTTTTTTGGACAGCAGTGGCTTCCTCGTGGTGTCCTCCTATGAACTCCATTCTTGTTTAATGTTTTCCTTATTGTAGATTTGTCAACAAAAATGTTAGCATGTGCCAGAGATTTCTGTAAGTCTTTAGCTGACACTCTAGGATTCTTCTTCACCTCATTGAGCATTCTGCGTTATGCTCTTGCAGTCATCTTTACAGGACGACCACGCCTAGGGAGTGTAGCAACAGTGCTGAACTTTCTTAATTTGTAGACAATCTGTCTTACCGTGGACACATGGACATCAAGGCTTTTAGAGATACTTTTGTAGCCCTTTCCAGCTTTATGTAAGTCAACAATTCTTGATTGTAGGTCTTCTGAGAGCTCTTTTGTGTGAGGCATGGATCACATCAGACAATGCTTCTTCAGAACAGCAAACTCAAAACTGGTGTGTGTGTTTTTTATTGGACAGGGCAGCTTTAATCAACACATCCAATCTCATCACATTGATTGGACCCCAGGTTGGCTGACTCCTGGCTCCAATTAGCTCTTGGAGAAGTCATTAGCCTAGGGTTTCACAGTCAGACATGTATTAAGCATTGAGTCGAAAAATAAATTATTAAAGTTTTGATAAAATGAAAATCTACTTTTTCTAACTACAATGCATAGTGCTAGTAGGCCTAACATCCATACGCAGCACAAAAGTCCGGCATCGTCCATGAATTTAAATTACAGGCGGAGATAGCAGCATTACCTAGCTACTTCCTATGGCAAGACCCCTGTTTCAAGATGGCGGCGGTTTTGACGCATGCTTAGAACCCCAAGGCGACATCTAGTGTACATATCTATGACCAAATAGAAAGTGGGGATGATTGACAAGTCGTATGGCCAATCAGTAACAAGAGTCTGCTATCGACGGAACCACAAAATCCCATGTGATCTCCTTCCTCCACCCGCAGTTTCGGACAATTTTTTTAAACGGGAAGTCAAGACGTCTGACCTCTAAGTTAAACTGGTCAGGGTGGATGTGCAAAGGTGAAATAATCAATTAGCTTAATCCTATGAAGTCGACGGTCTCGCAGTCTCCGTTTCATAACATGCACTTGACCGCAAGATGCGCTAACATAACTTCTAATTTGTAAATGAGCATCATCACTGGTGTCAGAAAGTAATGTTGTGGTTTTCCTTTTCCTCAAATGAAACAATCTTCAGTCTTAGGTTCTGATTTCAAGAGATAGACTTTTATTTTCTGGACAAAACAAAAGCCGAGCCTGCCCTGATTAATCCTCCCAGAACCAGTCTGGCCGGCCTGGGAGGAATCTCCAAACCAGTCTGACCCTCTGAGCCAGGCTTGGTAAATATATATGGTCTTTGTCCCTCCCCTCCATATGCTTTAACAATATGTTTCTGTTCAGGCTTGTAACTTGAAGAATCACATGACAGTCCCCAGACCCATGACATTCCTCAGACCCGTGGCTCCTTCCCACGACCTATTTGACCCTGGGCTATTCCCTTTGTGCCAGACATGAATGCACACATCTTTTCTTAAATCCACACAGATGGCTTTTAAAACTTCTAACACATAAGACACCACATGATGCACCACACAGATGGCTTTTAAACTCCTGACTCACACACAGCATAACACATGGTAAACAAATTGCATGTGATTATAATGGTAAACTCATATTGATGTAGATTGGGATTAAAATAAACTTCTTCAGTGACAGCTCTGCAATAGCGATGTGAAGTGTTTTAGCATTAAACTGTGATTTTTATGGATCCGGTGTTCTGTCGAAGTCTCTTTCCCCTATGTTTCTCTTTAGTGTAATGTTTCTTAGGGTTTTCACCACGTTACGTTTATTTTTTAGATAAATTAAATGTTTAAATGGTATGTGGGCATGAATGTATATGTATTGTTCTTTATTGGTAAATCAATTATTTTACAGTATGAATCGCTAAAGTACATATAAAAGCAATACTCTCATGTAATATATTATAAAATTATATATAATATCATTTATTAAATATTTCATTATTTTCCTGTTTTCTATTATTTCTATTATGTTTGCTCTAAAACTATTATAAAACTATTATGTTTACATACAAATTAATTTGTATAGGCCTGTTTATATATTATTAACACTTTACATCATGTGTGTGTGTGTGCTATGTTTATATATTTATTAGTAAACATCATCATTTAGAACAAACAGGAAGAAGACATAGGCTAAGATATAAGGTAAAAAGAAGTAATAGAAAACGAAAAAATATGAAAACTTTAATAAATGGTGATATTATTGATATTATGAACTAATTCAAATATTTAATCTTTCTAAATAAATTATAAACATAACATGATGAAAACACTATAAGAAACACATAGAGGGATCAGACTTCGACAGAACTCCGGATATCTTCTCTATTATTTTCTATTCTAATTATTAAAAGATTTTCAGATGATTTCATTACTACAGTCTGTCTTTTTTAAGGGCTTGTTGCCACCATAAACACCTACGTTTATCTTCAAATGGTGTCTTTGACGGCGGTATACTATAAAAATGAAGGTCATCTTTATTTGCCATGCCACACTCAACAGCACAACAAGACATTTACTAGTGAGTTATACTGTTCGTTTCACTCGTGTCTAATTAATTTCCACTGTTTTTCTGCCACATTGCGCGCACAGTTTGCAGTGATGTAACTGTAACGTCTACTCGCAAAAGGTCTATACAAACCACATCAAATAAAGTTTTACAGATGGAATATATCTCGTGTCTCAAGCACCCACGTGATAGGTGCCTATGCCGTATTGTACTTTACTGTAAATAAAGCTACAATAAATTGAAGACAGACATACAGTAAACAGGGTGAACGTTAAAGTTGTTAAGTTGTGGGTGAACTATCACCCACTATTTAACAGGAATATCACTTTACCAGTGTTTGTGCAGACATGCTAAACTTTGGAGAATACAGTATTTAACATTTATAATGTTATTAATCACCATGTCTGGCACATTTTGTTAAACATGATTTTATTCACATTTATAATTATTTTTAAAGCAGATAATGGCAGGATGGGAAAAAAGTGCAATGTACAGCATGTTACCTTGATAGTTACCAAGAGTTGTGCGTGCGTGTGCATTCAGAGCGATATAGAGTAGCTATATTAAAGCAACAAGCCATTGTGTGACGCTGGGCTTCACTTCTTTTGCTGTTTGACAGAAGTTTGCATTTGCTGACTTGTATTAGTGTTATATTTTTGCTTCATGTATGCTTGCATGGTTTACTGTTCAGTAGTAGAGCAATGTTTTATAATGTTTTTATTTGAATGATTCTGTTTTAAACGATAAAAACATTTCCCTTTTGTTTCCATAAATAACATCAACATTAACCCTTGTAACATTTGTTGTATTATCATGTAAGTGGGAGCTTTCACAAACACATTTTTACTAACATTTTTGTGATGTTAATAAAAACATTGACATGGAGACCATTAAACACATATCTACTTGTGAAGACAATATAGCACCAACATAAATGAAAAGTATTGCAGAATAAAACAATAGGAAGAATAAAATAAATATATAACTAATAAACTTAATATATAAAACTAGTAAAAAAATTAGAAATAAATTAAAATACAACACAGGTGTATGTATAGTTGTGTTTAGATTTTAATACTGATAGAGAATCTGAAAGGTTTAGTTAATAAACAGAAATTAATTTATGAGCATATGAGCTGATGTTTTTAATCAGTAAATAAGACACTTAATAGAGGAAAATCACAGTGTTTCCCCTAGGTTTACAGCTTTGGGGGGGATGGGGTTGGTTGGTTGGGTATTTATATACAGGGGTTAAATTGTGATTTGTTATGTGGGGGCTCTGTGGGGAGGGGTACTTCGAGGGTTAACATGTTTAATACTGATGACAGCAAAGCCACTGGTGTGTTTCAATGACATTCTGAACCTCTGATAGAATTTTATAAGTTTCAGCTTTAAATCTGTGCCAGAGGTTGACCCAAAATATTTTAAAAAGAGCGTCTGAACTTTTAATGATGCAAGTCTATGAGTTTTGACACCCTATATCCATTTGTTGCACATGGAATCATTATGCACAATTGATCAAATTTTGAAAGGAAGTTAAAAGAATCCACCTCCTTGAATAATTCAAGGCATAAGATGCTATCGTAAAAGACTTAATTAACAAGAAAAGGTACAACACACAGTACTGTATCAGCAACATGTCTTATAAATTAGCCATAAAGATTCCTATGCTGGTCAGCAGCACTATAGGTTTGATTTGTGTAATCAAAATACATTATTATTTTATTAAACTAAACAATGAGTTATATCCAGTGTTACCCAGTTAACATACTGTAATTAGATGAGTGACATACTTTAGTCTTCTATTAAGTATTCTCGACATGGGCACCATTCTTACCACCATCTCTCTCTCCTCTACAATGTCAAATGATCCTGCGTGCGCGCAGAGGCGATTCTAGGGTCTATGGGGGCCCCAAGCAGAAAATTCCCTGTGTGCAAGAAGTGTGCAAAACTTCTATTAAATGTCCTTTGCTTAACCCACTATTCTAGTGCAACAGTTACTGCGAAAGATACATAATAATGTAATCATCCTCATACCTAACATTATTAACATGTTTAGATGCATAAATGGCATAACATGTTTGGAAATAATGACAGCAGAGAAATATTTTCTACATTAAACATTGATAGCAATGATAAATAACTAATTTTTACAAGAATATTTTAAGAAACCAGTCATTTTATGACTGCTATACTAAATAATCTCAGTCATAGTTACTGCTAACTGTTATGTAAGTTAGTGTCCTAGAGTTAAATATTAGTAAACTAAATATAAATTTCATATCTGAAAATACAGAACAGTATAACACACACATCTGTTAATTTTCTCAACAACAATGCAATTCTATAGACTTGACAAAAGGTTTTCCTGAGATTTTTCCTCTAATGTTTGAGACCTGACAGGGTGAGGATGTAATTTGTCTTACCTCCCTTAAACTCATCTCTTCTTTCTTCTTCCCTTCCCCTGCTTTGCACAAAACATTTCTGATGTACAGCTACAGAAGCCAATAGTGATCGAGTCAAAATAGGATTAGCATTATTATTTAGAAACTTTCTTTAGTCTCGTCATGTTTTCGTAAGCTAACTAACTCGCGTGGACATGAATAAGTGCGTGCATTGTTTTAAATCACTTGAGTGTTAACATTTGCAAGCCTTTGAAACACATGCAAATGATAAACTTTTCCTATTTAAATTTGCTTATTAATCTGAGAATCACATGCGAGCCAAACCGTGGGTCGTGATCCGTACGGATCAACTGCGACAGCACTACTGAACGATACAACGTCACCCATTCGCTACGTTCATTTTCGAAACTGGCAAGTTATCCACCTGGGTTGGATTTTGACTGGGCTAAGCCAATGTCAATCAACATTCCATCCAATCGAAATTTTGATATGCAGTCATGTTGAGTATTTATGTTCATCTACCTGGTATAGCTGGCCATCCGAGAAACAAACTCTGGGGCCCTCTAGTTGGTCGGGGATCCAAGCAGTTGCCTGCCTTGCCTGTTGACAAGGTGCGCCTCTGCGTGCGCGTTCTTGAAGCTGCTCTGAGTTTTTTCGCTTGAGTTGCATATTTTCAACTTGCGCGAAGACGTGTTTAAAGGGAAAAGTGTATGTTTTCGCGACAATTGCGCCGCCCAATTCGCGTCATTCGCATCGCCTTGTGCGAGGACGCGTCTGAATGCGTCTGTGCATTGACTTTGTATGTAATCTACTCGCGCAAATCGTCTGACCAAATTAACATACATTTATATTGAAGCCTTACTGATGTTTCTACAGCATGATAGAGTTGTGAGAGAGCACATAGCGCGCGCAGTTAATTAAGCCGAACAGTAAAATATAAATGTGCACACTCAATTGGATAATTGTAAATGGGCAAACACAGACAGAAAAGACATGCCATTGTGAAAATAAGATAAATAACATATTACTTGAGGGCTATAGTTTTATATAGTTTTTAAAATAAAATTACAAATTGTTCTCTGGCACTATGAAGAAAATCAAATCAAATTTACTTGACCTTCAAGGGGAGCGGGTCGAGCCATTAGGAGGGCGGGGCACCCCCTTATATAATGGTAGGGGAAACACTGAAATCAACTGAATTGATTTAATTTCTGTGTTTCTGTCTGCTGCTGTTACAGATACAACCGAAGAACTGGAAATATATGAGGGAGAATCTGTCGATCTGAAGACTAAAGTTACAGACATACAGGGAGCTGAGAAGATAGAGTGGAAATTTAGAGATGAAGATGGAGATGGAGATGAATTTGGAGATGGAGATGAATTTGGAGATGGAGAAATTCTCATAGCTGAAATCAATCCTGCCAACAATATGTTCAGTACATATGATGGTGATAAAGGTCGATTCAGAGATAAACTGAAGCTGAATCATCAGACTGGAGATCTCAACATCAATAACTTCAGAAAGAAACACACTGGAGAGTATATACTGAAGATCACCAGAGGTGGAAAAACCACATACAGGAGATTCAGAGTGTCTGTCAGAGGTGAGTAACTCAAATCTTTTAGTGTAACAATGATTATAACTTGATATACCACAGGCCTGTTAAATTCTTTATGATTTGGTTGAGAAATGTTCCACAGGTGTTGATTATTTTTCTTATCAATAATTGATAATTGAATTATTTGAAAATAACGCACCCATGGGTATAAAGGCACTCCGCTTTCCGTCATGCCACATTACCACCTTGGGTGTGCACAGGGTGGCTACAGGTCCTTAAAAAGTCTTAACCCTCTGGGGTCCAACCATTTTGGGACACTGTCAGAGGTTGTGACACGTTCTTACATTTGATCTTTTATCAGTTGCTTTAAAACATAATAATGGCAAGTGTCTCATAACACTGCGTTCAGCACAAACTGGGCTACAATATTTTATGAGCAACATGTATGTACATGTTTGTATTTTTGAGAGAAAAAATGTTTATGCATGTTTTTTTAAAAAGCTAAATTTTTAAGTCACTGATATAAGTCCACAAAACCCATACTAAACATGTCTTAACAAGACTTTTCTAAACAGAATCTAGTAGTCTAGAGTTTTTTCTTTAAAATGATGTGAAAATCATTCTGCCTACTTAGTCACATAAAACAATATATTGATTTAGAAATTGTAAGACACTATTTGTTTAGAGGGGCCGTATGCGACAAGGATTGATTGACAGCTGAGCAACAAAAGACTCACATAATGAGCTGCATAATGAGCCTTTAGGCACGAATTTGAGAGGGAACTACAGTATGTATACAGTATACAAGAATGTGAGGACAAATTAATGTATACATGTTTGTTTGTGGTTTATTAAGAAGTTAACGGTATAATCAAAATAAAAATGAAGGTCAGTAGGACATTTTCAGTTTATTTGGAAACAAACCCTATTCAAAAACTTAACTTGTATAAACTAAGAAACTGATACACAACATAGCTGTAAACTTCATGTGGCTCATGTTACCATATAACTTTATGTCCAAAAAGTGTTTTTTCCACTTCATAGTTTTGTACTTATGAGAGGGATGCAGACCTGTAAGAGAGTTATAAACAGCTGTTAGCATAAATTGTCCACAGAAATACCCTTACATACATACATAACTGATGGGTAAATATCACTGATAGCACTACATTCAGATAAACTATCATGTACATAAACTAAATTCAGAACATCTCAGATAAACAGATGTTCTGATTAATTATATAAAATAGGGATGCACCGAATATTCGGCAACCGAACATTTTCGGCCGAAAATGGCCCAAAAGTGGATTTTCGGTTTTCGACCGAAAGACTTTTATCACCGAAAAAACACAGCCGAAATAATGTGATGATGCAAACAGAAACCGCGACCTGCACGTGCTTGTCTGAAGTAACATATCTGCGGTGTGGACTAGATTTCTCTCAAACCCGCGTCCACCGAATTTCTGACCAGGACCTCCGCAACCTGTGAGTTCCACTCCCGCCCACGACCGTAATGTTTGTGTCCATCCCCCGCAGATTTTCTCTGGGCATTTGTGTACTGTTTTCACAAGCTCCGACAAAACATTCGTTCAGATTAACATCCAGAATAACAGACATTTAACATGATTGCTTTTAAAATTAAGGATGTGCACGAATTAGAATGGGGAAAAAAATGATATTCAAATGTTTTTAATCCGCCACCGCAGCATTACGGCTACTGCTCATTTAATCCTTTTTCACTTCACCTGTACGGTCTTTTACAGACTTTAATATAAAATAGACATGAAAATTAATATGTTTGTATTTCTGATTGTTTTGGTAATTCAGATTGCAGACTCATTTAAGTGTTTAGAGTTTTAATGCCGGGTGTTAGACGTGCTTCTCCGCGCCGCAGCATCAGCGTGCATCATGAGAGATTTGTTAGCTTCCTTATATAGCCTAGTTTATTTTGTTGTTAAAACGACACGACGAGACACACATGGAAAGCGAAACGGAGAACATTTATTTTATCTGTGGATATGGTTATAACGAACCCGATAACTGCAAATGGCGTAACAGCAAACAATAGCTCCGTTTTGTGAAGTGTTGTTAAATTAAGCTCGTAACTTTGCACCCTCAGCAATAATGTATCAAGCCAGCTTGCGTTATTTGTAACATAATATTAAATTCAGATATATTTGTTAGATCCGTTTGTTGTTCTTACTGGATAACAACAGAGCAGAGTTTTTTCTGCAGCTGGCATTAATGAGAAAAACGGTTTCGCCGGAGAAGGTATGCTAAATAGGATTTTCTTTCTAAACAAAAACATGTCAGACTAAATAAAGAAGATATTAATATTTGACTGAGCCTTCGATCCATTCGGGGTTTTAACGTGCATTAAAATGGCATCATTTTTTATCCGCATTTTGTAACATTAACGTTAAAACAAAACCACAACTAGCCCATTTCAGTTTTTAAATGTATACTGCATGGCAAACAAGCACCAAAGGATTAATTAAACAAACAGTTTAACTTTTAACAACCTGATGTGTCACTAGTAGCCTACTCACCAGTTTTTCCAGATGTGAGGCAGATAGCCTATATAACTGAAGTTGGGTTTGTTTATGCCACATGCTGTTTGGCTTAATTTTCTTCTCAAATTGTGTGTGTTGACTCCATTTCTATTACACACAATAATACCATAAGTGCAATGGTAGTACTAATAATTGGCATAATTTATTTCGGTGTTTCGGTTTTCGGCCTTGGTTTCCTCTTTTTCGGTTTTCGGTTTCGGCCAAGAATTTTCATTTCGGTGCATCCCTAATATAAAAAGCTGTTTTCAGATGCCCATCGACTGATTGTCTAGCTTCTGTTTTTAACAATGTTTTAATGCGTTTCTGTAAGCGCGTATGAACTTGAAAAACACATCACATATGGCGTCCATGTGCGTGAGAACTTGCGTCTCCTCGCGCGTAAACAATGCGGTGCTCGTAAAAAAACGGTGTTGCATGTAAAGCGCAATGTATGGAATCATATTAAAGCACACACTTAAAATATCCTGTAGTGCAGCCTTACTGAAAGTTAAAGGGTACATGATAGTGAATTGCTGTGTCTAAACTGCATGGCATGTAGTGAATTATCCGCCATTACGTAAGTTAATGTTACACGCGTCTTTGTGTCCTCGTTTGTAAACAATTGCCGTTTCTCAATCCGTAGTCAGCAGCAGACTGCTGAGCTCATATATGCAAAAACATATGGCCAAATTAAACGGAGACAGTGTGAGAAATGTCAAAGTGTTTATTCCAAAAACAAGTTAAAAATAATCCAAAAATAGCAACAAAAAAAAACATGTCCAATAAAGAACAAAAATACAAGGAAATATATTCAAAAGTCTTCCAAAGTAAGTTCAAACCAATGTTACAAAATACCAATTCAAAAACAGGTTCAAAAAATTCCCAAAAATAAGTAAAGCAAAATACAAAAAAATGACAGAAAATACAAGAAAATACCTGCACCCTTCTGGCCACACTTCACAGCAGCAGACACAGACCAAAAAAAAAACTACTCCAAACACACACATTTATACTGGCGGCCAGCGCCATTTTCCCCATGGGGAGGACAACTCACAGAAAACACTAAACACAATTCCCATAGACATTAACTTTGGAAAAAATGTATTTGATCACAATAATTAGAATATATAACTTCTTTTCCAATACCTTACCAAGTAGTTCACAATATCCTGAACAATGAAAAATCCCAGAAGCAACTCAGCCGCGTTGTCCCTGAAACCCCCATGTTCAATTAACATTGGTAGGCTCCCAAACTAAATGGAACAAAGAATTCCCGCCACTACTTTTCCAGAGATATACAACTATGAGACAAACACCACAATGACAAAGTTCCATACACTCATTTTACTGGACAATTAATAATTATAATAAAAATAACAATACAAAATTCTTGTGTCTTGTTTCTTTGTGTTTGTGTGAATGTATGGGTCAATATATGTCCATGTTCAAGTCCCAGTTCTCTGTGTGGTCATAATGTGACCATCACACTGTACAAACCATAAGCATATTACATGATAGCAAATATATATAAATGAGGATAAATGACTTACTTCAGGAATAAGTTGTGGTTCCTCCTCCAGTGCGTCATCCATTGTTCTTCTGAAACGTGATAAACGCTTCTTTACTCTTCCTCAATGTCCAGACATGACTGTTTCTCAATTCCAAGAATGCAAAGAATGGCTTTGCGTTATCGTGAAGACTGGTCTTGCCAGGCGACCTTGGAAAAATGAACTCAAAAGATCGCAAGAACACAGAACGCACTTGTGAGAATTGAGATGTGTGCGATCCTCCTGTTGGTCACCTGACCTCCCCAGATTTCAGCGCGCAAGTCTGCACTCGCGTTCTCTGTACTTGTGTTCCTGAGAATTGGAATTGAACTTTGACAGTTAATGATGACGTAGAGTGAGAACACAAGGACGCAAGATCGCTGAAGAACCCATATTGAGACACAGCCAATGTGTGTATAAACGCGTTAAAGTCTTTAAATCTGATAAAATTTGCTTTGTCAACTGTTTGAACTGGTCAGCATCTAGTCATTACCATGTGAACAGCGGGTACCGCCTGTGGGCGTGACCGCATTAGCTGATTATATAATCAGCTCAGCCAGAAACATCTTTACTCTCTTTACTTCAACACAGATTATATAAACAGGCAATATTTTTCGATTATAATTTGATTGTTTAAAAGTAGAGATTTCAGGCTTTCTTTGTATATGTGTATCATGTTTGTGTGACGAGTATTCGCGGAGTTTCAATTGATTTTTGTAACGTGTTTTGAGAGACAGCTGGCGGAGACAGAAATGTCTGAATGCACACCCTGTTTATTTTCTTTATTTGACAAAAACACAAAGATTTGATGTTATTGTGAATGTACACACGTTAAAGAAGACCCTTCACAGTTTCAAATGATGTATAACACGTAAGTGTATGATTATTAATGATGGAGTATTTTAAATTGATTCTGCTTTGTTGAGGAGAAAACACGTCAAAACGACGCGTTTTTTGATCCCAGAGTGTTAATCTAAAGTCATTGTTATTGTTTTGATTGTTTTGGCGCCCTCTAGTTGCGAATTCTACGTATTCCACCTTTAAATCAAATTTTCCTTATAAAAGGCCTTAAATTGTCTTGAATTCAGGTTCAACAGGTCTTAAATATTTATGGTCATACTAGTGTTGGGCGATATGCCCTATTTTCAGATCGTCAGCCTGTGAGATCGACGATATACGATATTATCGGGGGCGTGGCAGTAGTTTACTTTTTTTTTTTAATTTGTTAATTTTTACTCATAACATGTCACTTGATGGGTGGACAAAAAAAACAAGACCGTAACACCGTCATGACCGCAACCTTCTTAAAACTGATGCCATTAAAGCGAGCGCTTCATTAAAACCCTATCATGATTACTTAATAACTGTAAAAACATGCATATGCGCACGCACACACACGTGCGCGCACATACAAACTATTCAATGCATTTATTTAGTGCTGTTGCAGAAGACTACACGTGTCAAGCAGTGGTGCTCTCATGAGGTGCCTTTTTAAACGCATCGGTCCAGCGGAACGCGATCATATTTTAAACACAATCATATATTAAAGACGAGGGACGTGTTGCTACAACTCATTCAAATGCATATCATAAACAGGATTAATACCTAGTGATCTGATTCTGACTTCAGACAGAGCGCAGCTTTCTGCACATACGCGAGAGTGAGAGAGAGGCGCTAATATGCAGCGGGTCATATTTTAAACAAAAAGTAAAGTTTGCCTCAGCTCGCATGAAACACATTAAACTGAACAAATACATAAGGATTACTACTTTAGTTTATGTTTAGACTTCGGATAGACGCGAGAGCGCGTGCATGTGAGACAGAGAGAAGCGCAGCTGCTCATGACGCGGCGCGCTGGATTTAGTGGTAGAAGGAGACCAAGATGCTCGTATTAAGTGCAGGTACGTGCAAGAAGGAAGTGCACGTGTGAAGCCCACAAACCCTCATGTGAGGAAAAGCATGCATTGTCGGTGTTAATATAAAACTATGATGATGATAATAATGATAAACATTCGCCAACTATCGTCTTGACTATCGCCATGAAAGCCTGCCATTGGCGATATGTCTGAAGATTGTCGATACACGATACTATCGTCTATCGGCACAACACTAGGTCATACATTACCCCCCCAAAAATTCTCCAGTCTCCAGCCAAGTTTCACGTTTAGGGAGGTAACTTCTTACTAACTTGTCTTTAATTGTGGGGGCCCTCCTAAAGCTGATTCCAGGGGGTTCTGAGAAATTTTCCGTAAAGTCGGGTCACATTCAATAATGTTCCAGTTTTTCTTTATAATGTGTTTAATCTGAACAGCTTCCTAGCTGTAAGAAGTGACAAAATGGGGTTTTTGAGTTGACACTCTTTTGGGTGTTCAGGTCTGAATGAGAGATAGTGTTTTAAAGCCTCTAGACCCTCGTCATGTACAATATTGCTAAAGACTCTGGAGTCTAAAAGGGGAGACTAAGAGACAGGGTAGCTGAACATGGGTATGCCATCCGGACTGGAAATATGATTTATCCAATGACCAAACATTATGATGCAAAACATGGGAGGGATTTGACCTTACGAGTAATTTGCACTAAATGCTGCACAAAAAGCTTCCTCTACACGAGAAAAGCTGTAGCCGCTCTCTATCTCACTCCTTTTTCATAAAAAGAAAAAGCCACGCATTTTCTATACTAATTATTGTTTGCACAATAATACTTAATACTCTGTAACTGGAACCTCTTGTACACAAACGTGGACGAATACACTGCTTTGTGTTCAAAGGAAAATATTTGATTATTATATTTATTGGTTCTTCTTAACCCCAAAATAGCTGGAAGAAATCTGAAAAAAAGACAAACCAAAGCTCGGCTCTTAGGAGATTAAAGGGTTTATTTTCACTCATGTTTTTAACAGGGAGACAGTGGCAGTCTAATGGAGAGCAGCCGATGAGTTAAAGTGACTAACCTTTGTGGGTGTGTTCATATGTGTCTAATAAAGTTTTAAGTTGTTGTCCCAGTATCCTTTATTGTTATTCCACGTTTTTTGCATAAGGCTGTTCTTCAAGAAATACCTTCTGATACTTTCAAAAACTCAAATGATAAAATATGTGGCACTGTCGGTCCTGCCATCTTTCGTGAGACTCTTGTCACATTTCAGATTTGATGTGCTGCACACAGCCAATATACATAATTAAATTCTATAATTATTTTATTTTATTAAATCAGTAGTTGAGGATAAAAGACTCAAGTTGTTTTTAAAATATTCACAAGTCTTTTGTTGAGTCAACAAAAAAAAATGTTGAGTCGAGTCATTTCAGTTTGAGTCTAAAGTCCATAAAAATGTGACTCGAGTGTGACTCTCTGTCTGTGGGTGTTTCTCAATGTCAAGGAAGGATCCTGGAGGACTGTTCCAATGTCGAGGATCCTCGGAATTTTAGCCAAGGACTGAGTCCTTCATTCGAGAAATAACCCATATACAGGCAGGGAACTACTCTAACCTTTTCCACTGGTGGCACTTGCGCTACCAACTTTTTCAGTTACTGGCGCAAAATATGATTTGGTCGCACATATTTTTTTCAAGTTATATTAAGGCGCTCTGGTTAATAATGAACAATAATGAAACTGTATTGCATACAGATATGCTTTTTATTTTACTTGCCATCTTTTAAACCACATGCCGCCTTGTTTTCTTAAACGTTGCAGTCAGTGTTTCCCACAGATCTGAAATTTACTTGGTGGTGGTAACCGGTAAAAAGGGAAATCATTACCCACTGACAAATAATGGTCTACTATACATATGACGAAGAACTAATAATGTGTGACACAACACAATACTTTGATTTATTGAAAATTAATATTAATTTCACATTATATTTCATTAATCTAAACACTCCAAACTTTCTTTGCCATTAACAAAGCTGACATTGTTTGTCAAAGCACCACGAAAAGACTTACTGTTTTTGCACTGATATATGAAGCAATTAGACCCCTTTTATCAAACTCAATATAATACAATACTATGTATAGTATATTAATAGACAGTGCAGGTCTATAGATTATAAATGTGACTGATGTTATGACTGATGTTATAATGGTAATAATTTCTATTAAATAGGCACTTTTACTGCTTCTGCTCTATCTTTCTATTTCTCTCTTGCGATTTAAAAAGCTTAATCCACTCATTATTTCAGATTTAAAAGTCTACTTGCTGTCCCGGTGACAGACTTTACATTGCTATGCTCGTTTAGTGCAATTGGCTTGACATTAGCACTGCTTTTTTGCTACAATCTCTGTGCAAACTTAATATGGATATGGTTTTAGAAAATATATGGTTTAATAATAATAAGATTATTAAAAACATGTGAGAAAGAAAACGCAGCGCGTGGTCGTAACAAGAACCATCGCCATAGAAACCGAAGGCACGCTAAACTGCACTCGAGCTTTAGCGCGGTAGCGCTCATGGTCGTTTTCCGATCGACTCGGGTTATAAACACAATATTAATCAGACTTGGGACCCAAAGTAATTAAACTAGGACCTAACCGGACCCGACAGACCATTTAAAATATAAACCCGGAACCATACGGGTCCCGCGTCCTCAGTGAAGAAAGACCTCTGCTCAAGTTTAGAAACATGGAAGACACTGCGCTTGCGTCGCGTCGCACCTAATTCATTGAGAAACAGCTGAGCACGCAAACGCACACTGATGGGGAGAGACACGACGTGCTTTCACGCAAAATGAAGCCAACGTGTTGATGGCTCAGAGCACGTTATAAAACGTATTCTTAAAATCCACATTTATGTTTTAATAAATGCTCGTAGTAAATCATAGCATATTGTCTAAAACATTAGGTAGCACATTTGCGACCCATTAAAAATTAGGGTCGCAACGGCAGTTCAAAAGGTCGCATATGCGACCATTTTGGTCGCAGTGTAGCTCCCTGACAGGAAAGGATGCATATGTGTAGCCTTCACGCGCTGAAATCACCCACAATCCCATGCGTGCAGCGCTGAAAACACACCTTTTCACTGACGTAATGATGGGCACTTGCTAGCCTGTTCCATTTAACGTGTTCTCCGAATGCTAAAGAGTAGCCTCGCCTAGACTCTAAAGAAAGTGACTTGTAAGGACCAGTCCTGCCAAGGAAGTATTCTTGACATTGAGAAACAGCTACTAACTCGAGTGCCCATCTCTGTCGTTAAGTGTGGATATAATCCGCCATGTTGACGTTATCATGTGATCTGTGACGTAGTAGACGAGAAACGATAGGAGGATGACATCACAATACAGCGAGACTGATTTGAAAGCAGAATTTTCCGTGTTCCGTACCAATTCGAGAAAAGATACGGAAAATTCTGCTTTCAAATCAGTCTCGCTCTCCCGTTTGTAGATCAACCGTCCGCTGCTCTCTCTCATCACGTGGCTTGCTCAAGTTCAACCACTCATATTGAGCAGCTCCGCTGTTCACTAGATTCAGACATGTAAATAATAATAATGGAAGTTAGTATTTTAATCATAAATATGGATTTTTATTCGTATTCGCAGGTGCAAGAACTGGGCAATGTTTCATTCAAAGCTAACTTGACTGACATTCTAACCTATCAATCTGTCAACAACAGAGACAGAGAAGCACACAAATGACTGAACTTCTGGTAGATTTTACCGTTAAACAACTTAACATTTCCATTCATGATGATATCAACAAGTTAAATAAAAACTTACCTGTCAACAAACCGCAGTTCTCCCGCCGATATGATATGAAAAATGGTGCCTGGATGTTGATTCATGTGCACTTTGCGGTGCTAAGGCCAATATTTTGGGGTATATGTTACTTATTTTTTTTGTATTGCAGTTATTATTGTTAAAAATTGGATAGTGAAGGTAGAATATACCCATTATTTTTTATTTTACTTGCTAGCTTATATATTTAATTAAATTATAACTAATTTTCATGGGTTAAATTTAACACCCTTCAGAGTCTTTTTACAGTGTACTTTGATGTCATCCAGCTGTTGGTTTTTTGCGGCACTACAAAACTTGAACAAGCCTAATAACAGGCATAAAAAACTTACGCGTTTGTATGAGGGACAGATTCCACTAACAACTAATTGCATCAGTAACTTGACAACCCTACCTTGTAGGGTCTTTGTCAGTTTTGCAGTGGTTGAAATATCTGGACAGAGGAGAAGATCTTGTGTTTGGAGAAGACTGTTGGTTTTATACTTGAAAAATAATTAATAATTAGGATTACTCTTAAGATATCATAGCCCAAAATTACATTGCTAGCCCATCACAACAGTTATGCATGATAAAAATGACAACTGCAGACCAGTACTTTATTATATTACACATTTTTTTAGTGGACAAAAAACAAGCAAACTGTAATTTAATATGTATACAAACTGAACAAACTATCTCAAATTGACTGCCATCTCAGCGCAGCTTTATTTTGACGAAGCAGCTGTGGGATATCCTGGGTCTGTGCATGATGTCAGGGTGCTGAGAAACAGCCCTGTGTATGCTGGCAGCCACCTGCAGGCAAGTGCATTTTCGGGATGGTGGCTATCCTTGTCTAAGTGCACCCATCTGCCTCATCATCCCACAATCTTGCTCTTTTTAATCAAACAACTGCACAGAAATAAAAAAAACTTTGTTAAATAAACTTAAAAATTAAATTGCCTACAAACAAAATTAAATTACCTACAAACAAACAACTTAGTACTGTACACAGAGAGGGAAAGAGCAATGGGGGAGGAGGAAGGATGCTGGAAAAAATTTCACTGGGAAGTGGAAGGGCGTACTAGAGACTGACCTGCTTGTATACGCTCAAATGTGATTGACAGCACTGAATGTTTAGGCTCCTCCCGAACCTGTGTTTAAAATGTATTAATGAGAATATGAGCTGATGTTAATAATCAGTAAATAAGACACTTAATAGATGAAAATCACCTGAATTGATTTAATTTCTGGGTTTCTGTTTCTGTCTGCTGCTGTTACAGGTGAAAGAGAAGAAATGATACCAGTGAGAAAGGGAGAATCGGTCCATCTGAAGACTGATTTTGACATAAAGAGAGATGATGTGATAGAGTGGACATTTAGAGAAACTCTCATAGCTGAATTCAATCCTGCCAACAATATCTCCAGTACATATGATGGTGATGATGATCTATTCAAAGATAAACTGAATCTGAATCTTCAGACAGGAGATCTCACCATCAATGACTTCAGAGAGAAACATGATGGAGTTTATAAACTGAGGATCATCAAAGATGGAGAAACCTTATGCAGGAAATTCAGAGTGTATGCAATGCGTGTCTTGGGTGAGTAACTGAAATGTTTTAGTGTAATAATGATTTTATTATCATCTGTACTCTGTTGACAGTATACTGTAGATGTAAGAGTGATTTATGACTATTAACTTAAAGTGGAGATTTGACTTTTTTTAGTTTAAACTAGTGATGTCCAGTTCGTGAACGAATCGTTCTTTTGAACTGGTTCTTTTCAGTGAACGACTTGAATCAGTACACCTAATCGGACTGAATCGTTTAAAAAGTTTAAGTCTCGAGACAGCAATGATCCACAAGTTACTCACTTTCAGATGTCCTCGACAGTCATTCCGATTCTAATTAAGAGAGAGTAATCCGTATCTTAACTCGTAGAAGCTCTCCCCAACAGTATCACTGACTGAACCGAGACATGGTGAACTTTGTTGATACTGAGCATGCGCAACAAACATACTGGTATTCCAGAGTCACCAATAAAATGAATACCTGAATCAAGAACGGTTTCTATCGGACGCGTCCGACTTGATGAGCCGTTAATACTGCGCATGTGTTATTGAAAAGCACGATACAGCGACTCTCGGATCAGGAACAGGTTGCTGCATTTATGGAGTCACCAGGGGGCGTATTACAGAAAAGTCCTAACTTTAAAATCTTATCTTAACTGTTTGGTAACCATGGTCATTTCAGTTAGGACCTCATTTAAGGCAACAGCTATTACAGAATGATGTTCCTAAATGCATTATCTTATCTTAACTGCAGATAGGAAAGTGGTATTACAGAAGCATCCTAACTTGACAAAACATCCTAAAAACGGTCTTAACTTTAGGGTAACCTCACAGGTGTCCTAACTTAAAACTTTAATGAGAGCCAGCTGAAATAATCCCATTATGATAGAGCTGCAGAAGAATGACATTACATTTTTAACAAAGTGGAGGATGAAAAACATCATAAATGTTTGTTTTTGGATTACTCTTTGAATGTTTTTTACCTTCACACATTCACATAATCACAATGTTTCTCACTAGTGGAGCGATCTTTCAATTTCTGTCATCCCTCATTATTGAAAAACAGTTATCTTATCCGTGAACACTTGATGGGATCATAATGAATACAGTACACACTTGACTCAGCATCTATTTCTTGTCATGTCTCTATCAAATGTTGAAATGTACAATAGTATCCTAGCACTTAGGAAGAATAATTTTTAAAATTTTGTAAGTCACATTTGCTAAATGTTTAAATTGAATGGTAACTGATAGATGATGTGCTAAAACAATAATACAAAAAACACAGACTATGATTACTATGAATTTAATAAAATTTATTTTTCTTGCCCATTGAAATTAAAAGGACAATTCTTTTGTTTACTGTAGCAGCAGCTCACGCATTGCTGGTTGCTTGGTAACAGACATGACAGTTGATAGCCGAACATGATCAAGCGATTTGGGATTTCCTAACTAGAGATGAGATAAGATTTGGTGAGATAAGATGAGAATCCTAAATCAATTTAAGATTTGCTTCTGTAATATGAATTTGTGAAAAATCTTAACTTAACACATCATATCTTAAGTTAAGACCTAAGATAGAAAGTTTCTGTAATACGCCCCCAGTTCACTGATTTGAGAACAGTTTCTATCGGACGCGTCCAACAAACTATCAAAGAACTGTGGATACTGAGCTAGCGTGAGCCAAACAGTACGGACATCAGTGAGTTGCTGTGCTAATACTATAGTCTACATGAACTAGGATTATTGACAGACATAAAGTAAGTTTATTTAATTTTACCATAAAACTTACGCGAAATATGCATGGAACAGCTAATTATATTAAACACCGTTTTGACTAAAATGTATTTGTTAGGTGTGTGTGTGCAGATTATATTTTAAGTTGTTATGAGCTTGATCATGATTTCTGTTAAAAGTTTTTGAATGTGCTTTAGTTGGAATTTTTTTTTAAATGTATTTTACCCTCCTGGATGATAGAATTAGATGCGAATGACGTCATTACGTAAAGTACGTTAAAGAACTGGTGAATCGTTTTTTTGAACCAGTTCTTTGAAACGAACTGTCCAAAAGAACTGATTCACAAAAAGAGTCAGACTTCCCATCACTAGTTTAAACCTGATGTTAAGCACTTTGGCTGTACTTTCAATTATTTCTGATGGTTAACAAACAGTCCATATTACTTTTAGGAAATTGGTAATAATTTAGTGGAGACTTATGAGCCAAAGTGGCCAACATCCCTCCTTACCAAATTTGTCAACTACTATGGTCATATATCGCATTTGTAGCTCAAGTGTTTATTACGTTTACTTCTGGGTTTCTTCTTACCTGAGCCTCGCTTTGGATTTAAACATGGCGGCAGAGTGACATCAGCATATAACTTGTTGCATCTATTCGCAATTTTTTTTTGCAGTGAATAAATCTTAATGTGCAAAGATATTAATGGCTAAATGCTGGCCTTTCATGAGGCAGTATAGCAACAAAGCACGCAGCATCTAGTATTGCCTAATTGATAAGACACCTCAAAACTAAAACATCCGACAGAATGAAGTTTACTCTGGCATCTCTGTCCGGATACATTATTTTTGCAACTCCTGATAAGTGTTTTACTTTTATTGCTTTATCCAGGGATTAAACAAATAAGATGACAGAAAGAACTAGTAGTAAACTTTATTTATTGTGCTGTCGTTTTAATTCAGCATGTGCAGTCCACATGCAGTACAGCAAAAATAGACTTGTGCAGAAACGATCGCAGCACTGCTGTACCGCACCGCATCTGCAAAAGACTGGACAGACTGCATACATAAGCTACGTGTAAAAGCTCTAACCTGTTAACCTTGTTATGTAAAAAATATGCACATCAAACGCACTGCATACAGAGTCACGTCCTACATTAAAAGCCTCTAAACTTCATTGATAACAGAACAGTTTTTTATTCTAGTTTGTTTTTTCAGGTTTTACCGTAATACTGCAGTATGTCACTGATTTAACTATTACTTCTGTTGTTGATGTCTAGTATAATAGACTATATACTAGAGTCTATTATACTAATTTTACTATAATGCTGTTAATAATATACTTAACAATAATCTCAACTTTATTGTAATGCATCTGTTAAAAAATAAGGCATGTACACGCCCTCTTGAGGAAGACAATATATTGCAATTCATTTAGTTCAGGTCCTCGAGTTTGGTTAAAAAAAGTATGTTTACCATTCACGGGTGCACCTGTGTGCTCTATACAGCAAGCAAAGAACATAGAAAATAATGTCACTTATACTTTATTGTAATGCATTTGTTTCAAAGAAAAACTATATAAGCCTAAGGCATGGATGCGCCCTCTTGAGGAAGACGATATATTGCATGTGAATCTCCTGTGGATTTCAATGTGTGAATTTTTTGTGTGGATTTCGGAGTGTGAATTTTTTTGTGTGCATTTGTGGATGTCGGTGTGTGAATCTCCTGCGTGCATTTGTGGATGTCGGTGTGTGATGATTTTTTTTGTGTGTGTGCATTTGTGGATTTCAGTGCGTGAATGCACAAAAAAAAAATCACACACCCAAATCCACAAAATGCACGCAGGAGATTTACACATTGAAATCCACAAATGCACACAAAAAATTCACACATTGAAATCCACAGGAGATTCACATGCAATATATTGTCTTCCTCAAGAGGGCGCGTACATGCCTTATATCGTTTTTCTTTTAAACATATGCATTACAATAAAGTGACCAGAGGTGTAAAAAGTACTCAAAAATTTTACTCAAGTGAAAGTACAAGTACTGAGTGTAAATTTTACTCAATTAAAAGTAAAAGTATCTGGCCAGAATTATACTTGAGTAAAAGTAAAAAGTACCACGTTAAAATTGTACTTGAGTATTAAAAAAGTAAAAGGAACCGGAAGAAGGAAAACAAGAGATTCATGTTTAAGCTTTCTCTAAGAACATGAAGTGAATGAACCACATACAAGGTTTTATTCTTTACAACTGTTTGTATTTAATTGTATTTCATTATCAAACTATAAGACTACTACCTAATTTCCAACATGATCTCACAAAGTTCTGTGTTATAGTCACAGAATATTTTGCTCATTTATCCGTGTCATTGTCACGGATCTCCGCATTTTTCGTGTCTGTACCACGGACTTTCTTTTACGTGTCAGTTTTACGTATTGATTACTCAATTGTTTTTCCTATTTTTAAACCATTTTCGCGTGGGTTTGGGGTTAGATTTGGGCTTTGGGTTAGGATGTCACTTTAACTATTGTTTTATACTATTTTTTCCATACTTTTAAACAATTGTTGACTAACGTTATTGTTAGAAGTTGGGTTTGGATGTCATTTTATGTTACAGAAAGTCGTTCTAACCCCAAACCCATGCAAAAATGTTAAGAAAATAGGAAAAACAATTGAGTAACCAATACGTGAAACTGGCACAGAAAAGAAAGTCTGTGGTACAGACACAGAAAAATGCAGAGATCCGTGACAATGACAATGAATTTTAGTATGCAACATGCTATTCAAAAATTCAAAACCTCGAACTTAACTTAAATTTCAAGCTCTATCAAGCCTCTCACAGGAAGCTGATAAAGCAGGATAAGGTGTATTAGACCTTGTTCACACTGTAAGTCCAAATCCGATTTTGGTGCATATCCGATAGGAATCCAATCACATTTAGAAGGGTGAAAGGCTAAAAACCACATGAAATCTGTTTCTCTAATCCGTTTCAGGCTACATCCAGAGGTGGTTTGAAATCCATTTCAGTCTTACCGTCCTGATCGCATTTGTGTAGCTTTTCGGTTACGTCATGCTGTCACGTCACATAAAACACGTCAGACGTCGAGGCAGATTGTCATGCCAGCGCAACGTCATTGCCATAGAAACAGTGCAGATAATCCCGAAAACGGCTACAGGATGCACAGATCGGATCTGAACAGTTGTGATGCACAATGTGTGTACAAAAGCCCAACAACGCCACCTTGAGGTGACCTAATATTTAAGGTTTTATACTATTAGGCAAGTCCATACATGCCTGGACTTGTCCTGAGTGCACAGTTTAGTGTAGAGACAGAGTTGTTCTCAGTGCACAATCTGGACTGCTGCATGCCTGTTCTTGTGAGTGATTGATACAAAAGTAAGTCATTTGTTTACATGTTATACTATTCAAATTACATTATTTTATGTTGCATGTTACCAGTAATTCACTAATTGGATTAATGATTACAAATGTATTCCCTAAATTGCTTGTACACTCATTTTGAGTCATGTTAAGTATTGAATCTAGTTAATACTGTTGTGTATTATGCTCTGTATTTATATCTACCTGATATTTAATAACTTAACAGAGTGGCTGTTATGTTTGTACAGTATATTGCTTAAATATTTGAAATACTTTGTAATATTGTTGACCAGATACAATTCTTTATTGTATTTTGTTTCTGTTTATTGTAGACCACACAAATAAGTACCAGCAAATGTTCATGCATGCAGTATTCATCACATTAAAGCTCTTCAATTAGGACATCTCTCTTGCCTTTCGTTTCTCTAACCGGAAACCCTAAACACTATCTCCACAAGTATTTTATCCGAACCCTTGAGCTTCCCATAGGCTCGTATATGGTCCTTCGAGCCGGATGTACTTCAGTGGAGATGGATCCCGATACTGCCAACACAGCAGACCCTGCGGTTCGACCCCGCACACAAAGAGAGATACGTCTTCCAGCTCGCTTTGATGATTATGAAGTCCAGCTTCCAACTCAATTGCAATCAGCACTACCCCCCACTGATGCCTCATCACAGAGACATTCTGCACTACCTAATGCTGATGCCTCTTCACAGAGACGTCAAAGACGTTCCTCTGCATCCAGATCATCAGGAACTGTCTCAAACACAACATCCAGATCTCGCCGCAGTGCATCGGGGAGATCTCTAAGACATGCTCTCTCTGACGTCCAAGCAGCGATATTGGAGGAGAGATCAAAAACTCTAGAGTTGGAAGAACTGCAACGTCAGCTCACCGAAGATATTACAGCAGATGAGGAATGTCATAGACTTGATGACCAAGCCAGAGATGCACTCAGAGCCAGAGAATCTCTAACCAGAAAAATTGAAACACGTCGCCGTCTCAAGAAGGCACAGGATGATTTAGAGATTGCAAAGCTTGTCACCTCATTAATTAAACAGAATATTCAGGATGTGAGTCAGCCTGGTGCTGTAAGTACTTCACCTGAGGTACTGCCTGACTTTAGCTTACCTCATCAGACAGCGGCAACAGGTGATTTCTTTATATCAACTGCTCATGGAAGGCAGGTTCATTCTACGCCACACCCTGTCATGTCTGGTTATCAGGTATCAACAATGCCTCCTCCTACACCACATGCAGTGCTGATCACTGACACAGCTGCTGAAGTCACTTCAGGTGCTCAAGACTTTTCTATAGCAGCACATCAACCCAATGTAGTGACATTGTCATCGGCCCCTATTACTACAGCTTTTTTCACATCAGAGCCTAGTGAAGCTGTTGATGTTCCTTCGCCAATTTATCCGAGACCTGTTTCAATGCAGACACCTCTTCCTGTTACCACTGCAACAGTAGCATCTTCAGTTCGTCCTCGGTTACACCAAGTACCTTATCCAGATGCTCATACAGCATTCACTCAACCTGTTCTACCTCAAAATCAGCAACCTGGACTAGAAATGTTGGCTGCTTCGGCCTATGGTGTTCCAAAACCTGTCATACCTACATTCGAAACTGGACGTGAAAGTGACTTTGCACTGCTCAAAATGGCATTGGACAACCTAATGAACAATCAGCAACATCTAAGTGAACAATACAAGTTTCAAGTTCTCTTAGGACACCTAAAGCTGCCCAGTGCTCTCCAGCTTGCAAAGGCATACATGCATGATCCACGGCCCTACACCGCTGCATTACAAGCACTACAAGATAAATATGGGCAACCACGTCAATTAGTCCAGTGTGAGTTAGGCGCCATCCTGAATGCTCCAGCTGTTAAGTTTGGGGATGCTGACGCCTTCGATGACTTTGCATTGTCCATACACTCATTAGTTGGAATGCTCAGGACTTTGGAGGGACCAAATGGCTATGAGTTAAGGTGTGGATCTCATGTCGATCGGCTTTTGAGCAAAATGCCACCGTCGTATCATGACAGTTTTGTGGAGTACTGTTTTAGCCATGACATTCTTCAGACAGGGTCAGACCGTACATACACTTTACCTGATTTTGCTGCGTGGCTGCAGTTGAAGTCTCAGGCTAAGCGTATTTCAAACAGAGCAGCAGCACTTTATCAAAGTGAGGTACCCAGATCAACAAAGAAAGAGCCACGTGCCCCTTTACGACCAAAGGACAGATCAACCTCTATTCTTTACTCGACTAACAGTACCCCACCTGTTGAAGAACAGAAAAGAGTCAAGACACCCAAGTTCCAACCATACTGTCCATATTGCAACAATAAGGACCATTTCCTGAACTCTTGTTCTACATTTAAACTGCTAAACACTGAGCAAATACTTAGGTGGATAACAGATGGAAAGCGCTGCTGGAAATGTGGACGGATGCATATGCCAGACAACTGTACTCTAAAGCGAAGCTGCAATACCTGTAAGGAGTTGCACCTGACCATTCTCCATGAGGCAGCCCTACATTCACAAAGGAGTGTTCTTATGGTCAATGTTCCCACATCCCATGTATACTTAGATCGTCCAAACCGATCTCCAAAGGTGATGCTTAAGGTACTCAAGGTTCTGCTTCACAACAAAGATAAAGCAATGGAGACATACGCCGTATTAGACGATGGCTCTGAACGTACCATTGTACTGCCACAGGCTGTGGAACAGCTAAACCTCACCACAGAGTCCGAAACTATAACACTACGTACAGTTCGTCAGGATGTAATTCAGCTGAATGGTGCCTCTGTTTCCTTCTCTGTTTCACCTTTGAACAGACCATCACGGAAGTTCCATATAAACCATGCCTTTACCGCTGAGAACCTCAGACTTTCTGAACATTCTTATCCAGTTGCTGCTATCCAATGTAAATATGCCCACCTCAGGTCCTTGCCCTTGCCACAGATTGAGCATGCACAACCCTTACTACTAATCGGGTCTGACATGCCTCACCTTCTCGTGCCAGTCCAACCCATACGGATTGGACCCTCTAATGCACCCATAGCAGTACAAACTAGACTTGGATGGACTCTCCAAGGCCCTGTGGGGTGCAGCCCAACGGCTTCCTACGATCAGCAATGTTTGCACATTTCTATGGATGCTCAGAATGGTGAACTACTCAAGAATGTTGAGCGCCTTTGGCAGACTGACACCCTGCCCTACATTAACGAAACAACAGCCACCCGTTCTAAACAGGACCAGCATGCCCTTACGCTACTACAGACACGCACCAGTCGGGTTGAGGTGGATGGCATTTCGCGATATGCAACCCCTTTGCTTAGACGACCCAATGCTGCAAACCTTAAAGCACCAAAAGAAATGGTGTTGGCAAGCCTTCGTAGCACTGAACGGAGACTCTCCAAAGACCCAAAATTGTCTGAAGCCTACTGCACTGAGATGAGAAAACTGGAGCAAGCTGGTTATGTGGCTGAAATCTCTGCCAAGGAAGCAGAAGAATCTACTGAATCCTGGTACATTCCACACCATATAGTGAGTCACAATGATAAAAACAGGATTGTGTTCAACTGTTCGTTCCAGTATCAGGGTCAGTCCCTAAATGAGCTTCTCCTCCCTGGTCCCATACTCGGTCCATCTTTGCTTGGCGTTCTGCTTCGATTCAGACAACACACCGTAGCTGTAAGTGGAGATGTGAAAGGAATGTTTCACCAAGGTCGCCTGCTGCCAGATGACAAGAGTATTCTCCGCTTCATCTGGAGAAACATGCAGAGGACTGAGGAGCCAAAGATTTATGAGTGGCAAGTCCTACCTTTCGGCACAACGTGCAGTCCTTGTTGTGCTATATATGCACTACAGTGCATAGCCCATGACAGCAGCGAAATTGACCCCATGCTAGTAGAGGCAGTTACACTTATTCATTCTACGTTGACAATTGCCTTCAAAGCCTGGAATCAACAGCAAAAGCGAGAGCTCTTGTAGATGGCTTGCGACAATTGCTGCTTTCTGGAGGGTTTGATCTACGCCAATGGGCCAGCAACAAACCAGAGGTCATTGAGCATCTTCCATCAGAAGCAAGATCACCGAGCAGTGAACTATGGCTATCCCAAAAGAGTCAGGACCTCTTGGAGGGCACACTTGGATTACGATGGAACTGTCTGACTGATTCTCTAGGATACAGACCTCGTCAAGTAGAACATCTACAACCAACCTTGAGAAATATCTATAAAGTACTGGCATCACAGTACGACCCTCTCGGATACCTAATTCCATTCACCACCCAAGCCAAGATACTTATTCAGGATCTATGGAAGCATCATGTTGGATGGGATGATCTCATTGAAGCTGATAGCCTACGCAACAGATGGCAAAGCTGGGTACAAGAACTACCTGAGTTAGAGAAGCAAGAGCTTCCCAGATGTTACACACCATTTCAAGTGTATGATGACACATTTACCAGAGACTTGCACATTTTCTGCGATGCATCTGAAAGAGCCTACGGCTCCGTATCGTACATGCGCACAGAAGGCAAAGACGGTCATGTGCACGTATCATTTGTGTTGGCCCGCTCACGTGTAGCACCAAAGAAACAACTCTCAATGCCACGACTTGAACTGAGTGCGGCACTTACTGGAGCACAAATAGCTAAGGTCCTTGAAACAGAACTGACAGTATCCATCAGACATGTCTTTCTTTGGTCAGATTCCACCACTGTTCTTTATTGGCTACAGTCTGACTCCTGCAGATATAAAGTCTTTGTGGGAACTAGAGTGGCCGAAATTCAGTCTCTCACAAATGTTCATTCCTGGAGGTATGTGGATTCTGGCAGTAACCCAGCGGATGACATAACCCGTGGTAAATCCCTGAAGGAGTTGACACAGTCATGTCACTGGACTAAAGGACCAAGCTTCCTGTATCAACCAGAAGCATTCTGGCCAACAATGCCAACTGCTGATCCTGAACCAGATACTGAAATAAAGAAATCATCACTGTGCCTACACTTAGACACCAGTTCTGATGCACACCTCCCAGATGTTAATCAGTTTACCACTTGGAAAGATCTGCTAAAAGCCACAGTGGCGTACCTGCACGGGGCGGCCCAGTCTCCTGCACCACAATTAGATGAAGCTGAACAATATACTGCTGGAGAGAGACACCTTCTCCAACAAGCTCAAAGAGAATCATTCCCAGAAGAGGTTAAGGCTCTCTCATCCAATCGACCCTTACCATCAAACAGCAGGCTAATGTCCTTATCACCTGAATATGACAAAGATGTTGGGCTAATCAGAGTTGGAGGGAGACTACGCCATGCTGACAATATGGAGATAGATGCCCTACATCCCATTGTTCTTGATCCCCAACACCAATTGACTAAACTCCTTATTAAGGAATATGATAACAAGCTCCTTCACCCAGGAACAGAAAGGGTTCTTGCAGAGCTCAGACGTCATTTCTGGATCTTGAAAGGAAGAGCAGCCATTAAGAAACATCAGTTCACTTGCATAGACTGCCAAAAGTGGCGTGCACAACCCAACATTCCTAAAATGGCAGATCTCCCACCAGCTCGTCTAAGGCTCTACAAACCGCCTTTTTACTCCACTGGAATGGACTGCTTTGGCCCATTTACCGTGAAGATAGGACGACGAACTGAAAAGAGATGGGGAATACTGTTTAAATGTATGACCACCCGATGCCTCCATCTGGATCTACTTGAGAGTCTTGACACGGATGCCTTCTTGATGTCTCTTCGGAGATTTATAGCCAGAAGAGGAAAGCCATTGGAACTCTTCTCGGATAATGGCACCAATTTTGTGGGAGGAAACAGAGAACTGAAGGAAGCTTATGAAGCAATGGCACCTCAATTCAAAGAGCAATTAGCTGAACAGAAAATTGCCTTTAAATTTAATCCTCCCAGTGCTCCACATTTCGGTGGTATTTGGGAAAGGGAAGTAAAATCTGTGAAACAAGCTCTGAAAGTGATCCTGAAGGAATGTACCGTCCCAGAAACAGTACTACGCACTGTTCTCATCGAGGTAGAGGGCATCATGAATGCCAAGCCTTTAGGATATGTATCATCAGATATCGCTGACCCAGATCCCATCACACCCAGCATCCTTCTCATGGGTCGCCATGACTCCTCTCTACCACAAGTAATGTATGATTCCAGCAATCTTTTAGGCACCAGGAGGTGGAGACATAGCCAAATACTTGCAGATCACTTCTGGGCTAGATTTATTCATTACTATCTACCAAATCTACAGGGAAGACAAAAATGGTTCAAAGACAACAGCAAACTTGGGATTGACCACATAGTGCTTATCGTTGACCCACAACTTCCTCGAGCTCTCTGGCCGGTCGGCAAGGTGACCCGTACCTTTCCTGGACCTGATGGTCTAATAAGGACAGTTGAAGTTCAGGTTCAAAATCGGAAATATGTAAGACCTGTGGCAAGGCTAATACCGCTACCTAAACTCATTGACGATGACAACAGTGGTCTTCCCATTTAGTGAGGGCTTTCTCCCAAGATCAAATGTCCCACATGACATTTGGGGGCGGCTATGTACAAAAGCCCAACAACGCCACCTTGAGGTGACCTAATATTTAAGGTTTTATACTATTAGGCAAGTCCATACATGCCTGGACTTGTCCTGAGTGCACAGTTTAGTGTAGAGACAGAGTTGTTCTCAGTGCACAATCTGGACTGCTGCATGCCTGTTCTTGTGAGTGATTGATACAAAAGTAAGTCATTTGTTTACATGTTATACTATTCAAATTACATTATTTTATGTTGCATGTTACCAGTAATTCACTAATTGGATTAATGATTACAAATGTATTCCCTAAATTGCTTGTACACTCATTTTGAGTCATGTTAAGTATTGAATCTAGTTAATACTGTTGTGTATTATGCTCTGTATTTATATCTACCTGATATTTAATAACTTAACAGAGTGGCTGTTATGTTTGTACAGTATATTGCTTAAATATTTGAAATACTTTGTAATATTGTTGACCAGATACAATTCTTTATTGTATTTTGTTTCTGTTTATTGTAGACCACACAAATAAGTACCAGCAAATGTTCATGCATGCAGTATTCATCACATTAAAGCTCTTCAATTAGGACATCTCTCTTGCCTTTCGTTTCTCTAACCGGAAACCCTAAACACTATCTCCACAAGTATTTTATCCGAACCCTTGAGCTTCCCATAGGCTCGTATAATGTGGACAGTGAGGCTGTCAAATTAGATTTGCACCAAAATTTGGACTGACAGTGTGAACAAGGTCTTGATAGAGAGGCTGCAAACAGCAGGATACGTGTCACACTTCATGTGTTGTCGGTTTCAAAGAAGCAAAAAATCTTTATCATTAGATGAACTGTTGGCCAATTCCTCAGTGTGGTCCAAAGGCTCCAGAATAAATAACATTTCAATTAAACTGACCATCAGCGCAATTCAATTGGTTTGACAGAGCAAGCAAAAATAGATCTCTAAAATAGAAGTACTTTTTGACTGTAAATAAAATTGTAAGGAGTAAAAAGTACTATTTTCTTTAAAAAATGTAATTAAGTAAAAGTAAAAGTACTGATTTTTAATTGTACTCAAGTAAAGTAAAAATCCCCAAAAATAATACTTAAGTACAGTAATCAAGTAAAATTACTCAAGTACTTTACACCTCTGTAAGTGACATTATTTTCTCCACATACAGTTCCATCTTTTTTCTCCATTCTTGAACAATGACCTCTTTAGATCATCACTCTTAACCAAATATTGTCTTTACTTAAACAATGATGTAAACATCACTTAAAGGAACAGTATGTAAGAAATTTATATAAATGAATCATAAAATGGCCCTGATATGTCACTAGACATTAAGAAATCATTTTCATTTCAAATACTTATATCACTCACAACAGTGGTCTGGCCAGGATATTGTCATTTAAAAAGTGGAGTTGCAGCCCTCAACTGATGTTTATGTTGTCATGTTGTGTATTGGCCACCAGTTGTGTGATTGCAGTACCAGTTTTAGCCACAAGTTTTGTGATTGCAATACCAGTTTTGGCCACAATCCTACATACTGTTCCTTTAATGTTTTGTGTTTTGAAACCAAAGCTTAAAAAAGTTTAGTTCATTTAACTTTTAAGCATAAAAAATCCATTAAACTAAAACATTCATGTAAAATGAACTTAAAATTATTACTGTAGTTCATGTTGTGAGGAATATCCATAATCCTTTGCGCCTGAATATTTAGATTATTTTCTGCTTTTTCACAGAATAAAACTGATAACAACTTTCACTACTTAAATATTTGTTAATAAAATGTCATATAGGTTTCAGCTTTTATATTATTGATGTTGTTTTGTTGTAAATTATAATTTTGTGAAGTCACCGTTCAGGTGATCAGTGTTTCCGTACATGAAACCTGCAGAACATTTTATTGTATTTCTCTCCACAGTTTTGTGTGTTTTTGTGGAGCATCACGTTTATTTAATGATTGATTTAAAGTCAGTCATGCATTTTGTGTTATAATACCATTTATAACGCCAAAAGTAATATAAAGTGGTAAAAACTAAACCTATTTTGTGCAAATTTCTAGTAATGTCAACTAATCCAGGTTAAGAGTTTTAAGTCTATTCAACTTCAAATTGTTGTTACAACAGCTTATATGTTTAAGTAAACTTTACTCAATTTGTTAAGTAATCATTACTTAAATTTTTTAGGGCAACAAGTTTGCTTTATTTTTTAAAGTAAACTCAACTTATCCAGGCTTACAGTGCTGGATACTGGATGTAAAATTACATTCTGCTTGTCTTTTCAGAACTCCCCATACCTGTGGGGTTGAGGTCTGAATCACTTTTACCCCATGCTTCTTCAAAAATGAATTAGTGAATTTAGATGTGTGTTTTGGGTCACAGTCATGTTAAAAGATTGCCTGGTGAACAAGGGCACAGAGTGATGGTAGCATCTTCTCTTTAAGTATTTCACAGTAAATCTGTGTATTCATGATGCCGTCTATAAAATTCAATTCTTTGACACCTGCAGCACTCATGCAAAGCCCACAGAAGATTACTGCCACCATCCTGCTTTAATTTTGGTACCATGCATTTTTCATTGTACTCCTCACCTTTGCCACACCATACAGTTTGGAACACCTCAGAGCAACAAAGATTAATCTCTGTCTCATTACTCCAAAGTATAGAGAGCTAGAGACCCAATAGTCTTTACCTTTCTCAATATGAGCTCAAGCTAAATGCTTTTTGTGCATTGGCTTTACCAGTGGATTTCTCTGTGGATGACAGCCATGCATGCCTCTCCTTTGCACTACAGTATACGTCCGTCGTGTGGTGTCATGGGAAACACCACAGATTGACCTTCTAATGATTTACAACTGTGCTGAACTTGCTTGGTGATTTTTTTCAACATCTCTCATCACAAAACGCTCTTGACGAGGTGTTAACTTCAGTGGACGTCCTGGACATCGCAGAGAGATTCCCACAAGTCCATCTTTTTAATTTTTGGATCCCTTTCATGAGAGTATTCAAACTTATAAGCAATGCTTAACTAATTATCTTGAAACCTTGACCATTTTGTGCAAAGAAATTATCTTTATTTCTCATGTCTTGCTATTATGTGGTGCTATTTTGTCACCATTACATGAGAGTGGATTTTCTCTCTTAAATACCACTCTCAATTGCCAGTTATCCTGTGGCCACCTGTGTGATGATTAATTATATTTATCATTTCCTGTGAATTCCTGTTAATTACACTTTATTAAATGTTTTGCTAATACATTCATCAGGGTGTATTTTTGCATCACCTCATTTGATTAAATGGGTTATTTTTTGCATTCTAAAGATGTAAGTGACTTTCTCTCTTTTTTTAATAAATTTTTTTTACTAAAACAGTTTTGTAAAAAAAAGCAAATTGGTCTCAAATTTACTAACAAATAGAGAAAAATCTTAATTTTCAAAGGAGGTGTACTCATTTATGCTGAGCACTGTATAATGTGTATATATATATATATATATATATATATATATATATATTTTTTAGTAGGCCCTGCCACAGTGCAGGACCTTGGGCTTCAGCCCATGTAAGCCCATTCCTTATTGCGCCCCTGAACTTCAGAGATGAAAATGATCTGAATTGTTTTTCATTTCTATGATTCTGTTTCTGTCTGCTAGGTTTTAACGATGAAAGCGAAATACTGAAAGTAAATGAGGGAGAATGTGTCCATCTAAAGACTGATGCTACTGACATAAAGGAAGGTGACCTGATAGAATGGAAATTTAGAAATAAACAAACTCCCATAGCTGTAATCAATCCTGCCAACAATATCCCCATTACATATGATGATGATGAAGGTCGATTTAGAGATAAACTGATGCTGAATCATCAGACTGGAGATCTCATCATCAGTGACTTCAGAGAGGAACACACTGGAGGTTATGAAATGAAGATCACCAGAGGTGAAAAGACCTCATACAAGAGATTTATTGTGTCTGTCAGAGGTAAGTACATCAAATCAAAATTTATTTAAATAGCACAATTCATACATCAAGACAATTTAATGTCCTTTACAAAAAAGCAAAACTAATAAAAACATCACAGTAATAATACAAGTTTAGAAATTGGTCTATAGATGGTTTCAGCAGTAACAACATCAACAAGCGGCTGTCGAG
Organism: Misgurnus mizolepis; assembly: GCA_025389145.1. NCBI lineage: Eukaryota > Metazoa > Chordata > Actinopteri > Cypriniformes > Cobitidae > Misgurnus > Misgurnus mizolepis. The sequence continues at coordinate 6,755,006 of JAIFKI010000021.1, forward strand.
GTCCGCACGGAACTTCCGGTAAACTCCGCTAATAATAAATAACAACAAAGTACTTTAAACGTAGTTTATTTATATAACAAGCAAAAAACAACAGGTAGATTATCTAGGAAACCAAAACATTTGTTATTTTCGACGAGACATTTGTTCAAGAGATCAGTTTAGCAACTAGTCAGACCATTAAAAAAACGAAACCGGAAGTAAAGTTCGGATCAAGACGTGTATCACGTGCGTCCGATGAAACCGTCTATAGTTGTTCATTATAGAAGCATCCATTGATCTCTTTTTTAATATGGGCTTAATAGCAGCGGTTTTTTCAAGGAGGTTGGAAAAATGCCTGATTGGAAGGAACTACTGACTCTTTGCTGCAGATCTGTTGCTATAGAGGTAAAGATTGTTTTGAAAAAATCTGAAGGCAGTACATCTACACAACACATAGTAGATTACAGATGTCTTACTGTTCCCTTTCAATACGGTTCACTTCGCATTGCGTCAGTTAGCTGACGCTATGGGGGAAACTCCTGTTTACTCCGTGACTGAAGCCTATTGGTTAACGTCTGTACAAAGTACAGACCAATGACGTTTGAACCCGCGCGCGGGAGGAACGCGTCCCTATATAAGCGCGGTTCAATCGTCAGGAGCTCATTATTTTCTCCTTCAGCGCGAACCTCTCGCTGCTCCGAAGAAAAAGAAGAAGCCTTACCTCGCCGTTGACAAAAGCCCTGCAGCGGAGTCCAGGCCTAGCGTCTTCCCCTGCCGTTTTCCGGCTGAGAACCGAAGATAGCAGAGTCCAGGTCTAGCGTCTTCCCCTGCCGCTTTCCGGCCGAGAACCGAAGATAGCCTTCGCTTGCCGTGGTACGAGCCCTGTGCAGCGGACACACGCCTGACGAGGTCTCCCCTGCGGCCGCCCGGTAAGATCAATATTTTTAATATAAAGCTATAAGCTAAAAGAGCAGGCGCTGTTGTAATAGCGTCCAGCACAGCGGCTCGGTGAGCCTCTCTGCTATGAATTTCCTCCGAGCGCGTTACCGGTCTGGCACCTCCCACGCCGGGACCGCGCTTATGCTTTGGTTGTCTTATCCATGTTTCGTGCTCCCCCTGCTGTTCCTCTCTCGCCGGGATGAACACACGGCGAGCCATGAGACTAGATGGATGCATAGACAAGCACACACGGACTAACCCCCCCTGTGTTCTGTCACACCGCAACCGTTCATGCTTACAGAGTCCCTTCGCTCCTCTTACATTCAGTGGCGAGATCTCTGGCACATATATTAATCCCCCGAGTGCATCGGGTGATACCGTCACGACGCATGGCTGTTCTGTCTGTGTTGCTGCTCCCCTCTGCCGTTCCTCTCTTGTTGAGATGAACAAGCGGGGAACCGTAGACCTGGATAGATGCATACGACAAGCAAACACGGGCGGTCTGCCCCTGTCTCTGTCATAGCACAGCCACTCGTGCTCCACGCTCGCGGAGTCCCTCGCTCCTTTCCCCACAGTGGTGAGGTCTCTTAACGGCTTAGCTAGCACGCGGTATTACGGCTCGCTGCCTCTAAATGCAGCTGTCCAGTGTTCAACGATTACAGAGCTTCATGCCCCTCCCCTCCTGGAGCGGCGCGATCTCATTCGTCTGCTCGATAGGGCCGATTCGCCGCTATTGGAGCACCAAGAACACTCATTATAAGAGAGCTTCATGCCCCTCCCCTCCTGGAGCGGCACGATCTCATTCGTCTGCTCGATAAGGCGGACACGCCTCTATTGGAGCGCTAAAACACTTATTATAGAGCTTTACTGGCCTGAGCCGATCTCACTTCAGATAGCTCATTCTTTGTCTGCCTGGTAATTTCTCTCTGGTTTAGACGGAATCAGAGGCAGAACGAATTTGTTTATAATATACTGAGGCCCGAATACCTCCCTTTATTCAGTCCCGTCCTATATCAGTACGCTGAATATTGGTACATTCTTATATATATACCCGGTTTTTCTGCCCTTTTAATAAACGGCAAAACCGCGGGCCTCACGGCAGACTTCCTCTCTGCGATGGGTTCAGTCTGACATTAAACCACCTAGACATACTACCCTGCTCCGTGAGCCGTTCGGTCACCGTCACTACTGAGGCTTGTGCACCTGAACGGCTGAGCTCTGGTCTCCGCAGCACAGCTGCATCAACAGAGAACGAAACTGTCTGGGAGAAAAGGGGTTATGTCGCGCCTCGGCTGGACTGCCCTGAAATGTTTTCTGTGTGCTGTTTATCCAAACATACTGTGTAATACTGTCGGCTATGCGACCTCACTATAGTGGCGAACTGTATTTAATTCCTCTAAAAAAAGTAATTTCCGTGCTTACTATACTGTGTTTTGACACCCACGGTTGTACGGTGTCTCTAAACACTTTATCGCCTTACTGACAAGCAATCAGTAATACGCACACACGGCCCGCTGTCCATAATTCTATCGACGCTAGCCGAAAAATCCCCGGTTTGGCCATATACTGTGTATTGACACCCCACGACTGTACGGTGTCTCTAACACCTTTCTGCCAAATTCGCTCGCAGCCCACCTCAGTTTCTCCACTACGATGCTGATGGCGCAAACGAGCACGGTCTTACGGCTGTTATTCTCTCTTCCTAGAGGAAGGACAGCCTCAGACTTTTGCATGGCTCCAAGCGTTTGAATCGCGCCCTCTCCGGACGGCCACTCAAAGGCTTACAGCCAAGCGGTTTATGACGTTTTTCGGCCATATAGCTGATTTATATTAGCGGATCCGAAGACGCTCACACCTCCGCTCCAATACTCGGAGATATTAAGGGTAATATCAACCTCAAGTGAGCTTGCTACCCGCCACAATAAGTTTCAAAGCTTAAAGCGCGCGCACAGTCAGACGCGCGCGGCATCTCGTTTAAGACGGGCACACGTACCCCTCTAACGAGCCTCAGAAAGCTGAATATCGTGGCATTCTGTTCATAAGTCCACTTCAGTTTGACTAAGCAAAGGTCCCGCCCCGAGCTGACGGCCGGGAAGCTTGCTTAAGTTACACACGGCTGCATGAAGTGCTGTCATTACGAGCTAGCCCAGCATTTGCTGTGGGTTGAACACGCTTTACGACGGCAATCAGCCTTCGGCGCGTGGAACGCCGTTTGTCTCATATAAATCACCTTGTACTGTGAATACGGTACATTAAGAGGATGATTTAGCACTGCAGCACTCTCGACCGTGTTATTGTGATAATGCGGTCGGGCAATCTACGGTGGTTTCATTATTTACCGAACCAGACTGAGATCTCGCCCCCTGAACAAGCTGACGAGTCATCTCCTTTATAAACTCATTGCATCGCTTTATAAGCTATGTTCAATCAGAGTGATACGCATCTCATGCTTAACTACCAATATTAACCCATTACGATGGGCGTGCGGAGATGGTATCCGTGGGACACGACCTACATTACGTGCCTTATGACACATTGACACAAGCTGCTAGGACCCCTTTCACGAGGCGTCCTTATGCAAAGTCTGATCCATTCTGTCTAGTGACATTTGAAAGTCAAAACCCCCCGCGAATCGCCGGTGGAACACTTTTCTCCTCACTACAGAGGCACGGCGGCTCTCTCCCCTACCTATATCTATGTGGCCGTGATAACAGCGAACCACGCTTTTACGACCGACCATTCATTTAATTCACAAGCCTGTCATCTCTCAGATGCGGACGGCGGCGGTAACAGCGAACCATGCTTTTACGGCTGGCCATTCACTTTATTCATAAGCCTGTCATTTCTCAGATGCGGACGGTGCCCGAGGCACAGCGCTCTGGAACTGTCCAAGGTCCTGTATGACACATACGTCTGACGTACATCAGACGATCAGCTGTTCATCTGCGTCACAGATCACTCACTAGAGCACCTGTCAATACAGGCTATTTATGGATCGTTGACGTTATCACCTCCCGCGACAATTATGCTCACTTGTCTTAGAGCATGGGCATGGTCTTAGAGGTTTCTCATTGACAATTGTGACACGGCCGGCTGGTCCCCGCCGTCCACGTTGTCAGTTTACAGCTTCGACATCCCTGCTTCGCGCACTACTGAGGTTTGTTGCATTAAAGGTGCGCCCATTAGCTCACCTGTATGCACGATATGGTTTTTAATTATATGCGTCCACCGTGCGCTTAGAGAAGCTCACATGTACACGCTATAACATTTGGTATACAATAAGATGCGCTTGGGAAAGCTCACCTGTATACACAGCTGTGTTATGCTTTGTGACACATACATTGTTGTTCATCTGTGTACGTTCACGGTGCGTTGGGTGCCCACCGTTACGTTCATCAATCATATCTGTACACATTCACGGCGCGTTCTGTGCACTGATTTATCTATACGCATTCACGGTGCACTGAAGAGTTCACCCGTGTGAGCACAATTTATTATCAGAACACATGACGGCGCGCTCGAGAATCTTACCGGCCTGTGCATTATAACACTCTGATTCATCTATATGCATTCACGATGTATTCAAGTGTTCACCTGTGCCCGTGCAATTTATAGTCAATACACATTTACGGCGCGCTTGGAAAGCTCACCGATCTGTGCACTATACAATACTATACAATACTACCTATATGCATCCCGATGCGCTCGAGGGTGCACCTGGGTTCACACTATTGTGGTATCTGTATAATCCCACGCTACGAACCGTTCTGCCGCATATTATAGTCAGATCGGCCGTTCGTGAGCTGCGCAGATCACTCACTACGTATGTCTGTTGCTAACAGTGGTTATTTAGATGGATCGTTGAAACCATCGCACTGGCTCACGCCCCTCTATGAGCTATGTCCTATATAGAGCCCACTCTGTTCGAGTTTGGCTTCTTCATGAACTTGGTCTACAGGGGTATCTATATCTATATTTGATATCTGCTACGCGGCCGGCTGGTCTTCGCCGTCTACGTTGTCAGATTGTACAGCTTAGACGTCCCTGCCCTACGAGCGCAGGTTCTCTCGGCTCAATCATGCACGCTCATGCGTTTTATGTGTACACCACGGTGCGCTCAGCGAGCTCACCAACGTGACTCTGAATTTACTTATCTCGCACAGCCGCGGCACGCTCGGTACCTCGCCGTCTTGTGCTATGTTATGTGCCCCCGGTGCGTTTAAAACCCCACCGTGTGCGCGTCAACAATTTATATGGTGCTTACACATTTGCTTTTAAAGCTGTGAATATGCCGGGTATAGGGCCACACGCAGTGTCTCTCCGGTAAGGCACTTCAGTACGTTGTGTATGCACGGCGTGATGGGATTACGTTCCCCCATAGCGTCAGCTAACTGACGCAATGCGAAGTGAACCGTATTGAAAGGGAACGCTTAGGTTACTCACGTAACCCCGGTTCCCTGAAATAACGGGAACGAAGCATTGCGTCTCTTGCCGTGCTACAAACGTCTACGCAGCGAGTGTTATTCGGCTGCGCGCTTCAGTCGAATATAATGAGCTCCTGACGATTGAACCGCGCTTATATAGGGACGCGTTCCTCCCGCGCGCGGGTTCAAACGTCATTGGTCTGTACTTTGTACAGACGTTAACCAATAGGCTTCAGTCACGGAGTAAACAGGAGTTTCCCCCATAGCGTCAGCTAACTGACGCAATGCTTCGTTCCCGTTATTTCAGGGAACCGGGGTTACGTGAGTAACCTAAGCGTTTCTTCCAGGAGCTTTTGATCGATTGGATTAAAATGTGACATAGTAACCTAGTTATGTCTTGGTAGTTGTAATGAGGGTAGAGAGTTAAACTTTGTAGTACTAAAAGTATGTCTAATATTTATAATTGTTTCACTAAAAAACCTGCAAATTCATTACATTTCATAGTGGATGTAATTTCTGATGCTATTTGCTGTATTGGATTTGTAAGCTTATTAGCTTATTAACCATGATAAATAGAATCTCTTTTAAGGGCACTTACCGCTATGGTGATTTCTGTTAGCTCATATTTCTCTTTACCTTCACCGGCGCAACACGATCGATGACATGTAATATTTTGGCATTAAAACTATCCATGAGTTCATCGACTGATTCAGCATTTATTGTTGGGAATCTAGCTATAGCTTCTGTAAACTGAGCCTTGGTCCTTTCATTAATTTACCTTTTCTTAATAGGAACAGAGTTTACTGGCAAATTACAGGTAGAAAACAATTTAAAAAAAGACACAAAAATTATTAGACAGGGCTAAATCTTTAACCATAACAGATGAAATATCAAAACCTTCAGAAATAACCAAATCTAAAATGTGACCATGAGTATGTGTACACTCTTTCACATGTTGAGTGAGATCAAAAGAAGTGCAAACAGTTATTTGGCATTATTGTCTGTACTATTATCTATGTGAATTTTAAAAACCCCTGTAATAATGAACAACTTAAAATCATCCGATATAATAGAGAGTAATTCAGCAAATTCATCAATAAAATTAGCAGAGTATTGCGGTAGTCTATAAATGGTTAAAAACTGAATTTTAGGAGTACCCTTCAATATAAAAGAAAGATATTCAAATGAAATTAAATGGCCTAGTTTATGTTCTTTACATTAAAAAAATATCCTTAAATAAGGCAGCCACTCCTCCTTTCCTACCATTTAGACATGTGGCCATATACGCAAATTTATTTGTGTACCTCAAATGTTTCAGTATAATAATGATTTTATTATCATCTGTACTCTGTTGACAGTATACTGTAGATGTAAGAGTGATTTATGACTATTAACTTACAATGGAGATCTGCACACTGTATTTAACTCTGACTTATCTTCTGTTTAAACCTGATTTAACTAAAGATATACCAACTTTTTACACACAACACATCAACTCTGTACATCATTTCAGATATTTGTTCGAGTTTATAAAAATATTTATTTGATCATGACAACTACATCACTGATATCTTATATGAAAAATTAAACACACTGACTGAATATTTATTGAATTACTACCACTAATATTAAACAACTGATATTTTATTAAAGTCATTTACCCATTAGATTAATTCTCACTGTTAAATTCATCATCTAGATGTTATAGTTGTGTTTATATTTATATACTGATAGAGAATCTGAAAGATTGAGTTAATAAACAGAAATTAATTTATGAGAATATGAGCTGATGTTTATAATCAGTAAATAAGACACTTAATAGATGAAAATCACCTGAATTGATTTCATTTCTCTGTTTCTGTCTGCTGCTGTATCAGATCATTTCAACATACCATACCTGAAAGAGGGAGCATCTGTCCATCTGAAGACTGAAGTTACTGACATACAGAGAGTTGATCTGATAGAGTGGAGATTTAAAGAAACTCTCATAGCTGAAATCAATCCTGCCAACAATATCTCCAGTACATCTAATGATGATCTATTCAGAGATAAACTGAAGCTGAATCATCAGACTGGAGATCTCAACATCAAAGACATCAGACAGAAACACAATGGAGATTATAAACTGAAGATCATCAGAGATGGAGAAACATCATACAAGAGATTCAGAGTTCATGTCATGGGTGAGTAAATCAAATCTGTCAGTGTAATAATTAGGGATGGGAATCCAGAACCGGTTCTTCTTAATAACGTTTGGTTATATTTAGTGGTGGGCAGAGCGAGGCTTCGTGAAACACTGAAACAGTTGAATCAGTAACTTATATTTCACGCGAAAATACGACAATACGGCCGCGTTGCAGGAGGTTGCAGGACTGTCGCGTGTTTGATACACTATTACACAACAACACCAGTGAGTCAAGCACCAGCGGAGCTAACGGGACGCAATCTGTTATTAATGCCGAAGGTAATGTGTTAATGTTAATGTGAGCGCCATTTCATTATGTAAACTTTTACTATACGGATAATCTCCGTTGTCATTTTCCATCAAATTGATGACGGCCAGAGTCTGACTGGCTCAGAGGCTGCAGAAATATCTCTCGTGCACCCCTAGCTAACTCAGTTTACAGAGGCAGGGAGGAATAAAATGACCGAGGCGAGGATATTTTACCGAGCAGCAGAGGCGGACACTACTTATGTATTTCTACTTAAAAGTACATTTTCAAGTATTTGTATTTTATCAGTATTTTTTTTTTTTTTGAAAACATACATTCCAAAGCATATTATCCTCATTTTTACTCCACTACATTTCATAATTTCAAGTTTTGGTTTGTATTTAGTAGTGCTGCCTCACGATTAGTCGCGACATAATTATGTAATACACATACACGCATGCATGTATATAATTAAGAAACATTTGCATGTGTAGATACATGTTTATATTTATATATAATCTATATTATATATAAATATTTATTATATGAATATATTTTTTTCTTGAAATTATACATTAATGTGTGTGTATTTATATAAACATAATTCTTATACACAGTACACACAAATATATTATGTAAACAAAAACTTTTATTCTGCAAACGATTAGTCGCGACTAATCGTGAGGCAGCACTAATATTTAATATTTAAGTACATTCAAAATCTGGTAATGTTATTTACTTTTACTAAAGTAAAAAGTACTTTTGTACTTTTACTCAAGAAAAGTAAAAGTACACATTTTTTATGTTATGTATTAAATCAATTTTAATATGCAATATAAAAGGAATACACAGTATGATTCTTTGCTTTAGAATGTAGTGAACATTTTTTAGTCAAGTAATTTTTTCCCAAGACAACACTCTGATAAAGCACAGATGCTTGGAAAATGAAACTAAAATACTCAAGTAGTGTCCACCTCTGCCGAGCAGTGACTAAGTTTGTGGTAAAGGGTTTCTAACCGTTTGCCACAGTAGATGCCTCTGCATTTCGGTAGGTTAATTTGCTGTATTTTGTCCAGCAACATGTCATTTCAAAAGAAAATAACAAATGCATGCATGACCAAAAGTTGCATGTTTTATGTCAGTCTAGTTGTGTTTAACTAATTCCTAGTCCTATCATATTTACTGGTTGAGAAACACTGCCCTAGGCTATAGGTCCCTGGACTTTACTTTAAGAAGTAGCTCACCTACTTTTAAGTTTGTTCTGAGGTTGCTACACATAATTTGTGTATAATCTGTTCTGTGTCTTTTGAACAGATATTAAAGCGAGTTAATACAAACATACAAATTTGTGCTTATTCCTTCACCCAATTGGAATCGATAAGGAATCGGATTGATAAGCAACATCGATAATGGAATCGGAATCGTTAAATTCTTATCAATTCCCATCCCTAGTAATAATGATTTTATTATCATCTGTACTCTGTTGACAGTATACTGTAGATGTAAGAGTGATTTATGACTATTAAGCAGGGCTGTGATTTTTCTGTATAAATATGGATTTCTATATTTTCTGACCTTGGTGGGATGACTTCAAAATCAGATTAGTTTTATTCACCGTCATCCAACATGTATTGCCAGACACAAGGTTTGTTCAACTTCATGTGTTGTTGCAAGAACCGAAAGGCAGATGACATCAAAGTACCATCAGAGTGATTCAAAAAAATAATCATTATGGCTGCGTCCGAAAGCTCTAAAATGATGCCTTCTGCGGCAGCATTCAAAAGCATGAAGACATCAAGGCATGTCTGAATCCAATGTTAGGTTTACTTCCTGTCTCCTGAGATGCCTTCATTGTCCTGTCCCAAAATTCTATATATGGGTGTTCACAGAGAATGTGTCGGGTCGAGCCTGGTTGAGTTTAAAAAAATTAAAAAGAGACAAAAAATTTTTTTTGAGGGAAATTTGAAAAATCACACACACAAAACTATTTGCTTCAATAATAATCGCTCAAATAAGCATAACTCAGAAATAACTATTTATGAAGAAAGTTTATCATTTGCATGTTTTTGCCTTTTTGCGATTTTATACTATTTTAGTGACAGATGTTAAAGTGAGCTGTTTTCTGTGTGCATAGATGCGCACATATTCAAAAGGACATAAACTCAAAAGTGCAAGCATAGAAAGGGGCATGTTTCTAAAAATGCATGTAATTCGTTTAACCAGTACTATATTGTAAAATGATGTAATTTGGGAGTACACATAGGCTTTGAGGTCCACCCTATTCCAAGATCCACTCCGTTAAAAATTTCTGGCCTTGCCACTGATGTACAGATTACTTCAAAATGTTATTAAATTTGATAAATATTAATGGAATGGCACTTGTTACAGCTTTACACATTACCAACACATTTAATTAAACATTGTTTCGATTACTTGTACAGGGTACCTGCGGAGTCTTAAAAGTCTTGAAAAAGTATTGAATTTCATTTTCCCATATTAAGGCCTTAAAAGGTATTGAATTTCACCTCAAAGTCTTGAATTTTTCACGGAGGTCTTAATTTTTCAAATTATCAATAGATTTATATGCTGTTAATTCATATACAAAACTCATGTGCACGAAAACCACGCGCGAGCGATAGATATGAGCGCAGAACACTATCCATGTTTGGAAAAGCATCTTAGCGAGCGCGCAGAACACTATTCGCGCGCAGGAAAGCATTCTCGCGTGTTCACAGAACATTATTCGCGCGCAGAAAAACATCCTCCCAAGAGCGCACCTCTGTTCAAAGCGCACAAACACAGCCACGCGAGCAAAGTAAAAAGTTGAGTAAAAAGGCTGGGATGATAAAGTAAAGGCTGGGATGAGCGCTCGCTCGACTTTAACTATGCGCTCGCAGCTGCACAACACGCACTTGCTCGATCAAGATGACTTGGGACTGTGGGGGCGGGACAATGACGGGTGTCCAAGCACCTGTGATCGGTTGTTTGATTTAATCAGTGACACACAATCTTCTGTTCCACAATCCGTCTCTAGTAAATCTAGATAGAGAAGACACGTTTTAATATGATCATTATGTCGAGAAGGTAATTTATATGTTAAACAAAAGTCTGTGATCCATGCAATAATAAGCTGCAAACAATAACGCAAATTTGAAAGCCATTATATATTTTGTTTACAGTTTAATTAGATAATATCATCTTGCAATATATACTATGTATAGGCTACATATTTACATTGTCACACTAAGTTGGCATTAGAAAACTTTAGAATGGTCTTGTATAAAGATTAACAGAAATATATCTATATATGAGCTTGTGTTCAGTTTTTTGTTTGGTGCAGTGAACAGATCTCTTGTCTTTTTAGGGTCAAAATAGCATTACATTTGAATTTGTTGTTGTGTTTGAGGGGTTTTTGTTTCATTTGCCATAATATGGTTAATTTTGTTTGTCAGTATTGTTCTGGTTCAGAGCATTACTGATGAGTGTTATTATATGTTGTTATTATTTTAACTATATTAAACAGCAAAAAAATTAATACCTTAAAATTGGTGTTATTGTTTGGTTTGCAGCTTATTTCATGGATCAAACAAGGCTATTGTTTTAACATAAATTACCTTATCCGACATAATGGTCATATTAAAACGTGGCGGGCTGCACAAGATAAAGAGGAGGGCCGCTTGTGGCCCCTGGCCCTCCAGTTGCCCATCCCTGATTTAGGGATTTTCAAATTTACAATAAATGTACATTTAAATCTATTAAATCGATTTGATTGTTGGTTTTGATTGTTGGGTAAAGATAAGGGTTAGGCCATTTGGGCCTTGGACTCAGCCTTTCAGAGGCATATTGTCATGAATGTTCAAACACTTGTAAATAGTAATTATTTGAGGTATATTACGTTATTTAAAATGATTTATTCTACCCGAATGGGCGCGATGTAGGTATTACATTTTATTTGAAGTGGTATTAAAAAGGTCTTAAAAAGCCTTGAATTTAGGTTTGACAATCCTGGGGGTACCCTGTTGTAAAATGTTTACAGTTTAAATGTATAATCTAAATTGTTCATCATAAGTTAATAATATAATGTTTTGATTTCTTTGTGTATATATGTGTGTTATTTTGTGCATTTTGTTTTTGCGCGTGGGGGGTTGGGTTCCATCCTTCTTTTTTGTCCTTGGCCAATCACGTGCCTAATTACTTACAGTGTCTTTCTATTTCTGTCTGCTGCTGTTACAGGTGTAATAGATGAAATGCTGGATGTGTATGAGGGATCATCTGTAGATATGAAGACTAAAGTTACTGACATACAGAGAAATGAGAAGATAGAGTGGAGATTTGGAGAAACTCTCATAGCTCAAATCAATCCTGTCAACAATATCTTCAGTACATATGATCGTGATGATGGTTTATTCAGAGATAAACTGAAACTGAATCATCAGACTGGAGATCTCAACATTAATGACAGCAGACAGGAGCATGCTGGAGTTTATGAAGTGAAGATCATCAGAGAAGAAGAAACCTCATACAGGAGATTTCATCTGTCTGTCAGATGTGAGTAACAGAAATGTTTCAGTGTAATAATGATTTTATTAACATCTGTACTAGGGATGGGCACGAGTACTCGATTGCTCGAGTACTCGAACGTGGCATCGATGATCGATCATGAAAACGATGATCATGTGGGTTTATTTATTTATTGTGGATATGGCGGCATTTGGGTGTCTGGTTAGCGTTACGAGCGCATGTGGTAGTAAAGACTGGGTCTGGAGATGCGTGTTTGACGTCATGTCGAGCTACGCAGACCGACGTATGACATCGGTAGCATTACCATGCGTGATTCAAAAACAAACAGATAATTCCGTGCGACCGCGCATCAGCAACCCGCCGGTCTGCGTTGCGCGGCAGCCCGCGAGCCCACGAAGCCGGTCACACCTCACATCACTGAGGCACTATGGTTTAAAAGGATGCCGTGATCTTCGGAAATACAGTCAGTCAGTTGCAAAATGTACAGCGCCGTCAAAAGTTCAATGGGTTATCATCTCATATTTAAACATCAAATACCAGAGAGCCATACGAGCATTTACATTACATCTTGACTGAGGTAAGAGGACGACACGACACAGCTAAATACTAAAATGATAGCAAAACACTTAAAGCTGCTTAATGTTATGAAGCTTGTGCTTTGACTGGACGTGTTTAAAAGTGCGCTGTTTATGATGCACATCCACAAAGGGAGTTAAACTTTCTTTTTTTTAGATAACTTAGTTGAAAACTTAGTTGAAGTCTTGCATTTATGCAGATAGATGGACTTGGAAAATTAATGTTGTATAAAGGCTTAATATTATGCAGAGTGCGTCATATAGAAAGCGCTTCGGTTTGTGTTTGTTAACCCTTTAGTTTCACTTCATCACGCAGCTTTTCCTGTTAGAGGTTTCTGTTAAAAACATTTAATTCATTAAAAATCTAGTATGTGTTCATTGTTCTGTCATAGTTTCTTCGAAATTAAGTTTTATTTGAGTGTTTTTAATAAAAATATTTTTATTTTCACCATGACGTGTACGCCCCGCCCCTTTGATTGCCCCGCCCCCAGTTAATCGAGTACTCGTTCTTCAGACCTATGGATTAATCTAAATAAAAAAAATGACATAAATGTACATCCCTAATCTGTACTCTGTATGACTTATCTTCTGTTTAAACCTGATTTTAATTGCAGATAAACCAACTTTTTAAACTTGTCATATTTAAAGGTTTAACAGAGACTGTACATCATTTCAGATATTTGGTCGTTTTTATAATAACATTGATTGACAACTACATTACTGATATCTTATATAAACAATGACTGAATATTATAGTGAATTACTATGAATATTGAACAAATGATATTTTATTAAAGTTATTTTAACCATTACTTGTATTTTCACTGTTAGGAGATTCATAAAATTCATCATATACTGTAGATGTTATAATTGTGTTTATATTTATATACTGATAGAGAATTGATTATGTCTCTGTGTTTCTGTTGGCTCCTGTTACAGTTAAAACAATAGAACTGCAAGTGAATGAGGGAGAATCTGTCCATATGATGTCTGATCTTACTGCCATACAGAGAGATGAGAAGATAGAGTGGAGATTTAAAGAAACTCTCATAGCAAAAATCTATTTTGCCAACAATATCTTCATTACATATGATGGTGATGATGATCTATTCAGAGATAAACTGAAGCTGAATCATAAAACTGGAGATCTCAACATCAATAACATCAGACAGAAACACAATGGAGTTTATACACTGGAGATCTTTAGATTTGGAAAAACATCATACAAGAAATTCAGTGTGTCTGTCAGAGGTAAGGAACTTAAATCTTTCAGTGTAATAATGATTTAGTTTACATCTGCGATCAACTTGTGTATGTATTAACCAATTCTTTGTATTTTCTGGGGTTAATCATAAATAAGCAAACAAACATTTACATCTGTACTCTGTTGACAGTCACGGATGGGCAGTATTTCAAATACATGTATTTAAAATACGTATTTGAAAAACAAAATAGTATTTTGAAAAAATGAAATGTAATTTGTATTTAAATACAGGGAGTGCAGAATTATTAGGCAAGTTGTATTTTTGAGGATTACTTTTGTAATTGTACAACTACAGTGCTCTTGGTCAATTCAAAATGTTAACAAACCCTCAAACCTGAACATTTAAGTAGTAAAAGTGAAATTTTGGCTTTCTTAAGAGAATATTTCTATGTACATCATTATTAGGCAACTATTAGTGTGCAGAATTATTAGGCAACTAAATGAAAAACAAAGATTTTACCATCTCACTTGTTTTTTTCACCTGTTAAAGTGAAAATAATAAACAAACTCTACATTTACAAAAAAAATTAATAAAACAATAAAAAATAAAAAAATATATAAACTCAGTGACCAATATAGCCACCCTTCTTTTCGATAACAGTCACAAGCCTTCAATTCACGGATTCAGTCAGTTTCTTGATCTGATCTGAACCAACATTTTGTGCAACCACAGCCTCCCAGACACTGTTCAGAGAGGTGTACGGTTTACCTTCACTGTAAATGTCCTGCTTAAGAAGGGATCAAAGGTTCTCAATAGGGTTTAAGTCAGGTAAAGAAGGGGGTCATGTTGCACCAGGCAGACTGATCGGTGCATGATTTCACAGCATCGCAAAAGCCTTTTGAGAATAGAGAACTCAGTATGTTTTTAAAATATTAGGTTTGTTTGAGATGTGGTTCGTCTAGCCTAAAATTTAGATAAGGGCAGGCAGCTGCAATGAGGGAAGGAGTAAAAAAAATGCTTATAAGTCGGACACTTCACCAATCTCACAGTCCAGTCAACCACAAACGTCAGCAGAGGTAGAGATCAAGTTCGCGTATTTTATCGCGGATGAAATAGATGCAACTGAAATACAAAAAAATGCATTTACATAAAGATGTTTATAAGGAGAATCAACAAAGGTGAACTGTACATTACTGGAAAAGGCTGCTTAGTAAATGTCGGTATGTACAAACCGAAGTCTAGTGGCAATACAAATTTGTTTCTGTTGTGTGAAATATATACAGCTCACAGTACAAATAATTTATAACATACTAAATAATTTAAACAAGTTATTGTTAACGCTTTATTTTACGACCCGCAATGTATTGCGTAATTAAACCGAATTTACAGCAGACCTATTTGTAACAACAGAGTACCTCTCCAGTATGTACTTGTAGGTATAAGGAAACAATATGGTAAGTTAGGGTAATAGGGGGGTAAAACTATGGAAAATTATAAATTATTTATACTCTTAAGTATTTTATAACTAAAGGGTATCTATTGTAATATTATGTGGTATGTATGACTTACAACTATGGGTTATATGGTCTATTGATTTTTTTTTATCAATTTATTTAGATTTTTTCATATTCGCTACTTACCTTATGAAAGTGTAATGTACACAGTTGATATCTATGAGCCACGTCGGCAAATAAATATAGCAGCACATGACTTTTATTTTAATATAGACTGTTATAAAGCAAAAGTGCATCTGCATTCATTTAATTATCTGTGTTTTAAGGCAAGTACAATAAAAATAATAGCAACTTCTACCTCTTTGATCTGTATATGTAGGTAGGAGTTACCAATTAACTCTTAGGTTTGCGGGCTGTAAATTAAAGTGGTGCTTATTACCCCCTTGTTCTGTGTATTTACCAGGTAAGTTAACTCTTACATTTGCGGGCTGTAAACTGAAGTGGTTTCACCTCGTTATAAATTTAGGGTAAATACCATAAACTTGCACATTATGATTTTTACTTTAAAAACAACTTATTTCAAAACCTATGTACAACACTATATTTAAGTCAACACTTGTTAACTTTTATTTCAAATAAAAAGTCATGAAAATTTTTCATTGTTTTTGCGGCTTGGCTTTCTTGGCTTCCTTGGCTTTTGGTCGTCTTGTACTCCAATGACTCAGATGTTGAGTTGATGTAGTTTCAGAAATGTAGCTGTTCTGCATTACATATAAAAAAATATAAATTAAAGCCTTCAGTGAATGTTTCTTTCAGTGAATGTTTTTTCTAAGCAACCTGCTGCTAATGTTATCTTGCAACTTTCTTATGTATTAACAAAACAAGTCACTTTATCCAGCGTGCGGATCCTGCTTACATCGCTCGCAGCCGTACTCCACAGTGTAGTATGTTTTTAAACCCTCTCGGTAGAGAGATTTCACCTTAGGATCGTGTTCCAGGAAAGCCTCCTGCAGGCAGATGGGCGCGCGCTATGCACCTGTGCAGAATGCATCATACACATGTAACGTTAATCTTTTGCTTCAGCGTGAGCTGGATACCCATCTGCTGTTGTTTCATTCTGGTTTGACATTGCATTCATTATATTTGGCTAAAATGTTTCTATTTACACATGCTGCAACACTGTAAAAAATACTTTGCTGCCTTAAAATTTTTTGTTGAATCAACTTGGATTTACAAGTCATTTCAACTTACTATTATTTATCTTGACTAGAGATGCTTGTTATAACTACAGGTGAGTTGTTATAACTTATAAAATTAAGTTGACTTTTCTCAACTATATTTTATAAGTTGTGACAACTCATTTTTGTTGACATGACTTGTAAATCTGAGTTGATTTAACAAAAAATTTTAAGGCAGCAAAGTATTTTTTACAGTGAAAGTTTTATTCTACCAACGATAACACCTATTAAAAATGAACAAATAGCGTGCTGCTTTGTGATCATTATTCTGTCATTTGAAATAAAATGTTTTTAACAAGAGTTTCAGAGTCAAGCATATCCGATTGCAAAGCACCACTTCAAATATGCCCGCAAATGTTACCTGGTAAATAGGGAATAGGTGAATAAGTTGCTATTTTTATTGTACTTGCCTTAAAACACAGATAACCACATTAAATCAGCTAGACTTTTGCTATTAAAAGTATCAGTAGGCTATAAAAATAAAAGTGATGTGCTGTTATATTTTATTTGCTGATGTGGCTCGAAGAATTCAACTGTATACAATATACTTTAATCAGGTAAGTAGCGAATATGAAAAATTCACAATAAAGTAAAAAAATCAATACATTTCACCATAGACTTGCATATGTCAAACATACCACGTCATGCTCAATAGGTACCCTGTAGTTATAAAATACTTAGAGTATAAATATTTTTTACATTTTCCATATTCTACCCCGTTATTACCCCAAACTTAACACATTGTTCCCTTATACCAACCAGTATGTACTGGAGAGGTTCTCTGTTGTTACAAATAGGTACGCTGTAAGTAGTTATATGGGGCCAGCATTCGTCAAACTAATGATTTATGACCCCCTTGACAGGTCGTGTTCTGACAGGTCGTGTTTTATGACCCATTGACAGATGGCGTTTTATGACCCCTTGACAGATGGTGTTTTGACAGGTCGTGTTTTATGACCCTTGACAGATGGTGTTTTGACAGTTTGTGTTTTATGACCCTTGACAGATGGTGTTTTGACAGGTCGTGTTTTATGACCCTTGACAGATGGTGTTTTGACAGGTCGTGTTTTATGACCCTTGACAGATGGTGTTTTGACAGGTTGTATTTTATGACCCTTGACAGATGGTGTTTTGACAGGTCGTGTTTTATGACCCCTTGACAGATGGTGTTTTGACAGGTCGTGTTTTATGACCCCTTGACAGATGGTGTTTTGACAGGTCGTGTTTTATGACCCTTGACAGATTTTTTTTTGACAGGTCGTGTTTTATGACCCTTGACAGATGGTGTTTTGACAGGTCGTGTTTTATGACCCTTGACAGATGGTGTTTTGACAGGTCGTGTTTTATGACCCCTTGACAGATGGTGTTTTGACAGGTCGTGTTTTATGACCCTTGACAGATGGTTTTTTGACAGTTTGTGTTTTATGACACCCTTGACAGATGGTGTTTTGACAGGTCGTGTTTTATTACCCTTGACAGATGGTGTTTTGACAGGTCGTGTTTTATGACCCCTTGACAGATGGTGTTTTGACAGGTCGTGTTTTATGACCCTTGACAGATGGTGTTTTGACAGTTTGTGTTTTATGACCCCTTGACAGATGGTGTTTTGACCGATTGTGTTTTATGACCCTTGACAGATGGTGTTTTGACAGGTCGTGTTTTATGACCCTTGACAGATGGTGTTTTGACAGGTCGTGTTTTATGACCCTTGACAGATGGTGTTTTGACAGGTCGTGTTTTATGACCCCTTGACAGATGGTGTTTTGACAGATTGTGTTTTATGACTCCCTTGACAGATGGTGTTTTGACAGGTCGTGTTTGACAGTTGCCGCCAGCGTCTCTCTCCCCCTCCATCCCTCCCTCCTTTTTAGCCCGTGCGCGTCTCACCACTGAGTGTCTCACAGCGGGTGCGTGTTGTAAACGAGTAAAGACTTCTAAAACTCAATGTTGGTAAAATAATTCACCATTACACTGACAAAAAGTAAATGTTTATTTTAGATTTAGACAAATCATGAACAAGGCTCTGATTAAAACTTTTGGTTGTAACATCACAAGTTATTTAACTAAATATTCCGTATATGTGTATAGTTTAAGCATTGACCTAAGCCATAACCTTCGGCGCCGTCAATACTACAATCTTTAGACGAAAGTCTTAACTAAATAAAATTTTAAACGGTTCATGAGGACCGTGAATCTTTTCATGACCTGCTCTATAGTTTCACGCATATTAAAGATCACTCTCCAGTGGTGCCTGACAAAGCGCCGGGTGAGCGTTCATATCTGCCATTTTAAAATAAACTTAATAAATGTAATTCTGTCCACTATGGCAAAATAGGAGTTTATTTTAGATTTAGGGGATTCTTTAACCAAGTCTCTGATTAAGACATGTGTATACGTGCACCGATGGTGACAGAGAATTTATATCTGACGTTAATAAACTTTTAAATGTTTTTAAGACGTCTTCACCCCATTTTAGGGGTTTATTTTTAATTAAAAGCTTCTTAAAACATGTGTGAATATGTGTATATTATACAAAGAGTCTTATATTGTCTGCTCTGACAAAAATAAAGTATTATTTTAGATTTTAGGTGAATTGAATGCGTGTATCTTATAAATACAACTTGATAATACGTTTGTTTTGTCAAAAGACTTCTTTAAAGTCACACAAGAATAAAATATTTTAGTTGTAACTGGTTAAACTTAAATCTGCTATTATCTATTTAAAGGCGGAGTCCACGATGTTTGAAAAACGGTTTGGAAAAGGAGACGGGCCGACTACCAAAACACACTTATAGCCAATCAAATCAAATCAAATGCCGGGTTGCGTATGTGTGGGGCGGGTCTATCAACAGAAGGTCCAGATTCTGTTGGGGTAGGGGCGTGTTTGTTTAGGTGATTTCAAATATCAACATTGGCTTTCAAACATCATGGACTCCGCCTTTAACTATAAGCTATATTTATCTGATCAGCCTCAAACAGAAGCTGCTCTGTGAGCGTCTGGGTGTTTGAGATAATTCACATTAGGGGGCTGCTTGTAAACTAGTGTCTTTTAAAACCGCTATGGTAATGTGTAATATGGTCACTCTGTCAAAATAAAGCATTTGCTTGTAACAAATTATTTAATGAAATATTCAGCATGGGTATAGCAATGAACTGTGCCAAAACCACCGGGGGCCGCCAATAACACATTCTTTAGACTAAAGGCTTTTTATTTTAAACTAAATAAAAGTTGAATCTTTTCAGGCATACTATTCTGATCACACCATTAGATCGCGCTCCGGCGTTTACAATAGAGAACATACGAGGATGCGTGTTCATATGTACCGTTAAGAAACTTTTAAACGATTAAAAACATTTTCATATCATCTTCTGGGTTTGTTTTAAATTAATGACATCTTAAAACCAACTGTGAATATGTGTTTATTACACAATAAATGTAATTCTGTCCGCTCTGACAAAATAAGGGTTAATTTTAGATTTAGGGAATTCTTTAATCAAGTCTCTGATTAAAACACATGAATGCGCGAACCACCGTTGCCAGAGAACGTTCGCTGATGCGCTCTTATGGCGTTAAGAACCTTTTAAACGTTTTAAGACATTTCAGCCCCTCTACTGGTTTGAATTCATTAATGTCATCTAATATCCAAGTTTGTACATGTGTATTTACGATAAATGTAACACGGTACGCATTGTCAAAATAAAAGGTTTCTTGAACATGGTATTCCAGTGTATGTTTCTAGTCTTGCGAGTGCTCGTCATATTTATTGATGTGAGAAAAAAAAGTTTGTTGTTTTGTGCGGTCGGGTTCTGGACGGACAGTTTTTATGAGTCTCTCCTCACCATACGTTATCACCCAGCGGCCCTAGTGTGTCTGAACAGCGGTGGTGTTCAGTGGACCGTACTGATTCTAAAACTCTGTGTTGGTAAAATAAGTGTAATTCAGCCCCATTGACAATAACTAAAAGGTTTATTTTAGATTTTAGTTAGAGCACCAGAGCCTAATTTAGGGGAGACACTGCAGGATCTAAAAGTTTGTAACAGTACAAAATTATTTAATGAAATATTCAGTACGGTTATATTTAAGCAATGAATTGTACCAAAACCACCGTAGGTCGACAATTCTTTAGACTAAAGCCTATTTATTTTAACTAAATAAAAGCTGATTCGCTTCACGAGATCTGTGAAGCTTTTCAAGCAGAGGGTTCTGTTCAAGCCATTAAAGATCGGGGCTCGGGGTCACGTGACGCATTCAATGGAGTAGCAGTGTTAACGACGAGCTCCGGTAAAGCCTTCGAAAATCCTCCTCCTTAAACTCTATATTGCTTCGAGGGAACTAAAAATATATGTAGAGGTGACAAGACATGTCTAAGAAACAACTTAATTCTGGTCACAGACTTCGGAATAGAGAATTAACGAACTTTACCACGCACTCCTCTCCGAAAATGGCGGACGCTCTTCTGAGTCCAGACGACATGGACGCGTTTGTGAAGAAAATAACAGCAGAGGTTCTCGCAGGCGTCGATAAGGCGTTGGACAACAAGATTGATCCAGTGCTAGAGAGACTGTCTGCGGTAGCGACACATGTAGAACAGATGGAGAACCGTGTCACCGAAGCCGAAACGCGAATATCGGCGGCGGAAGACACGGTCTCAAAAGCAAGCGCGGATTTGAGCGGACTGAAGAAACAGCTAGACGTGGCTCTGGAAAAGATAGATGACTTGGAAAATAGGTGCAGGCGGTGTAATCTACGAATTGTGGGCCTACCTGAAGGAGAGGAGGGGACGAATGCGGTGGTGTTCCTCAGGACCTGGCTGCCCAATTTGCTTAATGTCGACTTCAAGGACAACCAGGTGAAGATAGAGCGCGCGCATCGTGTCCCTTCGCGCCCTCCCATATCAGGTGAAAGACCGAGGGCACTGATCCTGAAGCTGCATAACTTCCAAGATAAAGTGCGCATTCTACAAGCCGCAAGAACCGCGAGTCAGCTGGTATACAAACGCCACAATATCTCTATCTTTGAAGACTTCTCTGCGGCCATAGTGAGGAAAAGACAAGCCTTTGGAAATGTGAAGAAACGACTCCGTGATCGGGGACTCCGCTTTGCTATGATATATCCAGCGACTCTTCGAGTACAACACAACGGCGGCGGAAAATTCTTTAAACAACCGACAGAGGTCGAGTCTTTCCTGGATGGCCTGCCCGATTCCTTAACCACAACTATTCCTGGCCCAAACCGCTTCGGAGAGGTCTGAATGATACGGTATTAGTTTGTTTGTGTTCTCTGTGACGTAATCTTGTCACCTCTGCGCTCTTTTGCTTTTATATAAGGAATGCAACTGTTCTAATCGTTGGGAATTAATCTATCAGCAGTCAGAGAATAACTGTTTGTTGGAGTTTAAGGGGACTGATGTTTAAAGGAAATATAAAAAGGAAAAATAAGTATGTAGAAGGCCAGCCGTCTCAGCGAACTGACG
The DNA here is from genome assembly GCA_025389145.1 of Misgurnus mizolepis. Lineage (NCBI taxonomy): Eukaryota > Metazoa > Chordata > Actinopteri > Cypriniformes > Cobitidae > Misgurnus > Misgurnus mizolepis. The sequence continues at coordinate 6,777,247 of JAIFKI010000021.1, forward strand.
ATCAATCTATTGACACCTTTCCATCTTATGGTGTTCCTTCTGAATACCGTGCACTCATTGTTTGTTCCTAACAAGCTTCGGTCATGCAATGTTTCCAAGGAGGCAGAGTGGTGTTCACTATTGCTCTCAAATGTGAAACTGACCAGCGTCAGACTTCCCTTGTCTATTCCTAAAAATGTCTGTAAGTTGGTACATGTAAATAGTTCTATGTTCGACATGCAGGGCAACATAACTTCACCCCTCTATCCGTTTTTTTTTTTTTTTTTTTTTTTTTTTTTTTTCCCTCTCTTACGCAATACTGTGCATGTCACCGCTGTATATTCGAATATTATGGATATACCTTTCCTATTGAGCAGATCAATTACATTTCAAAACATGGTAGGGCACCTTGTACATTGGTGCAGTTGGTATACTAACTAACCCCTCGACTATGTCGGTGGATAAAACAATATTACACATATGTAGCTGGAATGTGAAGGGTGTTAAAAATCCAGTAAAAAGAAAAAAGATTTTAAACTATTTAAAAAAGGAACAAGTTCATATTGCATTTCTGCAGGAGACACACTTAACGGACAGTGAGCATGTCAAATTAAAGAGAGACTGGGTGGGACAAGTATATAGCTCGTCATTTACTAGCAAAAGTAGGGGCGTTGCTATTCTCATAAACAAATGTATGCCACTATCGGATATTAATACCTATTCCGATAAATCAGGACGGTTTATCCTACTTAAAGCTACATTGGCGGGACAACCCATTACCCTTATGAATGTCTATATTCCCCCTATCCAATCCAATGATTTAATTACTCAGGCCTTTTCTAAGTTTGCTGAATGGCAATGTGAACATAGTGTAATTGCGGGGGATTTTAATTGCACATTGCAACCGAAACTTGACAGGACGTCAACACCTAATGAAAAGCCCTCGAACAGGGCACAGGCATTAAATGAGATGTGTGAGGAAACTGGCTTGGTGGATGTCTGGCGAGCTTTGCACCCCGGAGACAGAGAATACACATTTTTTTCTAACGTCCATAAGACTGCGAGCAGAATAGACTACTTTTTCTCTCCCAAAAATTCACTCCAAAATGTAATAGACTGCAACATAGGCAACATTGTAATCTCGGATCATGCGCCCGTCTTTCTTCGGTTAGGCATGTCCAACCAAATATTCTACCCGGCCTCCTGGAAATTCAAACCATGGCTTGCTCATGACCCAAATTTTGAATCCTATCTTAAAGAGCAAATAAAATTGTTTATTTTGGACAATAAAACCCCGGAGGTGTCTCCTAATTTGCTTTGGGACACTGCTAAGGCCTATATTAGGGGGTTGATTATCTCTTATGTCTCCAACCAGAAAAAAAAGCAGCTGGCAGATCAGAGAAAATTAGAAGCTACGCTTCACGATCTCAAAATAAAACATGATACTTACCCATCGGATGTCCTCCTGGCGGAGATAGACACCACTAAAACCGCCCTTGAGGCAATTCTCACAAATAAAGCTGAAAAATCTGTGTTCTTTGCTAGACAGCGGATGTACGAATGTGCCAATAGACCTAACAAATATCTAGCCAATCTATTGCGAAATCGGTGTCAAGCCCAGGTCATATCCAGTATCAAAGACCAAGAAGGCAAAGGTCAGCACGATAACAAAGCAATTAATGATATCTTTAGGGAATTTTATAAAAAACTTTACTCATCCCAATCTGGCCCTCTGTCGGGTGATGATATGAACAAATTCCTAGCTGGTTTAAACTTGGGGGAATCAACGGAGGAACAAAGACAGATGTTAAATAAACCGATTGAACGCAGTGAAATTTTGAATTGTATTAATAGCCTTCCTAAAGGTAAAGCACCAGGGCCCGATGGGTTTACAGGGGAATTCTATCAGAAATTTAAAATGGAGCTGGGGGGCCTAATGCACGAAATGATACAGTATTCACTCGATTCGGATGGGCTTCCTGAATCCATGACAGAAGCCAACATATGTGTTTTTCTAAAAAAGGGCAAATGCCCTGAGGAGTGCGGCTCTTATCGCCCTATTTCTCTGCTCAATGTGGACACGAAAATTGTGGCAAAGATATTAGCCACTCGGCTTGAGTTAATTCTTCCCAAAATAATCAACCCTGACCAGACAGGCTTTGTTAAAGGCAGATCCTCAGCTCATAACATCAGAAGGCTTTTTAACATAATTCAACATTCAAACCAGTTTGCAAAGTCTGGAATAGTGATTTCACTAGATGCTGAGAAGGCATTCGATAGGGTCGAATGGCCATATCTGCTCTCAGTACTCTCTAAATTTAACTTGGGCGATACATTTATTAAATGGGTTAGGATTTTGTATTCTTCCCCCACGGCGAGTATTATCACTAATGGTCTTAAATCCCCCAAGTTTACACTAGCGCGAGGAACTCGGCAGGGCTGCCCAATGTCGCCGCTGCTCTTTGCATTGGCCATAGAACCGCTGGCTGCGGCCATTAGAGATGACCCGTCCATTGAAGGAATTAGTTTGGGAGAGAAAACGTATAAAATCTCGCTATACGCGGATGACATCCTCATTTACCTCGCGTCTCCACAACAATCAATTCCACATCTTGTTGATATAATTTCTCACTTTGGTTCCTTCTCTGGGTATAAAGTAAATTTCTCGAAGTCAGAGGCAATGGCACTAAGTAAATCACACTCCCACAACCCTACAGTCTCTCATCCCTTTAAGTGGTCTCCTGCGGGATTTGTGTACCTGGGTATAAAGATTACACAGAAGCTGACAAACTTATACAAAAGCAATTTTGTCCCTATTCTTGCTAAGATCAGATCAGACCTAGACAGATGGTGCAACCTTCCTTTATCATTACTAGGTCGTATCCACTTGGTCAAAATGAATATTTTACCCCGCCTTCTATACCCATTCCAAATGTTACCTGTCCTTATTCCTAACAAAGCACTTAAACAGCTACGGGGTTCTATTATCTCCTTTTTATGGCGGAAAAAAAGACCTAGATTGAGATATAGTTTCCTAACGCTTCCGAGTAGCTGTGGAGGCTTAGCGGCACCTGACATTAAGCTATATCAGCTTGCTGCTCAACTCCGTTTTATATTGGAATGGCATCTGAATGACCCAAACTCAACGTGGATCAGTGCAGAATCTACAACGCTTGGACCGATCCCTTTACGGAACCTTCCATATGTGTCGCTTAATAAACAGCGAACCTTAACTAAAGATAACTTCATTCTTAAACATATGATCAAAGTATGGAGAGTAGTACGTAAAACGGAAGGACTCGATTCCCATCTGTCGCCACTCACACCCTTGCATAACAATCCAGATTTCCCTCCGGGGATGAATGATGGTCTATTACGCTTAAAAGACAAAGGAATTCATGTCATAGGAGATCTGATGGAGAATAAACAGTTTATGACTTTTGAACAATTCACTACAAAATATGTCCTCAATAAGAACCTCTTCTTGGTTTACCACCAAATAAGCAGCTTCTTCACGAAAAATCTCAGACTTTTTCCAAATGGTCTCTCTGTGTCTCCAATTGAGGAACAATTGAATAAACTCACTTCATCTCGATCTGCATCCAAAATATTTTATTCTATCTTGATAAGAGCAAACACAGAAAACTCAGATAAAACCAGAGTGCTATGGGGACGGGACTTTGGAGAAGACATTCAGCCAGCGGATTGGGAAGCTGTATGTGAGATGCCCTCCTACCTGGCCAACAACTCCGCGTGGGAAATGCAATTTAAGATTGTTCATCGGTTACATGTGACTCCAGCTCAAAGACACAAAATTAATCCAAAACTCTCCAACCTCTGTAATAAATGTAAAAGACTAGAAGGAACCCTCTTCCATTGCTTTTGGAGCTGCTCGATGATACAACAATTCTGGATGGGCGTCTCGAGGGAACTTGAAAAGATATTCAGTTGCACATTACAACTTGGACCAGAGTCATGTCTGCTTGGTATGAACCGAGAACTCCCACTCAAATCTCAAGGATCCTGCCTTCTTCAAATCTTACTTCACTGTGCCCGCAAATGTATACTCGTTTGTTGGATAACGGATCGAGTTCCATCAATAACACAGTGGATTAATATGGCCAGAAGCCTTATTCCATATGAAGCCTTCTCAACAGCTCTAAAAGATAAACCTTTTAAATTCTACAAAATATGGGACCCTTTCTTCAATTATCTGGGGATGGCAGAGTCACATGCGTTAGAGCTGGGATTACAGAACCTGGCATGGAAAGACTGAATGCTTACCTATTGGTGATATAACATGTTTGTATGTTTTATGCTGCGTTGTTTTTTTTTTTTTTTTTTTTTTTTTTTTTCTCTTTCCCCCATTTTTTTTAATGTACTTTACTGTACTCTTTGAAGAAAACCTGATTGTATAACCACCTGGGCACTCTGTTTGGCTCAGGTATGGCAATTGTATCTGATCCCTGTCAATGTCAAAAGCTTGCAATAAAAAAAAAAAAAAAAAAAAAAAAAAAAAAAAAAGATCGGGGCTCCGGCGTTTACAATAGAACATACACGGATGCGTGCACATATCGGCCATTAAGAAACTTTTAAACGATTAAAGACATTTTCATCTCATATTCTGGGTCTGTTTTAATCTAATGACACCTTAAAACCAACTGTGAATATGTGTTTATTACACAATAAATGTAATTCTGAGCGCTCTGGTTATATAAAAGTTATTTTAGGCATATCATTATCCCATACTCATAAGATAATGATTAAAACATGTTATTGCATAGAGCAATAAACACATGCACTCACATATCTATGGTTTTAAAAACAAACTTTTTAATGTTTAAGACATTTTGACCCCATTTTCTGGTTTTGTGTCCGCTGTGGATCCCAACCTCTAAGTGTTTATTATACAACAAATGCAATTCTGTCCGCATTTCTAGTTTTAGAACGCCTCTGATTTAAACGTGGGTTTTTAAAATGAAACGGCCATCTGACTTTTATGACAAAACCTATTCGATCTTAATTTTTTTTTGTTTTTAACATCCAAACGTTCTTATACACAATCCATAATTAAACATCTAGGTGTGTATGAGTAAGTTTATATCTAATGTCACATGAGCAGCAACGAGTCGCGCGTGTGTCTGTGTGTGTGTGTGCGCATCCAGTCTGTTTATGTGTGTGCGTGTTTATGAGCCCGTGTCTATGCAAGGTGTGTGTGTGTGTGTGTGTGTGTGTGTGTGTGTGTGTGTGTGTGTGTGTTTGCATGGGGGTCTATGATGTCTCTGTTTGTTACTAAAGCTTTGATTTTAAGTCTGTGCCCTCATTGACAAAAAGTAACTAACGTCACTAACGTGACAACCAACATTTCTTTAAAGACAAAACATTTAACAATATTGCCATGGCTTACAGAGACACACTAGACTTTTTTTTGTGTGTGTATGTGTGTGTGGTTTTGTTAAACATGATTGTGTGCTTCCATTAAACTATCTATATCAACAACACCAGATAGGATGTACCTCTACATAACAGTAAAATCATGTACACATATTAAATAGGTAAACCTTAAAATTTATTTAAAAAATAAAAATATACTATTCGAACATCCTAACCTGATATTAGGTTAGATTAGGTTTTAAGGTCAATCAGCGTCTTTAGCTTTACGACTTACAGCACAAAACCCCCAATGACAGGAGCAATGACAGGATTTTTATGAAGTGGAGCAGACCATTGGTTTGCCTGAGGGGTTAGGTTCAACTTAGGTTAACATCTATCAGTGCATAATAAGCAAACATTAAATTATATTTTACCTATGGTTTGTTACTGATGTTCCTAGTTTCGCGTATTTTTCTGAAACAAACTTTTCTTTTCAAACTTAGGCAGCATTCAAATATAAGCCTTTTTCATACATTGTAAATAGATTTCTTCACTAGTGTCAACTTATGTCTGAGATTTTGTAAATTCATCAGATGTTTCTTACACATGTATTTCTTAAACAAACATTTGCTTTTCAAACTTAGCTAGGCTTCACACTTTTGTCTATTCATACACTCGTTCAAAAAAATTTCTTCGCTAGTGTCAACTAATGACTGAGATTTTGTAAACTCATCAGATGTTCTTAGTTGTATCTGCACAGACAATATTATACTTATATCATTCGTCTTGTTTTCTTTTGTAAGTGACAACATATATCTGTTATTGTTTTTAACAAACTAGGATAGCAATATGTTTGAATCTGTAACAGGTAATACCACCAATAGGTCGTTGTACATAACAAAGTCTGCAAAATAATAAAGATTGATTAGGTTTTTATTTAGTAAACCTTTTAACATAAAGTGGATAGGCTGTTGTATGTAACAACAAAGATGCGATGAAACAACGCAAAACAAGAGAGGCTACGTTTGTTAAACCACATATAAATTAAGATGCATACATCTACAAATGGGCAATGTTTTTAATCTATTGGTCCCGAATTTATAGGCTATACGGCCAAACTATTTCAAACATTGCCCATTTGTAGATGTATGCATCTTAATTTATATGTGGTTTAACAAACGTAGCCTCTCTTGTTTTGCGTTGTTTCATCGCATCTTTGTTGTTACATACAACAGCCTCTTTAAGATCTAATCAATCTTTATTATTTTGCAGACTTTGTTATGTACAACACTCTATTGGTGGTATTACCTGTTACAGATTCAAACATATTGCTATCCTAGTTTGTTTTGATGTAAAAGATTTATCAAGTAAATCTAAAACACTTTGCATTGTTGTTTTAAACAGCTAGTACTACCTTTAAGAGTTTGACAAAGTGTTACATAAACTACAGAAATGAAACCATCTGTGTTCATAAAACAATCACAGATATATGTTGTCACGTACAAAAGAAAACAAGACGAATGATATAAGTATAATATTGTCTGTGCAGATACAACTAAGAACATCTGATGAGTTTACAAAATCTCAGTCATTAGTTGACACTAGCGAAGAATTTTTTTTGAACGAGTGTATGAATAGACAAAAGTGTGAAGCCTAGCTAAGTTTGAAAAGCAAATGTTTGTTTAAGAAAATACACATGTAAGAAACATCTGATGAATTTACATAAGCTCACACATAAGTTGACACTAGTGAAGAAATCTATTTACAATGTATGAAAAAGGCTAATATTTGAATGCTGCCTAAGTTTGAAAAGAAAAGTTTGTTTCAGAAAAATACGCGAAACTAGGAACATCAGTAACAAACCATAGGTAAAATATAATTTAATGTTTGCTTATTATGCACTGATAGATGTTAACCTAAGTTGAACCTAACCCCTCAGGCAAACCAATGGTCTGCTCCACTTCATAAAAATCCTGTCATTGCTCCTGTCATTGGGGGTTTTGTGCTGTAAGTCGTAAAGCTAAAGACGCTGATTGACCTTAAAACCTAATCTAACCTAATATCAGGTTAGGATGTTCGAATAGTATATTTTTATTTTTTAAATAAATGTTAAGGTTTACCTATTTAATATGTGTACATGATTTTACTGTTATGTAGAGGTACATCCTATCTGGTGTTGTTGATATAGATAGTTTAATGGAAGCACACAATCATGTTTAACAAAACCACACACACATACACACACAAAAAAAAGTCTAGTGTGTCTCTGTAAGCCATGGCAATATTGTTAAATGTTTTGTCTTTAAAGAAATGTTGGTTGTCACGTTAGTGACAACCTGGCTTATAACATCGTCAACTTTGATAAATAATATATGCATACATTTTATTGTTCCCCAAATGGTTAACAGATGGGTTTAAGGCTACATTAATTAAAAAACAACACCAAAATGTGAGATAAAATGTCTTAAACCTTTTAAGTTTCTTTAAATCGCAAATAATGGATAACATGATTTAATCAGTATCTGTGTAATGAAGACTAAATCTAAAAACCCTTTACTTTTTGTCAATGAGGGCACAGACTTAATATCAAAGCTTTAGTAACAAACAGAGACATCATAGACCCCCATGCAAACACACACACACACACACACACACACACACACCTTGCATAGACACGGGCTCATAAACACGCACACACATAAACAGACTGGATGCACACACACACACAGACACACGCGCGACTCGTTGCTGCTCATGTGACATTAGATATAAACTTACTCATACACACCTAGATGTTTAATTATGGATTGTGTATAAGAACGTTTGGATGTTAAAAACAAAAAAAAATTAAGATCGAATAGGTTTTGTCATAAAAGTCAGATGGCCGTTTCATTTTAAAAACCCACGTTTAAATCAGAGGCGTTCTAAAACTAGAAATGCGGACAGAATTGCATTTGTTGTATAATAAACACTTAGAGGTTGGGATCCACAGCGGACACAAAACCAGAAAATGGGGTGAAAATGTCTTAAACATTAAAAAGTTTGTTTTTAAAACCATAGATATGTGAGTGCATGTGTTTATTGCTCTATGCAATAACATGTTTTAATCATTATCTTATGAGTATGGGATAATGATATGCCTAAAATAACTTTTATATAACCAGAGCGCTCAGAATTACATTTATTGTGTAATAAACACATATTCACAGTTGGTTTTAAGGTGTCATTAGATTAAAACAGACCCAGCATATGAGATGAAAATGTCTTTAATCGTTTAAAAGTTTCTTAATGGCCGATATGTGCACGCATCCGTGTATGTTCTATTGTAAACGCCGGAGCCCCGATCTTTAATGGCTTGAACAGAACCCTCTGCTTGAAAAGCTTCACAGATCTCGTGAAGCGAATCAGCTTTTATTTAGTTTAAAATAAATAGGCTTTAGTCTAAAGAATTGTCGACCTACGGTGGTTTTGGTACAATTCATTGCTTAAATATAACCGTACTGAATATTTCATTAAATAATTTTGTACTGTTACAAACTTTTAGATCCTGCAGTGTCTCCCCTAAAATAGGGTCTGGTGCTCTAACTAAAATCTAAAATAAACCTTTTAGTTATTGTCAATGGGGCTGAATTACACTTATTTTACCAACACAGAGTTTTAGAAACAGTACGGTCCACTGAACACCACCGCTGTTCAGACACACTAGGGCCGCTGGGTGATAACGTATGGTGAGGAGAGACTCATAAAAACTGTCCGTCCAGAACCCGACCGCACAAAACGACAAACTTTTTTTTTCACATCAATAAATATGACGAGCACTCGCAAGACTAGAAACATACACTAGGGATGCTCCGATCGATCGGCCGCCGATCGGTATCGGCCGATAATGGCATTAAATGACTCGATCGGTGCTCGCTAAATCTGCCGATCTCATAAACCGATCTTTCTGTTTACTTTTGTCATCAAAAGGATCCTGAATGCGGCTGCAATTAAAGACATTTTTTACGTAGCGCGAGCATTTTTACAACCTGTTGCTCATGTGCAGCGTGCAGATTTGTATGTCTCTCTTTGCCTTTACAGAGATATGCGTATATTCTATGAGGACGCGCTCCGGAAAACAGCGCGAGGCGTCTTTACATCCCCATCAAACAGCGTATACAACACATATCTATCACGGACAATTGCATCCTCATGCCAAAAGTTTCTTATTTGCATGCGTCTTAAAGTTTTGAGCGTTTAAACTTTTATTTTCCTCACAGCTGCTTGTCTGCGTTCAGCCGCCGCCCACACACAGCAGCCTGTCATCAGTGCACGTGAACAGAGCGATCTCTCTCTCACGTCTTAAAGCTGCAGTAACCTAATTCATCTCTCAATAAAATCACTCTCTGCTCTTGACTAAAGAATTGTTATACTTCATACGAATGCGTGTATATTTAATTAATACAGTAAAGTCTGTAAAGTGTTTTATTTTCTGTACTTTTAGGAGACATAAGCCTTTTTAAAGCCATATTAAATTTCTCTTTGCAGAATAAATATTTGTTGTGCTTATTTATTTGAGTCTCTATTAAAACAATAATATACCTAATTACTGCAAGTAATATAACAAAGGCAACATCCGTGGTATTATTTTATTTAGAAAGATTGTAACAGTTACAGTCATCAAAGAGCTTGCATATCAGCTTTAAAAAAATCGGTATCGGAATCGGTATCGGCCGATCACGAAGATTACAAATTGGTGATCGGTATCGGCTGCAAAAATCCTGATCGGAGCATCCCTAACATACACTGGAATACCATGTTCAAGAAACCTTTTATTTTGACAATGCGTACCGTGTTACATTTATCGTAAATACACATGTACACACTTGGATATTAGATGACATTAATGAATTCAAACCAGTAGAGGGGCTGAAATGTTTTAAAACGTTTTAAAGGTTCTTAACGTCATAAGAGCGCATCAGCGTACGTTCTCTGGCAACGGTGGTTCGCACATTCATGTGTTTTTATCAGAGACTTGATTAAAGAATTCCCTAAATCTAAAATTAACCCTTATTTTGTCAGAGCGGACAGAATTACATTTATTGTGTAATAAACACATATTCACAGTAGGGGTGTCCTCGACTAAGGATTTACATATTCGAATCAGAATTGTCGAATCTTTCCATAGTCGACCGATAGTCGAATCATCTATGTTTGTGTGCATGGGTTGGGAGGGGGCCAGACCAGGTACAAATTGGTAACTTTTATTTTCTTTCACAAGCAGCACACATGAACAACTGTCTGATAAAGTGACCAAAACTGTCTTTCAAGTAATAAACGAAGACAAAACTGACGATGCATTTATATATATATATTTTTTAAGGTAAAATGTAAGGCAACATTTGTTTAATTATTCCTCATAACATTTTAAAGCCACGATCTACAGAACATCACACAAAAATACATTTTGATAACTAAACCTAAAAAAAATAACAAATGTGATCCTGCCTTGGAAACTCCGGCTAAAATTAAGTGTTTTTATTTAATTTGGAGATAGCGCGTCAAAGCAGTCATGACCAAAAAAACCCGACAAATGAGAAATTACAAATAATTTGTGATTGTGACTGTAAATGATAAAAACTAATATTTATATACAATTCATTAAACGTTAATTTATAACAAGAAAAACACTGAAATTAATGATTTTATAGACACTACGCGTTATTATTTAGCACAGAAATACCTGCTTGCTTGCTTTGACTTTGATCATCTCTGTATTAACTTTAGATACAGAAAGACCGCATGATATTATTTATTTCAGGAATCTCTTTGCTATCATTTGAAAGTGAACACCGACTGACCATATTAAATCACAAGAAAGACAATCGTGTCAGGCAGAAATAGGTTCAGTGTACTAGTTTCCGTTTCGTCACCGAAATAAAAAAAAACGGCTTACCTCTTTTGTAGTTTAACTTTTGACAAACCACTCTGTTTTAAATACATTTTAAAAACTTATACTCGTCGAAAAAAATCCGTTTTTTAATGTTTAGTTTGATGAACTCCTAAATATGAGACGCAGAGCACCTAGCCCGTTCGGCTAAATTACATGCGCAAGCATGGCCAGCACGCAATAGCGCAACATTGATACAAAGAAAAGCTATCCAAAATTTACATACTTAAATTAGATCAGAATTTACGTTTATAATAAATACAATTTTTTTAATAAAATAAGGTCAGAAGTAACAAAGTGCAGAACAAATATGCAAAATGCCTCAAGTGCACGGAAACAAAACACAAGCCAAATAGTTAAATCAGATAACCCAAAGTGATTTATAAATAAAATAAAATATAGAAATTATTAAAAGAACGAAAGGCATAATATCATTTGCCAGCTTTGTCTTTTAAATGTAGAAACAAAGAGGCAATGGTTTATTAACATAGAAACCTCTTATGCACGTGTATCCCGGACACAGGGGTTGTTGGATTTATTAACGCATTTTAAAAATATTTATTGAAAACTGCTACTTCACATATTATTTGCAGCATTATCATAATATGCAGTATATTAATATATTGTGAGAAAGCTGTTATATGTGAAATGTGCACCCATATACGGCCAAAATTTAATGATCCTCATTTCATAACACATCTGCGACGATTCGACTGTGAGATTGGTAGTCGAATCAGGCTTCTCCTATCGATGCATCGAATCTTCGACTATTCGGGGTCACCCCTAATTCACAGTTGGTTTTAAGATGTCATTAATTTAAAACAAACCCAGAAGATGATATGAAAATGTTTTTAATCGTTTAAAAGTTTCTTAACGGTAGATATGAACACGCATCCTCGTATGTTCTCTATTGTAAACGCCGGAGCGCGATCTAATGGTGTGATCAGAATAGTATGCCTGAAAAGATTCAACTTTTATTTAGTTTAAAATAAAAAGCCTTTAGTCTAAAGAATGTGTTATTGGCGGCCCCTGGTGGTTTTGGCACAGTTCATTGCTATACCCATGCTGAATATTTCATTAAATAATTTGTTACAAGCAAATGCTTTATTTTGACAGAGTGACCATATTACACATTACCACAGCGGTTTTAAAAGACACTAGTTTACAAGCAGCCCCCTAATGTGAATTATCTCAAACACCCAGACGCTCACAGAACAGCTTCTGTTTGAGGCTGATCAGAAAAATATAGCTTATAGTTAAATATATAATAGCAGATTTAAGTTTAACCAGTTACAACTAAAATATTTTATTCTTGTGTGACTTTAAAGAAGTCTCTTGACAAAACAAACATATTATCAAGTTGTATTTATAAGATACACGCATTCAATTCACCTAAAATCTAAAATAATACTTTATTTTTGTCAGAGCAGACAATATAAGACTCTTTGTATAATATACACATATTCACACATGTTTTAAGAAGCCTTTAATTAAAAATAAACCCCTAAAATGGGGTGAAGACGTCTTAAAAACATTTAAAAGTTTATTAACGTCAGATATAAATTCTCTGTCACCATCGGTGCACGTATACACATGTCTTAATCAGAGACTTGGTTAAAGAATCCCCTAAATCTAAAATAAACTCCTATTTTGCCATAGTGGACAGAATTACAAGTTTATTTTAAAATGGCAGATATGAACGCTCACCCGGCGCTTTGTCAGGCACCGCTGGAGAGTGATCTTTAATATCCGTAAAACTATAGAGCAGGTCATGAAAAGATTCACGGTCCTCATGAACCGTTTCAAATTTTATTTAGTTTAGACTTTCGTCTAAAGATTGTAGTATTGACGGCGCCGAAGGTTATGGCGTATAGGTCAATGCTTAAACTATACACGTATACGGAATATTTAATTAAATAACTTGTGATGTTACAACCAAAAGTTTTAATCAGAGCCTTGTTCATGATTTGTCTAAATCTAAAATAAACATTTACTTTTTGTCAGTGTAATGGTGAATTATTTTACCAACATTGAGTTTTAGAAATCTTTACTCGTTTACAACACGCACCCGCTGTGAGACACTCAGTGGTGAGACGCGCACGGGCTAGGAAGGAGGGAGGGATGGAGGGGGAGAGAGACGCTGGCGGCAACTGTCAAACACGACCTGTCAAAACACCATCTGTTAAGGGGTCATAAAACGCCATCTGTCAAGGGGTCATAAAACACGACCTGTCAAAACACCATCTGTCAAGGGGTCATAAAACGCCATCTGTCAAGGGGTCATAAAACACGACCTATCAAGACACCATCTGTCAAGGGTGTCATAAAACACAAACTGTCAAAACACCATCTGTCAAGGGTCATAAAACACGACCTGTCAAAACACCATCTGTCAAGGGTCATAAAACACGACCTGTCAGAACACGACCTGTCAAGGGGGTCATAAATCATTAGTTTGACTCAAACCAAAACACCCGTGAACTTCAGGCGGATGCACGTGATATTGTAACGCGTTCGAGGGGGGATCTGTGGCGCATGCAGGTACTGTGATTGACAGGCAGATTTTACACAGCCCTGCGCTGATTGGACCAAATGAACCGCCCTGCGCTGATTGGACCAAGTGAACCGGGAGCGGTGGATTTTTGCAAAACAAATAACAGGCTCTAGGTGGAGCTAGAAGCGCAGGGTTTTTTCTTAAACAGTCTAATTTATGTTGTTCTATCGGAGCGTAGTGTTGGTTTCAGTGAATATGATAAAAAAAAATCAAAAATGTTGCCGACCGCATCTTTAACTATTATACGCCTACTTAAATCTGTTGACTATATTCTGTTCCATTCTGAGATGTATAAATACTGTGCAGATTGTTTAATAAACAAGTATATGTTTTGAATCTGCACCTTGGTGTTCGATCATTTCATCTGCTCTCTGACCAGATTCCTGCGCTCTCTCGCTGCAAACTTTGATAACGGATTGTGATAACTGACATTGATAATTGATATCTTACACCTTAAAACACATACATCTAGGCTTAAGAATAATTACGTTCTAACAGTGACTATACGTAGTTTACATTAAAATTAATCAAGTGTAAAAGTGTCATTTACTATTTGATTACTAAATGTTTAACACACCTCTTATACCCCGTCTTTATTTTAACCCCTAAGCCTGCACATCCACACATGAGATCTATTAATGGTGTTGGTCTCATTCTCGTTTCATCTTTTCTAGATGATTTGGCATTAAGAGGACGGGCTGTACAGTCATCCACAGCATATGGTTGGGAAGCATCAAATGCCATTGACAATTCACCCTTAACCTGCACCCATACTGACACATCTGATAACCCCTGGTGGAGACTGGATCTTCTGGATTCTTACTACATCTCTAGAGTCGTCATCACTAACAGAAAAGACTGCTGTGCGGAGCGACTCAACGGAGCAGAAATTCGTATGGGAAACTCTTTGGAAAACAACGGCAACAATAATCCCAGGTGAATTTATTGATTCTGTTAAAATATGTCAGAGAAACCTCTCAATTTTACAGACGATTATACAGTTGTTGTTTTTCTATTAGATATGCTGTGCTAAATGATGTGGCAGCGGGTCAGTCTGTGTCTGTGTCCTGTCACAATACGAACGGACGATATGTGAACGTCATCATACCTGGACGTTCAAAAATTCTTTCTCTTGCTAAAGTGGAGGTGTATCAGGCAGGTACGGTCGTTCCATTAGTATAAAGTCTAGTCAACTTTAAAGCTTATTAACTCCTAAGCCTGCACATCCCACATGAGATATTTTAATTGTGTTGGTCTCATTCTCATTTTATCTTTTCTAGAGGATTTGGCATTAAGAGGACGGGCTGTACAGTCATCCACAGGATATGGTTGGGTAGCATCAAATGCCATTGACAATTTACCCTTCACCTGCACCCATACAGACACATCTGATAACCCCTGGTGGAGACTGGATCTTCTGGATTCTTACTATATTTCTACAGTCGTCATCACTAACAGAAAAGACTGCTGTGCGGAGCGACTCAACGGAGCAGAAATTCGTATCGGAAACTCTTTGGAAAACAACGGCAACAATAATCCCAGGTGAATTTATTGATGCTGTTAAAATATGTCAGAGAAACCTCTCAATTTTACAGACGATTATACAGTTGTTGTTTTTCTATTAGATATGCTGTGCTAAATGATGTGGCAGCGGGTCAGTCTGTGTCTGTGTCCTGTCACATTACGAACGGACGATATGTGAACGTCATCATACCTGGAAGTTCAAAAATTCTTTCTCTTGCTAAAGTGGCGGTGTCTCAGGCAGGTACGTTCGTTTCATTAACGTAAAGTCTGGTTAACTTTAAAGCTTATTAACTCTTAAGCCTGCACATCACCACATGAGATCTATTAATGGTGTTGGTCTAATTCTCATTTTATCTTTTCTAGAGAATTTGGCATTAAGAGGACGGGCTGTGCAGTCATCCACAGCATATGGTTGGGAAGCATCAAATGCCATTGACAATTTACCCTTCACCTGCACCCATACTGACACATCTGATAACCCCTGGTGGAGACTGGATCTGCTGGATTCTTACTATATTTCTACAGTTGTCATCACTAACAGAAAAGACGGCTGTGCGGAGCGACTCAATGGAGCAGAAATTCGTATCGGAAACTCTTTGGAAAACAACGGCAACAATAATCCCAGGTAAAGTTATTGATGCTGTGAAAACATGTGAGAGAAAACTCTCAATTTTACAGAGATTTATAAAGTTGTTGTTTTTCTCTTAGATATGCTGTGCTGAATGGTGTGGCAGTGGGTCAGTCTGTGTCTGTGTCCTGTGACAATATGAACGGACGATATGTGAACGTCATCATACCTGGAAGTTCAAAAATTCTTTCTCTTGCTCAAGTGGAGGTCTATAAAGCAGGTACGGTCGTTTTTAGTCTTGCTGAACCATTAGCTTAAAGTCTGGTCAACTTTAAACCTTACTACAGAAAAAAATGGCGGCACCCTGCTCGGCTGCGGCCACAGTGGCTCCCAATAGTATCAGACATATTAGGAGATAAGCCACTTAGACAAGTGAGTTCAGCAGTTTATATGCAGCATAGCAGAGCAAAACTAATATATGATCGTCATTTTTGTTAAAACTACATAAAGTATGCAGTTCAGGGATCGTAGACACAATCACTCGGGACACTCTGAATAGCCTCAGACTTCTACGACAGCTAGACCCAGCCGCCTATGAAACAGCGGAGTCTCCCATAGGCCCCAGTCGCTGCCGGAGAAGATGGAGGCGGTGCGATAGGAAACGATTGCGCGGCAGCCGGGGAGGATTAACAGCTAAGCTAAAAGCTAACCCATGCAGAACCCCGCTTCCATCCATTCTGCTTGCAAATGTCCGGTCTGTGGACTATCTAAAGCCGGACCTTTCCACTAAACGGGAGATGAGAGAATGTTGTGCAATAGTTCTGACAGAAACATGGCTAAACCCTTCTGTTTCAGGTGACGCGAGTATAGAATGGTTAACAATGTTCAGGTCAGATAGGAGCTGTGTTCTCAGTGGAAAATCATGGTGTGGCGTTGTGTGTATTTACACAAACAACAACTGGTGTAATAGTGCCACAGTGGTCTCAAGTCATTGTTCTCTGGATGTAGAGTTTCTGTCTATTAAATGCAGACCTTTCTACCTGCCTAGAGAATATACAACTATCATTATTACACCAGTGTATATCCCACCTAGTGCAAATACCAAGAAGGTCCTGAATGTGCTCCACCGTTCCATCAGTGATTTGCAAGACTCACATTGGGAGGGTGTTTTTATTGTAGCGCAGGAGATTTTAACCAAGCTAACATGGGGACAGTTCTCCCTCATTTCCATCAGTATGTGGACTTTGCCACTAGGTGTATAAACAGACTGGATTTAGCCTATACTGACATCAAAAAGGCTTTTAAGGCAGTCTCTCGCCCTCACGTTGGCTCTTCTGACCATCTCTCTGTGGATGTTACTTTTTGCATACAGGCCTATGCTTAATAGGAAAAAAACATCTGTAAGGAAGGTAAGAGTGCGGCCTGAGGGCGCTATGTCAGCATTGCAGGATTGCTTTGACCATACGAACTGGGATTTGTTCAAGGAGGCTCCAACTATTAATCAACATATTTATGTGGAAGATTATGCTGCGTCTGTGTCTGCATATATTCAGAAGTGCACGGAAGGATGTAGGTGTAACCAAAAATATCATTATCCGAGCCAATCAGAAGCC
The DNA here is from genome assembly GCA_025389145.1 of Misgurnus mizolepis. Taxonomy (NCBI): domain Eukaryota; kingdom Metazoa; phylum Chordata; class Actinopteri; order Cypriniformes; family Cobitidae; genus Misgurnus; species Misgurnus mizolepis. The sequence goes on from JAIFKI010000021.1 coordinate 6,794,787, forward strand.
CTGGATGACTGGCAAGGTATCTGCAATGCTAAATACACGAAACTTATTATGTTGGCTTGAAAAAGCCAACATATTGTTATTGCTCTTAAACTTATTATTAGTGGTGCTTGCATTTATGCAAGGCATCACTATTACTATTGTGCATACTTAAGAATAAAGATATAATATGTCCCAAAAAAGTTTGGCGCGTAACTCGTCCCGCACGCTTTGTCGCAGTCCCATGAAAGAGGGCTCAAATTGACCGGTTTATTGAGGAGAGGTGTGCTATGACTTTTATAAGCGATCGGGTGCAGGATTTCCGAAAGGGGGTCGAAAAACCACCCGAAAAATCCCATTGACTTAACATTGCGCCCAACTTTGACGAGTCATAGCTCCGCTCGAGGATTTTGTAGAAACATGTGGGTTACAACATTTGAAGAGGGTGGTAGGCTCTGTAAGAACATGGATCACAATGGGGTGTAAGTTGTCCCCCTGGGGTGTAAGAGGTGCCCAAAAGTGCCCAGTCTTTGTGCCATTCAACATGATCAGTCATCTTTATAAACTGAAAGCCCAGGTTCAGGTAAACATGGTATTGTCCATCTCACAGTAAAATGAAAATGTATTACACTGCAAATACCTTAAAATAATAATTTAACTAAACTTTAACACAAAAAAACCCAGAAAATTATGCATGTACAAAACAGCATGCATAATAGTGCTCACTAGTACTTTACTGCACTTTTTGATATGAAAAAGCAGTATTTCGTACATTACTGCTTACTTAAATATCACTGTTTACACATTTAGTATCGGGGGTCCCTGCTCCATGCCTCTCTCATCCCAAGGGGTCCCTGCCCTGAAAAACGTTGAATACCCCTGCTGTAGATTATTTATTTTGTTTTTATTTGCTCATTTTTTGTTTGTTTCTATATTAAGAGTTATATGACTGTTAGATGATGTCTGAGCTCTTGGCCTCTTTTGTTGTTGTAGTTCAGTTATTATACACTTCAGTTTAAATGACTAACAGCTTTAGGTTTATGAAACATCATTAAACCATTTATTTCTTGGTCATATCAGTGATATTATTACAGGGGATGTTCTTATTATGGAGAGCTTCTGATTGAACAAACATTATATCATTATAATCTCAATAAGATGCTCCATAACTACAATTATTGACTGAGATCATCCCTCAAAGATGTTTATCACCACAGCTTCCTCTCTAAACAACTTCTGATTTGATCTCTCATCTCTGTTTCTTACAGCTTCTAAAAGAGAAGATCCAGTGGAGAAGATGGGAGAAAATTCAGTGGAGACGAGAGGAGAAGATTCAGTGGGGATAGAGATGCAGCCGTTGTTGAATAAAAGCAGTCAGTAGCAGTGATGTGCCTTCACAGTAAAATGAGTAACATTACAAACACATCAGCATCACATCACTTATAACATCACCCTTATATCATCGAGGTCAAAAATATGGGCTGATAGACCAGAGGAAAAGATTTCCTTTTGATATTTCCATTTACATTTAAACATTAAAGAGCACCTAATATCCGATTCATGATTTCATACATTTCCTTTGGTGTGTAAGTGTGTATAAGTACACGTTTACGATATGCAATGCAAAAGGTATAAACCCCAAAGTAAACGATGACGCGAGTTATCGTCTTCAATGTAAATCTCTTCTCTTGGACTACAACAAACACACGGATTGTAGGCAACAGTTTACTTCCTGGGCCGGTTGACGTGGACATGACGGTCATTCATCATCATAATTCTTCCTGCTTTGACTCACAGCCTGTTTTCATATTTAAAGAATTGACTACTGACTAAACCATGATTAAAACATGAGTTTTGTGCAGTGCAGAGTAGCGCTTGTTGTTTGTCGTTTTAATGTTTTAGTATCCTTACCTTGACAATCTGTTACGTTCTGCTCAAGCCACGCTGGCAAATTTGAGCTTGGTCGTCTGCATTTTCTGGATCAGATTCGACTCACATTGATAATGTAGTAAAGACGATATTGACTCCGGTCAGCATTGCATTGGGAGTTGAACTTTAACAGTGTTATAAAAACAAAAGCCTAACTTCCTCATGTATATCCACGGTGCACATAACTTGTGCGCATGCGCAATCTCTTAAAGGTGCTTTTGCGAACCAACATTGCTGGAATTTTGTTTCGCAGTTACCTAATTTACTGCAACATAAGGGATTTCTCCGTGCATCACTGGTAAGATAATTATTACAATGTGCTAAAATAAAATGTATTGGTAGCAGCGATGCAACAGTCACTGGCCCGATTTGCCAGTTTAAATATTTAACCCTTATGTGTTGTTGGGGCCATTTTTGGCCATTTTTGCAATTTTTTTGTCTTAATTTGGCCACAACTTTCTCTGTGTTTCAGCAAATGGAATGATTTTTGGTGACAAATCTTATATTTACACATATTTTAAGAAAATGCTTTGAAATTTTTCAAAAACTTAACAATATACCGTGGGAACATTTACTACCCTTACGTGTTGTTAGCGGCCAAAAAAGGCCACTAAATTAAACTGCTATAAAAATTTATCGGATGAAATTTTTTTCACATTTTTTTTGCATAAATCTGTTAATCAACCTCAGAACTGATCAAAACTACCAAATGTTTGCAAAAATTCCATGATTTTAACTCTTTCATTGCCAAGTTTATAAGTAGTGTCACTGATTTGGGGGAAAAAAACACACAAAATGACAGATTTTCAATATAAAACGTGACTGTGGACTGGATTTTCTTTTACCTTTTTTACAGTCTTGGGCATGCCAAAGATTGGTAAAAACATTGGCTTTGATGCATTTTTAGTTTTTGTGCAGCATCAGATTAAATTTTTTTCTCCCTCATTTATTGTTTGTGGCCATTTTTTCCCCATTGACTTCCATTATAACAACATTTTTTGATTGCTGAGCTATGACACCTTATTACCATGAATTTTTGATTCTTTGTGCCTTTTCCTTTTGCAAAGAGGTAAGATTTGTCATTTTTACTGTTGATCACCATGTGGCACCATTAACCCTTTAGTAGCCTGTGCAAAAAAACAGAGCATAAATTCTGGTTTGTACATTGAGTTATATGGACTATAAAACCATTGTGTGTGTACGAGTGTGTGTGTGTACGAGTGTGTGTGTGTGTGTGTGTGTGTGTGTGTGTGTGTGTGTGTGTGTGTGTAGGGTTAGTGTTAGTATTGAGGAGAGAGCACCTCCCTCGCGCACCAGTTAGTGCTGCACTGGTGAGAGGGATTTAGTCTCCTGTAGCTGTCCCTCTAGACACAAATCCACAGACACCAGCAGGCACCAGCAACTCAGGAGTGAAGATGGGAACATGCAAGTGGTGTACAGAACCAAAAAAAGAACAGTCAGCACTTGTATCCATTGTGGTAGACACACTTGCAGAGAGCACCAAGTAATATGCTGCAAGTCCTGCTAAAAAGACTGAACACACACACGTACACATATACACACCAAAAAATTAGTTTGATTGTTTAGTTCTCCATCCATCCTCTACTCTTGCTTCATTGTTCAGTTTATTTGAAGTTGTTTTTGCATTTTGGTTCATAATAAATGTTGTTCATAAATCTGATGCAGAGAAGATTTTTTACAGATTTTCCACACAGACGCACACACATGCAAGCACGCACGCACGCAGACACACACACACACACACACACACACACACACACACACACTCTCTCTCTCACTCTCTCTCTCTCTCCCTCTCTCTCTCTCTCTCTCTCTCTCTCTCTCTCTCTCTCTCTCTCTCTCTCTCTCTCTCTCTAATATGCTGTTATAGTCCATATAACTCAATGTACAATCCAGAATTCAAGCTCTTTTTTTTTGCACAGGCTACTAAAGGGTTAATGGTGCCACATGGTGATCAACAGTAAAAATGACAAATTTTACCTCTTTGCAAAAGGTAAAACCACAAAGAATCAAAAATTCATGGTAATAAGGTGTCATGGCTCTGCAATCAAAAAATGTTGTTATAATGGAAGTCAATGGGGAAAAAATGGCCACAAACAATAAATGAGGGAGAAAAAAATTTAATCTGATGCTGCACAAAAACTAAAAATGCATCAAAGCCAATGTTTTTACCAATTTTTGGCATGCCCAAGACTGTGAAAAGGGTGAAAAAAAATTCAGTCCACAATCACTTTTTATATTGAAAATCAGTGATTTTGTGTGTTTTTTTCTCAAATCAGTGGCATCACTTATGAGCTTGGCAATTAAAGAGTTAAAATCATGAAATTTTTGGAAACATTTGGTAGTTTTGATCAGTTCTGAGGTTGATTAACAGATTTATGCAAAAAAATTTGATAAAAATATTAATCTGATACATTTTTACAGCCGTTTAATTTAGTGGCCTTTTTTGGCCGCTAACAACACGAAAGGGTAGTGAATTGGAACAAGGCACAAGGGTTAAGCACAAAAAGATGCGAAACAGACCTCAATACTTGATTCACTATAGCTTGAACCCAATCCGCGTTTTAAGGCAGCATGCAAGTTAAAGCAAATAAGAAAAACAGCATGCAAATACCAACAAGAGTTTATAATTTTAACAAAAAAAAGTCAGAATGCCATAATTATAGTAGTAAAAGTCTTTTAAATAAATAAATAAACATTAAATGAATATAAGAAGTTGAGAAATATAATGCGTGTGTAACATTATATTGGATCAGTGCACTTAAAGTGACGGAACGGTCTAAAAAATGCTTGTTACCGAAACGAGTGTTCTGTACAATGAAGACCCAGCCTTGGGTTAAAAACAACCCAGCATTTTTAGATCGCATAAACCTGTAGCTGTTTTTAATGTTAATTAAACCACAAACAAAGAAAATCACAATTTCTTTGTCTTTACTGAATAACTTTTGTAACTTTTTAGTAATAATTAATTTAATTTACACCGTAAAGACCATGCAGTATTACCTTATTACTTTATTTAGTTTCTGTATTAAACCTGAAAACATATGAACAGCACCCTTTATTTCATTTGTATGTTTGTTTCATTTGTATTTATTTGTGCTATTGCTCATAATTTGATATTTTGTATTATGGACCATTTATGCCTTTAACAATATTTGACATTTATATGAGTTAAGCTAGTAGTTACGTATGAAGGGTTAAATGAGTTAAAACAATAACCAGGCATTTTTTATGCATATCATCATCTACCATGTTTTAACCAAAGAGATATGACGAAGAGATTAGTCAGGAGATTAGTGATGACAGCATGTAGGATGTCTATGCCATGAATAGTGTGAGTACCAAGCAACATCTCCAGAGAACCAGGACAAAAAAGTTATGTGCACCCCTGTGTATATCTAACATGTACTACAGCAGTATTCCACTGACTGTTTTTTGTATTTTTTTATATTAGTTGTCATTAAATGTCTCTGTCCCTGTGTCCTAGTATGCATACTTCACTCATATACAGAATGCAAAACAATAAGTGATTTAAATGAGTAAATGTGAATCTGCAGATTTAACAGTATGTTATTGTCACCCTGATGATCTGATGATCTTCTTTTCAACTATTAATCCCATAACGACACAGGGGCAGAGGAGCAATCATATTCATAAAGTAAAACATATATAAATACATGTGAATTGAACTCAGGTGACTGTTTAGTACTTGTGTTGTGTTCCTGTATTTAATTGATAGTGTGTGACGTTAGCAGCAGCTTTAGGTTTATTTTCTCTCATTGGTTTATCAATGAATATTAGCAGATATACCAAAGAATCAATGCTTTATTATTTTCAAAGGTAACAACAAACATTATTCCTGTGATTAAATTGCATTTACAGCAAGTTTGTATTATTTTAGCCTTTTTAAGCTTTGCCAAATGTTTATATTCTAAACTCTGTGCCTTTTTTATTATTATTATTATGTATCCATAATTGCTATAGCAAATATCTACTAATATACATTTTGTTATATATTAGCCTGATATTTTTATATCTCAGACTTTGTCATTACATTTATACAATCTGTTTTGTTTTTGATTAGTGTGAAACTGTATCACACATTGATTTATAGCACTTAATTCAAAGCATTTCAATTCAAATTTACTTCAATCTCTTTTACTTTGTTCTTCTCTGAACATTATGGGGCGGTTTCCCAGACAGGGATTAGATTAGTCCTAGACTAAAATATATGTAAGAGCTGTCCAGACTGAAAACAACTTGCATTGACATCTTCAAATACATCATTGCCCTTAATTTTGCCTCAAAATGCACAGAAGTAATGTTTTTAGTAAAGCATGTTTGTTAAAACTAGTTATATTTCATAATTAAATTGAGGCCTAGTCCTGTTTTAAGATAATCCCTGTCCGGGAAACGGCCCACAAGTGTAGTGTTACAATTTTAATATGATAATCTTTTGTTTTTATTGTAAGTGTTTGTTTAAATGATTTTTCCTTTTTTTTGTTATTTTGTACTGTAAAGCGCTTTGTATCAGCTACATGTTGTGCGAAAAGTGGCTTTAAATAAATTAAACAAACAAATCACTTCTGTTATAATCCTCATTTGCAATTTGTTGAATAATAGAGTGCTGTTTTATTTATGTGAGATATTTTATATTCAGTCTTAGTGATATTACACAACAATCACACAAACTAATCATATTAGTGTAATTATGTAGTTTTACCATCTAAATGTACAGAATATTAATTTGAATAGGCAGATTGTGAGTGCAGTTAATGCAGAGTTATATGAACTCCAGTGTAGTTTTGTTTTTAGAAAATATCTATTAAAAACTTTGTCTAATGTATTTAATTTATAATAGCTTACACGTGTATTGTGTTAACTAGCTTGTCTATATTAATAATTTGTTTTGGACACTAGATGGCGCAAAAGTCAATTGTATTGCGTATTGACGTGAACTCAAAATATATTTGTTACTGCTGTTCGTTTATTTGGGCACACAGAGACAGGGGTCTCATGTTTTTGTGGGCCAGGGCTACCACAATGGATAAAATAATCTTGAGAACTACTTTTTTGATAGTCAAAACGTTTTTCCTGAACTTTTTGATTGTATTTTATTTTACTTGTTGATATGATTTATTTTTTATTTTAACATACATAAAAGAAGCAAAGCTATTATAAGAATATGTAATTAATAAATATAAAAATTAAGGTTATTAATAGATAATGTGCTTTGGCATCTCTATACTCCTGTATACATTAGAGTTCCTTGGGGGTAAAAAATACCTCAGAAATTATAAAAATATTACAAAAAATATATTTTTTTTGTTTACTTCCCATCTAATGCTGTGTTTGGGGAGATATTAAGTGCTTTTGTACCTGTTTACCAATAAATTCCTTAACTAGACCATTAGCTCAGTCTCATTTAAGTTTCCCTTCGTGGACTTCGGAGGCTTCGCCCCAGCCCCTGTTTCAAGCTGTCCCAAATGTTGGACGTTGGAATTGCCTGCCTAGCCCAGGGCAAGACTTGGGCTCCTGGGCTTGAGTAATTTTCAGGCCCTACAGTATATTTCAGAAAAAAATGGTTGGAATATTGTCAAATGGGACAGTATCCTATATAAAAAAGTTGTAATATTTACCATTTAGGTACAGATATGTACAGTGACGATCAAACGTTAACGCATAGCAGAATCTAAAAAATGCTGAAAGTTTGGGACAAAAAGAGAAATTTTACAAAATTAAGATTTGTTTTTAATTTTGTCTCCCCCTTATCAAGTTATTTTAAATGAGAAATGTTTACAGAAAGTTTGCAACACAGATTAATAACAGAATGACCTAGTTTACATACACCAGTTTTTAAATACGGCACGATATCTGGGATAAACAATGACCGTTTTTATATTCAGCTATACAGAAGATGCTGAAAAGCTCAATTCTTCAGGACCTAAAGGATTTTTCTGAAGATCAGTGGAAAGTTTAACAGTTCAGGGAAAACAAGAAATCTTTAGACAACTATCACAAAACATACAAACTGTTGATGATTGTCCAGGTAACCTTATGGAATATTAAGTCAACATTGACTTTATAACACACAAACATACAAGACTTCCTGTAAGATGTAAACAACAAAATCAAGTGTATTAATAAAAAATGTGGTAAGGTAAGTTTTGCTAATATATTTTATACATCTCCACTGCATATAGGCCTACATACAGGCAGCATCCTAAAATCTCACAGGGAGTTGAATTTCAGTACAAAACTGTCAAGTGTGTGTAGTTTGAAGTTGTTGTTAAAAATTGGCAGTATTGAAAAAGCTTGTTCACATTGCAGACATAACCTATTCCTGCAGATGTGTATTCAGCCACAACTTCCACACACATGACAGCTGATGTAAAAATAAAGGAGGGTCAGTTTAAAAATGATAGCACCCCTGTCATTTCTATTAACAACCATTGATGCTAGAAATATTGCAATTTTCAGTAAATCATTTGCATTTGTTCCTTAAAATTATTCTTGTGATTATTTGAATTAGTCACTGAGATAAAAGAGGATGTGTTCTTCGTAGAAATAGCACAAGAGACGGCAAGACGTGTGAATGAGATGCAAGAAAATGAGGTGTGAGATCATGATATCAAGAATAGTTTTTTTTCTAAGATGCTTCTGCTATCTCTTGCTAAAGAGTGTCTCGGACACGGGTCGGGTATAATAATAGTGGCATTGGGTCTCGGGTAATTTAAAATCAATGTGTTTTTGCGAGGTGGGAATGCAGACTTCACACATTTCTGTGCCATTTACATTCGGGTTTAAAAAAACTGCCACTGATTAGTAGCTTTAGCATCTGAGCTCTTCATAAGTCACATGGGTATATTTGTAGCAATAGCCAACAATACCGTGTATGGGTCAAAATTACAGATTTTTTTTAATGCCAAAAATCATTTGGATATTAAGTAAATATCATGTTCCATGAAGATATTTTGTAAATCTCCTACATTTTTTGATATAAAAAAATGTATTTATCATTAGATATATGTGTTGCTAAGTGGTGGACAACTTTAAAGATGCTTTTTTATATTTAAATTTTTTGCACCCTCAAAAAGATGTATCCTAACAAAACATACAGCAATGGAAAGCTTATGTATTCAGCTTTCAGGTGATGCATACATCTCAATTTAAAAAAAAACTTTATGACTGGTTTTGTGGTCCAGGGTCACCTATGTTGGTGAATGAAGAGACATCTGAAGATCCACAATATCATGCATACGTCTTTGAATGCAATAATATTGAACAATACAGTTTGATTTAAAGCAATCTTTTATTTGTTTAACATTAGCATAGATAAATGTGCATGAGATCAAAAAAGACACACACTTTTCACACCACTCACATTCACACACATATACACATTAACCACAAACACACATCTCATGTCCCCCAGTACAACAAAACCACATTTCTTCACATGAATCCGAATGAACCTGTTAATGTGTCAGATGCATTCAGTGAGAAAATAAAAAAATAGACATAGTATATATATCAAATACTTTAGTTGTTTCTGATAATGTACAGTTGTGTCTTTCTTTAAACGACCATCTATTAACATCATTTAAAACAAAAGAAAATGTCATGCTGCAATGCATGCTGGGTAACATGTAAGGAATAATTGACTCTGGTCCTTTGAATTATTTGAAAATAATGCACACCCAAGGTAGTAATGTGGCATGACACAAAGTGGGTGTGCATTTTTTTTCCGTTATTCTGCTTATAACACGGTTACCACAAACATTGCTCTATTATTATAAGACATTTGATAAGTTAGGTGTGCTGTTTACAGAAAATAATCAACACGCATTGAACATTTTCTCAACCAATCAGAAAAAAGCATTTAACAGCCAGTGGTATAACAGTATAAAACACATTCATGGCTTTCATCATGACGATTTCTCTTGTTATTGTCACCATTGTTGAGATTCATATTCCAAATCTTGATGTCTTTGGGACTTATTTTAAGCGACTGTTCTGTTAGGACATCACCAAGTACTTGCAAGACCAATAGACAATTAAAAATGGAGTTAAAAGTCAAAAATGTATCCCAATGCTTAATCAAACTCTCACAAAACTCATATCATCAACAAAACTGCCAAACACCATCAGACTTTGCTTGCTAAAACTGTTATGCTTCAAACATAGAAGAGAATCAAGAGCCCAACCAAAGCAAACACATCCCTGACTGCAGGTACATTTGGTGTCCGAAGCCATTACCTGTATGTTTTCCTACTTTTTTCAAATGGTATTTTTTTATTGTTTAAATTATTTGGAACTCATTGTCACAAGATGTTATAGACCATAACAATATAATATATTCTTTAAAAAGTATCTTACATTTGGATAAGTGACAACTCAGTTACTGAGTTTTGTGTGTTTTTGTAGCGCTTTTGTTTCTCTTGTCCTCCTCTATGTTTGTCTATTTGTTTGATTTGTTTTTAGCTGCATTTGTCTTGTTGTCATAAATATCTTTGTATGTTAGTCTAAGTGGTTATTCATGTATCTTGTTTTGGGACCCAGTACAGTACTACATACTGATTATGTGATAAAAATAAGTCTGTGAGATTTCAGGTAATCAGATAAACAGTCATGAATGATCTTACCGGTTTATCTGCTGCTCTTTTACAGAATGTGTGATCTTGTAAGTGATTTCGGTAAATTCCATCCATCTGTTTTTAACAGTTTTAGGAACTATGATAAACACATTTAAAAAAATAATCAACTTAACCTTTTTTTTTAACAAAAAGTGTTTAAAAAAGTGTATTATATTATGTCATTATTTGTTATAATATTTTAATAATGTACAGCTATATAAGTACTAGTTGAAATTTACCCTTTTGATTTGTGTTCGTGAGTTTCCTGTAGATGCAGAAGATCAAAACTGAAGCTACAATCATCAGACATCCAACAGCAACACAACAGATCAGAATGAAGGTGAGATCTGTAATAAATAATAACAAACATTACTGTTACTGAATCTGATCTCAGATCAGTCAATATCCTTACCGTAACTGATTCTGTTGGACTGACCTCAGATAAGTGATCTGGCAGTCTGTTCTCAGATCAGCTCAGTAAATAAACACAAACATCACCTGTGACTCACATGAACACGGCTGACAGAAATCAGTATTGAGATGTTGAGTTTGTTTTGTGATGGGATTGTTGAGTACACATCTGTATGTGTTTGTATCCTGATATTCAACCTCCAGAGGTAGAGAGAGTCTGATGTTGAGATCAGACACACTGATGCTGGACAATAAACTGTTTCCTTTGTACCAGGACAGACTCACATCTCTCACATTCAACACTGAACACAACAACACACATGATGAACATTGTGAAAAGTCTCTGGTGATGACAGGAACTGGCAGACGAGCTGAAAACATGAGAGAACAGAAACAAAAATCCAAAGAGTTTATAATCAAAATTAAGCAAGAGTTCATATTGAGATGAATTACTGTATGATAGTTAATATCTCAAAAAGCAAAAAGGCTTAAGAAGGGGTTTGACGTTTACAGTAAATATAAAGCAGTTATATAATATAAAATTGATGTTGTTAAGCATGACATGGAGCAGCTTCACAGAGATTATTGATTTTATTATATGGTTTATCATATAGCTGACAATGATTCATTAAGTCACACAGCAAGAACAAAGTAAAGATATTGAGAAACATATTATTTAACCAAGCAGTGTAGATCATCAGAAGCAGAATGATTGACAAACAATGCAGTAATACTGATATCATGAGATCACTAAAGTCATTTACGACAACCACCAAATCAAACACCTAATCAGTTTTATATACTAAAATATGTAATAGAGAAGACAACAGTAACTCTTTACTCACCATAGACAGTAACATTGAATCTGTGTGAGGACGTCTGCTCACTGGTGATAATAGTTATTTCATAAAGTCCAGTGTGTTGAGTTGTGATGTTTGTGATGGTGAGATCTCCAGTCTGATCATTTAACTGCAGTCTGTCTCTGAATCTCTCATCAGGATATATTTCCATTTTATCAGCTGCTTTATTGATTTCAGCTATGAGAGATCCTTGAGTAACAAAACTCCACTCGATCTGATCATCTCTCTGTAGTTCAGTAATATGAGTGTGTAGAGTAACAGATTCACCCTCCATCACTAACAATGACTTCACTTTATCACCAAACACACCTGAAGAACACAAACAGAGATTCTCTGTCACAACAATGTTCATTAAAGTTTTTGAATAAAGTTAATTTGATTTTTTCCATCTTTAATAAAAGCACAAATACAAACTTGGAAAGAGATTTGGAAACGTGAGCTTTATGAAGAAATGTTTCTTTAAACATAAACGAATGACAAAAATCTTTAAAGAACAGCATTGATAAAAAAGAAATCTCTGAATTCACACCACTTCAAATATGTAATCTTCAGGCTTTGGTTTGGTAAATATACATTCATGTATTTTAAAAAAAGATTCACGACATTCCATTCAGATTCTGATGAGTCCTAAACTTTACAGACAGAATTAAACATCAGTTGACTTTCACACGAACAATAAGAAATTTTAGCAGAGCTTTTATCTTCAAATATAAACATTTGAGGCTTCTTATCCATAAACATTTAACCAAGTATTAATATAAATAATATCTAATGAATATTTAGTTTATGTGAGATCACAAACATGATTTCATGATAATATCTCAGTTTGTGTATGAGAATTAAATAAAGTTGTAACTCTGTATAAACAGCTGTAATAAATCAATAAACACATTAATAACTTACCAATCAAAGAAGTGAAGCAGAAAAAGACAAAAACAAACGTGAGAAACATTTTCTTCAACAGTTCAGATGTCTAAAATGACAACACAACAACAATCTGACAGTGTTGTGATGTAAAGTCGAGTTGTATAGAGATTAACACAACATCAGTTTGTGAGCTGTGTCTGACCATGCGTGTTGACTTCCAGGTTTAAAGCAGGCTTTTCTTACAAAGACTGAAAAATCTGTGAATATCACCCCAGTCCTCGTGTCATTTTAGATGGCTTTCAGTTTCATTTAGAGCAAATTTATCTCAGTTTAATGTATGATTTCTCTTTCATTTCATTTCATTTCATTAAAGTTTTTCCCTTGACATTAGATTAAGATTTAAAAGACTTTTTGTATGAAGTTTCTCTTTCTCTTCATTTTCCCTTTGCGAAGCACTTTGAATCTAAATGATGTATAATGTATTGTATATAATATGAAATTTCAATTGTTTTACACTTTGAGGAGAGATATCAGTAAAATTATTATTTTAGGGTGGGGTTAAGAAGAGTTTGTGGTTTAATTCATCTGGTTCATTAGCTCCCCACACCGGATAGAGCAGGGAAATGGCAACCACAGAAAACTGTTGAGCATTTTGTTGCACACATTGAAGAACTTTAGTCTAAATTTAGTTTAGCTTCAGCTCTAACTGTTGTCTTTGTGTTCTTAGAGACTTAGACCAATTAAGTTTTTTCTTGGGTAAATTGCCTTAGTACCCATTCCTGTAAAGTAGTATATATATATAACTTAGTGGTGCAAATGGAGCTTTAGTTCTCAAAAACATGGTTATATAAATATATAAAGTGTATATTTTTCTGGTTCTTAAATTTTGTTTTGGCATTGTGCTTTTGCCATTTGTCTTGTTCTTCTTTGGCATGTAGGATCATATTATTATTTTATTCAAAGGCTATAAATTCATTGAAATATGCAACCTCTGAATTGGGACACAGACCAGCAAACAACAAAGCAAAGGTTTTTTCTTCGATATTGTGATGTTTTTTTTACTGAAACAGCTTCTGGACAGTGTTGCAAACTCTCATGAGACAAATATGCAACCATAGCTTCAAAAACAAGCCCGATATTAAACAAATGTTGTATAAAATACTGTATAAAACATTTATAATTAATTAATTAATACAGTATGTAAGTGAAAAATAAAGCTAGAACAATTCAAATCTGACGCGAGGCAATGAGTTGGTGCCATCTGGTGGAAAGATGGTGGGTGATGGTCCATGAAACTAAGGTTTTTGACTGCCTGACTGTTTCTCACTGGAAGGCATAATGGTCGAAGAACCTTGTTGAATGGAAAGATTGTAGGGTCAGACGATATGACAAACAGTTTTGTCTTTGCAAGGTTCAGCTGGAGAAAAAACTGAGAGCGCCGGCTTTCAGCGCAGGAAAAAAAGATCCTTCATCCAGAGTGAGATGTCCCTCAGACATGCTGAGATGCGGTCAGAAACTGTGGCTGGAACAGCAAGTGGAGTTGTGTTTCATCTGCAAAGCAGTGGTAGGAAAAGCCATGTTTCCAAATGACAAAACCCAGGAATGTCATGTATATAGAAAAGAGCAGTGGTCCAAGCACAGAGCCTTGAGGTACCCCGGTATGGAGATCTTGGGGTTCAGAGACGTCACCTCTCCAAGATACTCTAAATGACCAACCTAAGAGGTAAGCCCTGAACCATAAAGTAGCGCCGTATCAGAGACACCCATAGCCTTGACGGTCGACAGGCGGATGTGGTGATTGACAGTGTCAAAAGCGTCAGATAGATCCAGTAAGATCAGTACAGATGATTTGGAGGCTGCCCTTGCCTCCCTTAGGGCTTCAATGACTGAGAGCAGTGCAGTTTCGGTGAAGTGACCACTCTTGAAACCAGACTGGTTGCTGTCCAGGAGGTGATTTTGTGTAAAGAAGGAGAAGAGCTGGTCAAAATCCTCATGCTCAAGAGTCTTGGCAATGAGGTGAAGGAGTGATACGGGTCACAGCTGAGAGACTTTTATTTGGAAAGTGTTTGTTTTTTTATTGTCAGCAGGTGTCGCTGTGTATCTACCATTCGGATATACTTGGGGTGCGTTTGCGTTCCATTTGTTAACAATACATTTAAAAAAGAAATTGTATAATAAATTTGTGTATTTGTTGTAATAAATCATAAATGTAATCATTTAGAATTTGGCAAAGTAAATTGCAATGCATTACAAGTTATAAATGTTTATCGGTATGCAGTGATGGGCAATTTCGAAGCAATGCTTTATGAAGCCTCGAAACATTATAATCTTTTGTTTTGAATCAGTGGTTCGGAGCATGTTTTGGTTTTAAACTTGCTAAGTCACGTGATTTTAGCAAACGAGGCTTCATTACATCACTGTTCATTACAGTTATGGTAAGGTGAACTCCGGTCAGTTTTATCATGCAAGCTCATAAAACATTCATCCTTTTGACTGATAATGCTACCATTTTGCTAACATTTAATGTCAGACATGTGCATAATTAAAAGGGGAGCTAGAGAGTTAATGGTGTGCCCTAAAGACAACAACACAGAATACACTTTAATAGCTCAATTTATCTAAATCATTTATTTTTTTTAAACCTTTAAATTTTTTTGTAAAATGTTTGGACTGAGAACTTGTTGCTGTTACAATGTTTTAACCAGCTGATGGCGCCATATGTTCAAGCTGGGCTTCGAAAAGGTGAATCGTTTTTTAAATCAATTGATTCAGTTGATCCGTAGCTTTAAAAAGCATCGTTTCTCCCATCACTAGTGTACAGCAAATGGACTGTAAGGTCATTTGTCAGTCAAAGGTTGAGCTGAATACAGGTGGCGCTCTTTTTCTGCTTTATTCATTACGTTAAACTTTATTTAACTTAAATGACAAAATGCCCTCAAACGGCACAACATCCATCACAGCATTACTGCCAGGTTGAGGGAACTTGAGTAAAACTGCTAAAAACAAGAGATTACTTTAAAGTCTGAAATTAAAATCAGCTGGAGTCAACAGTGATCCGACGGAGTGATAGAGTTACTATGAGCTTAAACATAAAATAAGTCATTTAAAATGAGAAAAAGCTGCCGTGAGACTGACTGAACAAACAGATTCAACAAACATCATTGTACAAAAGGCACCACTTTACTGACAATGGCGCCCTCTGCCGGACATTTTATACTACTGAACATGTTTTAACCACATGACTTAAACTTGTAATTTCTTTGGTAGAAGACAACCAAACTATATCGTTCATGTTCAGACATGTTTCAAAGCTAGTAAGTTCGCAAAAGTTGTTATCTATCGTGGCTGGCTGCTATCTGGTCCATTCCTAACAGTTTGTTAGTATTGTGTGCATACATCAAAAAAAAAAAAAAAAAAAAAACACACAACACATCTGTACCTACTGGAATTGGAAACAGTAAAGTTGTTTAATATAGACATGGACCGAATGATTTATTGTTCTGTCTGAACATTCAGCAGCGGTTGCCATAGAATTTAAACGGCACCTTTTCACTTTCATACAATTTTGGTTCTTCGAGCCGGATTCAGGCAACTACGGCAGCATCACCATCCCAATCAGAAAGACAAGCTATGCCAGATCAACCAGCTGTGGTTTAACCACGTGGACAGGTCACCAAGATACCTAGATGACTTCTATGTTGATTATACAATGCAACGTCAACCACTTCATTCTCATAATGAACAGCCAGTTCCATGTGCCACTGGACGTGCATCTGATAAAGAGTGTGTGCCTAAACATAATATTGAAAGCAGACCAGTACCACCACAGGAGATGATCACTGGATCAAGTGGAAGGAGTTAATTTGTGGATGCATTTCAAGGTTCACCACCATCACAGTCTCAGATTTCTCCAAAACCTAATGAGGAACAGAGAATTAGTTCCACAAACCCACATTCAGTACAGCAGCCAAAGAGAGCAGGCCAATACTTCCCCGAGATCATGACAATTAAATGATTAAATCATTGTGTTAAATGATACAATGTAGTGCTGTTGGTTAGTAGACACATTTTACTGAAATTTACATAGAATTTATGATAAATAATTTATTTATTAAAATGTAAAAAAAACTGCCCCCTGGCACCATCTTGCTCCTCGTAAGGGTTCGCCAGTTTGAGAACCACTGCTGTATCCACCTTATTTTTGACATAAATTTGGGCACCACCATATTTGAGCTATTTTGTGTGAGACTACCGGTGAGCCACTAAAGCTAATGGTAGTCGTAATGTGAGTGACACATTGTGTGTTTTGACTGCTATAACGTTTATAAAGAAATGCAGGTAGACTGGCATAATTTGTGCAGTTAGGGGTTGCAATAATAGCTCAAATGCAATAAATCTCTAAAAAAAATATTTGTTTTTGACCATAATCTACGCATCAGAGCTGAATGTGGATGTGGTGCAAGAGCACCCATAACCTATAATCTCACATCCATCCAGTAAAACTTTTTATAGAAACTGTCTGTGAACAATAAATACAATAATTTTTCAAAAACAACTAATATTTTACTAATAAAAATATGCTGGTTAGCTGATTTATTTATTGTGCAGTTATATATTATTAAAACAATGTGATTACAGTACAGAAATATATACGACTTAAACTGCTTATTAGTTAATGTTTATAATAATTCTTATAAATGTGTTTGCGCATAATTTTGTTTCATTTAAAACAAAAAAGCAAATAATTTCATAAGCTCACGTCTCCCTGTAATTTGTAAGAATATTTTTTATAAAACGAAAACAATACTGAATAAATGTAATTGTTTAATATGTTCATTATGGTTTGTTCAAATAACTTACAATGTGTTGAATGAGAAAGATGACTGTCGGACGACGTGATAAGCTTGATGTGCTGCCATAGAAATCAAATAATTAAATTTATTAATAATTGCCGTTTAAAAAAAAAACTCACACCAGGGACACAATTGTGAAATTTTAAACATTTTAAACACAAATTCTTGGTCTTTTTCATGCACAAATACTTGACTTCCCTACTGTATAGGTACTGGTATGCCTCTGTGCTTTTATAGTTGCACATCGAAGGCCCGTCACCCCCATGCAACAACACGAAATTATTGAATATATCTTAATTTCATTCTCACACTTGGTTATACGTGGCAGGTCTAGTAAATATTTTCCATAACTCTGCTACCACGACACCGACCGGCCATTGAAATGGTAGTCTTATACAAGAAAGGAAAATAAATAGCATTACTTACTTCTGCGTTCGAAATTAAGGTGGATGTTAAAGTAACCAGCATCACTTGGGTAGTTAGTTACTCCCCAAAACTTCAAATGAGTTACTAACTAGAGATGTTCTGCTAAAATGTTTGTGCTCCTGATGCAGTCAAAGTATAACTAAATGCACTTTCTCTTATGATTTCATTATATATTATTTTTCAGTAATTCAACATTATTAAACCAGTATGGTTTACTAAACATGAAAAACAGAAGTAAATTGGCATTTGACATTGACAGATTAAAAGCTGATGTGATATTCTGCAAAAAGGTGAGATTAAGAGATGTGAGAATCAAAATCATGAAGCGTAAGATCATGATGTTGCTTTCTGAGTAATGTCTGCTATCACTTCCTATAGCTTAAAAAAGCTCCTGGTAAGGTTTGCATGCTTGCACAAACAAGCATGAGCATTAGATTTACATTTTGCATTTGGTAAATACTTTTATCCAAAGCAACCATAGGAAATGTGCTTATTATGGTTTTACCACAATCACAGTGCTCTACAGAAACCACAATAAAGTGACAAGTATATAGCAGGTCATGCATACATCTTTGTATATCAGTCTTCATATTCCACATGCATACAGTAAGAGGACACAGTTTGATTTAAAGCGATGTTTAATTTTTCAAAAATCAGCATTGATCAGTTCAATATTTAATTGTAAAGCTGTTTTATTGTAAAGTGCAAGATCAATACAGCAAAAGAAGAACCACACAATATTTACACAAATACGTACAGATTACACTCTTACTGATAATATTTTATATTATTAACTTTTTGTGTTTAAACTAAACATAGTGACTTCTTGTTGGCATGCACTTATATATTATCTGTTAACATACATTTATGCTTGTGAATGCGAGGGAGATAACACAGACATTTCAAATGTAAGAATTAAAGTGCTCAGATGCAAAACTCTCTAAGTGATTTTGACATGTTTTCTCGTAAATGAGCAAATTTTCAGACTCTTAATGGATTCTGCCAACAAAGCGGTATTTCTGAATGGCCATAGGGCCGGGATTAAGTGGATTTGAAATTAAAAATATTTAATAAGCGTATAATACGTGCCGAGAGCATTTGGTTAATATCATCTCATTTTTGACACAGGTGGTGTTCAGCTGCCGTTGCATCTGAGCTTCTCATTTGCTTCATGTAGTTTTACAGTTATGTCTTTATATATGTAGACACAAGCACAATTTTGCTATTTTGGTTGTTAACCAAAGCTTACAGCACTTATAAATTATATTATATTTACACAAAATTAAAGGTCACACTCACATTGGAGCTAGGGTTTAGGAATTGCAGGTGTTGAACATGTACTCACTACCCCCCTTCAATGACCAAAAGTAATTAAACAGTTGACTCAAAAGTTATTTAATGTACAGGTGTGGACTATTCCTTTGTTATTTAAGCAGGTAAAGTTTTGGAGTTGATAACAAGTCTGACATTTGCATGCAGAAGCTGTGCACCCACATTTATCCGTCAAAGAGGCTCTCAATGAAAGTGAAACAGACCATTTTTAGGTTTCGTAAACAAAAAAAATCCATCAGAGAGATAACAAGTAACATAGACCAATTAAAACAAATATAGAGGGAGAGTTTTTCAATGTAAAGAAGTACAATATTATATTCATTTGATCTCAGATTAATTGGGCACGCATTTAATTTTCTGAAGACAAAACTTCTGGCTGAAATCAGAAAGACACAACCAACAACAACAACTAAAGACAGCTGCAAAAAAGGCCTGGCAAAGCATCAAAAAGGAAAAAAAAGCGGTGATGCCCATTGGTTCCAGACTTCAGTGTGTCATCCTCAACAAAATAATAAAAATGACTTTATGTCCAATTACATTTGAGCCTCTGAAAATACCGGATGGCAATTTCAAAACTTTTTGCATAGCATTTTTATTAACCCCTTGAATAAAACGGAACGTCTGCATTTAGATTTTTATCTTGATTTGTTTTGTTATAATTCTACTTGCAGAAACAAAATTATGAAAATTGTGTCAGTGTCCAAATATATACTGCATGAACCTAATACAAAAAAGTTCAGGAGAAATTGTAGACTTACAAACACTCAGAGTCTGAAGTTTTAACACAAACTGAAGATAATCACACAGCAGAATGAGTTTGATCATCTTTTCTTGACTTCTCCATACACCACAGTACTCTCTTCTGCAGGTATCTGTTAACATAAATGTTTAAATCAGATTAAATCATTACAGATTTTTAGTCATGATCTGTTTTTGATAGTGTGTGTGTGAGTTGTATGCATGAAATTAGTCTAAAAACAATGTGCCAGGTTGTAAATAATTTGACATTAGTTTATATTTATGTTATTTACGGCAGGGGTTCTCAACCTACACTTGATTTATTATGACTCAACTTGTATACTTAAATGTTCTGATTTTTTTGTATGCATCTGGAAGAAATTTTGTGTCAGTAGCCCACTTAGAATTCCCCTTACTAATAAAAGGCGAGGACTCGCTTTTTGAAGGTCACAGCCTCCGAGGTCCATGAAGGGAATTGGAATGAGACGGCCTACGAAGGCCTTACAAGCCTTCAGTCGCGTTGCTTTGATTCAATTGGTTTAAGAATGCAGCCTTCGGAGGTCGCAGACTTTAATTTGGGACACAGCTAAGATCTCTGCATATTTCAATGCAATGTATTTGTATTGTTCATGTATGTGTGTGCCGTGGCAGTTTTCAGATAATGATATAAACAGTAATGATTAATCTCACCGATTTGTGCATTTTTCGTTTATGGAATGTTGTATCTGCATATGTGATCTCATCTTCACCAGTCTGAACTGTTTCAACAACAATCAGAGACACATTTGAAACTTAAACTTGGACCTTAATAATGTATTGATTTAGAGATTATAATTTTGTTAATACTCATTATTAAGCACTTTGCAGTAGTTAATAGTTACCCTGTTGATGTGTGTCTTTGTGTTTCCTACAGATGCAGAACATTGAAATTGCCGCTACAATCATCAGAGATCCAGCAGCAGCCCCAGAGATATAAACTAAGAATAGGTCCAATGTTTACACTTTATTTTACAGTGTCACCATTAAATATGTAACATGTAGGCCTACTTACTATAGTAATAAGAGTAAATTATGTACACTCTAAAAAAATAATCCGTAAAAAAACGGACAAAGTACTGTGTAAATATGAAGGAATATTCCGTATTTATGTTTTACAGGCGTTTATCCGTTTTTTTTAAAAACATGTTGCATTATGGGTGCAACAACTCCTGCTGCAATCTTTCACTTTTGCCTCTCTATCACCATCTCTGTTTGAAACCTAAAATTACAACTTGCTTGCAGAGTTCTTTTCTAACATGGATGATGTTTAACTTCTAAACAAATGCTGTCAGAACAAGATACAAGTGTTCAACTATTCCAGCATCGAAACATGTGATTTAGTAGACAAATCTTCTTTCTGACGTGACGTGTAAGTCAAATGGATATTTACCACAACATTTATCACATTAAATCTACAGTTTGTGTTTGTTTAGATTCATTTGAAGTCACCACTAGGGTGATTAGTGTTCCCTTTAGTTAGGCTTTTGTCCCTTGACCTTCCAGAACTGACTCTGCTCTTTTAACATTGCAACAATGTTTTTGCTTGTAGCAATTACAACTTGTATGTTGCTTGAGTAAGGGGAAGTGTTTATGATGTCATCTAAGCTTAGTTGTTTTTATGTTATGCTGCCTAGTATTTAAATATGAAGTGATAAAATAAGAATAAAGAACTCAAGTGTGTAAGAGTGTCACTCTATGCTGAAACACACTGTATTGAATAAGATTGCTGTAACGTATCAGTTGTATATTTTGCTTCAGAGAGACATCAACATTTTGGATACAAATCTCAACAATGGTGAGAGTAAATGTTAAGAAAGAGTTTTCTACAATCCTGGTACCCAGCATGCACTGTGGCATGAAGCTTTGTTGTTGATTGTCACCATTGTTGCGTTTCATAGCCGGATTGAAGTCTCCCTAAAGGTTACGGACAATGTTCTGTAAATCTATGGAAAGTGTTCTGAAAATCTACAGAATATTCAGTTTTTGAATAAACAGAAATGTCTGTGAAATAACGGAAAACGTACCGGTAATTTTCTGCCAGGACATTATCCGTTTTTTTACGGATTATTTTTTTAGAGTGTAAATACATGCATGATGCAAATAACATTAAACCAAATGCTAACCTTAAAGTAAGTACATGTTGTTAATAATATTACTTGATTTTTGTAAAACGTGTAGTTATGCCACAATTATAATTGTTATAAACAATTGACTCACATAAAAGACCTGAACACGTCTGACAGAGAAGAGTGATGTTGAGATGTTGAATTTGATTTGTGATGGTATTGTTGAGTACACAGCTGTATGTGTTGTTATCCTGATATTCAACCTCCAGAGGTAGAGAGAGTCTGATGTTGAGATCAGACACACTGATGCTGGACAATAAACTGTTTCCTTTGTACCAGGACAGACTCACATCTCTCACATTCAACACTGAACACAATAATGAACAATTTGAGCTTAATGATAATAAAGAACATTGTGATGAGTCTCTGGTGATGACAGGAACGGGCAGAGGAGCTGAAAATTATTGAGAACAAAACAAAAAATAAGAATTAATAATATATCAACATTTAGCAAGAGGCATGTTGTCAGTTTCTGGTGTCATGATCATAAGGTTTTATTTGTTTAAGGAGTTAAACTCTCATGTTTTAAAAATATATTCAGTATCAAATTAATAAATAATTCTACACAACTGAAAAAATGTTTTTTATGTTAAAACTTAAATATGTAATTGACAGGACAAACAGTAAATCTTTACTCACCATAGACAGTAACATTGAATCTGTATTGGGTATTGGGTGTCTTTCTGTTGATCATTTGATAAAGTCCAGATTCTTCAGTGGTGATGTTTATTATGATGAGATCTCCAGTCTGATTATTCACCTGCAGTCTGTCTATGAATCTCCCATCAAGAAGATCAGCATATATTGTGACTATATTAGCTGTTTTATTAATTCTGGCTATGCGAATACCTTTATCTCCAAACCTCCAATCGATCACATCATAATTCTGTAGTTTAATATCAGTGTATAGAGTAAGAGAATCTCCCTCGATCACTGACACTGACTTCACTTTATCACCAAACACACCTGCACACACAAACAGAGACAGACACAGAGACTGTTAATCTTTGTTAAATTAGTTTGTCTTTTAAAGCTTTAAACAATTTGGCTTTCTAAAAACCTTTGTATTTTGTACTTTTTCTTGACTAAAATGATAAAAAAACTTTAAATGGCAGCAATAAAAATGCATGATTTGGTTACAATAAATATGGAGATTGTTCACTTGAATTACTTGACATTACTAGAAATTTGCGAGGAAACCCGTTGCACTAAATCATAGTTTTTACACAGGTTGAAACTAAGTTGTATTAACATAGAACCTTTAGTTGGTGTAGCAGACAAATCAAGTTGCCATTAGTAGTCTTTACTAAAAAAACATTAGTTACTATGTTAAACAAAAAAAATAGTACATTTAACTTACATTTTTTTTAGTTCAGTAAACTTAATTTTAAGTTGATTTAATCTGTAATATTAATTGCTCTGTCCAACATCTCTACTTAGTTAATTAAGTTTAAAGATTTTTTTAATTCCTTTATTTTACTTTTGGTGTTATAAATAGTATTATAACACAAAATTCATGACTGACTATAAGTCAATCATTGAATTAACTTGATCATCATCCTCCACAGAAACGCATATAAAAAACTGCATTTGTGACATGCATTGAGAGAAATACAATAGCTGAACAGGGTTCATAAGTAAACACTGATCACCCGAATGGTGACTTCACAAAATTATAATTTACAACAAAACAACATCAATAATATAAGAGCTTAAACCCCTTATTACATTTTATTAACAAATATTTAAGTTGTTAAAGTTCCTATTCTGTGAAAAAAGCAGAAAATAATAAAAATATTCAGGCGCAGAGGATTATGAGTATTCCTTATGACATGTACTGATAATTTTAAGTTCAGTGTTTTAATATTAATTAAAATGACAAAAGCTGACAGAAAGTAGAAAACTTTTGGTTTAAAAATTTTCGTTTACATTTTGACGAATACTTAATAAATCAAATGTCCATAAACTATAAAATATGTTTACAGCTTACCCACTGGACACCTGAAGCATAAAGAGTAAAAAATCAACACAAGAAACATTTTCTTTGACAGTTCAGCGCTCTGTGTTGTGTTGTCAATCAAGATTTGACACAATTCTAGTTTAACACGGATCTTGTCTGGTCGACTGAACATGCGTCCTTTACTTCCAGTTTTACAGCAGCATTGTGTTTCTCAGTTTCCATTCAGCTATATTTTATTTTATTAATAATGTTGATTTCTGTCAAACCTCCAGGATCCCAGTTTGGACTGTACTAAAGAGTTTTTTTTTTACAGGTTCAGTAAAACTTGAAATGTTTTTGTGTTTAGGAATTGTTGCTTTTATCCTGACCCTAGAGTACACTGAGTGGATTTCATGTACAGGCCATGGATGTTTAAAACTAAATAGTATTTGTGTCTATGTTGAATTTACAGCTGTAGTGTTTGTAAATTCAGTTTTCAGTGTTAACTGACAGGCAGTTTTTGCAGCATGTATCATTTAAGAGAATTATTGATCTAAGAAGTGATTTATGAGAAGAAACTCCCTGTTTGAAGGGTTGTGTGAAATATGTTTCTACTCTGTTGAGACTATACAATATTTTACAAACATACAAATGTGATTTAAAAACAGTTGTGACTTAAGCTTAAGATGAGCACGTGAATTGACTTTGAAATCAGACCTTTTTTTTAAGGATAATAAAGCAATCACTTTGCAAAGTGTATTGTTCTTGTGCATGAGCTTTATATGTTATCTTTCCTCTTAAAAAGGATATTCACTAGAAATGTCTTTATAGGGTTTAAGAGAGAGTTGTGTGGTTGATATGGTGGGAGTGGTCTAATTTAGTGAAATGTATGGGAACATAAAAGTGTTTTAACTGTGCACAATCTTGCTGCAGACTACAACACGTTTTCAGATCCCTGAACTGTTGAGGGAAATGTTACTCATGGTTGTTCTCTATTCGTGTGTCTGCTGTTTAGTGGGTAAGTTATAAACATGCTTTATGTTTTTTTATAAGCAGTATTAGGAATAACAATTTATTATTTAAATCAGAAGATTTGCATTCACATTTGCATTCCTGCCTAAATAAATAAAGTTTGAGCTACCCGACATTACCAATGGATTTGGACAGGATTTGATGTGTGCGAGCGGTATAGACAATCGAGTAATCGTGTGTACAGGTTGTGGGATAACACAGTGATTTGCAGGACTCTCACCCAACAGAAATATAAAATATAAATTATCCAAAAATAAATACGTTGTTATAAAAGATGCATTAATCCAACTTAAACTGACTGAAGATCTTTAATCTTTGTGAATGTTTTTGTGTGTTTGCAGATGTGTTTGGTGATGAAGTGAAGTCAGTGTCAGTGATGGAGGGAGATTCTCTTACTCTACACAATAATATTACTGAACTACAGAGAGATGATGTGATCGAGTGGAGGTTTGGAGATAAAGGTACTCTCATAGCTAGAATAAATAAAACAGCTAATATAGTTAGAATAAATGATGATGTTCTTGATGGGAGATTCATAGACAGACTGCAGGTGGATAATGAGACTGGAGATCTCACCATCACAAACGTCACAACTCAACACGCTGGACTTTATCAAGTAACCAGCAGAAAGACACCCAATGCCCCATACAGATTCAATGTTACTGTCTATGGTGAGTAAAGATTTAGGGGCGATTTCCCGGACAGGGTTTAGATTAATCCAGGACTAGGCCTTAGTTATTTTAAGAAGTTTTTACAAAAAACTATACTGGTGTGCATCTTGAGACAAAACAATGACACTGATATATTTTAAGATATATTAGTACAAGGTGTTTTGAAATTAAAGCAGCTCAAACATGCATTTTAGTCTGGGACTATCATAGGCCCTGTCCGGAAAACCGTCTTAGTGTTTGTCCTGTCAATTACAGTTTTAATATTTTAAATATTTTTACTTATTTGTCTATTTATTATAGAATATATTTTTGCACCTAATTTCACATAATAATTAACAACATAAGGGTTTAACTCCTTAAAAAAAATGAAGCATAATGATTGTAGGACATCAGAAACTGAGAACGTGCCTCTTGCTAAATGTTGATATGAATTCTTATGTCTTTTTGTTCTGAATTTATTTAAAATATTTGATTTGCTAATTTTTTACGAATGCAGACCTTTCGCAAGGAAAACTTGTTTAGTTTCGGTTTTAAGATAAAACAAGACGTTCAGATGTCACAAACACACTACTTGGTTTAATCATTTGTAAATAAAATCTCATATATGTTATTAAAAGACATATTTATATTTAATTTTGTGTAATATTAAACTGTACCTGTCAAATTGATTTGCAGCATCTGGTTACCGTGTGTTGTTAGTTTCAAGCGGTTGTTATGTAAGGAACAATTGACGACGAGCCATTGAATTATAAGAAAATAATGCACACCCAGTGGTTATTATTATTATTTTCGAATAATTCAAAGGACCGAGGTCAATTATTCCACTAATACCACAGTTACCAAAAATATACTCTGGTGCCTATTTGTAAAGACATTTTAAAGGTTAGGTGTGCGTTTATTCAAAAATAATCAACACTCTTGAAACATTTTTCAACCAATCAGAATGAAGCATTCAACAGACCTGTGGTATAAGTAAGGAATAATTTACGACGGGCCACTGAATTATGTTATTATATTTCATTTTTCTGTAATATTAAACTGTACCTGTCAAAATGATTTGCAGCATCTGGTTACCGTGTGTTGTTAGTTTCAGGCGGTTATAAGGAATAATTGACGACGGGCCGTTGAAACATAAGAAAATAATGCACACCCAGGTGGTTATTATTATTATTTTTGAATAATTCAAAGGACTGGATTCCATTATTCCACTTATACCATCGTTACCAAAAATATTGCTCTGGTTTTAAGATATTTTGAAGGTTAGGTGTGCGGTTATCGAAAAATAATCAACACCCATGGAACATTTTTCAACCAATCAGAATGAAGCATTCAACAGACCCGTGGTATAAGTAAGGAATAATTGATGATGGGCCATTGAATTATAAGAAAATAATACACACTCAAGGTGCAATGCAGCACGACGCAAAGCGGAGTGTCGTTCACCCCGCTGGTGTGCATTATTTTCAAATAATTCAAAGGAGTCAATTATTCCTCTTATACCACGGTTACCACAAACATTTCTCTGGTGCCTATTTTTAAGACATTTGACAAGTTAGGTGTGCGGTTATCAGAAATTAATGCATAACCACTGAACATTTCTCAGCCAATCAGAATACAGCATTCAACAGACCCGTTGTATAACGCGGAATAACAAACTTTTGAATGTTGTGACTGGCCAATCAAAATCAAGCATTTTAGATCACCGTGTAATAAATATTCATATACTGTATGTTGATTCTTATTTCTGTTCTCCAGGTCATCTACCCATTCCTGTCATCACCACACAAAACTCTTCATCATCAGAAATATCATCATGTGTGTTGTTGTGTTCAGTGTTGAATGTGAGAGATGTGAGTCTGTCCTGGTACAAAGGAAACAGTTTATTGTCCAGCATCAGTGTGTCTGATCTTAACAACAACATCTCTCTTCATCTGGAGTGTCTGGATGATTCTTACAGCTGTGTGGTGAACAATCCCATCAGTAATCAGACTCAACATCTCAACATCACTGATGTCTGTCAGACGAGTTCAGGTACAAAAGCTATGATTATTGGTGTTTATTCCCTGTGCTAATCTTTTGTCAATTATTGATTTTTTAAAAAGCAAGTCTGACCTTTTCAAGAGTTGAATCTTTCATTCATTTAAACATATTGATGTTGATAAATATAAAGCATTTGTTGAAACACACGTTTCATATTGTTTTTTTCAGACTGTGTTTGCTGTTGTTATGTTTCTGAAGCTGTGATCCGATTGGTTCTTGTCGCTCTGGTAGTTGTGGCTACTGTAGCTGTTTTAGTTTATGACATCAGATCCAGAAGAGCCGAACTGAAGGAGGAAGTTCAGACATCACCATCAGACTGATACATTTTACATTCTGATATGTAGGAGTAGTTATAGCCATAGATATTTATAAAGGCTAGATGTGTTACGGCGGAGTCTCTAATGTCATCACCTGGCGGCCATCTTACCACAGGCAGCTCGCTCACTCGTAGCATTGTGTTTTAATGATGCAGGTACTTTTAAATGATCATAACTTGCTCAATTTTCTACTGATATTCCAATGGTTTGGTTTCTTACAAACGTTATTAACGTGGCTATAATTCAGTTATGGTCATTTAAAAGTACATGCACCATTAAAACTCAATGCTACGAGTGAGCGAGCTGCCTGTTGTAAGATGGCTGCCAAATGCGGACGTTCCACTCAATTGGCCAGGATCCCGGGAGAGACATCTAGCCTTTATACATATCTATGGTTATAGCTTTCTAGTGTTATTGCCAAGGATGTCATTTTGTCAAATATAAATTTTGATTTATTATATGTTTAGCACAGAGTCCGTAACTTGATTTTATGTAAATTATTATTGTTGCAATGTTTTGTTGTTGTTGTTTTTAATGTAGTAATTGAGTATATTTCAGAGGCATCAAGTTAAAAATGAATAAATCTCAATTCAATATTTCATATCTATGTGTTTTGTAGCTGTACAACAAAGTCAAAAGTGTCATACAGGTACAGTTTAAAACTATTTAAAGCAACATGATCTCACGGCATGAAGTCGTGTTATAGTCACAAAAAATTTGATTAATTGATGCGTGTCCATGGCACGAAATTAAGCTTTTTTGTCTGAACGTCTTGTGTCACTCGCACAAATTTCTACATATAGTTTTTCATGTCTGTGGCACGACATTCTTTATCGTGTCATTTTATGTATTGTTTTCTCATCCCCCCCCCCCCCCTATTTTAAATCACTACACTGTTGCTTGGGGTTTGGGTTAGATTTGGGTTTGGGTTAGGATGTACTTTTATGTATTGGTTTTTAAATGTTTTTCTTCCGCTTTTAAAACTATTCTCACTTGGAGTTGGGGTTAGATTTGGGGTTTGTGTTAGGATGTACATTCATGTATTGGTTTCTAACAATGGAAAGTGATTCTAACCCCAACCCCAGGCCAAAATGGTAATAAAATAGGAAAAACTATGAGAAAACAATACATAAAATGACACAAAAAGCCGAAATTCATGCCATGCCATGGACATGGGCCCGACTCCCTTTTCCAAAGCTTATGCTGGTCTTAGCTGGATTTTTCTGTGGGGTATAACCACAAAATAACCATTGTAATCAATACACCAAAAAACAACATACTGCACTTTTACCACAATAAAACCATGGTTAATTTGTAAGGGTGTTGTGACAAGCTTTGCATCATGCGCCCACGAAAAAGAAGTCACTGTGCATGAAAGGAAGATACTATAACATACAATTCAATTATTCTAATTATTCAACAATTCAAAGTCACTTAAAGCAAAATAATATTAATCATAATATTAAAAATAGGAAGGAATATACTATATTTATCAAAGTAGGAATGGACATATATTCTCAATTTACTAATTATATCATGGGCAAACACAATACAGGTTTTTGTGATGTGTCTCAGGAAATGGGGAGAATATAGAGCACGTTTTAATGAAATGTATGAGGTATCAGCAGAAAATAATACTTTATATTACATATTACAGAATTAACAATGGGTAATATTTTAAATAAATGGAAAAAAACGCCAAGGTAATAATAGCAATAGCGAGGTTAGGGGCTGTCCACACGGAGACGCGTATCACTGTATACGTATAAATTTGTTATCGTATTGGCGTTTCATCCACACGGATCCGGCGTTTTGGGAGACTGAATCCGCTATTTTTCGAAACGGGTCCTAAAGTGGATAAATCTGAAACCGACACCCTTGCGGTTTCGTCTGTACAGCCAATCCGTATATTTTGTGAAGCGAAAACGTCATCACATCACGTGTCGGAAGCGTCACACGTAACAGCAACAACAATAACGGCGGATTACGTGATTGTGTTCGTGCTACAGAAGCTACTAAAGCCTACTAGCTTTATTACAGCAAAATCTATTGCTTCTATGCAATTGTGGTGACCAACAAGTAAGGGATAATGTAGAGGCAGCCGGTAGTTATCGGGAAATAAGCCCCGACAGTGTGATCAGGACCCGACGCGAAGCGGAGGGTCTTGTATCACACTGAAGGGGCTTATTTCCCGATAACTACCGGCTGACTCTACATTATCCCACTTATTACACGGCTACTTGTCACATAAGAAAAAAAACTGGACATGAATATGAATTTGAAACATTTTATTGGCATATTTGTTTTAAATTAACATTTTTATCCTTCCGCGAAACTTTGCACAGATGCATAAAATGATCGTAATACCTTATTAAGATCCTCTGCTTCATACTTGTATGTCTCCATTTTTTCTCTTTTAGCCAGTCTTTGAGAAGTTTTAATGCCCATTCTGTATTTTTTTGTGTGTTGGCTTCGTAGCTGTCATGCTCTATTTTGTCAAGTTCAGTCTCAGTAAGCTCTCTGTGTCTTGTCGTGGTTGTCCAGTGTTTGTCACAAGATGGCGCCAAACAGACAGTAATCTTTATTGGCGCGGAGCGATCTTACTCGTAAAAGTAGTACCGGCTATGCGTTATTATTTTGGAGCGGTTATTATTCGAAAAGAACGAACCTGCAAATGTCTCAACTGACCAATCAGAATCAAGCATTCCAGAGAGCCGTTGTCGTGAGCAATCCAGTCCCCCCGAGCAATTCTGCCCCCCTAGGACCCCAATTGGTACCTAGCAGTAATGCCTGGTCAAAAACTTGTCATCGCGATATCTTGATGCTAATGGCTAATCGAAGCTGCGTTAGTGGTGTAGCAAGCTAGGTACTTTTTACAAAATAGAAGCATACAAAATATTTTTAAAATAAAAGCTTACAAAAATAATATAATTAATGAACTAATATTCATGTTGCAAACACGTGAGCAGCACGTAATGACACACGTAATCGCCTAAAAACCCAATTAATTGCCTTACACAACAAAAACACATTTCAATTTTATGTTATTGATTACTAAGTTATCTGAACGTGAAACATATTTTTTTAAACCTCAGGATTAAAAAAAATGACATTACGTTATTACGGTGAGTGCAACTGGTGTTTGTGTTAAGCTATTTTACCCGATAGCTGTATGCTAAGCTGGTACGTCACGTTAAGCTAATTAAAAAAAATCTAAGAACGAGATTTGGTAGATCTCACCACCTAGAGCATCAGTTATATACTACTATATTAAACGGATAATTTAAAATAGACCAATTGTAATTTTAACAACATTCTAACGATATAAATCATCACGAAATTTTGAAGGAATTGTAATAAGGCGCTACAAAGGCTACCCATGAGGAGTTTTTTCAGCCAATGGAATTACGCGGGGTCCTAGGGGGGCAGAATTGCTCGGGGGGACTGGATTGCTCATGACACCATAGATATGTATATAAAGGCTAGATGGCTCGTCCGCGCTGATGGCCAATTGAGTGGAACGTCCGCATTTTGGCGGCCATCTTAGGACAGGGCGCTCGCTCACTCGTAGCATTGAGTTTTAATGATGCAGGTACTTTTAAATGACCATAACTTGCTTAATTTTTTACCGATTTTCAAACGGATTGGTTTGTTATAAACGTCAAAGATGTACCTATGACACTGAATACGTATACTAAAAATAAATAAAAAATTCATGAAACATGTTAAAGCATCCAGAATTATAGCCACGTTAATAACGTTTGTAAAAAACCAAACCGTTTGTAAATCCGTCAAGAATTCAGCAAGTTACGAGCATTTTAGTTGGCGTATGTCACTCACCTTCCGTCCACAGCAGCAGGGAGCAGCACTATGGCAGCACTGACCTAAGATGGCCGCCAAGTGACGACACAGCTGACTCCGCCTTGAGCCATCTAGCCTTTATATACATATCTATGCATGACACCGTGTAATAAGCGATAATGGACAACACCATACGTTGGCTATGCGCATGCTCAAAGTCTTCTTCTCCGTGTATAGTGTATATCTGTGGCAGAATTACAGCGCCCCATACTGGTCCGGCATATATACTACACCGCTTTCAGTCGGTTTCAGTGGTTTCGTGTTTAACGGATTATTTTTTTAGAGCAAGGAAAAAAAATGATCGGATAGGGAATGCACCGGCTTCGTGTGGATATAGCCTTAAAAACACCGCGTTAATCATTACCAAGCATGCAGCATCATCAGCGTCATCATCTCCCAGTACGTGACGGTCTGCACCTGCACCAGAGAAGAAGAAGGAGAAGATGCTGCTCGTCTCATTCATAATCAGAAGAATTGTTTCGATAATTTAATGTTTTTATTATTATTATTTCGGTGTCAGTAAGGTGTATGTAGGTTTAGATGAGTTGAGATTTGACGTTGTTATTCGCTGTCAGTCAGTGTGTTTATGGCGGGGACGTTGACGAACACTAAGTCGATCAGACACTAAAATAACGGTACTTGAATAACATTAACATGAAGACGATATATCAACTGTGTGTTATCTTTTTATTTATCAACGGTAAGTTCATTTATCAACATATATTCGATACTTTCACTTTCACTTCTATTCAAATGTCCTCTATAGGCTACGTTTGAATTAGCCAAAGCGCTTAATAATAACAGATTTGGACAGACATTTCAATATTTCTTCCTTGTAATGCTAATATATTTTTTAAAACTGTTGTTGATTTTTAGTTGTTTCTTACGTGATGGTCAGATCGATATAACGCAGTAGATGTAAACATGATATTTACATTATCACCCTAGGATTCTTATAAAAATGTTTTTGTGTGCAGATGTGTTTGGTGATGAAGTGAAGTCAGTGTCAGTGATGGAGGGAGATTCTGTTACTCTACACACTGATACTAAACTACAGAGAGATGATCTGATACTATGGAGGTTTAAAGATGTAAATGACCCCATAGCTACACTTGACAGAGCAGAAAATAAAATCTTATATAGCACTGATGGGAGATTCAAAGGCAGACTGAAGCTAAGTGCTCATACTGGTGATCTCACCATCACAAACATCAGAACCCAACACTCTGGGGATTATCAACTAGACATCAATGGAGATGACATTACAACAAAGAAATTCAATGTTATTGGTGAGTCTCAAACCTTTACTTTAGCATTTGTCTTAATCATGTGCCTAACACATCTTTAAATGTGAAGCTGCTTGCTCTTTGATCGGCCCCTGGTGCAGTACAAGTTATAAACCCCACCCTCTCCATGCAATTAAATGGGACAACAAAATAATCTTGCTTATATTAAGCAATATATGTGTATATTATAACAAAATGAGTAAGCACGCGGCTTCCGCCATCATCATTGTCATTCAGCTCGCCTTACACACTCTTACAGTAATACATGAAATCTGATACCTGCTGCTCTTTGATATGATGCACGTTTAGCTACACTGAATTCAGGCAGCAGAAGACACATTCAGTTATGGTGTCTGCTCTCTCTTGCAAAACTAAATGATTTAATTGCAAGGAAAAATCAGAAGGACGGTGGGCAAGTGATCTAATCGTTAACGGTACATTCACACAGGGCGTAAGCGTTAACGATTCCAATTCACTTTTAATTGGTGACGTCATGCGTTGCTTTCAAGAAATGTTTGTATTTGTGTAAATATTTCTCACCACTGTCACTTTCAGCTTGCTCACTGGAATTTAAAGCAACACCAAAGAGGTTTTTTTTACCTTAAAATAACGTTTCCAAAAAAGTTTTAGTGGTTCAACCACTCAA
Source organism: Misgurnus mizolepis (assembly GCA_025389145.1). Taxonomy (NCBI): domain Eukaryota; kingdom Metazoa; phylum Chordata; class Actinopteri; order Cypriniformes; family Cobitidae; genus Misgurnus; species Misgurnus mizolepis. Next base: position 6,828,793 of record JAIFKI010000021.1, read on the forward strand.
AACAGGGTGAATGGCATTTTCACATTCGTTTTTCAGCCCTCTATCGGCCAAAACCGCACTAAATAAGTTTCCAACCATCGGGTAGTGGTCCTGTAGTTCGAGTGAAAACTACAAAACTTGCTTTACGGCAGACCTACAATACAATCAAAGCCAGCTATTAGGGGTGGGCAAAAAAATCGATTATTAGATGAATCGTGATTCGGACGTGGGCTGATTCTGAATCGATTCACAAATGTCAAGAATCGATTCTTAAATGTTAGTTTACAAAATAACTTCACGTTATCAGAACCAAAAGGCGGAACTCAACTGGGGGAGCGGTGCACACGGACAACTTAAGAGAGCGCGCTATGCAAGAGCGCATAGCAGAGCTTACAAGAGCAGAAGAGAAAGAACACTTTAAATGCTTGTAGGACTATACTGCATATATCTCTACATTGAATTTAGGGCTGTCACCATTACTCTATTCTTTTTGAGGAGTTTAAAAAAAATCCTTGAGTACATGTCGAGTACTCCTTAAAATAGCGGAGATGCGGTTTAGTGAAACAAACACTACCCCTCGTTTGCTCGCTCACACACACCGTGCGTGTGAATCAGCAAATGCGTGAGGCAATAATGCGCATCCATGTGAATTTTGGAAGTTAAAGACGACTGAGCTGCAGTGGCCTGGCAAAACACATTTGAGAAGAAAGGCCCAGCAACTCAAAAAGACCTGCATGTTTCACAATTACTCCAAAAGACCATAATGACAATTTTGCGCGTGGAGCAGCAGTTGTGCGATCTACCGGCATTGCCTTTGCGATCGACGTATTGGACACCCTTGCCCTAAACCATCCGCTGAATGTTTAGATATAACATGAATATACTTCTGTAAAAATATGCACATAGTTTGTTATTCAGTCGCTGGGTGCGCTGCATTATTTAAATACAGTAATACTGCCAATCACTGTCTATAATGATGATGATTAGACGCTTAACGTTCGTGGAAGTTAATGCCGGTTAACATATATAATTAATATGTCACGTTAAATTAATATTTTTACTGGTTTTAATGTCTTACAACAGAAACAGGACATGTATGTATATAAGAATGACATTATTTATCCCTAGTTGCATTAAAGTACAGTATATGGCAGTTCAGAGACTAGCAAAAGCGCAAACATTAACCTGGCTTTGAAAGCAAATGCGACGTAATGACGTCACAGATATGCAAATTAGTACGTCAAGAATCGGTTCTGAATCGAATCGGGACCCTAAGAATCGATTCTGAATCGATTCATGAGGGTCCAAGCGATTCCCACCCCTACCAGCTATGCTGCAGTATTTACGACAGTGGTAATGAACAATTACGCTTCTAACCTGTAGGGGGAGCAAAGAGCAATAAGTCTTTAGTGTTGCTTTAAAAGGCAGCATTTATTGTAAAGATGCTATGGATTATAATGTAGTAGCTTCTTCAATACACTGATGATATAAAAGCCAGTTATTTAATTTTATATTAATAATTTGTTGTCTTTATAATATAACACTTACTGTCTGTCTAATACAGTAAAAATGGGTAGTAATACATGAAATATATAGTTGGCTTTGAAAAGCTAAACATTACCCATATTTTGGGGCCCTTGGCATCAAAGTCTTTTTAACCCCCAATTTGTATCGGTCACAGGTCGGAGCGCACCCGAGATAGCTAAAGGGTCACGCCCCTTCCTAGTTTCCACCTCGGGGAGGTTCCCAAAGCCACCCCAATGACCAGACAGACAGAGTATACTACGGTTAAAATACAACTTTATTAAATATTTAAAAAGGTAAGGGGGAAAGGGGAAGGGCAAATTAAAACAAGTTTTCTTCTTCTTGTCTCCAAGGCAGTTCCGAGTGTGGAGCGGGGGCTAGGACTCCTTGTCAGGGGTTTTCTTAAACTGGGGCTTTACGTTCCTCTTCAGGGCGTGCTAGAAACAGAGGTAAGTTGCACCACACAGGTAAGGTATTCACACAGAGGTAAGAGGTTTACATAAACTGGGGTTTGACGTTCCTCTTCAGGGCGTGCTAGAGACAGAGGTAAGTTGCACCACACAGGTAAGGTATTCACACAGAGGTAGGAGGTTTGCATAAACTGGGGTTTGACGTTCCTCTTCAGGGCGTGCTAAAGACAGAGGTAAGTTACACCACACAGGTAAGGTATTCACACAGAGGTAAGAGGTTGGCATAAACTGGGGTTTGACGTTCCTCTTCAGGGCGTGCTAAAGACAGAGGTAAGTTACACCACACAGGTAAGGTATTCACACAGAGGTAGGAGGTTTGCATAAACTGGGGTTTGACGTTCCTCTTCAGGGCGTGCTAAAGACAGAGGTAAGTTACACCACACAGGTAAGGTATTCACACAGAGGTAAGAGGTTTGCATAAACTGGGGTTTGACGTTCCTCTTCAGGGCGTGCTAGAGACAGAGGTAAGTTACACTGGACCGGGGGCGACACCCGTTTCTATAAGAACAGCACACACTGCAAGCTTTAGTGCACACACCCACAAAATAGTTCAAAACTCACCCACAGCAGTCTTCACACATTTCACGTGACGTAGGAAGTTACCCAACTCGGCCCAGGTCTCCCAGAGGGGAATTCGTTGGGCACTATTCCCAGCACAAGAAAAAGAAGATAGTAATTTTTGTCGTTGGATCTCCCCACCGCTCCAAATACACCTCGCTCGGCTCACCCACACTTCTCTCATACAGTGGGGCCGAACACTCGGTCGATAAACTCACAATACAAATTAGAAACACCGGCTGGCATCAATAATACTCTGTATGGCAATGGTTGGGGTACTCACGTATGGTAGGATGTATCCCCAGCAAGAGATCTCCAACTTGCCTTAAATACTAGCTCCCGGCTCGCCTACGTTTTCCTCCCCGTAGGGCCGTTGCTGTAAACACACTCAAAACACGCATCGGGTAATCCTTCCTTCGTAACACTTGTAAGATTAACCACTGTTACTCACATGTCCATACATCCGCAAGTCAACACTTCGTTTCCCTTTCACCCAGTCACCTCCAACTCCATAAACTGGCTTCCGTTTCCTTCCCCAAGGGATCGGTCTCGAACATACACACGAGTCTGCACAGCAGCGAACAAAGCACACAAAAAGCACTTTCCGGTGTAGTGTTCCTTTAACTCTCACAGATCCGTCCTTTTCGCCTCTCTTGGCCGCCGCACTCTTTCCTTTCGCTGTAAGCGATCCGCGGATCAACCGCGCCCTCCGGCTCCTCCAAGGACGGAACGTGTGGTTTGGTCTGCCCTAGGCATGAAGGAGCTCACCCCCGAAAACAACGCTCTCACTTTGTGCTTCTTTGTGCCTTTTTATGTGTCTGTTCTTTACTCCCTCCTCCAATCGTGGGTTGCCAGCTTAATCCGCCACACCTGTTGCTCATTTGCCCATAATCTGCGTTGCTAGGGAGACCAGGAAGTAAAATGGTTCTTTAGAAATGTGGTCCAGGCGGAAACCATCTTCAGGCGGAACCAATCTCCGCCGCTTTTGGTTCCGCCCTATCTAGTCACCCGGTGACATATCCTTGAAGACTTGAATAGTTAAATAATGAGTTTATTAACTGTCTCTGTTTGTGTCTGCAGGTGTGAGTAACCCAGAATCAGATCAACTAAAGTCAGTGTCAGTAAAGGATGGAGATTCTGTTACTCTACTGGCTGATGTTCCTGATATCAAGAAATATGATGAGATACTGTGGAGGTTTCGAGGGATTCGTATAGCTGAGTTCAATAAATCAGCCAGTGAAATATTAGAAGATAAGAAATTTAAAGACAAACTGCAGCTGGATGTTCAGACTGGATCTCTTCAAATCAAGAACATCAGAATGGATCTCTCTGGACTTTATGAAGTAGAGATCAGCAGCACCAGCAGCAGTTACACCATACATCAGTCTTTTACAGTTACTGTCAGTGGTGAGTTAAATCTTTCAATATAATACAGATCTTGTTTTTGAAGCCAATAGTAGGCGGTGCCTGCAGTCGCCATCTTGGCCGCTCATCACTCACAGATATCCGAAAATGGGTAAAGAGGCGGGACATGGGTGAAGCTGAGGTGGCTGGTTGCTGAAACCGCACCCACCTAGCGCGACTCTAGTGACAGCAGTGGCTGTTCAACCGTCATTCAAGTGGCCCCGCCCTTAATTATGCAGAACTTTAAGGCTTAATAATTCAAATGGATGAGTTACAAAAAAAATTACCTTTCTCAAATGAAAGTGCCACAAAAACATTTGTTTTTTCACTGATATATGAAGCAATACTTGTGAAGATGACCCCTATAAAAGGATTTATTAACTTTATCAAACTCTATTAAATACAATATTATATATTATAAATCAGTAATCTCAGTTGATGATTATATTGAAATGACTGGCAGTGTTATAATTGTTTAATCTCTGTGTTTGATACAGGTGAAGTGAAGTCAGTGTCAGTGAAGAAGGGTGATCCTGTCACAATATACACTGATGTTCCTGACATTAAAAGCTATGATCAGATACTGTTGATCTTTGGGTGTGATGAAAAACGGATTGCTGAAGTAAATAAACAGAACAAAAAGTTCACTCTTTATGGGAGAATCAGAGACAGACTGAAGCTGAATGATCAGACCGGAGATCTCACCATCACAGACATCAAAACTGAGGATACTGGACTTTATGAACTGAAGATGAGTAGCAGAAGACGAACCATTCAGAGGAGATTCAGTGTTATTATCAGTGGTGAGTAACTTTTGTCTTAATCAAGAATTTAGAGCAGATCTCATTTTAATCAGAGCACTATAAACATTTCTACATTAAACACTTTTACACTGATATAACATGTTAAACATACTGTATGTTTAATGTTATGCCTACATGTGAGAGACATAATCTAAAAATCCAGTAATCACAATGTATGATTTTTAAATATTTATTTGTATGATGCAGCTGCAAATAAGTATTTGAACACCTCAGAAAGTCAATGTTAATATTTGGTACAGTAGCCTTTGTTTGCAATTACAGAGGTCAAACGTTTCCTGTAGTTTTTCACCAGGTTTGCACACACTGCAGTAGGGATTTTGGCCCACTCCTCCACACAGATCTTCTCTAGATCAGTCATTTCTGGCCTGTCGCTGAGAAACGTGGAGTTTGAGCTTCCTCCAAAGATCCTCTGTTGGGTTTAGGTCTGGAGACTGGCTAGGCCACGCCAGAACCTTGATATGCTTCTTACAGAGCCACTCCTTGGTTATCCTGGCTGTGTGCTTCGGTCATTGTCATGTTGGAAGACCCAGCCTTGACCCATCTTCAATGCTCTAACTGCTCTAATCCATGGCCCCGGTCATCCTCTCCTTAATACAGTGCAGTCACCCTGTCCCATGTGCAGAAAAAACACCCCCAAAGCATGATGCTACCAACCCCATGCTTCACAGTAGGGATGGTGTTCTTGGGTTGGTACTCATCATTCTTCTTCCTCCAAACACGTTTAGTGGAATTGTGACCAAAACGTTCTATTTTGGTCTCATCTGACCACATGACTTACTCCCATGACTCCTCTGGATCATCCAAATGGTCATTGGCAAACTTAAGACGGGCCTGAACATGTGCTGGTTTAAGCAGGGGAACCTTCCGTGCTATGCATGATTTCAAACCATGATGTCTTAGTGTATTACCAACAGTAACCTTGGAAACGGCTGTGTACAAAGATGATAGTTCAAAGTACAGAATCATTATGTGTTCTGACTCAAAATCACGTCAAATATGATGCAAAAATGCAAACAATTTCTTTGTGATCCCCACGATCACAGCTTTAGCTCTGCCTTGGCAACAGCAGGGCTGGATCCTGAGTAACACATGGCTGGTGCCTCTCCTGGAAGTGCAGCATGCAGTGCGGCAGCAATTACAAATCGCAGTCAGCTCGAGAGCATATTATGTGCTTCAGACGCAATCACACAGAAGACATTTGCATAGCATAGCAATGGCAACGCCGTGCGAGTTCCCTCGAAAGTGATCTTTGCAACTTTGTTACTTTGTCTTAAGTTATCACAAGAAATTAACACATAAGGTGAACATAAAAATCATTCAGTCATTATAATGTTAGAGGTTTTTCATGATTCACTTTAAAACGATCAGATTCACATTTACTGCTTTTGGTTTCTACTGTTTATTTATGAACAAATTCTGTTACAGTAATGTTGATTGTTTTTATTATTACAGGTGGTCAGTCTCCAGGTGCTATAGCAGGAATATCTGTTTTCATCATCCTGCTTATTGCTGCTCTTGTTGCTGGTGTGATTTACTATCACCGTAAGATCAAAGCAGAAAAAGAAAAACGGGGTAAGAACATCTACAGCTGAAGGATTATAATGATCTTGAATTTAAAGGTGTAAATAAATTTGTTTATATACAGGTTAGATACGCTTAAACCCTAGCCCTGCCCTTGTCTGTCTGCTTCTCAGACTTTTTATCCTCCCCATTACTGTCACGGTAGGAAATCCATTGTTTCCTCCGTGTCATTTGTTGTGTTTGTACTCACGTCAGTTTCCATGTGCTCATTAGGATCATTCCAGCCACCTGTGTGTTGATTGTCTCGCTCCAGCTGATCCTCATCACCACTCAGCTATATATACTCACCGCTCTCTCTGTCTCTTGTCAGATCCTCACTCAATGTTTGCACCTTAACTCGTTGGATTAGTGTTCGTGTTGTCGTCTTCGTAAGGATGTTCCGGTCTGTTCCTGGTTTTCACCATTTGACCATCATCACATTCATCATTTACTTCACCATCCAGCACTTCTCTCACCACCGTAGTCCTTCGTTCACCATTGCAACACTCCGGATTCATCAGCTCTGTCATTTTTCATTGTGTATTTACAATTGTAAGTAAACCTTCTCTGATTTCCTGCACTTGCTTCCTCCTCTTTATACGAGTCGTAACAATTACAAGCCGTTTCTCAATGTCAAGGAAGGATCCTCGGAAGCCAGAATTTCGAGGATGCTACGTCATCGACGTCCGTCGAAGGACTGTTCCAATGTCGAGGATCCTCGAAATTTCAGCCAATTTCAGTCCTTCCTTCGATAAATATCCCATATACAGGAAATGATGCATATGCGTGTCCTTCGCGCTCGTCACGCGCTGAAATCACCCACAATCCTATGCGCGCAGCACCGAAAGCACACCTTTCAATCATGCAATGACGTGCACTTGCTAGCCTGTTCCATTTACCGTCCGAATGCTTAAGAGGAGCCTCGTCTAGCCTCTGAAGGAAGTGACTTGTAAGTACTAGTCCTGCCAAGGAAGTATCCTTGACATTGAGAAACGGCTACAGTGTGTACTTGCAGCCATTAAAGCAGTTCAGTTTTGTTTCAATGGTGAAGTAGTTAAATTCGTATTATTTATTTATGAGGTTAATTAAAAAAATAATTGTTTGTTGGCCCGAAGCCCGGCCTGAGCAGAGTAAAAAGTTGTAAAGGCCTGATGTGCTGACCTGAAATGCAGGGCTCTGATTCAAGGTTCAAACATTGGTGCAAATTGTATTTGTGGTGATTTTGTTGTTGGGTTGTTATTCAGGTATCAAACAGACACGTAAATAAAACAAATAATATAGACAAAACATATCTTATGTTGTTTAAAGATAAGGACTATGAAAAATATGCACTGTAACTAATCTTTATTTTATTAAAAATCTATAGTCAGGTTACTCTACAAAGAATATTGTAGAGTTTATGAGAAGATTATAATTATGATCAAATATCAAATAATATAACAAAATACATAAAATCATAATATTGTATCATTAAATGTGTTTGTGTCTTCTGTAGTGTTTTGTGTGTTGTTAGGTTACATCGATTTAATGTTCAACACTTCAAAACTGATGAGATTCATACACAACACTGATGACTTCAGCAGCTCAATGTTAGATGAGATATATTGATGACATAACAGATGATCAAACATCCAAAGTGTGAACAAATCTTCATTTGCCCTTTAGGGGCACTGTTAGTAGAGTTATGATTAGGGATGCAGCGATAGGATTTTTTGGGCCGATACCGATTTAAACAGACAACTTCTGGCCGATACCGATATTAAACACTTGTATACAATACTATACAGTTGGTCTATTAGCTAGTTTATTTCTGCATCAAATTATTTTTACTGAACATGGATTGTATCTAATTAACATTCAACTGACCAACATAATAAGAGAGGCACAAATTAAGCTAAAACAAATATAATAAGACAACATGACAACCTTCAAAGGTGGTTTTTTGCTATTCAGCATTTATTTTATTAACGACATGAACTTATTTTTTTACATATAATGGATTTCTTTATGCAGTTAATTAATAAACAATCGGTATTGGCCTTTCTCGTGCTATTGCCGATATGCCGATGGTTTCAAATTCATCAAAAATCGGCCGATAAATATCGGCGGCCGATACATCGGTGCATCACTAGTTATGATATTTGATACATAATAGACGTAAACTTGTATTTAGATGTCGATATTAAAAAGAAAACCTCTCAATATTTGTTTGTGTTTGCTCGACACAGCAACACTGATCTAACCAATGGTGTGAGTTTAGCTCAAGACTATCTGTGAACTAAACAGTGGGAGATGTTCATAAACACACGCTTGAAAACATTTACAGGTTTAGCTTATTGCTATTGGTGGAGTCACAAAAACTACAAACTTTAGTTTTAATTTCTAATAGCCTTCATTTTATAAAACACAAAACATCACCAAACCATTAACTGTTTAAGACAATAAAAGGTGAGACAAAAAATATTGTCTTATAATAACAAATACATTAATAGATATCATATTTACTCAGCTTTCAGATAATTTCAAAATTGACCCATATGACTGGTTTTGTGGCCCAGGGTCACAAATGTGTTGATCATTTGTTATTTGTTTTATTAAAATAGAATGAATCTATCTGATTTATATTTCAGTGAAAAAAAAGAGATTTATGAGAATATGAGCTGATGTTTATAATCCGTAAATAATACACTTAATAGATGAAAATCACCTGAATTGATTTCATTTCTGTGTTTCTGCTTCTGTCTGCTGCTCTTACAGATGTAATAAAAATACTGGAAGTGGATGAGGGGAAATCTGTTGATCTGAAGACTGAAGTTACTGACCTACAGACAGTTGATCTGATAGAGTGGAGATTTGGAGAAACTCTCATTGCTGAAATCAATCCTGCCAACAATATCTTCAATACATATGATGGTGCTAAAGGTCTATTTAGAGATAAACTGAAGCTGAATCATCAGACTGGAGATCTCAACATCAATGACATCAGACAGAAACACACTGGAGATTATACACTGAAGATCATCAGAGATGGAGAAACCTCATACACGAGATTCAGTGTGTTTGTCAGAGGTGAGTAACTGAAATCTGTCAGTGTAATAATGATTTTATTATCATCTGTACTCTGTAGGTCAGTGACAGTGGCGTACCGGGGTGGGGGGGGGTTTGGGGAGCCAAATGCTTCCGCCGAAAAAAATATTTTTTTTTTATTTTAACTGCCGCTAACAGTAAAAATAAAGAAAAATTATATAATTTTTTCCGGCGGAAGCATTTGGCGGCGGTGGAGCGGTACGTGGAGTTTCCTTTGCAGCACTACGAAGCAATTAGCCAAAAAATAGCTACACTAGCGTAAAGACCAGCAGGTATACAGAAAATATAACTTATTCTACATGCTGCTACTGTACCCATATGCTGTGTCTCAACAATCTATAAACATCTTCTAAAGATTGCCAAATGTAACCAAAATTACTTTTAAAGAATTTTTTCCTGTAAGACTTTTATTTTGACGCAATTATCTGTTATGACTATCCATGGATTCCTTAAATTAGGAATGCAAAGTTGAAGTTTGTTTAAGAAGTTTCAGCTCACGTTGGGAGTGTTTGTTTACTTTGTGTACTGCGGATTCATTCGTAAAGAAGCCACAAGGCGATGTTGGATTTGCAGAGAGACTGTCAGAGACTTATGTTGCACGCTTACTATGTTGTATACGGTTATTTTGGCAAGTTGCGTTTGAAAGATCCAACACTCAACAAAGCTTTTTCATCATATAACTGTGGTATGTAATGTTATGTGTATGTAACAGCAACCTCACAAGCACAATAGAAATATACAAAGTTAGTGATAAGGACTTATCAGCCACGGTTTAGATTGTGATGCGCGCTTACTGTGTTGTATACGGTAATTTAGTCACGTTGAGTTTAAAGTTTTGTTTCTACTTTACTATACGTATTGTCATTTATGTGTAGCACCCAGAATCTTTTGTGGCTCAAACATCATAATCAGAATCTAAATTGCGGCTGGTTAGTCCTTCCTTATCACTTACTTTGTATATTTCTACCGTTATATTACAGTCGTATTGTTAAGTGCAACACTTAAGTGTTGCACCTTTATTAATCGTTTAATGTTTTTAGTAAATTAAAACAGTCAAACATACGTGTTTAGACACGAATGTTACAACAGGACATATCAAGCGATCTCTTCTAACAAAGCAATAGTGAAACGCAGTAACTTAAATAAAGTTAAATGTTTTACTTACTGTGTAACGTTATACTGCTGTGTCATTTTTGTCAGATCCAATATTAGTGGTGCTTTTAATCACAGTCTCCATGCAAATCCAGCATTGGCTTCTTTACAAATGAATCCGCGGTACACCAAGTAAACAAATTCTCCCCACCCGAGCTGGAACTTCTTCAAAAAGAAACTTTAACCACGCATTCCTAATGTTATGTTCCGAGCCTCCGAATTAAAGGATTCAGCTTCTGTGTTGTTCCCACAACACGAAGACTCTGTTTCCATGGTAACTCTTATCAAAACAGATCAAGGCGTCAAAATAAAAGTCCCTTAGGAAAAATTTATTTACAAGTAATTTTGGTTTAATTTGGTTTCCTTTGCCCGTGGCCCCCACGTGTGTCACGCGAAGCTTTGGGTGGGGCTACGAAAGTGGTCGTTGGGTTTGGGGAGGTGCTTCAATTCTACTCTGGCGTCATATTTCTCTGAATTCCTCACTCGGCTGTAATACTGTCTTGGTGCCAAAAACTGTTATATTTCAGTAGAACGGACGTTTTCAGTTCTGAAACATGCAGGATGTTCATTTAAGTATGATGACCTCTTATATAACAAATTGTCAACTTAAAATTTAGTATTTAATTCACTGCTCCTGTACTTATCCATTATATACTAGTACTTATTAGATACTAGTAGCTATAAAATAGATACCAATGCTTATTTTGTGGGCACTAGTACTTAATTAGTTGATACCAGTGCCTATTAAACAAATATTAGTACTTATTCGTAAGAAAGTAATGAATAAGTCCCAGTGTTTCATAATGCTTACTAATTTCCCATTCTTAATCCATAGGGTTTAATATAGAGTTGGTCCACCTTTTGCAGCTATAACACTCTTCAACTCTTTTTGAAAGACTTTCTTCAAGGTTTAGTGTGTTTGTAGGAATTTTTGATAATTCTTCTAAAAGTACATTCGTAAGATCAGACACTGATGTTGGACAAGATGGCCTTGCTCGTAGTCTCTGCTCTATTTCATCCCAAAGATCTTCTATTGGGTTGAGGTCAGGACTCTGTGCAGGCCGGTCAAGTTCCTCCAAACTCACTCATCCATGTCTTTATGGACCTTGCTTTGTGCACTGGTGCACAGTCATGTTGAAACAGGAAGGGGCCATCCCCAAACTGTTCCTTCAAAGTTGGGAGCATGAAATTGTCCAAAATGTCTTTGTATGATAAAGCATTAAGTGTTCCTTTCACTGGAAGTGATTGGAGCACCTGAATTAAAAAAGTTTTGGAGGGTCAATCCAAAACTTATGAAAGTCATTCACTCCCTGTGCAACTTCATTCACTTGGTGACACCACAAGGTGTCACTGTGACCTCTTTGCTTCAGTACTGGCACTCAGAGATCAATTCCTATGTCTGAGGTGAAACACGGAATTATAGAAGCAATTATAGCAACACAAGAACAGCAATACATAAGTGCATCAGAAATAGTCTCGTCAAATCTAATACAGTATATATAGCCAAGGGTTGGCTAGTAATTGTTAGTATTTTTTAGTAAACGACTCTCAATTCTAAATGCATCCGAATAAATTTTTGGAATCGATTCTCAGCCCTAGTTTTCATTTCTGTCTTTCTGTTTCTGTCTGCTGCTGTTACAGATGAAATAAAAACACTGGAATTGGATGAAGGGAAATCTGTTGATCTGAAGACTGAATTTGCTGACATAAAGGGAGTTGATCTGATAGAGTGGACATTTGGAAAAACTCTCATAGCTAAAATCAATCCTGCCTGCAAAATCTTCAGAACATATGATGATGATGGTCTATTCAGAGATAAACTGAAGCTGAATGATCAGACTGGAGATCTCACCATTAGTGACATCAGACAAAAACACAAAGGAGTTTATACACTGAGGATCATCAGAGGTGAAGAAACTTTATACAGGAGATTCAGTGTGTTTGTCAGAGGTGAGTAACTCAAATCTTTCAGTGTAATAATGATTTTATTTACATCTGTACTCTTTATGGATGTGACAGTATTGTGCACTTGGGCTGGGATCAAGCCCTTGCTGTCCCAAAATGTAATGTGCCATCCCAATGGACATTCAAAATTAGCCCAAAAGCATCCCTACAACATATCACAGCCCAAATACCAATAACTAATAAACAATCAACCAGCTAAAACAGTTTAAAATAGCCCAAATCAAAGGACTTGGCAATGCAGTCACAGCATCTCTCATCGAGTTCACGCTTTATCTCTAGATAAACGTAAAGTCAAAGTTAAGTTGGAGAAAGTTGTTCTTAAGAAGTTTTTAGATATTGGCAAAGAAAACACCTTTCAAAATGCACAATGCTATTTTATTACTTTATGTAATGTTATGAAAGACATGAACCCTGCATGAACATGTACAGCGCGTGACTCCATGACCTTAATCTTTTGTGTTGCCATTGCCTTGCTGTTCCATGTTTCTGTGATGAGAATCATGTGATACGTAAGTAAGAGGTAAATATGAGACATAAATATGAGATGTGCACAAGTTATTTTGCATCTGATTGAGAAAATACTACAGAGTTGAGTATGTGTGCTCAATCTGCACAGGCTGCTTAAACTTCAGCAGCAAATAAGGTGACTATCAATTGTACAACATAACCCTCCAAACTGGTTAGTGATTTGGCATTGTTACCACACTAGCTGGAAATTATTTTAATCATTTTATTCACTGGGACCCTGTCAGAGACCCTCCTCCTCCCATACACACTTGGCTTGTTATTAACTAAAATGTCCACTCACAAGTTGATTGCTTATAGTTGCGGATTTTATTTAATTGGTCTCCCTTTTTAAAGAAGCAAGAATCCAAAGAGTCAATAAATCCACAATTTAAATCGTTCACCAATACATAGGTATGTATTTCTCATTTGCTTAGTGGCATCATAGATATGTATAAAGGCTAGATGTATCGCCAATTGAGTGGAACGTCAGCATTTGGCGGCCATCTTACAATAGGCAGATCGCTCACTCGTAGCACTGAGGTTTAATGGTGCAGGTACTTTTAAATGACCAAGCTTAATTTTTTACAGATTTTCAAATGGTTTGGTTTGTTATAAACGTCATAGATGCACCTATAAAAAAATTCATGAAACATGCTAAAGCATCAATAATTATAGCCACGTTAATAACGTTTGTAAGAAAACCAAACTGTTTAAAAATTGGTAGAAAATTGAGCAAGTTATGGTCATTTAAAAGTACCTGCATCATTAAAACACATTGCTACGAGTGAGCGAGCTGCCTGTGGTAAGATGGCCGCCAGGTGATGACGTTAGAGATTCCGCCGTAACACATCTAGCCTTTATACATATCTATGAGTGGCATAGGCATAGGTCAACAAACTGTGTGCAGCTTCCCTCCAGCAACATATGTTACCTGAAGAAGGGTTCCTACTTAAATTCTGTGAATTTTTACCCAAGAGTGAACTCTATTAGTCACTTCTACATTACAATGTTTAAAGTAAAGGCAAAACAGCTCTTACATATGTTGTTTCATTAATATTCAACATATTATTTGCATACTTAAATTCATAAAGTACTAGTACCTATTAAGTTCAGGATAAAATTGATTTGAAAAAATAAGTGCTAGTTTTTAATTTTTCTTAACTAGTTCAGTACAATTAAATCATAGTCACTATTGGAACAAGTACTAGTATCTCTTGAATAAGTACTATTATCGGTAACACTTTATTTTACGACCCCGCAAAGTACCGCGTAATTAAACCGAATTTACAGCGTACCTATTTGTAACAACAGGGTACCTCTACAGTACGTACTTGTAGGTATAAGGGAATAATATTTTAAGTTTGGGGTAATAAGGGGGTAAGAATATGAAGAATTATAAATTATTTATACTCTTAAGTATTTTATAACAACAGGGTACCTATTGTAATCAGGGGTTAAATTTGGATTTGTTATGTGGGGGGGCTCTGCGGGGAGGGGTACTTCAAGGGGTAACATGTTTAATACTGATGATAGCAAAGCCACTGGTGTGTTTCAATGACATTCTGGACCTCTATAGGATTTGATAAGTTTTAACTTTAAAGCTTTGCCAGAGGTTGACCCAAAATATTTTAAAAAGAGCTTCTGAATTTTAAATGATGCAAATCTATGAGTTTGACACCCTATATCCATTTGTTGCACATGTCATTATGCACAATTAATCAAATTTTAAAGGAAGTTAAAAGAATTAACCTCCTTGAATAATTCTAGGCATAAGATAGGCTACCCCAAAAGACTCAATTAACAAGAAGAGGTACAACACACAGTACTGTATCAGCAACATGTCTTAGAAATTAGCCATAGAGATTCCCTATGCTGGTCAGCAGCTAAAACAATCATACTGTATAGTTAGGTTTGATTTGTTTAATCAAAATACATTATTTTATTCAACTATACAATAGTTATATCCAGTGTTATCCTTAACATAATGTAATTAGATGAGAGACATACTTTAATCCTTTACACGTTTCTAGTCTTCTATGAAGTTTTCTCGACGTGGGCACCATTCTTACCTCTCTGTCTCTCTCTCTCTCTCTCTCTCTCTCTCTCTAGCAGTTTCTCAATATGCGTTCTTGTCTGTACTTGTGTTCTTGTGGACTTGTGAAACGTCATCAGTCGCGGCCCAAGTACTGTTCCAATTCAAAGTTCGCATCAAGCCCAAGTTCACATAAAATCCCCGGATGTGTTCTTGATCCGCCCATTTTATCGAGGATGCATCAGAGGAGACTTGTGTGGACTTATGACAGCGAAGTTTCCCAGAATGCATTTCGCGTCAGGAGTTCGTTCTTCCGAGTCTGAACTTACAAGTTCGAACTACGAAGGACACAAGTCCGAGTTCGGCGTACTTGGTTTTGAGAAACGGCTTCTGTCTCTCTCTCTGTCTCTCTCGTCAAATGATCCTGCGTGAGAGCGCGTTCTTGAAGTTCTGAGTGTTTTCGCTTGAGCTGCATGACTTGCGCGAAGACGCATTTAAAGGGAAAAGCGCGTGTTTTCGCGGCAATTGCGGCGCCCAATTCGCGTCATTTTCATCGCCCCGTGCGAGGACGCGCCTGGTTGCGTCTTTGCATTGACTTTGTATGTAATCTGCTCGCGCAAATCGTTAAACTTGCGTTGGTGAGTATGCATCATAATGAATGAAAACACATTATTCCCTTCGCGTCAGTGCACACGCACCAGCGCAGCGGGTACACTGGCAAGAGCAGAGCGAGACCTTCAGCCTATGTACCGGGGCTTAGCCCCGGACGGCCCCGGCCCAATTTAAACCCTGATTGTAATATTACGTGGTATGTATGACTTAGTCAAGTCTATGGGGAAATTATGTTTTATTTTTTTTATTTTTTTTATTGTGAATTTTTCATGTTGACTACTGAATGTTGTATACAGTCAATGTCTACGAGCCACATCAGCAAATAAATATAACAGCACATCACTTTTATTTTAGTAGCCTATATTACTTGCTTTTAATAACAAAAGTCCAGCTGATTTAATCTTTTTTTTAAGGTAAGTACAATAAAAATAGCAACTTATTCCCTATTTACCAGGAAACTCCTACATTTGCGGACATATTTGAAGTGGTGCTTTGCAATTTATTTACTGTAAACACAAGTATTTTAGCCAAATATAATTTATGCAATGGCAAACCAGAATGAAACAACAGCAGATATCAGCTCCCGCAACCCAGTCTCACCCCATTTCGTCAATATTTGACGACACTTGACCATTCGTCATATGTTGACGTGAAGGGTATACCTTTCGCATCATTTTTTGACGAACTGGGGACTTCAATACTATTACGTCCGTTGCATTCTCTTTCCTATTTTATTACCATTTGCGCGTCGGTTTAGGGTTAGATTTACATAATGACATCCCTACCCAAACCTAACTCTAACCCCAACGCCAGGTGACAACTGTTTCTAACCCCAACGCCAGGTGACAACTGTTTAATTTCGCGTACACTGTTTAATTTCGCGTACACTGTTTAATTTCGCGTACACTGTTTAATTTTGCGTAATCTAACCCTAAACCGACGCGCAAATGGTAATAAAATAGGAAAGAGAATGCAACGGACGTAATAGTATTGAAGTCCCCAGTTCGTCAAAAAATGACGCGAAAGGTATACCCTTCACGTCAACATATGACGAATGGTCAAGTATCATCAAATATTGACGAAATGGGGTGAGACTGTGTTAGCTCCCGCTAAAGCAAAAGACGACTACATGTGTAGGCTACTGCGCAGGTGTAGAGCGCGCGGCCGTCTGCAGGAGGTTTGCTGGAACGCGACCCTGAGGTGAAATTTCTTTAAGAGGTTTTAAAAACGTTCTACACTGTGAAGTACGGCTACGAGTGATGTTAGCAGGATCCGCATGCTGGATAAGGTGACTGGTTTTGTTAATACATGACTCACGCATTTCAAACAATGTTTTTCAAGAAAGTTGCTAGCTAACGGTAGCAGGTTAGCTAGCACATAAGTTAGCCTAAAGTTATTAATGTAACTGGCTCAGAAAACTCTGTTTCTGTCAAGGCACAGTGAAGAAACATTTACTGAAGGCTTTCATTTATGTTTTTTATATGTAATGCAGAACAGCATTACATATCCCGGGACTGCAGATGAAAAATAGCTCTTTAGCTAACTCTGGCGCATTTACATTTTGAGTGTAAACAAAAAATGTTGATTGATTGTGCATTGTCCCTTTCAAATAAATAAAGGGAAAAAAAAGACGACATCAACTCATCATCCGAGTGGACAAGAACACCAACAGAGGAAGCCAAGCCGCAAAAACAATGAAATATTGTCATGACTTTTTATTTTAAATAAAAGTTATGTGATAAAAAACATTAAGTGTTGGCTTAATTATAGTGTTTTAAAAATGTTTTGAAATAAGTTGTTTTAAAATAAAAATAACAATATTCTGTATGTTTATGGTATTTACCCTATAACATTTATAACAAGAGGTGAACAAAGCACCACTTTAGTTTACAGCCCGCAAATATGAGAGTTACCTGGTACATACACAGAACAATCGGGGAATAAGCCCCACTTTAATTTACAGCCCGCAAATATAAGAGTTACCTGGTAACTCATGTATACATATACAGATCAAAGAGGTACAAGTTGCTATTATTTTCATTGTGTGTTATATTTTATTTGCCGACGTGGCTTGTAGACATCAACTGTAGGCTATACAAAACACTTCATCAGGTAAGTAGCAAATATGAAAAAAAAAACATATTACACATAGACCATATAACCCATATGCGTAAGTCATACATACCACGTAATATTACAATAGGTACCCTGTAGTTATGAAATACTTAGAGAATAATTTTCCATATATTCTTACCCCCTTATTACCCCCAAACTTAAAATATTGTTCCCTTATAACTACAAGTACGTACTGTAGAGGTACTCTGTTGTTACAAATAGGTACGCTGTAAATTCGGTTTAATTACGCGGTACTTTGCAGGTCGTAAAATAAAGTGTTACCCTATTATCTAATAAATAAGCACTAGTATCTAATGTTTAGGCACTAGCTAATGAATAAGTACTAGCATTTAATTGAATAGATACTAGTAACTAAAAATAAGAACTAGTAACAAAAAGATACTAGTAAATGTTAAACCTGATTTTAACTGCAGGTAAAGCAACTCTTCACACTTGTAGTATTTGAAAGGGTTAACTGGGACAGCACATCTGTACAACATTTCAGATATTTGGTCAATTTTATAAAAGCATTGATTTGATCAAACATGGCAACTACTTCAGTGATATATTATAGAAACAATTAAACACACTTACTGAATATTATAGTGAATTACTACCATCAATATTGAAGAACTGATATTTTATTAAAGACATTTACCCATTAGATTAATTCTCACTGTTAGGAGATTCATAAAATTCATCATCTAGATGTTATAGTTGTGTTTATATGTATTTAAGGATAGAGAATCTGAAAGATTGAGTTAATAAACAGAAATTCATTTATGAGAATATGAGCTGATGTTTATAATCAGTAAATAAAACACTTAATAGATGAAAATCTGATGAATTGATTTCATTCCTGTCTTTCTGTTTCTGTCTGCTGCTGTTACAGGTAATGTAGAAGTACTGCGAGTGAATGAAGAAGAATCTGTCGATCTGAAGACTGAAGTTGAAGACTTACAGAGAGTTGAGAAGATAGAGTGGAGATTTGGAGATAAAGAAACTCCAATAGCTGAAATCAATCCTGCAAACAATATCTTCAGGTTATATGATAAAGGTCTACTCAGAGATAAACTGAAGCTGAATCATCAGACTGGAGATCTCAACATCAGTGACATCAGATGGGAACACTCTGGAGTTTATAAACTGAAGATCACCAGAGGAGGAAAAACCTCATACAAGACAATATCTGTGTCTGTCAAATGTGAGTAACTGAAATGTTTCAGTGTAATAATGATTTTATGATCATCTGTACTCTGTTGACAGTATACTGTAGATGTAAGAGGGATTTATGACTATTAACTTACAGTCGAGATTTTCATACTTTTCATATTTTCATTTAATTTTTCAAAATAATAATTTGCCAAGCCTTGTTTAATTTGCTGGAGAAAAGAGGAGGAGATGTCATGAGGAGAAGTTACATCAGGTGTTTCAAAACTTCTTGTAAACCTTCATCTTTCGTCCTTCGGTTATTACTAGTGTACTTTTACTATGTTAGCTGGCATTTTCATTGCGATGTCCGTCCGTGGTGCTGAACTCAAGCGCATCAACTGAGGAGCATCAGCTCTGCTTATTTGCAACCCTGGACTAATTTGCGCTGCTCTTAGTAGATTGCAATGAACATTATGGAAATGTGTCTATGTCATTATTGTGCTGTGTTATTTTATTTGCACCTTTGTAGTAAATCGTCCAGAGATATTTCCACTCCAATCGACGCTTGTTTGGAATTGCACTTTCACGCCAGTTTGCCCCATTTAGTAAATTTGGGCTTAAATTTACTAAAATCTCGATTAAACTTACTGATAATTCAAGTGTGAAAAGAAATTAAATGTTCTATTCAAAATATAGAGAAACAAAATGTGTTAAGACATTCACTACAAATACCAAAGAAATCACAGGGGACAAAATATTAGCCACTTTAAAAACAATGCTAATGTTTCTTTGTGTTATTTGAAACTGCTATGGCAGCGGGGATGAATATCATAATTTTAACATTATTTATAGTAATAAACTTTTTTTAGAAATGATTTAATTTCATTAAAAATAGTCAGATCGTTCTTGAATTGGACATCGCTTTTGCATTTTGGAGCATGCAGCGCATTTACTCACCACTGCTACTAATATTAATGATAAGATTAATATTCCATTTAAAGTGGTCATTTTTAAAATAATTTACTCAAAAAAAATCAATCTTTTAGGTCAAAGACTGGACAAACGAGAGACATTTTTCTTAAAAGTAAATGAGATCAAAGCTAAATCTAAATCTTTTCACGTACTCCCTGGAGGGAATCACTGATCTAGATGTTATAGTTGTGTTTATATGTATTTAATGATAGAGAATCTGAAAGATTGAGTTAATAAACAGAAATTCATTTATGAGAATATGAGCTGATGTTTATAATCAGTAAATAAAACACTTAATAGATGAAAATCACCTGAATTGATTTCATTTCTGTGTTTCTGTTTCTGTCTGCTGCTGTTACAGGTGAAACAAAAACACTGGAAGTGGATGAGTGGAAATCTGTTGATCTGAAGACTGAAGTTAAAGACATAAAGAGAGATGATGTGATAGAGTGGAGATTTGAAGAAACAATCATTGCTGAAATCAATCCTGCCAACAATATCTTCAGTACATCTAATGATGATCTGTTCAGATATAAACTGATGCTGAATCATCAGACTGGACATCTCGCCATCATTAACATCAGACAGAAACACACTGGAGTTTATAAACTGAAGATCATCAGAGATGGAGAAACCTCAGACAGGAAATTCAGAGTTTTTGTCAGAGGTGAGTAACTGAAATGTTTCAGTGTAATAATGATTTTATGATCATCTGTACTCTGTTGACAGTATACTGTAGATGTAAGAGTGATTTATGACTACAGTGGAGATTTTCACACTGTGTTTAACTCTGACTTACCAACTTTTTACACTTGTTAGTTTGAAAGGGTTAACTGAGACAACACATTTGTACATAATTTCAGATATTTGGTCGATTTTATAAAAACATTGATTTGATTATACATGACAATTACATCAGTGATATCTTATATAAACAATTAAACACACTGACTGAATATTACAGGTGCTGGTAATATAATTAAAAATCATCAAAAAGTGTTTTGCCTTAATTACTGCAGCAATGCAGCTTGGCATGGAGCTCTTCTGCATTGTTGGGTCTGGAATATCGCTTCTTCCTCTTCACAATACCCCATTGATTTTCTATGGGGTTAAGGTCAGGCGAGTTTGCTTGCCAATTAAGAACAGAGATACCATGGTCCTTAAACCAGGTACTGCTTTGACACTGTGTGTAGGTGCCAAGTCTTGATGGACAGTGAAATCTGTATCTCCATAAAGTTGGTCAGCAGCAGGAAGAACAAAGTGCTCTAAAACTTCCTGGTATATGACTGCACGCCCGCCGACAGGGGGGGACAAACGGGTCTGTTGTCCCGGGCCCAGGGTGGGGGGGGGGCCCAGAGTGGGGGCCCAGAACTGGAACCTATGGAATAATTGATAAAAAATAAAGAAAATATTTGATTTGAAGTTCAGTACGCTCAAAATGTCCTGTCAGACTCAGCACAAGTCCGGTGCTCAGAAAATAAAAGAAAAGAAGAAAATATAGGCCTTATAGAGGAAAATAGAATTCCTAATTCTCCACATTAGGAATCTGTGACCGCAGATATAATCACTGCATCGCGTGTGTTTAGAAGTCTGTGCTGTTTGCTGTGAGGTTTTTATGAGAGAAAGCACAAACTATTTAATATTTAATATGTAAAACTTGAATTTGAAATAAAACTTTCAGCGGAGAAGATAATGAATTCGCTAGCGTCTCTATTGCTAAGTGACCCGACAATTATTAATTATTTCAAATCCGTTTACAAGATAAATATACATGGTGTTGTTAAACAGATGAAATTATCTTGATATAGGCTACATTCATTATGAGAAGCCTTTTCTTTTTACTGTTACACTGTAGACAGTAATATATGTAATTTATATTAAACTCTATGGTTGTGACAGCACATTGTCCATTATCTGTTGGTTCATGTTGGTCCAGTTTAATTCAGGGTAATCCTTTAATAAAATGTAATTATAAAATATTTTATTGTTTTGTAATATTCACAGCGCACATTCTCTCAGATCGTTTTAAAACATTTTTAATTATTCTGCAAAATTCCGCATAGATTCTGCAAAAGAAATCCGCAGAAATAGAAAAAATAACTCCTTACACAGATTCCTTACACAGCTGTACTACTCTTGCAGCAATTAAAGCAGTTCAGATTTGTTTTAAATGGCAAAATAGTTATATTTCTTTTTTTATTTACATTTTAGAGTATTTTTGTTTGTTCCAACAAGCGGTTCGCAGCCGACAGCAAGTTGACGACATGTTTGATGAATTGAACTCTCAAATCAACACTTCACTTGCCTATAATAACAACTATATAAAATATATATTTTCAGCATATCACAGTGTTAGTTTAAACGTTTATTATCAACACACACTATTTTTAAAAAGCGTAGGCAGGTTGCTCTGCTGCTCGCAGCTGCAACGGGTGCAGAAATAAAAAAATGAAAAGGGCTATAGCTACAAAACGAAACGAAATAAACATGAAACGAATAAACATGCAACCTGCCTTATCTTACAACTTCGCTATGCATATATATATATATATTATAGATTATGTCTTGGATGCTGTTTGCATAGATTATGCGCAGTATCCAAGGTTTTAATCTAGTCCTCCATTAATATTTTTTCCCGGTACGCTGAAGGTCCTGCTGTTAAATACGCAACAGCTGCATTGTAAATGTGTGGCTGGCTGTGCTTATAGCGGACTTGTGCTGTAGGTTAAAAGTCTTACTACGTTTGTTTTGCAATCATCGACTGTCAAAATGTTATTTTAATTAAATTGAAAAATATAAAAAGATGGAGAAGCCTAAATAAGCCCGAGGTTCGCCCGCGTATCAGCAGCTGTGACGTTAAAATTGGCCGAAACCCGACCTGAGGGGTGTAAAAAGGTCGGGTCGGGCTTGGGATGAAATGCAGGGCTCTACTCTCAGTCTAACATTGAGAAAAATGTAATGCATGCTCATCATGAAAGCTCTTTACAAAATAATATCCCTCTGGGCTTTTGGTTCAAAGGCGTGCATGTTTGGAGAAATATTGATTGAGTTTATATGTTTACTTCAAATTTCTAAAGAGAGGAGAAATATTTATTCAATTTTTAGTCCAAACTCGGCATAATATTAGCTGAAGTTGTTTTACTGATATTTCCAATAGTCTGTTCATAATTCATACGTGATTATATGATATTTTGTCAGTATACAGTGTCACTGAAAAAAATGATTCATTGAATTGAATCCGTTTTTTTAAGGTAAGTGGTTGCAATCAATTTATTTAAGCTACATTTAAACAAAAGTTTTATATTTTATTTTACTTTACTAATCTTTTTGTTTAAATGTAGCGTAAATAAATTGATTGCAACCACTTACCTTAAAAAATTTATTAAATTCAATGAATCATTTTTTTCAGTGTACTACATTTAAAGGTGCAGTGTGTACATTTTAGAAGCATCTAGTGGTGAGGTTGCAAATTGCAACCAACGGCTCAATCCACTGCTCACCCCTCGCTTTTGAAACGCATAGAGAAGCTACAGTAAAACATGTCATCGTCAGAGACAACTTAATAAAAAAAGTTTGTCTGTTAAAGGTTTCTGTAGAAACATGGCGGCACAAAATGGCGACCTCCACGTAAGGGGACCCTCTGTGTATGTAGATAAAAACGTCTCATTCTAATGTAATAAAAACATAACGGTTCATTATAATCCTGATAATATAGTTTTGTATATTATTTTGCATTTCTGTCAAGAGATCCTTCTAAAAATTACGAACGGGACCTTTAACTAAATGTTTTATACAATGTATAATATGCAATATTCGTGGGTCCTGAATCTGATAACGCCAAATGTCTTGTTACCTGTAAAAAGTAAGGGGTGGGGGGCCCTCTAAGATTATCTTGTCCCGGGCCCAGGCAAGACTGTCAGCTGGCCTGTATGACTGCATTGACCTTAGACCTCAGAAAACACAGTGGACCAACACCAGCAGATGACATGGCACCTCTCTATTAATGTGCTTGGACACAGAGCTCTGTGAACAGCCAGACTCATTTCCAATGACGTTTTGTGTAAAAGCAGTAGGCGAAGCGAGTAGTATGTCCGAATACGTAGTATTCCAAAAACAGTATGTGAAAAGTACCCGGATGACCTACTACTTCGGGTTAGATTTCGAAGCGTGCCTACGGGTCATTCTATGAAAATGGTGGCTTTCCTGTCCCGTCCCCAACCACCAGGAAAAATACTTAAAAGTGTCAGATAATGACACAAATATATGTTTTTAGTTTTAATTGAAGTGCTTTATTATTAATAAAACATATGTAAGACAGTTATATTGCAACCCATTTTTTATATATATTGTAGAACACGGTCAGTACCATGAAATTGGCTTGTCCTTCAGGTCAGGAGTCGTGGTTATTGACATATTTTGAGAAAAAAAAATTTATTCTCCCCCTTTAAATGTCACAATACAAAGGGAAGTAGTACAGTTATTTAGTGGACTACTTAAAAAACTAAATATTATAAATAATTTACAGGGAATACCTGTCCCTCAATTTCTTGTCACTGGTGTTACAATTTATAAAAACCACCACTTTGAAAAAAATCAACATCCTTGCCAACTTCTTTCTGGGTCAAAGGTTCATTGTAGGCGTGGCTGTTTTGAAAAGCACATGGTGAGTGTGCACTCTCTCCTCATCTTTTAGCAATTTGATAAATAATTCGATAATTTCATGCAAGGACTTAAGATGTGTTACTGGTGATACTACAGTTTACAGTAAAGGGAAAGGAAATTTTATTAAAATAATTTTTCAAATTGCATGATTAAGTGATTTATTTACAATTTAAGAAGTGTGGTTTGAGCTACTGTGGCCGCAATCTTAGATATGCCATTTTGTCTGCAGATTTGTCACTGGTGTTATCGTCACTGTTGCTGCTGGGAACACCAGTGACAATCAATAACACCACTAACTTTTTTTATCAACATAAGGTTTCATAAAAGCCTCAAAAATTATATTAATAAAGACTTGTTAGCATTTTATTGCTGTTTTAATATTGTAAACACATAATAATTGTAGTGATCACTAGTGATACCGCATGGCATATTGGTTTTCTGGCATCATAGTTGCGCAGTTTTATAGAATATGGTTTTTGTGTCTCCTTAGTAAAAATTTTAAGGATTTCATCATTCAATTTTGATCACTCAACCTCAATTATTTCTAATGTTACAACAAAAAACACAATGGTAGAAATGGAAAAAGGTCACACAATAGAACTTTACGCATGCCTGTTTAAAGTCAATTATTACTAATCAAGAAAATTTCTTAATATTACATTAACTTTTTCTGTCTTGAATTATGTATGCAAATTAAATAGTCAAAATACATTCTGGGAAACCTGAATTGTCCTCTAAAATATAGGTAACACAAGCAGCACAAGCATTTTTTAATGTAATGTAGTAAAAATATAAAAATACATTAAGCTGTCATTTAAGCTGATTTATAATGTTAAGAGGTTAACTATTATATGACTAAGTTTTGGTATAAAAAAAGAATTACATTTTTAAAAAGTTGTCTGTTCAAAAAGCCACAATTTTCATAGAATGACCCATACGATGGACACTTCACTATTGTCACGGTCTTGTCAGACATCTGTGCTAGATGTAGGTCTGTGTGCATCTGACAGGACCGTGACAGTATTATGTTCTGTGTGGGAACATGTGGAGTCATATAGTATGTGTGGCTTCCACGTGTTCCCAGTGTTTTGTGGCTGTCATGGTCTTGCCTGACCTTGGTTATTATCCAGGTCGGATGTTAGAGGGCAAGGCTATGGCAGCATTGTGTTTACGTGGGAATACGTGTGTTTTCACATCATGTATGTGTGACACGTGTTCCCAGTGTCTTGTCACTTTCACCCTACTCCCTTATGCACTCGTGTCTTACGTAATTAATTATGTTCACCTGTTCCCCATTGATGTCGTGTCTTTATAATGCCCTTTGGTTGTCTGTCGTGTGCGCGTTCATTGTCTACAGTTGTCCACAGTCAGGTTTTCATGATATCCGTGTTCTGACTTATGACTCTGTGTTTATTTTGTTCCAGTGATTTGTTCCGTGTTATCATCCGTGTTTATTTACCTGTTTCACCCCCACGTGGGTTTTTGTGTTTATGCTTTAAATAAACTTTTAGTTTATTTATTACTTAAGTCGTGTCTGCTTTTGGGTTCTGTCTTTTGTTAATTCCAGTCGTGACAACTATCCCATGATGACACTAGGCTTGTTTGAGATGCAGCTTGCCTCGCCTGAAATATAGGCTAGAGTAGCCGGCTGCAGTGAGGGGAGGAGTGAAAAAAGTGCAGGCAGGAATTCATTAAAAATATAAATGTCATAAGTCAAGAACAAGTTGAATAAATATAAAAACTACTACAGGAAGTGGAGTTTTTAGAATTAAAAAGTCCCGGGCAAATGAGCATGAAGCTGTGTCGTCAGCAAGTCTTTTCCCATCGTGCTTTTCGTCAACGCAGTCGATGGAGAGCAACTATGTTCGGCAGTAGAATCCGACAAGCCTGTCTCTCTCTCGCGGTATTGTGATGTCATACTCCTCTTGGTTCTTGTGGTTCCACGCATGAACTCGAACAAGTCTACTACGTCATAGGTCACATGATAACGTCAACATGGCGGATGTTGTCCATACTAACGCGAATGTACGTTCTGTCTTACCGCACGTTAAGTAGGTATGGAAATTCAGTATCTACTCAGTAAGTACATGTATGCGATTTCGGATTCAGCCAACGTGTTTTACAAAACCAACGAGCACAGGACAGCAACACAAGGGCACAAGGGAGCAAATCAAGAGGGGAACAGTTGACACTAATCAAACAAGGTGATTAACGCAAAGACAAGGAGGTGGGGCCAGGAGACGAGACAGAAAGCACATGGCCTTAATAAACAAAGCCAGTGCTTTTACACAAAACATGGGCCTGTCATGATCCTGCCTCAAGACTAAAAATAAAACAAGAGGCCAGAATCATGACAGTTATACTTGTGTTTATATTTATATACTGATAGAGAATTTGAAAGATTGAGTTAATAAACAGAAATTCATTTGAGAATATGAGCTGATGTTTATAATCAGTAAATAAGACACTTAATAGATGAAAATCACCTGAATTGATTTCATTTCTGTCTTTCTGTCTGCTGCTGTTACAGGTAATGTAGAAGAACTGCAAGTGAATGAAGAAAAATCTCTTTATCTGAAGACTGAAGTTAATGACATAAAGAAAGTTGATCAAATAGAGTGGAGATTTGGAAATAAAGAAACTCTCATAGCTGAAATCAATCCTGCAAACAATATCTTCAGGACATCTGATAAAGGTCTATTCAGAGATAAATTGAAGCTGAATCCTCAGACTGGAGATCTCACCATCAATGACATCAGATGGGAACACTCTGGAGTTTATAAACTGAAGATCATCAGAGGAGGAAAAACATCATACAAGACAATATCTGTGTCTGTCAGAGGTGAGTAACTGAAATCTTTCAGTGTAATAATGATTTTATTATCATCTGTACTCTGTTGACAGTATACTGTAGATGTAAGAGTGATTTATGACTGTTAACTTACAGTGGAGATTTTCACACTGTGTTTAACTCTGACTTATCTTCTGTTTAAACCTGATTTTAACTGCAGATAAACCAACTTTTCACACTTATCACTTTGAAAGGGTTAACTGAGACAACACATCTGTACATCATTTCAGATATTTGGTTAATATTTATAATAACATGAATTTAAAAATACATGACAACTACATCACTGAAGAGTTAATACACTGACTGAGTATTTAGTTAGTTGGTAACACCAATATTAAACAGCTGATATTTTATTAAAGTTATTTACGCATTAGTTGTATTTTCACTGTTAGGAGATTCATAAAATGTATCATCTAGATGTTATAGTTGTGTTTATATTTATACTGATAGAGAATCTGAAAGATTAAGTTAATAAACAGAAATTCATTTATGAGAATATGAGCTGATGTTTATAATCTGTAAATAAGACACTTAATAGATGAAAATCACCTGAATTGATTTCATTTCTGTCTTTCTGTTTCTGTCTGCTGCTGTTACAGGTGAAACAAAAACACTGGAAGTGGATGAGGGGAAATCTGCTGATCTGAAGACTGAAGTTAAAAACATAAAGAAAGATGATCTGATAGAGTGGAAATTTGGAGAAACTCTCATAGCCAGAATCAACCCTGCAAACAAAAGCCCCATTACATATGATGGTGCATTCAGAGATAAACTGAATCTGAATCCTCAGACTGGAGATCTCAACATCAATGACATCACATGGCTACTAACTGGAGATTATAAATTGAAGATCATCAGAGATGGAGAAACCTCAGACAGAAGATTTAGAGTGTCTGTCAGATGTGAGTAACTCAAATCTTTCAGTGTAATAATGATTTAATATTTAAGAGTGATCTGGATCAGGATGACACACTAATGGTCACATCAAGGAGCTTGAAAAACATCTTCCATACTCTAGAATTAAACTGAGGACCTCTGTCAGAAACAATATCTTTGAGTATTCCAAAGTATCAAAACATGTTGAAAAAGCAACTCCGCTCTCTCCATTGCAGTGTATAAACCCCTAAGGGGAATGAGTCTGATCCTTTTTGAGAACCGGTCCACTACAATAAATATGCATGTGTTACCTTGTGATGCCGTGAGGTTTATGGCAAAGTCAACTCCTAGATGTGACAAGGGGCGACGAGGGATTGGGAGAGGACAAAGTTTTCCAGTTGGAGGATGACGAGGGGATTTGGAGATGGCACAATCCCTGAATCCAATCACAAACCTTCTGATGTCCTGTGCCATGTTGGGCCAACAGAAGCGGTGTTTGAGCAGTGAGAGGGTTTGCTGGATGCCGGGGTGACTAGTGTCTACAGAGTTATGTGCCTTTGTTATCAACAGAATCTGATGGTGTAATGGTACATACTTGTGGTTCTCAGGGCAACTCAGTGGAACATTTTGAATCTCAGGGGTTGTGTCCTCCTCACTCACTGTATTGGGACATATACGAAAACACTCTCCGGAAGGATGGACTCAGGAGGGTGTTGGTCATCTTCTGTTGAAAACATTCGAGAGAGAGCATCAGCCTTGCAATTCTTATTACCCGAGCGATAAGTGGATCTTGTGTTCAGTCAGCATGGTGAAGGGATGACGTGCACCTTCTAGCCAATGTCTCCATTCTTCAAGAACCAGTTTAATGGTGAGAAGCATCAACCTCAACCACAAAAGGTTTTTCTGGATTTGGGTGAACTAACACTCTTCAGTTGTTGAAAAGCATGTTCAGCCTCTGATGACCAGGTGAGGGGGTTTGGTTTTACCTTTCAGAGCAGATGTTAATGGAGATAGGATGGCACTGAAATTATGGATGAAACAGCAATAGGAGTTTGCCAATCCGAGAAACTTTTTCAGTTCTTTGATGGTGGTTGGGGTCGGCCAGTTGGTTATCATATCAACTTTTCTCTCGTCTATACTCACACCTTTTTCTGAGACGTTATGCCCCAGAAATTGCATGCTGGCTTGATGGAATTAACACTTTTCTGTTTTCAGGAAAAGAGTGTACTGACGTAGCCGCTTCAGAACTTCTTTGACATGATGTATGTGTTCAGCAGGGTCACTGGAATAAATCAAAACATTGTCAATGTAAATCAACAATTACCAATTCAGTAGGTCTTGGAAGATGGCATGCATAAAATCCTGGAAGACTGAGCATGACCAAATATTTATAGTGGCTGGTAGGGGTCACAAAACCGTTTTCCAATCATATCTACTGCGGATACGAATGAGATTGTATGCACTTCGTAAATTGAGTTTTGTGAAGATTTTAGCACCTCCGAGTTGTTCCAAGGCTGATGGGATGAGAGGAAGGGGGTATTGAAACTTCTTGGTGATCTTATTTAATGGCCGGTAGTCGATAAAGGGTCGGAGAACACCGTCTTTCCAGCATTAACATGACCGGACAAAGAGTGTGTGTTCTACTGCAACTTAAATAGTGTGGAGAGAGTGCATGGTGACAGTAATCAAAACTCAGGTGAAAGTGATTCTGGGTGAGGAGGGCGGGGAAAACCTGGTAAATCCGTTACCAACATTGATTTGGTCATATGTGACAACTACATCACTGATATCTTATATTACAGAGTTAATACACTGAATGTAGGGATGTAATGGTACGTGTATTTATACCGGACCGTTTCAGTACAGGGCTTTTGGCACGGTGCACATGTGCATCGAATGGCCAAATGCAATCTTTTGTGTGCGGAACATAGGTCAATTTTCGTGTTTCCACACGGACATATTAAATGGCGGAAGTTTCCACGTTCAGCGCAAGTCTTCTGTGAAACATATAACATAATTCGGCCTGCAGAAAGATTTTTATTTTTCTTAGTTGTATATTCGTTTGATTATTGATGTAAACGTTTACGAAAGTGTGTGTTAAATGCATTTCAACGCACTGTTTTGTTCTTTCAAAATTGCGTGAGAGGTTGCACGTCTTTCGTTGCTACGCAATCTTGAGACGCGCTTTCTGTGACACGCAAGAATAATGAAAGATTTTTCGAAATAAATTTTTCATCTGCACCTCACGTCAATCATATCATTGTCACAATGCGATCAGTTAATCTGGTCGGGACAGAGAAGAGCTGTAACCCGGACTTATTCAGCTGTTACTCAGCTGCGGAGGGGTACGTTAGTTTAAGTCACAGCTTACATTGGCGACAAAAGCAAAGATTAAGAGGTACGTGCAAAAGATAAAAGAAGGCTATGTATGCAACTCAATCATCTCAATATGAGTGTATAATAAGTATATCATCATGTTGCTTGCTATGCAGTAACACATAGAGCAGTAATATTATTTTTATACAGAGATGGTACATAACCAGATTTAATACTGTGACTTAAAAAAATCCAAAATAAATCAAAACAAAAACATTTTTGGTGGCAGAAATGTAGGCTAATAGTTCATAAATGTATTCAGGAATTGAATTTGTTAGTTTAGTGCAAGGTTTTAGTAGAAAAAGTTTAAGAGAAGGTTAAGAAAAGATTAATTTACTGTTATAAAATAATGTAAAAAAGTCTGTTATTAAGCGGAGAACTTTGCAGCAGTATTTTATTTATTGTTCTTTTTTATTTTATACAACCCCAAATCAGAAAAAGTTGGGACACTGTAGAAATTGTTAGTAAAAAAGGAATGGAATAATTTACAAATCTCATAAACTTATATTTTATTTACAATAGAATATAAATAACATATCAAATGTTGAAAGTAAGATTTTTTGAAATGTCATGCCAAGTATTGGCTTATTTTGGATTTCACGAGAGCTACACATTCCAAAAAAAGTTGGGACAGGTAGCAATAAGAGGCCAGAAAATTTAAATGTACATATAAGGAACAGCTTAAGGACTAATTTGCAACTTATTAGGTCAATTGGCAACATGATTGGGTATAAAAAGCCTCTCAGAGTGGCAGTGTCTGTCAGAAGTCAAGATGGGCAGAGAATCACCAATTCCCCCAATGCTGTACCGAAAAATAGTTTTCTGAGTTTCTCAGAGAAAAATTGCAAAGAGTTTGAAGTTATCATCATCTACAGTGCATAATATCATCCAAAGATTCAGAGAATCTGGAACAATCTCTCTGCGTAAGGGTCAAGGCTGGAAAACCATACTTGATGCCCGTGGTCTTCGGGCCCTTAGACGGCACTGCATCACATACAGAAATGCTACCCTAATGGAAATAATAACATGGGCTCTGGAATACTTCCTCAAAACATTGTTGGTGAACACAATCCACCGTGTCATTCACCGTTGCCAGCTAAAACTCTATAGGTCAAACAAGAAGCCATATCTAAACATGACCCAGAAGCGCAGGCGTTTTCCCTGGGCCAAGGCTCATTTAAAATGGACTTTGGCAAAGTGGAAAAACTGTTCTGTGGTCAGACGAATCAAAATTTGAAGGTCTTTTTGGAAAACTGGGACACTATTTCATCCGGACTAAAGAGGACAATGACAACCCAAGTTGTTATTAGCACTCATTTCAGAAGCCTGCATCTCTGATGGTTTGGGGTGGCATGAGTGCGTGTGGCATGGGCAGCTTACACATCTGGAAAGGCACCATCAATGCTGAAAGGTTTATCCAAGTTTTAGAGCAACATGCCCTCATTCAGACGTCGTCTCTTTCAGGGAAGACCTTGCATTTTCCAACATGACAATGCCAGACCACATACTGCATCAATTACAACGTCAAGACTGCGTAAAAGAAGGATCTGAGTACTGAAATGGCCAGCCTGCAGTCCAGATCTGTCACCCACAGAAAACATTTGGCACATCATAAAGAGGAAGATGCGACAAAGAAGACCTAAGACAGTTGAGCAACTAGAAGTCTGTTTTAGACAAGAATGGGACAACATTTATATTCCTAAACATTGGTCCTCCTCCAGCTGTTTCTTATATGTACATTTAACTTTTCCGGCCTCTTATTGCTACCTGTCCCAACTTTTTTTGGAATGTGTAGCTCTCATGAAATCCAAAATGAGCCAATATTTGGCATGACATTTCAAAATGTCTCACTTTCAACATTTGATTTGTTATCTATATACTACTGTGAATAAAATATAAGTTTATGAGATTTGTAAATTATTCCATTCCTTTTTTACTCACAATTTCTACAGTGTCCCAACTTTTTCTGATTTGGGGTTGTATATATATATATATATTATATTATATTATTTATTATTCTTTTTTAATAAAAAAGTGTTTAAAACAGTGTAAACAAATTGTTAAACAAAAGTTTATAGTAATAAACAACCTGCAGTTTAATGTTTGCATTTTTCTTTTATGTACCGAAAATGAACTGAACCGTGGCCTCAAAACCGAGGTACGCACCGAACCGTGATTTACCCCCCTAACTGACTGAGTATTTAGTTAGTTAGTAACACCAATATTGAACAACTGTTATTTTATTCAAGTCCCTTACCCATTAGATGAATTCTCACTTTTAGTAGATTCATAAAATTCATCATCCAAATGTTATACTTGTGTTTAGATTTGAATACTGAAAGATATTGAGTTAATAAACCAAAATTCATTAGAGAATATGAGCTGATGTTTCTAATCATTACGTAAATAAGACACTTAATAGACTAAAATAAGCTGATCTGATTTAATTTTTATGTTTTTTTTTTTTCGTCTACTGTTACAGGTAATGTAGAAGTACTACGAGTGAATGAAGAAAAATCTGTTGTTCTGAAGACTGAAGTTACTGACATACAGAGAGATGATGAGATAGAGTGGAGATTTGGAGAAACTCCCATAGCTAAAATCAATCCTGCCAACAAGACCTTCAATCCATCTGATAAAGGTCTATTCAAAGACAAACTGATGCTGAATCATCAGACTGGAGATCTCACCATCAGTGACATCAGACAGGAACACTCTGGAGTTTATACACTGAAGATCATCAGAGATGGAGAAACCTTAGACAGGAGATTCAGTGTGTTTGTAAGAGGTGAGTAACTCAAATCTTT
The DNA here is from genome assembly GCA_025389145.1 of Misgurnus mizolepis. NCBI lineage: Eukaryota > Metazoa > Chordata > Actinopteri > Cypriniformes > Cobitidae > Misgurnus > Misgurnus mizolepis. The sequence goes on from JAIFKI010000021.1 coordinate 6,862,281, forward strand.
CAGTGTAATAATGATTTTATTATCATCTGTACTTTGTTGACAGTATACTGTAGATGTAAGAGTGATCTGGAAAACACACTGATGGTCACATCAAGGAGCTTGAAAAACATCTTCCATACTCTAGAAATAAACTGAGGACCTCTGTCAGAAACAATATCTTCAGGTATTCCAAAGTATTGAAACACATGTTGAAAAAGCAACTCAGCACTCTCTATTGCAGTGTGTAAACCCCTAAGGGGAATGAGTCTGATCATTTTTGAGAACCGGTCCACTACAATAAATATGCATGTGTTACCTTGTGATGCCGGGAGGTTCATGGCAAAGTGAACGCCTAGATGTGACCAGGGGCGACGAGAGGATTGGGAGAGGACAAAGTTTTCCAGTTGGAGGATGACGAGGGGATTTGGAGATGGCACAATCCCTGAATCCAATCACAAACCTTCTGATGTCCTGTGCCATGTTGGGCCGACAGAAGCGGTGTTTGAGCAGTGAGAGGGTTTACTGGATTGGGGGGTGACTAGTGTCTACAGAGTTATGTGCCTTTGTTATCAACAGAATCTGATGGTGTAATGGTACATACTTGTTGTTCTAAGGGCAACTCAGTGGAACATTTTGAATCTCAGGGGTCGTGTCCTCCTCACTCAATGTATTGGGACATACAAAAACACTCTCCGGAAGGATGGACTCAGGAGGGTGTTGGTCATCTTCAGTTGAAAACATTCGAGAGAGAGCATCAGCCTTGCAATTCTTATTACCCGGGCGATAAGTGGATAAGTACTGAAGGTTCTTGTGATCAGTCAGCGTGGTGAAGGGATGACGTGCACCTTCTACCCAATGTCTCCATTCTTCAAGAACCAGCTTTATGGCGAGAAGTTTACAGTAACCGATATCATAGTTGGCTTATGCCGGGTTGAACTTGCACGAAAAATATGGTAAATGGTAAATGGACTGCATTTATATAGCGCTTTTAACAGACCTATGGCCATCCAAAGCGCTTTACAAGTTTGCCTCACATTCACCCATTCACACACACATTCATACACCGACGGCGGTGTCAGCCATGCAAGGCGCCATCCAGCCCGATCTAATCATGTGATCGGAAATCGGCCCCGATCACGTGGTTTCAGACTCGATCGGACGTTACCTCCCGATCAGGACTCGGATACATATGCAGGGTTTAAAATCCTGCGTTAAGGTCTCGCTCTGCTCCGCACCAGTGTACGCCCTGGTGCGTGTGATCTGACGAGAAGAGAATGACGTGTTTTCATTCATAGGCTTCACACTCGTGCGTGCGGGAACCCACGACAAAGCCGGGTTTTTACCGCTCATTTAAACAACGCGTCGATTGTTTTGTCACCATGTGCTCAGACGCAGATCCGCGTCTCACTCAGAACCTCATGAACGCGCATTTGCGCAGGATCATTTGACATTACTGTAGAGATGAGAGATAGAGAGAGAGAGAAAGAGAGGTAAGAATGGTGCCCACGTCAAAAAAACGTAATAGAAGTCTTAAAGTATGTATAGCCATGTCACTCATCTCATTACAATACGTTAACTAGATAACTGGATACAACTTATTGTATAGTTTAATAAAATAATTTATTTTGATTATACAAATTAATTATGACCTAGCAATAATGATTTTTTTAACTAACTGCTGACCAGCTTAGGGAATTTCTATGACTAATTTTTAAGACATTGATGCTGATTCAGTATGTTGATTTTCTTGTTAATTGAATCTTTTGTGGTATCTTATGCCTAGAATTAGTCAAGGAGGTTGATTCTTATTACTTCCGTCGAAGTTTGATCAATTGTGCATAATAACATGTGCACCAAATGCATATAGGGTGTCAGACTCATAGATTTGCATAATTTAAAGTTCAGGTTTTAAAGTTTGGGTCAACCTGTGGCACAGCTTTAAACAGAAACTTATAAAATCCTAGCCTGGCTCCGCCCTCCTACGTGCTTCCGCTTAATTTTCATTTCGTCTGGGACTGCTCTGTAGAGTTTAGTTTTCTCCTGCAAAAATCTGCAGGACCAATCAGCGAACAGATGGGGGTGGCTAAGAATGATGGTGTTTAAGGTCGTGCGCCAGTTTGAGTTGTAGTTCAGTAATGGCAGTGGAGAAAGACGTGAGGAAAGCTATTCAATCCGTTGTTGCAAAACTGCCGAATATACAGAAGTTAAAGCCGGAGCAAGAACCAGGTTTGCTAAGTTTTGTTTGTCTGATTATTCTGACTTGTTGTTTCCGGACGGTTTCTGTGCATGATATACATCACGACCACACATTATTCAGTCGATCGCCTATGGCAGATCCTGAGTGACTCTGCAGATCCAATAGTTTTAAACTTCAACAGAGGACCCTCCTTAACGGAAGTAACGCTTTGCAATGGAGCGTGGCCAGACTCTCTGTACAAATGAAATGAATGTACGAGAGTCTGGTTGGACCAGGCTAATAAAATCCTATCAGAGGTCCAAAATGTCACTGAAACACACCAGTGGCTTTGCTGTCATCAGGATTAAACATGTTACCCCTCGAACCCTCCCTCCCAACAGAGCCTTACCACAAAACAAATCCCAATTTAACCCCTGTACATATATACTATATATATTCTCATTATTTTTGAACACATCTATAGTTATGCGCTGGCACAGAGTTAGACTCTTTTGACTTATTCTTTTTTTATATATTATATAAGTATCGGATCGGGACTCGGTATCGGCAGACACTCAAAATCAAATGACTTGGACTCGGACTCGAGGGCAAAAAAACCTGATCGGGACATCCCTAACCAAAACCAATCTAGAAAAACCAAAAGGTTTTTCTAGATTTGGGTGAACTAACACAGGTGCCGTACAAAAGGCATTCTTCAGTTGTTGAAAAGCATGTTCAGCCTCTGATGACCAGGTGAGGTGTTTGGATTTACCTTATATAGCAGATGTTAATGGAAATTGGATGGCACTGAAATTATTGAATGAAACAGCGATTAGAAGTTTGCAAATTTGAGAAACTTTTGCAGTTCTTTGATGGTGGTTGGAATCGGCCACTTGGTTTTCATGTCAACTTTCCTCTCGTCCATACTCGCACCCATTTTTGAAACGTTATACCCCAGAAATTGGATGCTGGCTTGATGGAATTAGCACTTTTCTGCTTTTAGGAAAAGAGTGTACTGATATAGCCACTTCAGAACTTCTTTGACATGATGTATGTGTTCAGTAGGGTCACTTGAATAAATCAAAATATTGTCAATGTAAATCAACACGTACGATTCAGTAGGTCTCCGAAGATGGCATGCATAAAATCCTGGAAGACTGAGGGGGGGGGGTTGACCAATCCATACGGCATGGAATGAATTAGAGCGGAGACTATGAGCGAGGCCTTCTCATCCAACATCAGTGTCTGACCTCACAAATGTGCTTTAAGAAGAATGGTCAAACATTCCCATAAACACACTCTTAAACCTTGTAGAAAGACTTCCAAGAAGAGTTGAAGCTTTTATAGCTGCAAAGGGTGCCGTGTCAAATCCATATTAAACCCTATGGAGTAAGAATGGGATGTCATTCAGGTTCATGTGTATATAAATATGTGCTGATGTTTATAATCAGTAAATCTGGAATTGATTTATTTCTGCGTTTCTGTCTGCTGCTGTTACAGGTAAAGTAGAAGTACTGCGAGTGAATGAAGAAGAATCTGTAAATCTGAAGACTGAAGTTACTGAAATACAGAAAGATGATGTGATAGAGTGGAGATTTGGAGATAAAGAAACTCCCATAGCTCAAATCAATCCTGCCAACAAGATCTTCAGTACATATGATAAAGGTTTATTCAAAGATAAACTGACGCTGAATGGTCAAACTGGAGATCTCAACATCAGTGACATCAGATGGGAACACTCTGGAGTTTATAAACTGAAGATCACCAGAGGAGGAAAAACATCATACAAGACAATATCTGTGTTTGTCAGATGTGAGTAACTGAAATGTTTGAGTGTAATAATGATTTTATTATCATCTGTACTCTGTTGACAGTTTACTGTAGATGTAAGAGGGATTTATGACTATTAACTTACAGTGGAGATTTTCACACTGTGTTTAAATCTGACTTTTGTTTAAACCTGATTTAACTGCAGGTAAATCAATACACTCGTCATATTGAAAGGGTTACCTGAGACAACACATCTGTACATCATTTCAGATATTTGGTCGGTTTTATAAAAACATGAAAACTACGTCACTGATATCTTACATAGAGTTTAATAGACTGACTGTATATTTAGTGAGTTAGTAGCACCAATATTAAAGGTAACGTTTTTCGTGATCATATTTTTTAAACTTTAGTTAGTGTGTACAGTTGCTGTTAGAGCTCAAAGTTCACTGTTCACCTTCACCGTGGGTGCAAAGCCCTATTGTTTTTGCTCAGTTCTTCTGCTTTTTCTTCTCCGAAATGAATCGCATTATTGAGAGCCTAAACATGCTCGAAAACTCATGAAACTTTGCACACACGTCAGAAGTGACGAAAATTTACATGTGGTATAGGCATCAGAAATGGGTGTGTAGAAATGACTCGATAGCGCCACCTGCAAAATTTCAAAAGAACAACCCTCCTGCTACGAAAAACTTACAGAAATTTGGTAGGGTCATCTATCACCTCAAGATCTACAAAAAAGTCCCTTGGAACCAAGCTCCAAACCCCACAGGAAGTCGGCCATTTTGAATTTTCGCTGTGATTTCTGTGAACATTTTGGCATTTCCAGGCTTCGTACTTTAACGAACTCCTCCTAGAGATTTAATCTGATCATCATCATATTTGGTCTGTGTCATCTAAAGGCCTTTGCGATGTTAAATTGCGGAGATCTTGACTTTTCGTTGGAGGGTGTCCATGGCGGCCTGACAAATTTCAGCGTTTTCGCCATGAAACAGGAAGTGGTTTTACCTCAGGCATACAATGTCCAATCTGCCCCACGCTTCACATGTTTGATAAGTGTCTTGGCCTGAACACATTTCCATGCCAATATTCAGCTTCAGTCATAGCGCCACCTAGATGCAGCAGGAAATGCCATATTTTATGCTGTGATTTACTGCTCTTAGAGATTTAATCAAGTCATCATCTTATTTGGTCAGACTGATCGTAAGCCCTTTGCGATGATTAATGGCGAAGATCTTGACTTTTCGTTGAAGGGCGTGTCCGTAGTGGCCTGGCAAATTGTGATGTTTCCCCATGAAACATGAAGTTGTTGTAATTCAGGCATACATTGTTCGATTCTGCCCCAGACTTCACACGTTTGTTAAGGGTCCTGGCCTGAACACGTCAATATAACAATAATCAGGTACAGTCATAGCGCCACCTGTTGCACACAGGCGGTGTAGCACATAAATGTTCTTTTGAATATCCACCTTTATTTACCCACGTAAATTCTTATACCCCTGGTTCACTGCTTTACTAATGCCATAGGGTAGCTGTGCACATGCATGTGAGGGCCCTTCCATCGCTGCTTGCAGCTTTGTGTTTATATTTATATACTGATAGAGAATCTGAAAGTTTGAGTTAATAAACAGAAGTTCATTTATGAGAATATGAGCTGATGTTTAAAATCAGTAAATAAGACACTTAATAGATGAAAATCACCTGAATTGATTTCATTTCTGTCTTTCTGTTTCTGTCTGCTGCTGTTACAGGTGAAACAAAAACACTGAAAGTGGATGAGTGGAAATCTGTTGATCTGAAGACTGAAGTTAAAGACATACAGAGAGTTGATCTGATAGAGTGGAGATTTGGAGAAACTCTCATAGCTGAAATCAATCCTGCCAGGAATATCTCCAGTACATATGATGGTGCATTCAGAGATAAACTGAAGCTGAATCTTCAGACTGGAGATCTCACCATCAATGACATCAGACAGAAACATGCTGGAGTTTATAAACTGAAGATCACCAGAGGTGGAGAAAACTCAGACAGGAGATTCAGTGTGTTTGTCAGATGTGAGTAACTGAAATCTTTCAGTGTAATAATGATTTTATTATCATCTGTACTCTGTTGACAGTATATTGTCAGATTTTGGTGGAGATTTTCACAATGTGTTTAACTCTGACTTATCTTTTGTTAAAACCTTTTCTTATCTGACGATTCTAAGAAACTCTCTGCTACAGAAAACTCTTTACTACACTTTATTAATATCTGTGAATCAATATATTTAATAAGCATCTCCTTTACAAATGACAACAAAGCAGTTCCTTAATTGTTTGAACTGTTGTAGATGACTTATCAAGCTATTATCAAAAATTCATTTTGATAATTTATTTGTGTAAAGTGTTATAATTCATCTCATTTAACCTGTTGTGAACAAAAATGACCTCTGTGCTGTTTTAAGTAACTGAAAAGAAAAACATTAATAATATATCCACTTAATGCAACAACACGTCACTATTTGCATTGCACCCCTTTCTCATACACTAGATGAATAATTTACTTATATTGAACTTTTAAAATACAAACTAGATCTGTCTCTCATTCAGACTAAACAACAGACTCATTCAGTGAATGGTGTATTTGTTTACAGTTTTTTCCAATTGCTAACACACAATTTTGCAAACTAGTCTGGTTTTATCAAAAAACTTAACACAATTTACAAAACCACACACCCAAACAGCAAAATACCACATATATCCTGCAAAATGAAGCACTCCAACCTAAACTACATATAACATTATCAAAATCAAACTTTGACACAAATTGGAACACACTTCATTCATATTACCAGATTTTTGTCTAACCAACTACACACAGTTGGGCATAATGAAAAGTGCACTTTTCTTTAGTATGCTTTGCCATAATACTAAAATATGTATTAGATTGTTCGCATGCACAGAAATATTTGCAGATACACATACATGCTGTTGAATTTTTTTTATTTTTCACCAAACAAGTCACAACGCCTCGTCCACATCACAGGCAATATATTCCCATGCCAGACATCGAGGGAAGAAGGGCCTTGAGCGCCTTATCCATCCCTAAATTGCACCAACATCAATCTCATCATATGTCTCTTCATAGCCTGCAAAAGAGGCATGCGCACAAAGGGCTGCTGGTCATATACCTTCCATATAACTCTTCTATGTGGTTCTAAAATGACGAGTATGGTGGGAGGTACAGTATTGCACGATAAATGTTTGGAAGTCAGCAAACCAGTTTTGGACTGGGGCTGCACGATGAAAGCTCATGTTGTGCCATACTACAACATACCGGTTTCTTTGGTCTACATCATTCATACACTCTGATGGTATGAGAATGTTGTGGAGTCTTTCTAGAAATGTGAGAATATGGGCTGTGTTGTATGGTCCAAGGTTGGCATGACGGTGGAGGACACCATCCATATTGGAGATGGCAGCACACATTGTGATGTTCCCACCACGTTAGCCAGGAACATCTATAAAGGCTCTGTGGCCAATGACGTTCCTGTGGTCTTTTCTAGTGCTTACATCCTGATTGAAGTGTTAACAATTAACCATTCAGGTGTTTGGGCAGGTGGCACATATATTGGCCATTTAGCTTGTGAAGTGTCATTTTGAATGGTAGTGTTTTGAAAAGGCAAACATGTGACTTTATGTCAGATTGTTTTGTCTTGTGCAGAGAACCATGTTCAATGCATTTAAAAAGTGTCATTGTGAATTGCAAAATGAGTGTAAAGCAGAAAATGTGTTTAGACTTTTGGAGACTTGAGAAGAGGTCTTGCTCTCTGTGTGTCAGTTTAAATAGTTGTGCTGTTCATGTCATTTTAGTGTGTTAGCAATTGGAAAAAACTGTAATACATTCATCTGATGTTGTGCTCCTTCACTGCTCGTGTTGCTTTATTTGCTCTTAAGTTGCAGGAGGAAGCTACAGTCAGTATAATCTGGTTACCTGCTCCCGGTTGCATAAAACTTTAAGACTAGCTTTAAAAGTTAGTCATGAATTTTTTTCTTCAAGACTGATCATAACTGTTTAAAGTATGTAACATAGAAAGGTAGATCAGTCTAATTTACATCCAAATAATAAGACTGATTAGCCCTAACTAATTGCTAGTTAGTCAGAATCATTCTTAAGACGCAGTCTTAACGTCTTGGCTATGTTTATGCAACTGGCCACTGGTCTTCGCTTGTTTAATCTCCTCCTCCCAGCCTGGACAGCAAAGACCAGCATGACCAGCTAAAAAGTGTTCAGAACTCCTTTCAAGCCAATCATATTGTGCCTCAGTGCTCATAAATTATTTATGCACTTTATACAGTACCAGAGTAGGGGTGCAACGGATCACAAAACTCACGGTTCGGATCACATTTCGGATTTTGAGGCACGGATCGGATCATTTTTCGGATCAGCAAAAAAAGGATGGGAAAATTCTAATAACAAATCAAGAAATTACAAACATTTATAAAAAAGAACAAGGTTGCACATTAAGTAAGGTCTAAAATCATTAGTTATAGAAATCAAATGAATAATAACACTGTATTTATTGAATTAATTAAATGTAATTATAATTTTTTAAAGCTTCAGAAGTGATTTTCTCTTTGTCTTGGGTTGTCTGATTAACATTAATGACACAGACTTAAGTAGGTCAATTGAGCTTACTGTCTCTTTAAGACCAAATATGCACAGACTGCATATCTCTCCGTTTGTGCACTACCGAGTCCCCTTAAACGAGTGCACACACACAGACAGAGGGCTAATTACGGCGCAGCATAAACACACATAGTCTCCACATAAAAACGTTACGTTGTTTTTCATTGCTCTATTAGCCAAATGTATTTTAATACACTACAGTATGAGAGAGAGTAGCGCATCTCTCTGAAGTTTACACATGAAGGGTTCTGATCTTTGAAGGATGATATGTCTGACTCTATCTGGACAGGACGCAGGACACAGCTGCTTCCTCTCTAAACAACTTTTGATTTGATCTGTCATCTCTGTTTCTTACAGCTTCCAAATGAGGAGATTCAGTGAGGAAGAGCGGAGAAGATTTAGTGAAGACAGAGATTCAGACATTGTTGCATAATAACAGTCAGCAGCAGTGATCTTCCTTCAGTTTAACACCATCAATATTACAAACACGTCAATGAGTTTAAATAATCCACCTGTGTGTGCTCATCATGAACCAAAGGAAACGATTTCCTTTTGATTTGCAGATACATTTAAACATTTCAATAGCTTGAATAAATGAAGTTAAAGGAAAAGTATGTAAGAAATTTCTATCAATGAATCATAAAATGGCCCTGATATGTCACTAGACATTAAGAAATAATTTTCATTTCAAATACTTATATCACTCACAACAGTGGTCTGGCCAGGATATTGTCATCTAAAAAGTGGAGTTGCAGCCATAAACTGATGTTTATGTTGTCATGTTGTGTATGGGCCACCAGTTGTGTGATTACAGTACCAGTTTTGGCCACAATCCTACATACTGCTCCTTTAATAGAAAGGTAAGTATATTATACATATAATAAAAGTTAAGTAAATTATCATAAAGTTGATTGAACACATTTGTTGTTAACGCTGATCTACAACCAACAAACTACTATAAACTTTGATATTTAAATCAAAGTTTATAGTATTTATACTTTACTCTTATACAGTATGCAAAACTACGAGTGGTTAAATGTGTAAATGTAAATCTGCAGATAAAACAGTGTGTTGTTGTTAACCTAATGATCTTCTGATCTTCACTTCTAGTTAGTGTCTAAAGTAGTCAGTTTTCTATCCCATAATGCCACAGGGGAAGAGGAGCCATCAGATTCATGAAGTAAAACATAAATAAATATCTGTAAACTTGAATCATAGTGTTGTTGTGTTGTATTTCTGTAGTTTAAGTCAGTGGTTTTTAAACTGGGGGCCGGGGCCCCTAGGGGGGCCGCGAGATGGTGCCAGGGGGGCCCCAGTTTTATGACATTTTATCAAATACATTCATTTATCATCAATTCTGTGTAATTAAACCTAAAAAAATAAGCCAACTAAACAACAGCACTACTAGGTATAATTTTATATGTTTTGTTTAATTAAAATATTACATTTTAAAACTGTTTTTGTCATAAATTTTCTTTCGGGGGGCCGCAAAAAATTGTACTGTACACAAGGGGGCCGCACACTGAAAACGTTTGGAAACCACTGGTTTAAGTGATAACGTGTGATGTTAGCAGTAGCTTTTATAAGTGAATATTAACAGACATATAAATGCTTTTATGTTCAAAATAAATGTAAAAGCTACATGTAAAAAACATTATTCCTGTGGTTAAATTGCTCTGATCAACTTATTGTTCACATATTATCAGGAATGTATTGAAACACCTGTACCCTAAGCATGACCTTTATTGAGAAGTAAATAGTGTTGATGCTCTGTAAAGTACACAGATTCAGCTCATGTAGCTCATTTTTCTCAGTCTAAAGAGAGAAAGTGTTTGTGTTGAAGAATCCAGAAATCAGACTTTAATGATTCAGTGTTATATTGACTGATAGATTATGTGTTAGACATTAGGTTTGATATTATGAAGGTTTCACCGAGTCACTAAATTATTGTAGCTTTTTTTAAAGCTTTGCCAAAGCTTGCACTAAACCAAATAATAATAATAAAGTCCACTTTAATCTCTGTCTAGTTACTGTTTTCTGAACAGTGTATTGTAACAGGTTTTATATGATACATCACTCATGTTATAATCCTCATTTTGTTAAATAAAAGCATCTGATATAAGTCACAGTGCTGTTTTATTTATATGAGACACTTAATAGAAATAATCTCACTTTTAGTAATTTTACACTAATATGATTTTGTAGTTTTACAGTCTGAACACTGTTCAGTGTAATATTTCTTCATAAACCCGTTCAGGTTTTATGTAAGTGTTTTTTTTTAAGAAACCGTACAATGAAATAAACAAATAGCCAAAGTCAAAATCATATACAGTATCTACTGTATTGTTTTTGTGAAAATTGAATTGATTTTGGACACAAGATGGCGCAAACGTCAAAGTGAATTTACTGACTGCATTACAACGTCAATTCAGTATATTTTTTACTGTTCGTTTATTTGACCACAATGAGGCGATATATATAGACGCGGTTAATAAAGGCCTTTATTATGTACATACGTAAACAGTTGTTATTTTCGACGAGCCATCGATGTGAATATCTGCTGTGAACACAAGATGGCGCTCTACTACTGTTATATGTGTAACTGTGTAAATAAACTCTACACAAACGCTGTTTTAATTTACTGTCAAAGCGCGCTTATGTGTTATAATGTTGTGAATGTAGTTTAATTTGAGGAACTTGATATCAATGTCAAATTTATTTGTTGAATAAGAAGGTGGGTTCTAGCTAGATGGGATACAGCTGCGGTCTAAATCTCGCGAGATGTTGAATTTAGGGTTTGGTTTCAAGGTCGTATTAGGATTAAAACAGCGGTTCTGGCTAGATGGGATACAGATACGACATAAATCTAGCGAAATGTTGGCTCTAATGTTAGGTTTGGGTGTAGCATTAAGGATGTAGATAAGGATGAAAACTCATCTGACGAGATGCTGTAGCAGGTCGTTGCTGCATCCCTTCTAGCCACAACCGCGCATGCGCTCATCGGTGCAGTCGCCTCAGCAGCACAACATCATGCAGCATGACTTCTTTAGTCGAGGAAACTGAGGTAAAACTGAGGAAAACAAACGATTATCTGCTGAAATTAAAGTGAACTGGAGTCGACAGAGATAAGACCGAGTGACTGTTCAACTTAAAGTAACACAAAATAAGAGATTAATCATAAAAAGAGCTGCTGTGAGATTGACCGAACAGATTTAACAAGACCTCAACAAACATCTTTATTGTGTCAGGTATGTTGAATTAAAACAAAAACGTGCCAAAAACATCAGAGGATTTGCATTTAATGGTTATAATTGGATTGTATTGTTTCACCAACAGATGACATTTCTATTTTTGTTTATTTCTATTTATTGCTTTAGATATATTATCTGTAGTTGATGAGCAGAGTTGTAATAAAACTTTCATCTTCCTCAGACGGAGGTTTCAGAGGTCAGATATCTTCATCAGTCTTCATCAGTTTGTGTCTGTAGTCACCATCAGCATCTCTTATAAAGGTGAGAGTTTTACTTTAAACCACTAAACCATGATTGATAATTTTAGGCTTCACTTTTGACCTTTTCCTCAGTCATCAGTTCAGCTCTTTAAAAAACACAAGAGTAGTGTGATGTTTACAATAGAAGTGAATGAGACAGTCCATAAACATTAAACTATATTGTATCAGAAATACTGCTACAACATGTAAACACTATGGGGCGATTTCCCATACAGGGATTAGACTAGTCCTAGACTAAAATAAATGTAAGAGCTGTCCAAACTGAAAACAACTTGTATTTTGACATCTTAAAATACATTAGTGCCCTTAGTTTTGCATCAAAATGCATACAAGTAATGTTTTTAGTAAAGCATGATTGTTAAAACTAGTAATATTTCATAATTAAACTAAGGCCTAGTCCTGGTTTAAGCTAATCCCTGTCTGGGAAACCACCCCTATATGTGTTTAAATGAACAAGTGTAGTACAAATAAATACTTATCACATACAGTTATATCAATCCAAGTTGTTGTGTACAATTATTTGTGTTTGATTATATCGTAAGTGTCCCACTGGAATGATGATTTACGCTTACTGTAAATTTGTTAAAAAATAAACCCAGATTCTTATTAACATTGTCATTGAAATGTGAAAGATAATTCTTTGTTAAGTTATAATTGATTATTTTACGATCTGTGGCAGCTGTGTGATGTGTTTATATTGACCACAGTCAGATGTGATCATGAAGAGGTTAAATCCTGCAGTGTACACTAGATGACTCTCTAGTCAACAGTATAGATTGAATACTAAGGGATGTAGTGATCTAAACAGAATGCCATATTATGACCACCTGCCTAATATTGTGTAAGTCCCCCTTTTCCCAACAAAACAGGCAGACCCGTTGAGGCATGGACTCCAGTATACCTTTCTATCAAGCCAGCATTCACTTTTTTAGCAATTTTCTAATCTATTGGATTGGACCGCATAGGCCAGCCTTCACTCCCCACGTGCATCATGAGCCTTGGCCGCCCATGACCACGTTGTCAGTTCGCCACTTTTCCTTAACGCTTGCCCATTTTTTTCTCCTTCTAATACATCAACTTTGAAGTGTCTGGAAAAATGCCAGAAAAGCTGAAAATTTGCTGGTTCTGATAGAAAGATCTAGTGGAGTCCATGCCTCGATGGGTCAGGGTTGTTTTGGTGGCAAAATGGTGATTTACAGTATTAGGCAGGTGGTCATAAAGTTTATTTTGCATTAAGAAAAAATATCGCCTGAATTTAATCCTTTTCCTTCAGTTTTTTTTTATTTTTTATAAAATGAAGAACTATCTAGTTTATATAAATGTATAAAATTTATCTTATTGTGACTTCATTATAGACTATTGTCTAACGAGTCAGTTTAGTGCATTAATACAGTACGCTGTATACTATAGACATCTCTGCTGGTAAACTTTGCTCTTACACCATCTCATACCCCCTCCTCTTTTTCCATTGCGTAAGCAAAATTGTGACCTTGTTGAGTACATGAAGTTTCCAGCGTTTCACACTTCAATGTTTTCAGTTAGATCTGAGTACTTCAAATTTCATTGTGAACACAAAGTGACGTAAGATTGTGCATAAGTATAGTGCATAGCGCTAAATAAGTATACCCTTTTCACTGCCATTTCTTTATACTATGGTTGTGATTAGGATAAGGTAATCAAGTAGCAGCTTCCCCAGTGTGTAAACCAATCAGAAGTAGTGGAGTCAATTTCAGTACAACACTGTCAGTGTGTGTAGTTTTAAGTTGTTGTTTTAAATTGGCAGTATTGAATGAAGATGTTTTTGCCGTTTTTTCTGCCACAACTTCCACATGTATGACATCTGATGTAAAATAAAGGAGGGGCAAAATGAAGGCAATTTTGCTAAGTTTTAAAATGATATCACCCCCTGTCATTTCTATTAACAACCAGTGATGCTAGAAATATTGCAACTTTCAGTAAATCATTTGCATTTGTTTCTTAAAGTTACTCTTGTGTCTTTTTTTTATTATCCACTGAGATAAAAGAGGATGTGTTTTTCAAAATTAAGAAAATAAACATGATGAACGTTCAGTTCTCTCTCCCTCGGTGAACTCCTTTTAGAAACATGTCAGAAAAATGAACTGTAGCTTAACGATTACTTGTAATACAAACTAAAGATAAATATCTACATAATGCTTGGAATGTCTACTTTTAAATGATGTAAGTTTAATCGAAAACAAATATTGCCATTTGTTGTTAACTGTATAAGAAGAGAGAGACGTACCGTCTTTCTCCTATTACTGCATTATCTATAATGAGCCACGCCCCGCTCCATTGAAGAGAAGAACAGAGATCATCCATATTCATTAGTCAACCCCACAGTCAATGGAGACTCGATCTGATCTCTGCATTTAGTGCTGTGTTAATCCGAGTGCTAAAACATCACATCTAAACCTTTGTTTACTCCGAGTCCCGCCTGTAACTAAAAGTTCTCCAGACGTGAATGTTTTCTTTAAACTCCTATCTGCGCTTCCGTCAGACAGTGTGACGTGATCGACGGCCAAACGCACACACAAACACACGATGCCTCATATCTGACGCGTTTTGTGGTATTCTTATAAAAGACGCTTGCAAACAGCATATTTTCTTTACAGTTAGTTTATTTAACGCAAGATCACGCGTGGGAAGGCATTTCTTTTGTTTTGCTTTCACAAACAAACACGTAACAGTAGTGGCGCGTCTTACATTCCTGCCTTAAAGGTATAGCGGAGGATTTTCTCGAATTTTAGAAAAGAACCGCCTTCTCCGCTTTTTTAAAAAATGCAATTGCACAACACTCTTGATTGACAACTAGGAGGACCTGTTGTCTTGATGATCCACCCGGAAATAGAAAATCCTCCGCAATACCTTTAAGGCTCATTATGCAGCTCATTATGCAAGTCTTTTGTTCCCTCAGTTGTCAATCACAGATTATTTAAGAGCTTCCCACCCTCCTTGCATATTGCCTTCCTAACCAAAAAGTGACTTTGAAATTGTAAATCAATATATTGTTTTATGTGAATGTGTAGGCCGAATGATTTTCAGATCATTTTGAAGAAAAAACTCTAGACTACTTGATTCTGTTTTCGAAAAGTTTTTCAAGAAACATCATCTTGTTTGATTTACTGTATAAGCTTGTTTCCTCATGGTCACAAAAATACTGGTATTGCTATCTTTGTGGGGACAATTGTTCCCCACAACATGATAATTACCAGGTACACACACACACACAAACACACACACTGTTCACACCTCTCACATCTCTCACAGACACACACATATACACATTAACCAATAATAGTCTAACACATATCTCACGTCCATCAGTACAACAAAACCACATTTCTTTCCACTTCACATTTCACTTAAACACAAATGAAAGTGTTAATGTGTCAGATGCATATAGTGACAAAAAAAAACAATTTGTTTTAAAAACAAATACTTTGAGTTTATCCACATTTATTTATTTATATTTTGATCACAGAGTTTCTGATGTTGTACAGTTCTTTTTTTATTAAACTGCTATTAACATTATTTTAAGCATGGTCATATTATGTTTAACATGTGCTTTTTGGTGTGTATTATGTAATAATCGCTTCATGTAATATAATTCACAAAGGAAAAACTTTAAACTCACAAACACTGAGAACCTGAAGTTATAACAGAGACTGTAGATGATCAAACAGCTGAATGTTGATCTGAGAATCACAATGAGTTTGTTTATTGTCCCTTGACTCCTGCATACACCACATCATCCTCTACTGCAGATCCCTGTACACACAAACACACAACATACAAACAAACACATTTAATAACCATCAAATCAATTAATTAAATCATTATTAATCTACTTTAAGAGATTGTCGTGTATGCATTAAATAGGACTAAAGACAAATGTGTTAGGTTATAAACAATCTGACATCAGTTTATTATAGATTAGTGATGCACCGATGTATCAGCCACCGATATTTATTGGCTGATTTTTGATGAATTTGAAACCATCGGCAATAGCACAAGAAAGGCCGATACAGATTGTTTATTAATTAACTGCATAAAGAAATCCATTATATGTAAAAAACTAGTTAATGTTGTTAATAAAATAAATGTTGAATAGCAAAAACCACCTTTGAAGGTTGTCATGCTGTCTTATTATATTTGTTTTAGCTTAATTTGTGCCTCTCTTTTTATGTTGGTCAGTTGAATGTTAATTAGATCCAATCCATGTTCAGTAAAAATAATTTGATGCAGAAATAAACTAGCTAATAGACCAACTGTATAAATTGTATACAAGTGTTTAATATCGGCATCGGTATTGGCCAGAAGTTGTCTGTTTAAATCGGTATCGGCCCAAAAAATCCAATCGTGCATCCCTATTATAGATGGATAGATAGATGTATAGATCAGGGCGTCCGCACCGTAGTAAGAGGTAGTAAAGGGTAGTAAAACGAATCTAACAAATTTAAGGCCCTTCAAAGGTAGTAAAAGGTAACAAACGCAATTTGACTTGGTAGTAATTTTTTGCTTAATATTTGTGTCTCCATGTTTTAACTTAATCTAGCATAGTGTGAAAATATATACAGTGCTAACAGGACCTGAGTGAGTCAGAGTTGATAGCAAATATAGTCACCTTATATAAGAGTATACACACTTAACTCATAGTATTTTCTCATTCGAGGTTACGCGCCCACATCACGTTGCTGCACGCGTGGTCACAAAAGCTTAACATTACACGTATTTAAGCACCACAGTTTTATATTAAGTGATTTTAAGCAGTTGAAACACGAACAACAGTGCTATATGCGCACACGGTTTCTGTGTGAGAGGAGCGTGCAAGCCGCGCATCCGCTTCTCATTGAGCTTGTGTGTATTTTTGCCGCTGCTTAAATACACACATGCGTCAAAATTCCTGGCTTTTGCAAGTATTCTCATAAACACGATCATTTAGGTCTTAAGAGAAAGTAAACAGCTAAAAGAAAAAACGCATGTGTAACAGTAGATTAGATTCGGACTTTGGTCTTAAAGGGGAAGTTACCTAATTTTGCTCCTGTCTGTGACTCGTGTTAATCAAACAGCATTGAGAGAAAATCCTTCACTGCTCTTAACTAAATCACTTTTCTACCTTTAATAAGATTTGTACGTTGAATTGACCTTTCGCCGGCCCCTCCCCCAAAATGGCCATTGTCCAATCACACATCACAGCACCCGTTACTATGCGAGCACGTCCGACAAACATTAACGCCCGCGGCGTATGTAAATCGGACACTAGATAAGTTACCCCGAGAGATTGTATAGATTTTACCGATGTCCTGGCATCAGAGAAACAAGTCACACTTTCCTCCTTGATGCCAGTCTTGGAGCACATTAACATTGAGATACTTCAAGATCAAGAAGAAGACTGCAGTCTCACTAAACAAATGAAACATGTAATAAGAGAAGACCTGTTAATGAAGACAAGATATACAGAGGAAATGAAGAATGTTATGAACATATCCAGTTTTGTGGATCCCAGGTTCAAGGGAAACTTTACTGAGAATCTGGATGACACAGTCAAGGCATGCAGTGACGAAGCAATGGCACTTGTTGCATTACATCCAGAGATTCCAGACACAGAAAATCCTACAGCAGCAATCACATCAAGCACCTTCTCCACCACCACCATAAAAAAATAGAAGAACCTGTCTGGGTTATTACAGCAAATAACCAGTGCAAAGAAGAATAAGTCACTAGCTTCAGGACATGCAATGCCATCAGTCCAAGAAAAACTTGACTCAGAGGTGAATCTGTATTTGTCAGTTTCTTCATTTAGTGCTGATGCAGACCCATTGGCTTGGTGGAAAGCACATGTGGAAGAAATGCCAATGCTTTCAAAAGTGGCCAGAAAATATCTCTGAAATTTTGTGTCAATAGCCCACTGAGAAATCCCCTTACTTATAAAAGGCGACGACTCGCTTTTTGAAGGTTGCAGCCTCCGAAGTGCATGAAGAGAATTGAAATGAGGCAGCCTACGAAGGCCTTACAAGCCTCCAGTTGCGCTGCTTTGATGCAATTGGTCTAAGAATGCAGCCTTCAGAGGTCCCAGACTTTAATTTGGGACACAGCTAAGATCTCTGCATATTTCAATGCAATGTATTTGTATTGTCCATGTATGTGTGTGGCAGTTTTCAGATAATGATATAAACTGTAATGATTGTTCTCACCGATTTATGCATTTTTTGTTGGAATGTTGTATATGCTGCATATGTGATCTCCTCTTCATCAGTCTGAACTGTTTCAACAACAATCAGAGACACATTAGAAACTTAAACTTGGACCTTAATAATGTATTGATTTAGAGATTATAATTTTGTTAATATTCATTATTAAGCACTTTGCAGTAGTTAATACTTACCCTCTGGATGTGTGTCTTTGTTTTTCCTACAGATGCAGAACATTGAAATTGCCGCTACAATCATCAGAGATCCAGCAGCAGCCCCAGAGATATAATCTTAGAACAGGTCCAATGTTTACACTTCGTTTTACAGTGTCACCGTTAAACATGTTACATGTACTTACTGTAGTAAAAACAGTTATTAGGTATAATTACATGCAAATAACCTTAAATCAAACACTAAACTTAAAGTAAGTACATGTTGTTAATAATATTACTCTATTTTTGTAAAATGTATCTGTGTACTGTATCCAGGACACCTTAAAATACAATATAAACCGTTCACTCACATAAAAGACCTGAACATGGCTGACAGAGATGAGTGATGTTGAGATGTTGAGTTTGGTTTGTGATGGTATTGTTGAGTACACATCTGTATGTGTTTGTATCCTGATATTCAACCTCCAGAGATAGAGAGAGTCTGATGTTGAGATCAGACACACTGATGCTGGACAATAAACTGTTTCCTTTGTACCAGGACAGACTCACATCTCTCACATTCAACACTGAACACAACAAGGAACAATTTGAGCTTAATGATAGTAAAGAACATTGTGATGAGTCTTTGGTGATGACAGGAATGGGCAGATGAGCTAAAAAAGATTGAGAACAAAACAAAAAATAAGAATTAATAATATATCTACATTTAGCAAGAGGCATGTTGTCAGTTTCTGATGTCCTACGATCATCATGCTGCGTTTACACCAACCGCGGTAGAGGTGTGAAGCGCGAGTGATTTTAATGTTAAGTCAATGTGAAGACGCGCGTCTGGAGGTCCTGCCGCACGGATGAGGCTTTTGCCGCGGCGCGGAATACGCGTTTACGCCTCATTCGCACGTCTAGTTCACGCGAAAGGCGCAAATTGAGCGTTGTGCATGTTAGACGCGAATGGTGCTTTTTGTGCATTTTGCGGTTCACGCGAATTTGTGTCTGACGCCGAGTTGAAAAATTTGAACTTGGCCGGAATTTCGCACCGCATTAACCAATCAGGAGCCTGCTTGCTGCTGTGGTGGCAGCCGTGCCCAGGGTCACTCATTCAGCATGAAGGCTTGATATTATCCGTGAGCAGTCTACTTCGCTCTACACGCGCGAATACATTCAAACTGTTCAAGCGGCAAACTAGGCGCGGTAGACACGATTTTGACCGCCTGAAACACGGTTGGTGAAAACGCAGCATAAGGCTTCATTTGTTTAAGTTAAACTCTCATGTTGTTAATTATTATGTGAAATTAGGTGCAAAAATCTATTCTCTACCAAATTAGTAAATCATTTTACAAAACCCAAAAAAACTTTTAATATGTTAAAACTTAAATGTGTAATTGAGAGGACAAACAGTAAATCTTTACTCACCATAGACAGTAACATTGAATCTGTATGGGGTTTGGGGTTTATTTCTGTTGGTTACTTGATAAACTCCAGCGTGTTGAGTTGTGATGTTTGTGATGGTGAGATCTCCAGTCTCATTATCCACCTGCAGTCTGTCTCTGAATCTCCCATCAAGAACATCAGCATTTACTTGGACTATATTAGCTGTTTTATTTATTCTAGCTATGCGAATACCTTTATCTCCAAACCTCCACTCGATCATATCATCTCTCTGTAGTTTAGTATCAGTATGTAGAGTAACAGAATCTCCCTCCATCACTGACACTGACTTCACTTCATCACCAAACACATCTGCACACACAAACAGACAAATTTACTTAAATCTGTGTGAAATGAGTTGGTCTATTAAAGTTTTAAACAATTCAATTAATTAAACAATTATAAAAAAACTTTGACTTTCTAGATGTAAAAACCTTTGTATTTATTTTTTTCCTGACTGAAATGACTAAAATAACTTTTGATTGCATTAATAAATAAAATTAAAATTTATGCTAATAAATATGGAGATTGATTTCTTTTAATAATGATTAAAATAGCAAAAGCAGACAGATAGTAAAACAAAATTATTTTTAAACGGCATTTAGATTAATGTACAGTTGACGAATAGTTAATTAAACAAATGTCCATAAATATTAAAATAAGTTTACAGCTTACCCACTGGACACCTGAAGCATAAAGAGTAAAAAATAAACATGAGAAACATTTTCTACAACAGTTCAGCGCTCTGTGTTGTGAATCGTGAATGTACAGATTTGACACCATTCTAGTTTAACACGGATCTTGTCTGACTGAGTGAGCATGCGTCCTTTACTTCCTGTTTTACAGCAGTCTTGTGTTTCTCAGTTTCCATTGACCTGTATTTCATTTTATTAATAATATTGATTGACATCAAACCTCCAGGATTTTTTTTGACAGGTTTAGTAAAACTTCAAATGTTTTTGTGTTTGTTGCTTTTAAAAATAGATTTGTTACTCTTACGCTGACCCCAGAGTAAACTGAGTAGACTTCATGTACAGGCCATGGATTTTTAAAACTAAACTTTAAGAGAGAGTTGTGTGGTTGATATGGTGGGAGTGGTCTAATTTAGTGAAATGTATGGGAACATAAAAGTGTTTTAACTGTGCACAATCTTGCTGCAGACTGCAAAACTTTTTCAGATCCCTGAACTATTGAGGAAAATGTTACTCATGGTTGTTCTCTATTCGTTTGTCTGCTGTTTAGTGGGTAAGTTATAAACATGCTTTATGTTTTTTATTTTTAACTAATCATGTATATTCAATCCGCTTTTCTGAAATGATCTAAACTTTAGTTCCTGCCTGAATTAGAGATTGTAATTTTGTGCTGAGCTGGACAGGATTTGATGTGTGCGAGCGGTAGAAACTCGAGTGATCATGTGTGTGTACAGGTTGTGGGATTCCCACACAACAGAAATATCTAATATAAAATATCCAAAAACAAATACATTGTTATAAATGATTTATTAATTCAACTTAAACTGACTGAAGATTTTTAATCTGTGTGAATGTGTTTGTGTGTTCAGGTGTGTTTGGTGATGAAGTGAAGTCAGTGTCAGTGATGGAGGGAGATTCTGTTACTCTACATACTGATACTAAACTACAGAGAGATGATGTGATCGAGTGGAGGTTTGGAGATAAAGGTATTCGCATAGCTAGAATAAATAAAACTGCTAATACAGTCTCAATAAATGCTGATGTTCTTGATGGGAGATTCAGAGGCAGACTGCAGTTAAATAATCAGACTGGAGATCTCACCATCACAAACATCACAACTCAACACACTGGACTTTATAAGTTTTTTTTACTTATTTATTTATTTAAAGGCAGGATAGGCAGGAATTATCTAAAAAAAACTTTTTTACAAATAAGTTTAAACTGTCTTTATATATCAATACATAAGTAAAATGTAAGTACTCTGAAAAAGAGAGTATAAAAATCGAGTGTCGGTAGACCTCTCAGCTCATTTTTCCATTCACTCCACCCCCTCCCGTCTGGTTTTCTTCTAAAGCCACGCCCCCAAAACACATGAACGCGCGACGCTGACCAGCTCTGCTGGGAGAAGCATTTACCTGAGATGAAAGTGTGATTTGGACAATTACCTTGTTCCCCCTTAAACCAGGATCTAAACTTAAGATTTCACAGGATCCATACACCTTGCCTTGGTTACCGTTCTTCACACTACGTTAGTGTTTGTGTCTGCCACCATAACAGGTGTACACCATTAAATCCATTACACCAAGCGGAGGCGCTACCAAAATAAAAGTCCTCATACACACCCAAATACAATACAATAAATCATGTAAATGTAAATAAACAAAATAATGTCTTAAAATACACATAACAAATATGATACATATGGTTCTTTACAATAAGCAACACCCATGAAACATTTTTCAATCAATCAGAATAAAGCAGTCGAAAGACCCGTGGTATAACTCAGAATAACAAACCTTTAAATGTTGCAACTGGCCAATCACAATCAAGCATTTTAGACCACCGTGTAATAAATATTCATTTATACTGTATGTTGATTTCTGTTCTCCAGCTCATCTACCCATTCCTGTCATCACCACACAAAACTCTTCATCATCAGAAACATCATCATATGTGCTGTGTGTTCAGTGTCCTGGTACAAAGGAAACAGTTTATTGTCCAGCATCAGTGTGTCTGATCTCAACATCAGCAGCATCTCTCTTCATCTGAAGTGTCTGGATGAATCTTACAGATGTGTGGTAAATAATACCATTAGTAACCAAACTCAACATCTCAACATCACTCATCTCTGTCAGATGCGTTCAGGTACAAAAACTGTGATTATTGCTGTTTATTCACTGTGCTAATCTGACCTTTCTAGAGGTTAATCATTCATTCATTTATACACAGTGATGTTGGTAAAGCATTTGTTGAAACACACATGTTTCTTGTGTTTTTTTTTCAGACTTTGTTTGCTGTTGTTATGTTTCTGAAGCGGTGATCCGATTGGTTCTCGTCGCTCTGGTAGTTGTGGCTACTATAGCTGTTTTAGTTTATGACATCAGATCCAGAAGAGCCGAACTGAAGGAGGAAGTTCAGACATCACCATCAGACTGATACATTTTACATTCTGATATGTAGGAGTAGTTATAGCCATAGATATGTATAAAGGCTTGATGTGTTACGGCGGAGTCTCTAATGCATCACCTGGCGGCCATCTTACCACAGGCAGCTCGCTCATTCGTAGCATTGTGTTTTAATGATGCAGGTACTTTTAAATGATCATAACTTGCTCGATTTTCTACCGATTTTCAAATGGTGTTTTTTCTTACAAATTTTGTTAACGTGGCTATAATTCTGGATGCTTTAACATGTTTCATGAAAATTATATATTATTTTTAGTTTAAGTATGCAGTGTCATAGGAACATCTTTGACTGTAAACAATTAAGCAAGTTATGGTCATTTAAAAGTACATGCATCATTAAAACTCAATGCTACGAGTGGGCGAGCTGCCTGTGGTAAGATGGCCGCCAATTGCGGACGTTCCACTCAATTGGCCAGCAGCGCAGGCGAGACAACTAGCTTTTATACATACTGTATCTATGGTTATAGCTTTCTAGTGTTATTGCCAAGGATGTCATTTTGTCAAATATAAATTTTGACTTATTATATGTTTAGCACAGATCCGTAACTTGATTTGATGTAAATTATTATTGTTGCATTGCAATGTTTTGTTGTTGTTGTTTTTAATGTAGTAATTGAGTATTTTTCAGAGGCATCAAGTTAAAAATGAATAAATCTCAGTTCAATATTTCAAATCTATGTTTTTTGTAGCTGTACAACAAAGTCAAAAGTGTCATACAGTTTACCTGTCATACAGGTACAGTTTAAAACTATTTAAAGCAACATGATCTCACGGCAATTCGTGTTATAGTCACAAAAAATTTGATTAATTTATGAGTGTCCATGGCACGAAATTCAGCTTTTTTGTCTGAAGGTCTTTTGTCACTCGCACAAATTTCTATAAATAGTTTTTCATGTCTGTGGCACGACTTTCTTTTTCATGTCATTTTATGTATTGTTTTCTCATTTTTCAGCCTATTTTTAAATCGCTGTCGCGTGGGGTTATATTTGGGTTAGAATGTACTTTTATGTATTGGTTTCTAAATGTTTTTCTTCCGCTTTTAAAACTATTCTCGCCTGGAGTTGGGGTTAGATTTGGGGTTTGGGTTAGGATGTACATTTATGTATTGGTTTCTACTTGTTTTTCTTCCGCTTTTAAAACTATTCTCGTCTGGAGTTGGGGTTAGAGTTGGGGTTTGGGTTAGGATGTCTATAAATGTAACAGAAAGTGGTTCTAACCCCAACCCCAGGCCACAATGGTAAGAAAATAGTAAAAACTATGAGAAAACAATACATAAAATGACGCAAAAGAAAGCAGAATTTCATGCCATGGACATGGGCCCGTCTCCCTTTTCCAAAGCGTTTTTCAAACATTGTGCACTCCGCCTTTAAAGGCAGGGTCCATGATCTCTGAAAGCCAATGTTGACATTTGAAATCACCTAAACAAACACGCCCCTACCCCAATTGAATCTGGACCTTCTTTTGATAGACCCGCCCCACACATATGCAACCCGGCAAGGATGTTGGTTAGTAGACACGCCCCTTACTGCTGATTGGCTAAAAGTGTGTTTTGGTAGTCGGCCCGACTCCCTTTTACAAAGTGTTTTTCAAACATCGTGCACTTCGCCTTTAAAGGCAGGGTCCATGATCTCTGAAAGCCAATGTTGACATTTGAAATCACCTAAACAAACACACCCTTACCCCAATAGATTCTGGACCTTCTTTTGATAAACCCACACATACGCAACCCAGGCAGCGATGCTGAAAAAACAATAAAACCATTACAGGCAATTCTAATGGTTTTATTGGGAATTTTATTGGTTCTAATGGAATGTGGCCCAAAACACACTACAGTGTATTGTTTTTTGTTGGTCTCTAATTGTATGTATTGGTTCTAATGGTTCTATGTATTGGTTCTAATGGAATATGGCCCAAAACACACTACAGTGTAGTGGTTTCAATGGTAAAAGCTAATGGTTCCTATTGATATTTTACTGGAAACCATTACAATTTTCTGTAATGGTTTTATTGTTTTTTTCATGCTGGTCTTAGCTGGATTTTGGGGTATAACCACAAAATAACCATTGTAATTAATACACCAAAAAACAACTTGGTTACTGCACTTTTTCCACAATAAAACCATGGTTAATTTTTTAAGGGTGTTGTGACAAGCTTTGCATCCTGCGCCCACAAAAAAGAAGTCACTGTGCATGAAAGGAAGATACTATAACATACAATTCAATTATTCAAATTATTCAACAATTCAAAGTCACTTAAAGCAAAATAATATTAATCATAATATTAAAAATAGGAAGGAATATGCTATATTTATGAGATTAAGAGTGGGACATATATTCTCAATTTAACTAATTATATCATGGGCAAACACAATACAGGTGTTTGTGATGTGCCTCAGGAAATGGGGAGAATTTGGAGCATGTTTTAATAAGATGTATAAGGTGTCAGCAGAAAATAATACTTTATATTAGGTATTACAGAATGGGTGATATTTTAAACAAATAGACAAAAACGATAAGCAAATAATAGCAATAACGAGGTTCTTAAAAACACCGCGTTAATCATTACCAAGCATTATGCAGCATCAGCGTCATCATCTCCAGTACGAGGCGGTCTGCACCTGCACCAGAGAAGAAGAAGAAGATGCTGCTCGTCTCATTTTTAATAAGAATTGTTTCGATAATTTAATGTTTTTTATTATTATTTCGATGTCAGTGATGTGTGTGTAGGTTTAGTTTAGTTGAGATTTGACGTTGTTATTCGCTGCCAGTCAGTGTGTTTAGGGCGTGACGTTGACGAACACTCAGTCAGAGATATAAAATAACGGTACTTAAATAACATTAACATGAAGACGATAAATCTACTGTGTGTTATCTTTTTATTCATCAACGGTAAGTTCATTTATCAAACATATATTCCATACTTTCACTTTCACTTCTATTCAATGCGACTGTATACGTTTGAATTAGCCAACGCGCTTAATAATAACAGATTTTGAAAGACATTTCAATATTTCTTCGTTGTTATGCTAATATATTTTTTTAAACTGTTGGTGATTTTTAGCTGTTTCTTACGTGATGGTCAGATCGATATAACGCAGTAGAGCTCCTGACTAAAAACATGCCCTCCGTCCCAAACCGTATGCTTCCATACTATATAGTACACGAAAAGCACTACTTCTCGTACTCTTTGCCTACTATTTAGTATGGAAGTAGGAGGTTTGGGGCGCGGCGATGATATTTACATTATCACCCTAGGATTCTTATAAAAATGTTATCTCTCACTTTTTTGTAAACAGGTGTGTTTGGTGCTGAAGTGATGGAGGGAGATTCTGTTACTCTACACACTGATACTAAACTACAGAAAGATGATCTGATACTATGGAGGTTTAAAGATGTAAATGACCCCATAGCTACACTTGACAGAGCAGAAAATAAAATCTCATATGGTACTGATGGGAGATTCAAAGGCAGACTGAAGCTAAGTGCTCATACTGGTGATCTCACCATCACAAACATCACAACCCAACACTCTGGAGATTATCAACTGGACATCAATGGAGATGACATTACAACAAAGAAATTCAATGTTATTGGTGAGTCTCAAACCTTTACTTTAGTATTTGTCTTAATCATTGTTGGAAAGTCTCAAACCGGGTGTGCCTTACACATCTTGAAATGTGAAGCTGCTGCTCTTTGATCGGCCTCTGGTGCAGTACAAGTTATAAACCTCAACCTCTTCATGCAATTAAATGGGACAACAAAACAATCTCACTTATATTAAGCATTATTTGTGTATATTTTAACAAAATGAGTAAGCACGCGGCTTTCGCCATCATCGTTGTCAGTCAGCTCGCCTTACACACTCTTACAGTAATGCATGAAATCTGATACCTGCTGCTCTTTGATATGATGCACGTTTAGCTACGCTGAATTCAGGCAGCAGAAGACAAATTCAGTTATAGTGTCTGCTCTCTCTAACAAAACTAAATTATTTAATTGCAAGGAAAAATCAAAATGATGGTGGGCAAGTGATCTAATCAGTAAGGGTAAACACGGGGCGTAAGCATTAACGATTCCAATTCAATTTTAATTGGTGATGTCATGCGTTGCCGAACTGAATTGTGGTTCTGTCGGTGCCGGGTCATGGCCATTGCTCGTGGCAGAAGTCGAACATTTCTCAACCTTTCAAGTAGCAACGTGTGCGTCAGCCAATCAGGAAATATCCTAGGCAGAGCTTGCCAATTACGTTAATGGAAGGCCAGAGCATGTGTAGCGGCCACTGTGATTGGCTGTTGGCCACGCTTCAGACAAGCCTTCCATCAAGTGTTAACGCTTCTGTCCTGTGTGAATGTACCTTAAGAGGCTAAAGGAGGCACCTTGTATCACCGGTAGTTGTATTTAACTTACCTTATTTTAGAAAACCAGTTAAATGAGACGTTCAAGAGGCGTGGTTAAATTGGGCGCGGAAGCTTTGGGCGTAAGTTTGATGCCTCCGGGCTCCGTGGACGATTCTTTATGTGCATGCCCTGGCTCAAAAACTGATGAATTCAGCATTCCAAAGCAAATATGCGTAGATGTTGCTCTCTGTGCTGTGCATGATAAGGGCAACATATTTTAAAAATAAAAATATACTGCGTTGCGTTGTTTTTTACATCCTCTTCAGGGTTTCCCGCAGAAAATTTGTTAGTAAAGGTGGTAGGGTTTGGCGGGTGGGCGGGGCAAAGGGCGTGGCAATCAAAGGGGGTCATGATAAAAATTAAAATATTTTAATAAAAAAAAATTTTTATTTATTTTTAAAACACTCAAATAAAACTTAATTTTGAAGAAACTTTGACAAAAAATGAACACATACTAGATTATGAATGAATTAAATGTTTTTACCTCTAATGGGAATAGCTGCGTGATGAAGTGAAACGAAAGGGTTAATAAACACAAACTAAAGCAGATGTTGTAAAACGTCTGGCGAACGATGATAGATAGCGCAAAAACTGTAAAAACTGATTATTTCCCACTATTAATTACATTATCTTAAAGGAGTGTAACTACTGTAGCATGTAAATAAATTTTAAACATTTAAAATTGCAAGAACTATAGACTAATTCAATAACAGGCTTAAATAAACCCAAAACATAAGTCCACTTACAGTTCTCACGGACACGCGTTTTATCAACTGGCTATCCTCCAGAGATGACGGACCACGTCTTATCTCATTTCTGTCATGGGCTTGCCAGATCTTTTGTACTAGACTCAGGTCTGAGTGTATCTGGCAAGACCATGACAGTGCTATGTTCTGTGTGCGAGCATGTGGAGGCATATAGTTGTGTGGCTTCCATGTGTTCCCAGTGTTTTGTCGCTGTCATGGTCTTGCCAGACCTTGGTGTAGATTCAGGTCTTATTTCAGAGGGCAAGATTATGGCAGCATTGTGTTTACGTGGGAACACGTGTCACACATACATGATGTGCAAACACACGTGTCTTGTCACTTTCACCCTACTCCCTTATGTACTCGTGTCTTAAGTGATTAATTATGTTCACCTGTTCCCCATTGATGTGCTGTCTATTTAATGCCCTCGTGTTCTCTGTGTGGTGTGCGTGCGTTGTTGAATTTCAGGGTTCATGTTCTCCGTGTGCCTGAGTTCTGTTCTAGTGTTTTGTGTTCCATCACAGTATTATTTCATCCTCTGTTTTACCCCCACGTGGGTTTGTTTTGTTCTGTTTTATTAAAATACATAGTTATATTTTCTTACATCTCTTGCGTTTGGGTTCATCCTTTGTTTCCACTTTCCGGTATTATACCGATCGTGACATAACGCACGCACCAAACTGAACCCAGCAGGGATGTTCTCCGGCAGCCGCCTGGTGATACGGGGACGGGGTTCCCGTCCTGCATACGAGTCAGGTTACAAGTTCTATGACCCGCTCGTATGCGAACCTGAAGCTAACACCAGGCGGAGACCAGTCGGATCTGCCGGATCCCGTCCGACTCCGTCCAGTCCGAGGGGCATCATGACCGGGGCTGTCAGACTGGGGAGGTCGCCTCCCGTCACCCCGGCACCGGAGTTCTCGTCCGTACCAGATAGCCGTCTAGTACTCCCAGCCTCCAGACGGAGGAGAAAGAGGACGAAGGGGGCGTTGGAGCAGCAGCTGCTACCGGCGCAGCCAGAGACTCGTCGCCCGCCGGCGCAGCCGGAGACACGTCAGCCGCCGGCGCAGCCGGAGACACGTCAGCCGCCGGCGCAGCCGGAGACACGTCAGCCGCCGGCGCAGCCGGAGACACGTCATCCGCCGGCGCAGCCGTCTGCGCAGTCAACTGCGCAACCCGGGACATGTCATTCCTCTGCTTTTCAGCAGAATTTTAGGACTCAGTTTCCACATTCTGGACATTCTTTTTCCCCTGTTATTGCCCCACCACCCCTTCATGATGTTTTGTTTTTGTTAAATCACCCCAACCCGTTTGTCACTTATGTTTGTTTGCCATTGTTATTTATTGTTATTTTATCATGGTTGTCTTCTGTTGTGCAGTCTCTCGTTCCTCGTGTTTAATGTTTTTGTTTGTTTTTGTTTTGTGACGTCTGGTATCCGTCGTTAAAGAAGGGGGTACTGTCATGGGCTTGCCAGATCTTTTGTACTAGACTCAGGTCTGAGTGTATCTGGCAAGACCATGACAGTGCTATGTTCTGTGTGCGAGCATGTGGAGGCATATAGTTGTGTGGCTTCCATGTGTTCCCAGTGTTTTGTCGCTGTCATGGTCTTGCCAGACCTTGGTGTAGATTCAGGTCTTATTTCAGAGGGCAAGATTATGGCAGCATTGTGTTTACGTGGGAACACGTGTGTTTGCACATCATGTATGTGTGACACGTGTTCCCAGTGTCTTGTCACTTTCACCCTACTCCCTTATGTACTCGTGTCTTAAGTGATTAATTATGTTCACCTGTTCCCCATTGATGTGCTGTCTATTTAATGCCCTCGTGTTCTCTGTGTGGTGTGCGTGCGTTGTTGAATTTCAGGGTTCATGTTCTCCGTGTGCCTGAGTTCTGCTCTAGTGTTTTGTGTTCCATCACAGTATTAATTCATCCTCTGTTTTACCCCCACGTGGGTTTGTTTTGTTCTGTTTTATTAAAATACATAGTTATATTTTCTTACATCTCTTGCGTTTGGGTTCATCCTTTGTTTCCACTTTCCGGTATTATACCGATCGTGACAATTTCGGTCATGTGGTGTGTGTGCGTGCTCGCGGTGTGAAGCGCGTCTGCGGTATTCTGCGAGATGTTTTATCAACTGGCTAGTTATCATCCAGACAGTAACGGTCCGGACCACGTCTTTCTCATTTCGGCCGTGTGGCGCGCGTCCCTGCTCGCGGTGTGATGCACGTACGCGCTAATCTCCGAGATGCACTTGACGGCCTTTTGTGCAGCAATTTTTTTTTTATGACCTAGTTAAGGCGGTAGGGTTTTCAAGCTTAGGCGGGCCGCCTTAACTGAAATATGCTGCGGGGAAAACCTGCTCTTGTACGTGCACATTAATTAGTGATGATGTGAGATTGCGCACTTTTCAAGTAAACCGTCCAGCATGAGCTACAGTGTGCACTACAGAGCAGCGGGAAAGTTATGGCGCTTTTCTATTGAAAAGTACCTAACGGCTTGGGTCGTGTCAGCTTAATTTTTGGAGTTTTTCCGCTGGGTTCAGTACGTCATACCCAATACTTTTTTAATTAGACCGCGTGATGATTAATATGACCATGGCAGATGAAAACTTAATTCAATTTTATTTATATAGCACCTTTCACAACTGTGTAATCGTTTCAAAGCATTTTTACATTAATAAAAGCAGGAGCAAACAATCAGGGGACAACAAAAGTAGCAGTGGCTAAGATTAAATCATACTAGCGGACGTAGTAATAATGTAACGTATAGAAGAAGGTTCTAAGTTAAAGGCGGAGTGCACAATTTTTAAAAAACACTTAGAAAAGTCTTGGGCCGACTACCACAACACACTTGTAGCCAATCAGCAGTAAGGGGCGTGTATTCTAACCGACATCGTTGCCTGGGTTGCGTATGTGTGGGATGGGTCTATCAAAAGAAGGTCCAGATTCTACTGGTGTAGGGCCGTGTTTGTTCAGGTGATTTCAAATATCAACACTGGCTTTCAAACATTGTGGACTCCGCCTTTAAAGTGTAACTAAACCCTAAACCAATTTTTTTTAGTTTAGATCTGTAAGAATGGGGCTTTAATAGTGCTGTTCATTGATTTTAGTAAGTTTTTTGACATTTGGATATAAAGTGTTTCAACACTACAATATATGGTGTAAAAACGTGCTGCCCTCTTCAGGTTGAACGGTGGCTACTGCAGTTGAATTTTCCTATTGGATGTTGGGTCCAAAAAATGCCTCGTGATGTAAGCAGGTTCAAGCTCACCACGCCCTTGTTACGATCTCACCACACACTTAGTTCGTCCCCTCTATCTCCGTTGGGATCTGCCCACTTTTCTTGCATTTTTCAAATATTGCCAGTGGGTGGAGTCTGGCTCTGATCAGGGGTTTAGTTACACTTTAAGCCAATGTCAGCTGACTCCCTAGGGATTGAAAAAACTCCTAGGAGAAAAAAACTAACATTTTTAGGGAAAAAATTTATTTGGAGAAAAAAAAGAGAGAGAGAGAGAGACAGACATAGCTTAATGTATTTAATTCAGGACTCATTTTTAGCAAGAAATAATAATTGGAGACATTAGATAATCCTTGGTTGTCAAAGAAAAAACATTTCATGTATATTCATTGCCACATACTTTCAAGAAATGTTTGTATTTGTGTAAATATTTCTCACCACTGTCACTTTCAGCTTGCTCACTAAAATTTAATAGACAGCATTTTTTGTAAAGATGCTATGGATTATCATGTAGTAATTTCTTTAATACACTGATGATATAAAAGCCAGTTATTTAATTTTATATTAACAATGTGTTCACAAAACATTACCCATATTTTGGGACCCTTGGCATCAAAGTCTTTTTAACCCCCAATTTGTACCCTTGAAGACCTGAATAGTTAAATAATGAGTTTATTAACTTTCTCTGTTTGTGTCTGCAGGTGTGATTAACCCAGATTCAGATCAACTAAAGTCAGTGTTAGTAAAGGATGGCGATTCTGTTAGTCTTCACACTGATGTTCCTGATATCAAGAAATATGATGAGATACTATGGAGGTTTCAAGGGATTCGTATAGCTGAATTCAATAAATCGGCCAGTGAAATATTAGAAGATAAGAAATTTAAAGACAAACTGCAGCTGGATGTTCAGACTGGATCTCTTCAAATCAAGAACATCAGAACGGATCTCTCTGGACTTTATGAAGTAGAGATCAGCAGCACCAGCAGCAGTTATACCATACATCAGTCTTTTACAGTTACTGTCCGTGGTGAGTAAATCAAATCTTACAATATAATACAGATCTTGTTTTTGAAGCCAATAGTAGGCGGTGACTACCGTCGCCATCTTGGCCACTCATCACTCGCAGATTTCCGAAAATGGGTAAAGAGGCTGGACGTGAGTAAAGCTGAGGTGGCTGGTTGCTATCAAAATATCAAACTCTATTAAATACAATATTATATATTATAAATCAGTAATCTCAGTTGATGATTATATTGAAAAGACTGGCAGTGTTATAAATGTTTAATCTCTGTGTTTGATACAGGTGAAGTGAAGTCAGTGTCAGTGAAGAAGGGTGATCCTGTCACAATATACACTGATGTTCCTGACATTAAAACCTATGATCAGATACTGTTGATCTTTGGGTGTGATGAAAAACGGATTGCTGAAGCAAATAAACTGAACAAAAAGTTCACTCTATATGGGAGAATCAGAGGCAGACTGAAGCTGAATGATCAGACCGGAGATCTCACCATCACAGACATCAGAGCTGAAGATACTGGACTTTATGAACTGAAGATGAGTAGCAGAAGAAGAACCATTCAGAGGAGATTCAGTGTTATTATCAGTGGTGAGTAACTTTTTTTTCAGTATAATCAAGAATTTAGATCAGATCTCATTTATATCAGAGCACTATTAACATTTCTACATTAAACACTTTTACACTGATATAACATGTTAAACATACTGTATGTTTAATGTTATGCCTACATGTGAGAGACATAATCTAAAAAAAATCCAGTAATCACAATGTATGATTTTTACCAATTTATTTGTATGATACAGCTGCAAATAAGTATTTGAACACCTGAGCAAGTCAATGTTAATATTTGGTACAGTAGCCTTTGTTTGCAATTACAGAGGTCAAACGTTTCCTGTAGTTTTTCACCAGGTTTGCCCACACTGCAGTAGGGATTTTGGCCCACTCCTCCACACAGATCTTCTCTAGATCAGTCAGGTTTCTGGCCTATCGCTGAGAAACGCGGAGTTTGAGCTTCCTCCAAAGATTCTCTATTTGGTTTAGGTCTGGAGACTGGCTAAGTCACGCCAGAACCTTGATATGCTTCTTACAGAGCCACTCCTTGGTTATCCTGGCTGTGTGCTTCGGGTCATTGTTATGTTGGAAGACCCAGCCTCGATCCATCTTCAATGCGCTAACGAAGGGAAGGAGGTTGTTCCCCAAAATCTTGCAATACATGTCCCCGGTCATCCTCTACTTAACCCTTGTATTGTGTTCGATTTTTGTGACGATTTTGATGGACCGGGTCAAATTGACCCGCATTGGATTCAATGCAATTCCTTAAATATCACATTATGAAAAACAAGAAGGAATTAGGTATGAACAAAACCGTTTTAGTATCAGTCTTTGTCACACATTACAAACATTTAAAATTAAAAAGTATGATTTTAAAAAAATGCATTTAACCACAATTTTTAACATGTTTGTTTTAACAAATGTTGCACAAAAACTGTTGCAACATTTAACATTTTAAATTTTAATTCAACATGTTTTTTTTAACATACCTATGTTTAAGACATCCTAAATGAACTATTTAATATTGCTTTGAAATGAAATGAAGCTTTTCTTTTTCTAAATAGGCTCATATTTTGTTCTTGAGGCTCATTGTACAAATTCAAGAAATCACTGTTTACATGATCTGCATACATGAAGCATGTGCTTTCTGACTTCTTGCATTTTACACAAATGGTGCTTATTTTGGTGTCATGTTTTATGGGGCACAGCTAGCATCACCTGTATTCACCTCTGGATTTTCTGTGGGTCTGAATTCATCAGCTATACATAGTATTTCATTTACATTGAAAATAGAAATGATAGTTTACATTTACTTTTCTGTGTCTGAGGAAGTCTTTATCAGTACAAAAAAAGTGGGAAAAGCTCACTTTTCCCTTTCCAGGGTAGTAAAA
The DNA here is from genome assembly GCA_025389145.1 of Misgurnus mizolepis. Taxonomy (NCBI): domain Eukaryota; kingdom Metazoa; phylum Chordata; class Actinopteri; order Cypriniformes; family Cobitidae; genus Misgurnus; species Misgurnus mizolepis. Next base: position 6,896,697 of record JAIFKI010000021.1, read on the forward strand.
CACCAAAATATATGCAATAAATGTATTTAATTTGTGTCTGTACAGTTGCCTTGGAACAAACAAATATGGGTCAAATTGACGCGCGAACATCAAAATCGTACCAAAAATCATTATTTGTGCTAAAAAAAAAACACTTCAAAACACATCAGTGTATCCTAACTTTGCATGCATGTTCATGGCCCTAAATGAGAAAAAGTGACAAAATTTCTGGAAGAAAACTTTAACTTAAGTAGTATTTCATATAAATTGTAAATAGAAATTATAGCTCACTTTTACCATCTGTGTCTGTAAAAGTATTTTCAGTACTCAAAATAGTGAGGAGAAGCATTTTTACCCCCATTTTAGGGTAGGTAAACACCAATATAACAACAAACACTAAAAATATATATTTAATTTAAGTCTATACAGTTGCTTTGGCGCAAAACAAAATGCGGGTCAAATTGACCCGCGAACCTCAAAATCGTTACAAAATTGTTTTGGTACACTTCAAAACATATCAGCATGTCTAAACTTTGCATGCATGTTCATGGCCATAAATGAGAAAAAGTGACAAAATTTCTGGAAGAAAACTTTAACTTAAGTAGTATTTCATATAAATTGTAAATAGAAATTATAGCTCACTTTTACCATCTGTGTCTGTAAAAGTATTTTCAGTACTCAAAATAGTGAGGAGAAGCATTTTTACCCCCATTTTAGGGTAGGTAAACACCAATATAACAACAAACACTAAAAATATATATTTAATTTAGGTCTATACAGTTGCTTTGGCGTAAAACAAAATGCGGGTCAAATTGACCCGCGAACCTCAAAATCGTTACAAAATTGTTTTGGTACACTTCAAAACATATCAGCATGTCTAAACTTTGCATGCATGTTCATGGCCATAAATGAGAAAAAGTCACAAAATTTCAAGAATAGAATCACAGGTTAACTGGTTTATCCGACAGCTTAAAAATCAAAACGGGTCAAATTGACCCGGAACATAATATGAGGGTTAATACAGTGCAGTCGCCCCGTCTCATGTGCAGAAAAACACCCCCAAAGCATGATGCTACCACCCCCATGCTTCACAGTAGGGATAATGTTCTTGGGATGGTACTCATCATTCTTCTTCCTCCAAACACGTTGAGTGGAATTATGAGCAAAAAGTTTTATTTTGGTCTTATCTGACCACATGACGTTCTCCCATGACTCGTCTGGATCATCCAAATGGTCATTGGCAAACTTAAGACGGGCCTGAACATGTGCTGGTTTAACCAGGGGAACCTTCCCTGCCATGCATGATTATAAACCATGACGTCTTAGTGTATTACCAACAGTAACCTTGGAAACGGTGGTCCCAGCTCTTTTTAGGTCATTGACCAGCTCCTCCCATGTAGTTCTGGGTTGATTTCTCACCTTTCTTAGAATCATTGAGACCCCACGAGGTGAGATCTTGCATGGAGCCCCAGGCCATGTTTACATTAGAGCATTTGCGTTTTAAAACGGCATTTTAAAATGAAAACGATCCTCGTTTATACTGGCATTTTAAAAAGAATCTTCATCCACACTATACACCACCATAAACGCATGAAACATGACCAATCACGTAACTGGGCATGCGCATAAAAGTGTAAAATAACTTATTACTCTAATAATAGCTTACCTTTGCACGTTTAAGCAGCCTAGGGGTGTGCGATATTGTCAAAAAGTCATACCTGGGTCCTTTGCTGGCAACTACAACAGACACTATTTTTGAACCTATAAAAATGTGTTTGGGAAGTCTTAAACTGTTCTATTTCCCCCCTACAACATATTAATATGATTAATAGGTTAATTTTGATTTTATAACTAAACAGACAGGTCTTTATGATTTAAAAAGAAAGCATTCCAGTGAGCAGTACTAAACAGTAGCGAACTTGAAGCAAAAATAAATTTCAGCAAATGCAATCTTCAATCAAGCATAGTAAGAGGTGAAGTATTGCTTTAGCCTTCCAGAAATGTTTATTGCATTAATTTTTAAAAGTGTGCGAGGTCCGTGCACGTCCTCCGCTAGCAACACACAAATAGCTAAAAGCGCAACGCCTAAAAGAGCATTATATATTAATGACGTTGAGTTTATTGTTTTTATTAATTTATATTCACAAAACTTATCAACAAAACATCGATTAAAATTAAGAGACAAATTATCTGAAACGAAATTCATTTTAAAGAAGCAAACAAAACTTACATTAAACTGGAAAATAATGTCTGACCCATTACAATTCTCCCTTCATATTGGCCTTTACAACGCCTATATGGCGTTTAAAATTACAGTCTATCTTTCGTAAGCTAACTAAATTTAAACAAAACATAAACACTTATACTGTTCTAGCTCCCCCTACAACATATTAATATGATTAATAGGTTAATTTTGATTTTATAACTAAACAGAAAGGTCTTTATGATTTAAAAAGAAAGCATTCAAGTGAACAGTACTAAACAGTAGCGAACTTGAAGCAAAAATAAATTTCAGCAAATGCAATCTTCAATCAAGCATAGTAAGAGGTGAAGTATTGCTTTAGCCTACCAGAAATGCTTATTGCATTAATTTTTAAAAGTGTGCGAGGTCCGTGCACGTCCTCCGCTAGCAACACACAAATAGCTAAAAGCCAAGCGCCTAAACGAGCATTATATATTAATGACGTTGAGTTTATTGTTTTTATTAATTTATATTCACAAAACTTATCAACAAAACATCGATTAAAATTAAGAGACAAATTATCTGAAACGAAATTCATTTTAAAGTAGCAAACAAAACTTATATTAAACTGGAAAATAATGTCTGACCCATTACAATTCTCCCTTCATATTGGCCTTTGCAACGCCTATATGGCGTTTAAAATTACAGTCTATCTTTCGTAAGCTAACTAAATTTAAACAAAACATAAACACATTAAACCCAACAATACTTAAACATTCATATAAAACAGACATTATATATAAGGATACATGTTAAAACAATCCGATATAGCGTTTATAATAGCTGGTTGGTAGATGTTTACTATTTTTGGCAAAACCTCCATTGCAAACCAACATTTACATGAATAAAATAATTTTTACTTTGAAAATGATGCGCTGTCACGTTAACATCAGCTGTTCGTTTACATAAGACTCCGTCTACGTTCATTTACACTCAGAGCAACGTCTGAGTTCTCAAACTAAAACAGGGTCTTCAGCGTTTGCGAAGGAATCCGTTTATGAGGGTCGAAAACGGTGATGTAGTGTAGATGAAAGGCGTAAACGTAGCAAAAGTAACGCGTTTTAAAGCATAAACGCATTAATGTAAATATAGCCCCAGTCCGAGGGAGATTGACAGTCATGTTTAACTTCTTCCATTTTCTAATGTTTGCTCCAACAGTGGACCTTTTTTCACCAAGCTGCTTGGCAATTTCCCCGTAGCCCTTTCCAGGCTTGTGGAGGTGTACAATTTTGTCTCTAGTGCCTTTGGACAGTTCTTTGGTCTTGGCCATGTTAGTAGTTAGATTCTTACTGATTGTATGGGTTGGACAGGTGTCTTTATGCAGCTAACGACCTCAAACAGATGCATCTAATTTAGAATAATAAATTAAGTGGAGGTGGACATTTTAAAGGCAGACTAACAGGTCTTTGAGGGTCAGAATTCTAGCTGTTAGACAGGTGTTCAAATACTTATTTGCAGCTGTATCATACAAATAAATAGTTCAAAAATCATAAATTGTGATTTCTGGATTTTTTAGATTATGTCTCTCACAGTGGACATGCACCTATACGATGACAATTTCAGACCCCTCCATGATTTCTAAGTGGGAGAACTTGCAAAATAGCAGGGTGTTCAAATACTTATTTTCCTCACTGTATGTTTATTTATTTGTCTGCCCTCTAGGGTGCAGGAAAGTGTTTACCTGTGCTTAATTGTGTTTAAGCAGATTCCTTAAAGCTGTGGGCCATTAAAGCATGAATAAAAACATGCCAAGCTGCCACATAGCAGAGACGTCATGCCCATTGATATTGGATTTTTTAGCAAAGTGGATTTTGCATGCAACCTCTAAATCAATTAAGCCCAATCGTTTCATCTGTTACTTTGCTTCATGGGAAAAATATGATCAGTTCTTAATTTTTTCTTAAGATTTTCGCTGTTTTAATTATGTGCTTTATTCTGGACAAAATGAATTATTAATGAATTACACAAATTCATACGCAACTGGGCTGGGGCCATCATTGCGCATCGTCGCGGATTAGCTGTGTACAAAAATTATAGTTCAAAGTCCATTTCATAATGTTTATATCTAGATTCACCACTAAAGGATGTATGGAGTCATTATGTGTTCTGACTCATGTCAAATGCAACCTGATCTCACAAAGTTCCGTGGGATAGTCACAGAATGTTTTGCTCATTTTTCCGTGGCATTCTCACGGATCTCAACGCATTCGTTTTATTTATTGGTTTCAATTTTTTTTTGCTTTTTTTTACCATTTTCGCTTGGATTTAGAGTTAGAACAACTTTAATACAGTCAGATTCACATTTACTGTTTTTGGTTTCTACTGTTTATTTATGATCAGATTTACAAATTCTGTTACAGTAATGTTGATTGTTTTTATTATTACAGGTGGTCAGTCTCCAGGTGCTATAGCAGGAATAACTATTTTCATCCTCCTGCTTATTGGTGCTCTTGTTGCTGGTGTGATTTACTATCGCCATAAGATCAAAAAAGAACAAGAGAAACGGGGTAAGAACATCTACAGCTGAATGATCTTGAATTTAAAGGTGTAAATAAATTTGTTTATATTCAGGTTAAATACACTTAAACCCTAGCCCTGCCCTTGTCTGTCTGCTTCTCAGATGTTTTATCATCCCCATTAGTCTATACTTGCAGCTATTAAAGCAGTTTAGTTTTGTTTCAATGGTGAAATAGTTTAATCATATTATTTATTTATTAGGTTGATTTAAAAAATACACATTTTTTGTTTGTTAAATTGTTTGTTGGCCGAAGTCCAGCTTGAGCCGAGTAAAAAGTTGAGGCCTGATGTACTGGACCTGAAATGCAGGGCAAGGATTGAAGGTTCAAACATTGGTGCAGTTTGTATTTGTGGTGATTTTGCTAGGATTTTTATTTAGATATGTTGTTTATGTGGTGTTGTTGTTAAAGATAAGGACTATGAAAAATATGTACTGTAACTAATCTTCATTTTATTAAAAATGTATAGTCAGGTCACTCTACAAAGATTATTGTGGAGTTTATGAGAAGATTATAATTATGATCAGATATCAAATAATATAATGACACAATACATAATGATAAAATCATAATATTGTATCAATAAATGTGGTTGTGTACTCTGTAGTGTGTTGTTATATGACATTCATTTAATGATCAACACTTCAAAACTGATGAGATTGATGCACAAGACTGATGACTTCAGCAGATCAATGTTAGATGATATCTATTGATGACATAACTGATGATCAAACTTCCAAGTGTGGACTTAATTTGCCCTTTAGGTGCAAATCTCTCTATATTTATATTTTATTGTGTTGCTTGGGCGGCCTGAGCTGCTCGACACATCAACACTGATCTAACCAATAGTGTGAGTTTAGCACAAGACTATCTCTGATCTAAATAGTGGCAGATGTTCAGAAACACACACTTGAAAACATTTACTGGATTATCTTATTGCTATTGGTGGAGTCACAAAAACTACACACTTCAGTTTACATTTTTAATAGTCTTTATTTTATAAAACACAAAACATCACCAAACCATTAACTGTTTGAGACAATAAGAGGTGAGATAATAAAAAATTGTCTTATCATAACAAATACATTAATAGAGATCATATTTACTCAGCTTTTAGATAATTTCAAAATTGACCCATATGACTGGTTTTGTGGCCCAGGGTCACAAATGTGTTGATCGTTTGTTATTTGATTTATTTTCCTTGTTAAAATAGAATTAATCCATCAGATTTATATTTCAGTGAAAAAATAAATTAATTTATGAGAATATGAGCTGATGTTTATAATCAGTAAATAATACACTTAATAGATGAAAATCACCTGAATTGATTTCATTTCTCTGTTTCTGCTTCTGCTTCTGTCTGCTGCTCTTACAGATGTAATAAAAATAGTGGAAGTGGATGAGGGGAAATCTGCTGATCTGAAGACTGAAGTTGATACTGACCTACAGACAGTTGATGTGATAGAGTGGAGTTTTGGAGAAACTCTCATAGCTGAAATCAATCCTGTAAACAAAATCCCCATTACATATGATGGTGCATTCGGAGGTAAACTGAAGCTGAATGATCAGACTGGAGATCTCACCATCGATGACATCAGACAGAAACACACTGGAGATTATACACTGAAGATCATCAGAGATGGAGAAACCTCATACACGAGATTCAGTGTGTTTGTCAGAGGTGAGAAACTCAAATCTGTCAGTGTAATAATGATTTTATTATCATCTGATTCTGTACTCTGAAGGGCTGTGACAGTGGCGTACCGGGAGGGGGGGAGCTACGTTAAACAAATGCTTAACTAATTAGTTAAAAGGGCAGTGAATCATAAAATTTATTTTAACTTGATAATTAATTATATAACAGGTCATAATACTTAAATGAACATCCTGCAAGCTTCAGAACTGAAAACGTCCTTGTTACTGAAATATAACAGTTTTTGCCACCAAGCCAAGAGAACTGTCGGTTCAGGAATGTGCAAATGTGTGACGTCATTGATAACGATTACTTTTGTAGCCCTGCCCACATGTTCACATGACACAGGTGGGGCAGGGGCAAAGCAACTCATATGCAGTGTCTTAACAATCTGTAAACATGTTTTTAAAGATTGCCAAATGTAACCCAAATGACTTTTAAATACATTTTTGTCTTGTTTTCAGTAGAAATATAAAAAAAAATCTTAAATTAAGATGCTTTTTCTCTTAAACATTTTTCTTAAACACTAAATTCAAGAAAAAAAATCAAGAAAAATTTGTTTACTGTGTTGTATACAGTAATTTAGTCACGTTGAGTTTAAAAATTTTATTTCTACTTCATTATACGCATTTTCAATTATGTGTATCATCTTTAACACCCAGAATCTTTTGTGGCTCAAACATATATATGTGTTCGGCTGCTATTTTTACACATTAAGGTTTTTAAAACATTTTCCGGAGAATTAAGCTATCCAATCATAGCAGTGGGCGTTTATGTCCAGAGCTGGGTTTCCCGATAACGATTGAACTTAGCTCTTAAGAGCGCTTTCTACGAGCTACTTAATGAACATTCGTTGTTCATTTACGTGCGTTTCCCAAAGATGCACGTTAAACGATCGCTCGCAGCTGGGTTTTAAGTGCTACTTACGAGTCGCTATCCGTTTGTCAAGTGCTGAAATGTCACCAATAGAATGACTCGAATTTGTAGCAGAAGCTTGTTTAGGCTAATGATCTTCAGCCGATGTGCACTAATATTTTTTATAATATTTTTCATTATTGTTTAATGACTAAATATTATAAAATTTAGTCATTAAACAATTATTTCTTTAAAATTATTTAAATGTTTTTATAATTTGTGCATAATGAAATATTCTTTTCCGTATTTAGTTAGGACTCGTCCCACTGCGAAATGCCTTCTGCATTTTATGTAATAGTTTAGATTATTATTATTATTTGTTTTTTATCTATGTTTATTTATTATTAGGGATTATTGCATTGTACCGTACATATTTATTTGGTTTCCTTAACTCTTTCGCCGCCATTGACGAGATATCTCGTCAATTAAGAGAAAACGCTTCCCCGCCAATGACGAGATTTTCTGTCTTTCCGCAATACCGCTATTATCCACCAGGTGGCGCACTTCCGCAACTTATACAACCCGGAAGTAGCGCCTCACGTGAAAGAGAAAGAGCTCCGTGTATGTTTTAAAGATCGCTCTGCATCTGATCTCTATCAAAAGTCCTTCGCAAAAATTGAATTATCTCTGCTTTTTGCTCAAAATTGGGTGTTTTTGAAGAAACCTACCCATGTTTGAGAGGTGATTACAATAGAACTAATGAAGGTAGGATGAAAAGTTTTTTTTTTTTTTGAAAGCAGAGGGTCTATTCTTTCATCTGATATATTGTTTGTTTATATATTTAAAGAAGGGCATTTTCTGGACGGCATTAAACTTTTGTGAAAATCATGAAAAATGCTGGCGCTGGCTGGCAACTTTTTTTAAAAAACGCTTGCGGGGAAAGAGTTAATCAGATGCCATTTCACTTCAAAACAATTATTTTTACTGTAGATTAATTATAAAAGCAATTGGTAACCAAATTTGTTTTCCTTCTTCATTAATTTATGTTTAGTAATTTAAATTTGATTTCTCATTTTAATTTTAAATATATTATATTAAAGTCGTTTAAACAAATAAACAAAGAAGAATCAATAAATATATACATTTAAAACATTACATTACCGTCATTGCTGGAGTGCAATTTGCTGGTTGTCTTGCAGGTGACCTTGTAACTCTGTTGTCTTACGATGCACTTATAGCACTCGTAGATCTTTGATGATTTTCATAAGTCCTACTTAAGTTACGAAGCTTTTGGGAAACGGCCTGTAATTTTAAGATGATTCGTACGATCGTTTTTACGATCAACTTAGCCTTACGATGCTTTTGGGAAACCAGGCCCTGGTCTTAAATGCGGCCCGGCCCTTAAAACCAGCCATTTCTTCAGAGAGCCACTTATCAATCTTACAAAATAGCCTATTACTTATTGCTTTTGATGTTTTTCAATGTAAAAACTACGCAAACATCATAAATAGACCCAACCCATTCTCACTTCCCAAGGCGTCAAAATCTGAAGCATGTTCAAACGCCATCAGCGTCAGTATGAAGACGCGAAGGGTGCCCCTATGCGTCACTATATCGACGAAATGGGAACTCCGTTGCTTTCATGCTAATCCCTCAGCGTCGGATATAGACGAAAGGGAATCCCGGAAGGTGATGCCGTCACGTTATGCGATGATTGGCAGGCTCATGCCGCTTCTGGACGGTAACAACTCAATTTATTTCCAATTTTTAAACCATTGTCGCTTGGGGTTGGACTTGGGGTTTGGATGTCAGTTTGTTTACACTTTTTGTGTTCTGATTTTTAAGCCACTGTTGCTTGGGATTAGAGTTCGGGTTTGGGTTAGGATGTCTGTATTGGTTTATACTTTTTGTCTTCTGATTTTTAAACCATTGTCGCTTGGGGTTAGGGTTAGAGTTGGGTTTGGGTTAGGATGTAATTTTATGTAACAGAAAGTAGTTCTAACCCCAACCCGAAGTGACAATGGTAAAAAATTTGGAACAAAATTTGAGTAGTTACCGTCCAGAAGCGGCATGATCCTGCCGATCGTCGCATAACGTGACGGCATGAGGGATTAGCATGAAAGCAACGGAGTTCCCATTTCGTCGATATAGTGACGCATAGGGGCACCCTTCGCGTCTTCATATTAACGCTGAAGGCATTTGAACATGCTTCAGATTTTGACGCCTTGGGAAGTGAGAATGTGTTGGTAGACCTCAGGCAACAGTATAAAACAATAAAATCAACAGGTTCATGGCCCCTTTAAACTCAATTTTAGCTGCATTTTGAAAATGCGGTTCAATTTGTTTTCATTCAAGGCCAATGTACATCCCTGTATTTCCAGTGTGAAAAGCATGTAACGACTTGTCCCCAAACTTACATTTGTGCTAATGTTGACTAAATCTCAGGGTTAGCTCAACATAGCATGTAAGCTAAAGCATCAAAAGACACATTATTGTCTCCTCTGTTTTGTGCAAAAAATTACCTAACAAAGTTGTATTACATAAAATGTAAAGTGCACTTTCTTACTTTTTAATCCAAAAAAATAAGAAAATGTGCTAACGTCAGATAAGAGCGAACTTGACCACATGGGAACACAAAGTTGACTGTAGAAGAAGTCATCACAAAAAGTGTCTATTTGATTTTTGAGATAGAGCCTCTAGTGTTGGAGTTAGGAACAGTGTGACAACTTACCCATGTGACAATTTACCCCGCTCTCCCCTAGTGGGAATTATCCATCATATACTTGTACTTATTAGATACTAGTAGCTATTAAATAGATACCAATGCTTATTTTGTGGGCACTAGTACTTAATTATTTGATACCAGTGCCTATTAAATAAATATTAGTACTTATTTGTAAGATGCTAGTACCTATTAAAATAATTTATTTTACCAGTAAGATTTTAATTTTACTCTTCAGTGGCCATTCAGACGAGTCCAATAACTATTGTAAAAAACATTAGTGTTTAATACTTAATGAATTAGTACCAGTGTTTCATAATACTTACTAGTATCCCATTCTTAATCCATAGGGTTTAATATAGAGTTGGTCCACCTTTTGTGCAGCTATAACACTCTTCAACTCTTTTTGGAAGACTGTCTTCAAGGTTTAGGAGTATATCTATAGGAATTTTTGATTATTCTTCTAAAAGCACATTTGTAAGGTCAGACACTCATGTTGGACCAGGGTTGCCATGGGTGCTTGAAATCCTTGAAAGTTTGTGAATCTGGGGGGGGGAATTCAAGGCCTTGGGAAGTTTTTGACAATATACATATATAGATACAGGTCATTGAACGTGCTTGAATCTATTTTATGCAAGAGGTTTTCTGAAAAAACATATTATTCCTTGTGTAGTGTAGGATAATATAATAAAAATTCTAGACTTTTTATTGTAAACTGTTCACTTTAAATACTTATATCTTCTGTATGTGAATGTTGATTCATACCAAAATGCTTTTTTGCATAGTTGTGTTTAACACTTGAAAACGTCTCGGTTACGTATGTAACTGTTGTTCCATGAGAAGGGAACGAGACGCTGCTTCTCCTTTGCCATACTTCCTGCCTCCCAACGGTCTTTGGCAATATTTCAGATAGCGATATACTTCCTGTTGAATTTGATATACACATTTAGAGGCACTTACCACTGGAGGCGTCCCCAAAGTGTCACCGCAGTGACGCAGCGCGTGTTACAATTTATCTTAAAAGATAACACGATGTAACCTTCCCCTATTTAGTCTTTGAATTTGAGGGTATTGGACCTGGAAAGTCCTTGAAAGGTCCTTGAATTTGAAGTTAGCCAAGGTGTGGGAACCTCACTCGTAGTCTCTGCTCTAATTCATCCCAAAGATCTTCTATTGGGTCAAGGTCAGGACTCTGTGCAGGCCAGTCAAGTTCCTCCACACCAAACTTGCTCATCCATATCTTTATGGACCTTGCTTTGTGCACTGGTGCACAGTCATGTTGAAACAGGAAGGGGCCATCCCCAAACTGTTCCATCAAAGTTGGAAGCATGAAATTGTCCAAAATGTCTTGGTATGATGAAGCATAAAGAGTTCCTTTCACTGGAAGTGATTAGAGCACCTGAATTCAAAGATTTGGAGGGTCATTCCAAAACTTTTGGCAATATAGTGTATTTCCCATATCTTAGTCATTCACTCCCTGTGCAACTTCATTCACTTGGTGACAGCACAAGGTGTCACTGTGACCTTTTTGCTTCAGCACTGGCACTCGGAGATCAATTGCTATGTCTGAGTTGAAACACGCCCCCCTCATCATTAGCCTACAGAAGAAGAAATTGAGAAATAAATAAATGTATTAATAATTTTTGAAAGTAGTGTTGAGTGAGATGAAAATGTGTCCTACCTGTACCTTTTGATATATGAATTATGGCATTTTACTATATGACCCCACAACAATGCGCGTTTACTTATCACACACATGGATGTGCAGCAGCACACAAACGTTTTAAAATATGAAAAATTAAAGGATTAAAATTTAAAAGATTATTATTATTGAGTCTCTTGGACATAAATGAGGAACGTTAGACGTTAGAAGGCGTAAAGAGCTGCTTCAGTTGTAGCCTGGTAAGTAATTAAATGTTTTGCTTTAAACAAATGGAAATTTACATTTAGTCATTCAGCAGACGCTTTTTGTCTTTTTGTCCAAAGCGACTTACAAATGAGGTAAACAATAGAAGCAATTATAGAAACACAACAACTGCATTACATAAGTGCACTGGAAATTTCATCAAGTCTAGCACAGTATATATAGCCAAGGGTTGGTTAGTAATGTTTAGTAATCGTCTTTCAATTTTCAATGCATCTGAATCGATTCCCAGCCCTAGTTTTCATTTCTCTGTTTCTGTTTCTGTCTGCTGCTGTTACAGATGAAATCAAAACACTGGAATTGGATGAAGGGAAATCTGTTGATCTGAAGACTGAGGTTAAAGACATAAAGACAGATGATCTGATAGAGTGGACATTTGGAAAAACTCTCTTAGCTAAAATCAATCCTGCCAAAGATATCTGCAGTACATATGATGGTGATAATATTCTATTTAAAGATAAATTGAATCTGAATCCTCAGACTGGAGATCTCACCATCAAAGACATCAGACAGGAACACAAAGGAGTTTATACAATGAAGATCATCAGAGATAAAGAAAACTCATACAGGAGATTCGGTGTGTTTGTCAGAGGTGAGAGACTCAAATCTTTCAGTGTAATAATGATTTTATTGTCATCTGTACTCTGTATGGATGTGACAGTGGTGTGCACTTGGGCTGGGATCATGTAATGTCCCAAAAAGGTAGTTGGGTATGTGTGCTCAAGCTGCACAGACTGCTTAAACTTTGAGAGTAAATTAGGTGACCATTAATTGTGAAACATAACCCACCAAACCGGTTAGTGATTTGACATTGTTAACACACAAGCTGGAAATGATTGTAATAATTTTATTCACTGGGACCCTGTCGGAGACCCTCCTCCCCCCATACACACTTGGCTTGTTATTAACTAAAATGCCCACTCACAAGTTGATTGCTAATAGTTGTGGATTTTATTTAATTGGTCTCCCTTTTCAATGAAGCAAGAATCCAAACAGTCAATAAATCCAAAATTAAAATCGTTCAGGCATGTATTTCTCACTTGCTTAATGGCATAGCTTAGCATTGTGTAGCGGTCAACAAACTGTGTGCAGCTGCCCTCCAGCTGTGTTACCTAAAGAAGGCTTCCTACTTAAATTCTGTGAATTTTACTAGTCACTTCTACATGACAGTGTTTAAAGTGAAGACAAAACGGCTCCTACATATTATGTTGTTTCATTAATATTCAACATTTAACTGTAGTTAAAGCAACTCTTCACACTTGTCATATGAAAGGGTTAACTGAGACAACACATCTGTACAACATTTCAGATATTGGGTCAGTTTTATAAAAGCATTGATTTGATCATACGTGACAACTACGTCAGTGATATCTTATATAAACAATTAAACAAACTTACTGAATATTATAGTAAATTACTATCATCAATATTGAAGAACTGATATTTAATTAAAGTCATTTACCCATCAAATGAATTCTCAATGTTAGGAGATTCCTAAAATTCATCATCTAGATGTTATAGTTGTGTTTATATTTATATACTGATAGATAACCTGTAGGATTGAGTTAATAAACAGAAATTCATTAATGAGAATATGAGCTGATGTTTATAATCAGTAAATAATACACTTAATAGATGAAAATCACCTGAATTGATTTAATTTCTGTGATTCTGTCTGCTGTTACAGATAATGTCGAAGAACTGCAAGTGAATGAAGAAGAATCTGTCAATCTGAAGACTGAAGTTAAAGACATACAGAGAGTTGAGAAGATAGAGTGGAGATTTGGAAATAAAGAAACTATCATAGCTGAAATCAATCCTGCCAACAATACACACAATAAATCTGATAAAGGTCTATTCAGAGATAAACTGAAGCTGAATGCTCAAACTGGAGATCTCAACATCAGTGACATCAGATGGGAAAACACTGGAGTTTATAAACTGAAGATCATCAGAGGAGGAAAAACATCATACAAGACAATATCTGTGTCTGTCAAATGTGAGTACCTCAAATGTTTGAGTGTAATAATGATTTTATTATCATCTGTACTCTGTTGACAGTATACTGTAGATGTAAGAGGGATTTATGACTATTAATTTACACTGGAGATTTTCACACTGTGTTTGAAGTCACCATGAAATATGAGCTGATGTTTATAATCAGTAAATAAGACACTTAATAGATGAAAATCACCGGAATTGATTTCATTTCTGTCTTTCGGTCTGCTGCTGTTACAGGTAAAACAAAAACACTGGAAGTGGATGAGTGGAAATCTGCTGATCTGAAGACTAAAGTTACTGACATACAGAGAGATGATCTGATAGAGTGGAGATTTGAAGAAACTCTCATAGCTGAAATCAACCCTGCAAACAAAAACCCCATTAAATATGATGGTGCATTCAGAGGTAAACTGAATCTGAATCCTCAGACTGGAGATCTCAACATCAAAAACATCAGACAGGAACACACTGGAGTTTATACACTAAAGATCATCAGAGATGGAGAAACCTCAGACAGGAGATTCATAGTGTTTGTCAGAGGTGAGTAACTTAAGGAAATGCAAAATTTACTTTCACCAGAGGACATAACTTTGGACCAGTCAGCGGCAGTCCAGTCCTTTTTGTCTATAGCCCAGGCGAGGCGCTGTCTGTTGTTCAAAAGTGGCTTGACATTTTTTTATGGGTTTTGTTTCACAATCCTCTCCAGGGTGTGGTTATTCCTATTGCTTGCAACTTGTATAGATGCTACCACATCTTTTCCTTCCCTTCGCCTCTTTATTAATGTGCTGGGACACAGAGTTCTGTGAACAGCCAGGCCAGCCTCTTTTGCAATGATCTTTTGTTGTCAGTTATAGTTATCAAAATATATCAGTCTGTGACAAACAGATAAACAAGACACCAAACAGACTAGACTAACTAAACAAAAGACCACACAATAAACTTCACCAAACTTAACGATTACTCACTTGACTTGACAGCATATTTATAATTGTGACAAAGACAAGGTGTTTTACAAAACGAACGAGCACAGGACAGCAACACAAGGGCATTAAGTAATGCTGCGTTCCAGGCAGGTTTTTGAGCCCGTGAATTACGACTTCAAAACCACGACTCACGACTCTATGCGTTCCAGGCAGCCTGTAACCCGTGTTTTTACAACCTTCTAACTGTGAAAGTGCACTGGAATGGCAGTCAAACCCGTGACTTCCCACCCGTGAACTCGTACTAGATCGATGTACTCCCAGTTCGGAGTCGTGACTCGTGGTTTTGAAAGTCGTAATTTACGGGTTACAGGTTGCCTGGAATGCAGCATAAGGGAGCAAATCAAGAGAGGAACAGGTGACACGAATCAAACAATAGTAAGGTGATTAACGCAGAGAAGAGGGGGCGGGGTCAGGATACGAGACAGAAAGCACATGGCCTGAATAAACAAAGCCAGCGCTTTCACACAAAACATGGGCCTGTCATGACCCTGCCTCAAGACTAATAATAAAACAACAACAAGAGGGCGGAATCATGAAAGTTATACTTGTGTTTATATTTATATACTGATAGAGAATCTGTAAGATTGAGATAATAAACAGAAATTCATTTATAAGAACATGAGCTGATGTTTATAATCAGTAAATAAGACTTAATAGATGAAAATCACCTGAATTGATTTCATTTTTGTTTCTGTTGTCTGCTGTTACAGGTAATGTAGAAGTACTGGGAGTGAATGAAGAAAAATCTGTTAATCTGAAGACTGAAGTTACTAAAATACAGAAAGATGATGTGATAGAGTGGAGATTTGGAGATAAAGAAACTCCCATAGCTGAAATCAATTCTGCCCTCAAAAGCCTCAAGCCATCTGATAAAGGTCTATTCAGAGATAAACTGATGCTGGATAATCAGACTGGAGATCTCACCATCAATGACATCAGATGGGAAAACACCGGAGTTTATAAACTGAAGATCACCAGAGGTGGAAAAACATCATACAAGACAATATCTGTGTCTGTCAAATGTGAGTAATTAAAATGTTTCAGTATAATAATGATTTTATCATCATCTGTACTCTGTGGACAGTATACTGTAGATGTAAGAGGGATTTATGACTATTAACTTACAGTGGAGATTTTTTACACTGTGTTTAAAGTAAATATTCCAAAACAAATTGCAGTTTTTCATTTTAATTTCATTACGACTTTAATGCTTACTTATCGGCTGTATAAACCTGATTTTTAACTGCAGGTAAAGCAACTTTTTACACTTGTTATATTGAAAGAGTTAACTGAGACAACACATCTGCACATCGTTTCTGATATTTGATGGGTTTTATAGTAACATTGATTTGATCATGACAACAACATTCCTGATATTTTATATAAACAATTAACTCTTTCCCCATCCAGCGCCAGCGTTTTTTCATGATTTTCACCAAAGTTTAATGCCTTCCAGAAAATGTTCTTCTTTAAATATATAAACATACAATATACCAAATGAAAGAACAGACCCTCTGCTTTCAAACAAAAAAAACCCGTTTCATCCTACCTTCAGTAGTTCTTTTGTAATCAGCTTTTGAATATGGTTAGGTTTCTGCAAAAACACCACATTTTGAGCAAAAAGCAGAGATAATTCCATTTTTGTGACGGACTTTTCATAGAGTTCCCATTCAGAGCGATCTTTAAAACAGACACGCACATGCAGCTGTTTGCCATAGGGCAATACTTCCGGGTTTAAAAAGTTGCAGACTTTATGCCACCTGGTGGATAATAGCGATATTGCAGAAAGACGGAAATACTCGTCATTGGCGGGGAAGCGTTTTCTCTTGATTGACGAGATATCTCGTCAATGGCGGGGAAAGATTTAAACACACTGACTGAATATTTAGTGAGTTAATAACACCAGTATTGAACAACTGATATATTTTATTATACAACAGTTCTTTCTGGTTCTCGAATCTGATTGGCTAAGAGGCGTGCAATATTCTACTGATAACGGCACAGTAACCGCTTCACCGTCGTATCATTCCGCCACCTAGTGAATGGAGGTCCTCTAAACAGGCTCATCTCTGAATGGAGAAACTGCACACACACGGACACACACAAACGCGCTGTTTTGAATCACTCTCCGTGTGTCTCATTAGTTCACTAGCTTGTAAATCAGTGTGTGACTGTGAATCCCAAGTTATTATTTCGTCAAAGATCAGCGCTCTTGGATGTTACGTTAAACTTAATGGGAGTAATGTCTTGTCACATCGTGTGGACGATTAACACTTGGAAAGAGGAATGGAAACACTCATTTTTTCTGGAGCAATATCTCTTCTCAGAATGCGAAAACACCGTGGAACTGCAGGTAAGCACCGCAGCTTTTAAATGTGGACATTGATCATTTACTTTATCGTGACGTGACTATTAAAACATGTTATGAGATATCGCCACTGATATATTTAAAAGCAGCATGCAAAAACATCTCTCTGACACTTATAAAAAAAACGTTTTATATAGTACTGACAAAGTTTAATAATAATCGAGTGCTCGTATCGCGTTAAGAGTAAATGGGAAAGCAATAGTAACGTTATACAAGTATAGTTTTATTAACTTTTACCTCGCGCCAAAACAATAACAACACAAAATACACTAAATATGAATAAAAAAGTAATAGTTTGATCATGACACCAAATACTGCTGATTTGATCTCATTTTGCCGATCAAAAACAAACAAGGCCAACATGAGAGCCAGGGAATCCCTGTCAGAGATGTAGCCCAGAGAGGGCGGTGGTCAGCGGGGCGAGTGAACACTGACGTCCGCTCATGCTTTGGTTCTCATTCGTACCGAATCTCACTAAGCAAACGTTCAAACAGGCGCTATCTTTACTAATCGACTGCAGATTTAAATATAATACATATACATTCTCGACTAAACTAATCTTAAAACTACACTTTGTGACCAAGAAACGGTAATATAAAGAAACTGCTTTTCCGTCCATTGAGTTGTTATGAGATTCAAAGCAGCCGAAAGTGTTTCCTGTCATTCTGGCCGCTCTCAAATCCGTGGCGGAAGAAGTAGTTCTCAAACAAAGAGGCTTTTAAAATAACTCCGTTGTTGTTTTCTAGTTTTCTTTTTTCAAACGTGTGCCGTCGAACTGTTGTATAAAAGCAATATCGCTCTCGGAGTTGTGTGATATAGCTCTATATCATCACGGCTGTGATTGCCTCCGGCACGAAGCCGTAGGCGATATTGCTTAATTAAAGTCATTTACACATTAGATGAATTCTCACTTAAAAAAGATTCATAAAATTCCTCATCTAGATGTTATATTTAAGCAATCTCAGCGAGTAGGAGTGTGATATTGCTCTATATGATCACGGCTGTGATTAGGCCAAAGGCACAAGGCCGCAGGCCGAGTAAAGGAGGCAATCACCAGAGTGATGATATACACTCCCTTACAAAAGTCTTGTCGCTTTTGTACAAATAGACCTGAAGTGCCGCTGAAATATATTTTAAAAAGTATTCTAATATTTGCAGCTTGGTAAAGCCCATTGAGTCAATTTTTGCAAAGACATAAGTGTTGTCACCTTGTTATATGAGCTTCATCTGTGACTAATAATGGATGAATTAGGTCGCTTCAGAGAAAACTCTTGTTTTCATTGCTTTATTCCCAGTGTATTTTAATCGTCCACACGATGTGACATTATTGTGGTACACCCTCGAAAGTTTACATCCAAGAGCGCTGATCTTCAACGGGCTTAGGGCATGGGGAAAATCACTTCCAGTTGGTTTCACAGACTGATTCACGAGCTAGAGAACTTATTGAGACACACAGAAAGTGTTTTAAACAGCATCTGTGTCTGTGGATGTGTGTGTGCCACCATCCACCTTGGAAGCTGCTTTTCCAGTCAGAGATGAGCGTATGACTGTTTAAAGAAACCTCCCTCACTAATACTAAAATGACCAGTAGGTGGCGGAATGATACAAACAGTGAAGCGGTTACTGTTATGTTATTAGTAGAATAAAGCATGGCTGGGAAGAGGTCTTAGCCAATCAGATTCAAGAACCAGAAACTACTGTTGTATAATTGTGTTTATATTTATTTACTGATAGAGAATCTAAAAGATTGAGTTAATAAACAGAAATTCATTTATGAGAATATGAGATTATGTTTATAATCAGTAAATAAGACACTTAATAGATGAAAATCACCTGAATTGATTTCATTTCTGTCTTTCTGTTTCTGTTTGATGCTGTTACAGGTGAAACAAAAATACTGGAAGTGGATGAGGGGAAATCTGCTGATCTGAAGACTGAAGTTAAAGACATAAAGAGAGATGATGTTATAGAGTGGCGATTTGGAGAAACTCTCATAGCTAAAAACAACCTTGCCCGCAAAACCTTTAGTACATATGATGGTGATTATGATCTATTTAAAGATAAACTGAAGCTGAATGATAAGACTGGAGATCTCACCATCAATGACATCAGACAGAAACACACTGGAGTTTATACACTGAAGATCATCAGAGATGGAGAAACCTCAGAAAGGAAATTCAGAGTGTTTGTAAGAGGTGAGTAACTGAAATGTTTCAGTGTAATAATGATTTTATGATCATCTGTACTCTGTTGACAGTATATTGTAGATTAGTAAGTGTGATTTATGACTATAAACTTACAGTGGAGATATTCACACTGTGTTTAAAGTCGCTAAAACACAGAAGTAGCGATGTCCTTATTTTTTCCTGTAATGACGTATATCCAAGTGAAACCAGCTTCTGAAATGAAATGAGGCAGTGCAGGACTTGAATTCATCCATCGAGAACTAACTGGATCATTTAAAGTTGGGCCGTGTTGCTAATTGCTAATTGAGTGATTTATGACTATTAACTTACAGTGGAGATTTCACACTGTGTTTAACTGTGTGTGAACCAACCTTTTACCCTTATGATATTGAAAGGGTTAACTGAGACAACACATCAGTACATCATTTCTGATATTGGTTGGTTTTATAATACAACCCATTCTCACTCCCCAAGGCGTCAAAATCTGAAGCATGTTCAAACACCTTCAGCGTCAGTATGAAGACGCCAAGGGTGCCTCTATGCGTCACTATATCGACGAAATGGGAACTCCGTTGCTTTCATGCTAATCCCTCAGTGTTGGATATAGACGAAAGGGAATCCCTGAAGGAGATGCCGTCACGTTATGCGACGATCGGCAGGATCATGCCGTTGTGGTTAGAATGACTTTCTGTTACATAAAGTTACATCCTAACCCAAACCCAACTCTAACCCTAACCCCAAGCGACAATGGTTTAAAAATTGGGAAAAAATTGAGTAGTTACCGTCCAGAAGCGGCATGCTTCAGATTTTGACGCCTTGGGGAGTGAGAATGGGGTGGTAGACCTCAGGCAACAGTATAAAACAATAAAATCAACAGGTTCATGGCCCATTTAAACTCAATTTTAGCTGCATTTTGAAAATGCGGTTCAATTTGTTTTCATCCAAGGCCAATATACATCCCTATATGTACTATTTCCAGTGTGAAAAGCATGTAACCACTTGCCCCCAAGTCTTTGAAACAACTTTCCCCAAACTTACATTTGTGCTAATGTTGGCTAAATCTTAGGGTTAGCTCAACATAGCATGTTAGCTAAAGTATCAAAAGACACATTATTGTCTCCTAACAACCTAACAAAGTTGTATTACATAAAATGTAAAGTGCACTTTCTTACTTTTTAATCCAAAAAATAAGAAAATGTAATAACGTCAGATAAGAGCGAACTTGACCACATGTGAACACAAAGTTGACTGTAGAAGAAGTCATCACAAAAAGTGTCTATTTGATTTTTGAGATAAAGCCTCTAGTGTTGGAGTTAGGAACAGTGTGACAACTTACCCATGTGACAATTTACACCAATTTACCGCTCTCCCCTAGTGGGAATTATCCATCATATACTTGTACTTATTAGATACTAGTAGCTATTAAATAGATACCAATGCTTATTTTGTGGGCACTAGTACTTAATTATTTGATACCAGTGCCTATTAAACAAATATTAGTACTTATTTGTAAGATGCTAGTACCTATTAAAATGATTTATTTTACCAGTAAGATTTTAATTTTACTCTTCAGTGGCCATTCGGATGAGTCCAGTAACTATTGTAAAAAACACTAGTGTTTAATACTTAATGAATAAGTACCAGTGTTTCATACTAGTATCCCATTCGTAATCCATAGGGTTTAATATAGAGTTGGTCCACCTTTTGTGCAGCTATAACACTCTTTAACTCTTTTTGGAAGACTTTCTTCAAGGTTTAGGAGTGTATCTATAGGAATTTTTGATTATTCTTCTAAAAGCACATTTGTAAGGTCAGACACTCATGTTGGACCAGGGTTGCCATGGTTGCTTGAAATCCTTGAAAGTTTGTGAATCTGGGGGGAAATTCAAGGCCCTGGGAAGTTTTTTAAAATATACATACATAGATACAGGTCATTGAAAGTGCTTGAATCTATTTTATGCAAGAGGTTTTCTGAAAAAACATATTATTCCCTGTGTAGTGTAGGATAATATCATAAAAATTCTAGACTTTTTATTGTAAACTGTTCGCTTTAAATGCTTATATCTTCTGTGTGCGAATGTTGATTCATACCAAAATGCTTTTTTGCATAGTTGTGTTTAACACTTGAAAACGTCTCGGTTATGTATGTAACTGTTGTTCCCTGAGAAGGGAACGAGACGCTGCTTCTCCCTTGCCATACTTCCTGCCTCCCAACGGTCTTTGGCAATATTTCAGATAGCGATATACTTTCTGCACCCTGTCTTTGTCATTAACCCTCATCATTGGTTGAATTTGATATACACATTTAGAGGCACTTACCACTGGAGGTGTGGTAAAAAAAAGTGTCACCGCAGTGACGCAGCGCGTGTAACAATGTATCTTAAAAGATAACACGATGTAACCTTGCCCTATTTAGTCTTTGAATTTGAGGGTATTGGACCTGGAAAGTCCTTGAAAGGTCCTTGAATTTGAAGTTAGCCAAGGTGTGGGAACCCTGTTGGACGAGAAGACCTCACTCGTAGTCTCTGCTCTAATTCATCCCAAAGATCTTCTATTGGGTTGAGGTCAGGACTCTGTGCAGGCCAGTCAAGTTCCTCCACACCAATCTTGCTCATCCATGTCTTTATGCACATTGCTTTGTGCACTGGTGCACAGTCATGTTGAAACAGTAAGGGGACATCCCCAAACTCTTCCTTTAAAGTTGGAAGCATGAAATTGTCCAAAATGTCTTGGTATGATGAAGCATTAAGAGTTCCTTTAACTGGAAGAGATTAGAGCACCTGAATTCAAAGATTTGGAGAGTCGTTTTAAAAACTTTTGGCAATATAGTGTATTTCCCCTCTCTTACTCATTCACTCCCTGTGCAACTTCATTCACTTGGTGACAGCGCAAGGTGTCACTGTGCCCTCTTTGCTTCAGCACTGGCACTCAGAGATCATTTGCTATGTCTGAGGTGAAACACGCCCCCCTATTTAGCCTACAGAAGAAGAAATTGAGAAATAAATAAACTTATAAATAATTTTTGTAAGTAGTGTTGAGTGAGATGAAAAATTGTCCTACCCTTTAATATATGAATGAAATGGTATTTTACTATATGACGCCACAACAAAGCGCATTTGCTTATCACACACATGGATGTGCAGCAGCACACAAATGTTTTAAAATTTGAAAAATTAAAGGATTAAAATGTAAAAGATTATTATTAAGTCTCTTGGACATAAATGAGGACCAATTATGAGATGTAAGAAGGCGTAAAGAGCTGCTTCAATTGTAGCCTGTTAAGTAATTAAATTTTTTGCTTTAAACAAATGGAAATTTACATTTAGTCAATAAGCAGACGCTTTTGTCCAAAGCGACTTACAAATGAGGTAAACTGCAATAGAAGGAATTATAGCAACACAAGAACAGCAATACATAAGTGCATCAGAAATAGTCTCTTCAAATTGGTTAGTAATTGTTAGTAATTTTTAGTAATCCACTCTCAATTCTAAATGCATCGGAACACATTTTTGGAATCGATTCTCAGCCTTAGTTTTCATTTCTGTGTTTCTGTTTCTGTATGCTGCTGTTTCAGATGAAATAAAAACACTGGAATTGGATGAAGGGAAATCTGTTGATCTGAAGACTGAATTTGCTGACATAAAGAGAGATGATCTGATAGAGTGGACATTTGGAAAAACTCCTATAGCTGAAATCAAACCTGTCAACAATATCTTCAGTACATCTAATGATGATCTATTCAAAGATAAACTGAAGCTGAATCGTCAGACTGGAGATCTCAACATCAATGACATCAGACAGGAACACAAAGGAGTTTATACACTGAGGATCATCAGAGGTGAAGAAACCTTATACAGGAGATTCAGTGTGTTTGTCAGAGGTGAGTAACTCAAATATTTCAGTGTAATAATGATATTATGATCATCTGTACTCTGTATGGATGTGACAGTGGTGTGCACTTGGGCTGTGCTCAAGCCCCTGCTGTCCCAAAATGTAATGTGCCTTTCTCCAATGATAGTAAATAATAATTATTATTATAATAAATATTATAATATATATACAACTACCACTAACAATAAAAAAATATATATATATATACATGTTTTTGGCGGAAGTATTTGGTGGAGGTGGAGCGGTAGGAGTTTCCTTTGCAGCAATATGCAGCAGTTAGCCGCAAGCAAAGAACTTCAATAGAACGTTCCATTGCAACACCAGCGCCCAGCAGCAGCCCTACGAATCTGCCATTTTGGAATGAGAGCGACTCGGGAGTCAACTAGAAGTAATGGCAATATCAGCTACTTTGTACATTAAAGATCAAATTCAAACTGAATGATGATTACACAGAATAACATACAATCAGACCAGTGATCATTAATCCCTTTTTACAGCTTATTTTCAGATATTTAGACAAGTCTTCCACTTTTATATAGGCTAACTTTACATACATACATACCGACATAAACTCATCCACACATAATATTTTGGCTCCATATACATACACATATATACAAATATACATTAGAATTGCTTGAAATGGATTAAGTAAAAAAAAACACAGCCACCGTCCAAAAGTGGCAATTATACACTCTAAAAAAATAATCCGTAAAAAAACGGATAATGTCCTGGCAGAAAATTACCGGTACGTTTTCCGTTATTTCACAGACATTTCCGTTTATTCAAAAACAGAACATTCTGTAAATTTATAGAACACTTTCCGTTCTATAAATTTACAGAATGTTCTGTTTTTGAATGGGGACACTTCAATCTGCCTATGAAACGCAACAATGGTGACAATCAACAACGAAGCTTTATGCCGCAATGCATGCTGGGTACCAGGATTGTAGAAAACTCTCATTTACTCTCACCATTGTTGAGATCCAAAATGTTGATGTCTCTGTGAAGCAAAATATACAACTGATACCTTACCTCAATGTTATTCAATACAGTGTCTTATCAGATAAGCATAGCATGTCAATCTTACACACTTTAGTTTTTTATTCTTATTTTATCACTTCATATTTAAATGCTAGGCAGCATAACATAAAAACAACCAAGCTCAAATGACATAATAGACACTTTCCCTTACTCAAGCAACAAACAAGTTGTAATTGTTACAAGCAAAAACACTGTTGCAATGTTGAAAGTTTTGGAAGGGCAAGGGACAAAAGCCTAACTTAAGGGAACACTAATCACCATAGTGGTGACTTCAAATGAATCTAAAACAAACACAAACTATAGATTTAATGTGATAAATGTTGTGGTAAATATCCATTTGACTTACACGTCACGTCAGAAAGAAGATTTGTCTACTAAATCACATGTGTCGATGCTGGAATAGTTGAACACTTGTATTTTGTTCTGACAGCATTTGTTTAGAAGTTAAACATCATCCATGTTAAAAAAGAACTCTGCAAGCAAGTTGTAATTTTAGGTTTCAAACAGAGATGGTGATAGAGAGGCAAAAGTGAAAGATTGCAGCAGGAGTTGTTGCACCCATAATGCAACATGTTTTTTTTTTAAAAACGGATAAACGCCTGTAAAACATAAATACGGAAAATTCCTTCAGATTTACACAGTACTTTGTCTGTTTTTTTACGAATTTTTTTTAAAGTGTGGGATAACAGACAGAGCAATGCATCATGTTCTATAAGATTATCAGGTTTGTATCGGGATCCAGGGGATTAATATGTACAAAATATCTTTCATACCTAGTGGAGTTGGTAACTAATAATAATAGTAAATGTGTAGAGTAGCATAAAATAGAATTACATAATAAAGGAAGAAAAACGACCTCAAATGTGTATCTATTTAATGATTGGATTCCACAACTGATAACAACAACAACACCACACATACATACAAGACAATACTGCGTTTCGTGTAGGTGTAGCAAGTGAACAAAATTTTAATGTAAGAAACTTACTATTGCGCTTCTGATTTGGCTGTGAGATTCGCTGAGAATGAATTGAGAATGAATTGGCTGTGAGAATTTTTATTCCAAAATGGCGGACACGCTACTGAAGCACCATCTAGTGGCTGTTGCCAAAAACGAATCAGAGTTTCCCCTCTTGTTCTTCTGTACTCTTTGCCGCAAGTCTTAATAATAGCTACTCTAGCATCATGAGCAGAAGGTAAGCTAATACAGAAAATATACATTAATCCTACATGCTGCTACTGTAAAGGTTGCGGTAGCATGTGAGTTATGTTTAACTAACTGGTAAAACTCGATTTCAGGCGCATTCTGAAAATGTTGTTCAATTTGTTTTCATCCAAAGTCATTGAGACAACTTGCCACAAATAGATATTAGTTATTATTTATTAGATACTGGTAATAATATGCTTTGGAATGTATGTTTTCAAAAAAAAAAAAAAACACTGATAAAATACAAATACTTGAAAATGTACTTTTAAGTAGAAATACTTAAGTAGTAATTTGTTTTTCCTCGCCTCGGTCATTTTATTCCTCCCTGCCTCTGTAAACAGAGTAGCTAGAGGTGCACGAGAGATACTTTCTGCAGCCTCTGAGCGAGTGTGAGAGCCAGCCAGACTTTGGCTGTCATCAATTTAATGGACAATGACAACTGAGATTTTCCGTATAGTAAAAGTTTACATAATGAAATGGTGCTCACATTAACATTAACACATTACCTTCAGCATTAATAACAGATTGCGTCCCGTTAGCTCCGCTGGTGCTTGACTCGCTGTTGTTGTTGTTTAATAGTGTATCAAACATGCGACAGTCCTGCAATGCGACCGTATTGTCGTATTTTTGCGTGAAATATAAGTTATTGATTCAACTGTTTCAGTGTTTCACGAAGACTCGCTCTGCCCACCACTAATTATAACCAAACTTTGGATTGTTCTGCCTCGATGCAATGTTTGCCGCATTCTAAACCAAAACAACACCACGTGTGTGACGTCATGACTCATTTGCAACGAGCGGAATAAGAAGAACCAGTTCTCGATTCCCATCCCTAGCCCTAGATATTTGCAAAGAAAACAACTTTCAAAAAGCACAATGCTATTTTATTGCTTTTTGTAATGTAATGAAAGACATGAACCCTGCAGAATGTACAGCGCGTGACTCCATGACCTTAATATTTTGTGTTGCCATTGCCTTGCTGTTCCATGTTTTTGTCATGAGAATCATGTGATACGTAAGTAAGAGGTAAATATGAGACGTAAATATGAGATGTGCACAAGTTATTTTGCATCTGATTGAGAAAATATTACAGAGTTGATATGTGTGCTCAAGCTGCACAGACTGCTTAAACTTCGGGAGCAAATTAGGTGACTATTAATTGTAAAACATAACCCACCAAATTGGTTAGTGATTTGACATTGTTACCACACTAGCTGGAAATTATTTGTATCATTTTATTCACTGGGACCCTGTCGGAGACCCTCCTCCCCACATACACACTTGGCTTGTTATTAACTAAAATGTCCACTTACAAGTTGATTGCTAATAGTTATGGATTTACTTTAATTGGTCTTCCTTTTTAAAGAAGCAAGAATCCAAACAGTCAATAAATCCACAATTTAAATCGTTCACCAGTGGCATCATAGATATGTATAAAGGCTAGATGTCTCGCCGGCGCTGACGACCATTTGAGTGGAACGTCTACATTTGGCGGCCATCTTACCATAGGCAGCTCGCTCACTCGTAGCATTGAGTTTTAATGGCGCAGGTACTTTTAAATGATCATAACTTGCTTGCTTACTTTTTTACCGATTTTCAAATGGTTTGGTTTGTAATAAACATCAAAGATGTACCTATGACACTGCATACTTATACTAAAAAAAATCATGAAACATGTTAAAGCATCCAGAATTATAGCCACGTTAATAACGTTTGTAAGAAACCAAACCGTTTGAAAATTGGTAGAAAATTGAGCAAGTTATGGTCATTTAAAAGTACCTGCATCATTAAAACACAATGCTACGAGTGAGCGAGCTGCCTGTGGTAAGATGGCCGCCAGGTGATGACGTTAGATACTCCGCCGTAACACATCTAGCCCTTGTAAATATCTATGAGTGGCATAGCTTGTGTAGCGATCAACAAACTGTGTGCAGCGTCTCTCCAGCAACACCTGTTACCTGAAGAAGGGTTCCTACTTAAATTCTGTGAATTGTTACCCAAGAGTGAACTCTACTAGTCACTTCTATATTACAAAAAGGTATTGAAAGGGTTAACTGAGACAACACATCTGTACAACATTTTAGATATTTGGTCGGTTTTATAAAATCATCAATGCTTTGACAACTATGTCAGTGATATCTTAAAAAAAACAATTAAAGCAACACTATGTAGTTTCCATGTAAAAATGACTTACAGCTCCCCCATGTGGTTGAAAAGCGCAACAGTGCCTGGTATCAGACACTCTTCTGCAGGCAGGGGGAGGGGCGGGGGTGTGTGCTCTACCCTCCACCGCCACTTTCAGAGTGTGCTTGTAGCAGCTAGGAGGCTGCTCAGGTTGCAGCAACATTACAATTTGTCCAGTTAAAAGTTGTTCTATCACTGAAATAATTTTAGAGACATTATTTAAAGGCAAAAAAATATACATAGTGTTGCTTTAAAGAAACTTACTGAATATTAAGTTGCTAATTGCTAATCGCTGCGATCTTTTCCTGGACCCCGCCCACCTGCCATACTTATGACCGGAAGTGAAGAGAGATCATTTTGAGGAGGGGAGGAGATTTGCATTTTTGATTAAAGATTATGAGCACACACAAATTTTTTAAAAATAATGAAGCTCACAGATAAGTCATTTGGTAATAATACCACAATATTAAAAAATATATATACAGTTTTTCATTTCAATTTCATTGCGACTTTAAGTGAATTACTAACATCAATATTGAACAGCTGATATTTTGTTGAAGTCATGTATCCATTAGATGAATTCTCACTGTTAGGAGATTCATAAAATTCATCATCTAGATGTTATAGTTGTGTTTATATTTATATACTGATAGAGAATCTGAAAGATTGAGTTAATAAACAGAAATTCATTTATGAGAATATGAGCTGATGTTTATAATCAGTAAATAAATCACTTAATAGATGAAAATCACCTGAATTGATTTCATTTCTGTCTTTCTGTTTCTGTCTGCTGCTGTTACAGGTAATGTAGAAGTACTGCGAGTGAATGAAGAAGAATCTGTCAATCTGAAGACTGAAGTTGAAGACATACAGAGAGTTGAGAAGATAGAGTGGAGATTTGCAGATAATGGAACTCCCATAGCTGAAATCAATCCTGCCAACAAGATCTTCAGGTTATCTGATAAAGGTCTATTCAGAGATAATCTGAAGCTGAATCCTCAAACTGGAGATCTCAACATCAATGACATCAGACATGAACACACTGGAGATTATACACTGAAGATCATCAGAGGTGGAAAAACATCATACAAGACAATATCTGTGTCTGTAAAATGTGAGTAACTGAAATGTTTCACTGTAATAATGATTTTATGATCATCTGTACTCTGTTGACAGTATACTGTAGATGTAAGAGGGATTTATGACTATTAGTTTACACTGTATTTTCACACTGTGTTTAGAGTTGCCAATACACTTATTTTTTCTGTGGTGACGTATATCCAAGTGAAACCAGCTTCTGAGATGAAATAAGGCAGGGCGGGACTTGAATTTGTCCATCGAGAACTAACTAGATCGTTTAAAGTTGGGTCGTGTTGCTAATTGCTAATCGCTGCAATCTTTTCCCGGACCCCGCCCACCTGCCATACAGTATGACCCGAAGTAAAGAGAGATTGTTTTGATGAGGAGACTTGCATTTTTCAATAAAAATTATGAGGGCACATGATTTTTTTAAATAATGAAGCTCACAGATTAGTTTTTCATTTTAATTTCATTGCAACTTTAACTCTGACTTATCTTCTGTTTAAACCTGATTTAACTGCAGGGAAATCAATATTACACTCGTCATATTTAAAGTGTTAACTAAGACAACACATCTGTACATAATTTCTGATATTTGGTCGGTTTTATAAAAACATTGATTTGATAAAATATGACAACTAAATCACTGATATCTTATATAAACAATTAAACACACTGAATATTATAGTAAATTACTACTATCAATATTGAACAACTGATATTTTATTAAAGTCATTTACCCATTAGATGAATTCTCACTGTTAGGAGATTCATAAAATTCATCATCTAAATGTTATACTTAAAGGTGCTCTAAGCGAATTGAAGCGTTTTAGACCATAAAACATTTTTTGTTACATACCGGAAACATCTCCTCACTATCTGCTTGCTGCCTGTCCGCTGATCAAACTGTAAAAAAACGCGATCTCTGTAGACAGCCCAGGCTTCACAAACGGCAATAACAACACATCGGCCAAACCTACAAACAGAAACCATAACAAAGTGTTCCAGCCAATAAACGACAAGAAGGATTTGGGGGTGGGGGTTGGGCGCGTTCATGAAAGCACGGAAGGGAGGGGGAGGGGGAGGAGTTAGCTACACTCTGTCTGTTTGAAAACAGTTCAAACATCAACAGGAAGTGACGTCGCACATTATTCCCTTAGAGCGCCTTTAAAGGGGCTCTCCGTAAGTTTAGAAATTTCTAACCATTACTGACACCAGTGGCCGTTATAGAAACTGCAGCCAGTTGCCGTAGCAGCCACAGACAGCTCATTGAGATTCACCAGCATGTTTACAAATGTAAGAAAAGTTACAGTACTGTAAGGTTATTGTTTGACAGACCATATTTTAGTAAAATGTTGCAGTGCTACTTTATATTTTCAACAGAAGTCTACTTCTAAAAGTTTTGTAACAGGACACTGTAAAACACACTCCCAACACTCACAATCTTAATGCACTCGTGCTCTGAATAAAGATAATTCATATAAGAAAGTAACTTTTAAAACGGTCCTGTGCTACATGCTATCGTTAGCATTACACCACAAAACAAATGCTATCGTTAGCATTACACCACAAAAACAATAACATAATATATTACAGATGCCCTGTAACTATGTCTTAATTTGCAGTAAAAAGGAAACCTGCTCAAGGTCTGTTTTCATACCCAGCGCTGACCGGAGCTCCCTCCAAGAATCAAATGCCAATCCGATGTTTACTCTTGTCTTTTCCCCGACACCGGTAATGCTCTATTTTGGCCGCACTAGATAAGGATTTTTTTTTAATTTACGAGGAGTTTCCGTGAATGTCTGGATTTTGCTGGAAGTTGGTAGTTTCTTGCCGACTACAGAGTCCATTTGAAACATCCTAGCGATTGCCGCTGTTTACTAATGGCTGGCATACGCATCTGTATGGAACGCCCAGGTAGACGAGCATGCGCATGATGTCACATTTTGAATTTCGCGCCAATTTGACCCGACTCCTCCACACACAAAAAAGCCTACAGGCTGATAGAGACAACCGTGGAGGACACTCAAGGTGTCATTCTTTCTATTACATTATGGTTGGCTAATAAATATACAAATGAAAACTCTATCTTAGAGATTTTTTTAAGTAATAACTTACATCTAGCCCCTTTAAGCAATCTAAAAGATTGAGTTAAAGGAGCGGTGAATCAAATACTCAATTTTAACTTGATAATTTGTTATATAAGAGGTCATCATACTTAAATGAACATCCTGCAAGTTTCAGAACTGAAAACGTCCGTGCTACTGAAATATAACTGTTTTTGGCACCAAGCCAGTAAAACAAGCCAGTGTGGAATTTGGAAATCTATGACGTCAAAGTAGAATTGAAGCACCGCCCCATAGCCAAATACAAGGACCACTTTTGAAGTCTCGCCCACAGCTTCGCGTGACACACGTGTGTCTCAACAAGTAAATATGTCTTTAAAGATTGACAAATGTAACCAAAATGACTTTTAAATACATTTTTTTCTGAGAGACTTTTATTTTGACGCGGTGATCTGTTATGATAGACTGGAAACGCATTTTCGGTTGTGGAAGAACCGCGTGGGAACAACACAGAAGCTAAATACTTTAATTCGGAGGCTTGGAACATAACATTAAATGCCTGGAAAAAGTTTGCTTTTTAAGAAGTTCCAGCTCGTGTGGGGAGTGTTTGTTAACTTTGTGTACATGGATTCATTTGTTAAGAAGTCGATGCTGGATTTGCAGAGAGACTGTGATTAAAAGCACCACTTATATTGGATCTGACAACAATGACACAGCATTATACACAGTAAGACATTTTACTTTATTTAAGTTACTGCGTTTCACTATTGCTTTGTTAGAAGAGATCGCTTGATATGTCTGTTGTAACATCCGTGTCTAAACACGTATGTTTGACTGTTTTAAAACATTAAACGATTAATAAAGATACACCACTTAACAACACGACTGTAATTTAACGGTAGAAATATACAGTGTTATTTATAAAGAAGGATTTATCAGCCGCAGTTTAGATTCTGATGCCCGTTTACTGTGTTGTATACGGTAATTTAGACGAGTTACGTTTGAAAGGTCAAACACTCAACAAAGCTTATTTTTTATCATATAACTGTGGTATTTAACATTACGTGAATGTAAAAGCAACCTCACAAGCACAATCGAATTATACAAAGTTATTGATAAGGATTTATTAGCCGCAGTTTAGATTCTGATGCGCGCTTACTGTGTTGTATACGGTAATTTAGTCACGTCGAGTTTTGTTTCTACTTTAATATACGTATTGTCATTTATGTGTATCATATTTAGCACCCAGAATCTTTTGTGGCTCAAACATATTTGTGTTCGGCTGCTATTTTTATCACATTAATGTTTTTAAAACATTTCCCCACATGTAATGACGGGGAATGAAGCCGTCCAATCATAGCAGTGGGTGTTTACGTCCAGGTCTTCAATGCGGCCCGCCCCTTCAAACGAACCATTTCTCCAGACAGCCACTAATCTATGTTACAAAATAGCCTATTACTTATTGTTTTTGATGTTTTTGAATGTAAAAACCACGCGGACATCAGAAGTAGACATCAGGCAACAGTATAAAACAATAAAATCGACAAATTCACCGCCCCTTTAATAAACAGAAATTCATTTATGAGAATATGAGCTGATGTTTATAATCAGTAAATAAGACACTTAATAGATGAAAATCACCTAAATTGATTTCATTTCTGTCTTTCTGTCTGCTGCTGTTCCAGGTGAAACAAAAACACTGGAAGTGGATGAGTGGAAATCTGCTGATCTGAAGACTGAAGTTAAAGACATAAAGAGAGATGATGTGATAGAGTGGAGATTTGGAGAAACTCTTATAGCTAAAATCAATCCTGCCAACAATATCTTGAGTACATATGATGGTGGTTATGGTGAATTCAAAGGTAAACTGAAGCTGAATCATCAGACTGGAGATCTCACCATCAAAAACATCAGACAGAAACACACTGGAGTTTATAAACTGAAGATCATCAGAGATGGAGAAACCTCAGAAAGGAGTTTCAGAGTGTTTGTCATAGGTGAGTAACTGAAATGTTTTTAGTGTAATAATGATTTTATTATCATCTGTACTCTGTTGACAGTATACTGTAGATGTAAGAGGGATTTAGGGGCGTCACGATTCTCCAAATCCTTGATTCAATTACATTTTTGGTTCTGAGGTCACGATTCGATTTGATTCTCGATTTTTACTTTTTTTTTAAGAATAGGTTGCTGTGTAATATTTAGACTAGATTATATACCACAATAAGTCATGTTTAAAAGCTGTTTTCATAACTCTTAAGCAACTGAAATAAGTTGTTCTGAAACTTAAACAAATCTCAGTTCAGAGAAACAGCCGGTCCTGTCACAGAAGAATCTGCTGTGCTCTGGTTGAGTTCAGCTGAAGGCGAGTGAATTACTACCATCAATATTGAAAAACTGATATTTTATTAAAGTCATTTACACATTAGATGAATTCTCACTTTTAGCAAAAGGTTTTGGGACACCCCTCCAAATCATTGAATTCAGTTCTTCAGTTGTGAAAGGAACTCTTAATGCTTCATCATACCAAGACATTTTGGACAATTTCATGCTCCCAACTTTGTGGGAACAGTTTGAGGATGGCCACTTCCTGTTCCAACATGACTGTGCACCAGTACACAAAGCAATGTCCATATAGACATGGATGAATGAGTTTGGTGTGGAGGAACTTGACTGGCCTGCACAGAGTCCTGACCTCAACCCAATAAAACATCTTTGGGATGAATTAGAGCAGAGACTACAAGTGAGGCCTTCTCGTCCAACTTCTGTCAGGACCCTGTGTTTTATTACATCTAGTCTTTGTGTTCGGGGTCCTGGCAGTACCATGTTTTATGTGGGAAATGTGTGGTTTTAGTATTGAATTATTCTGACCACGCATTTCCCGGGTCTCGTCACTTTTTCCCCGATCCCTTATTTGTAATGATTTCCAGGTGTATGTAATTTACTTTCTCCCTATTTAAGAGTCCTTGTGTTTGTTGTCCAGTGCGCGTTTGTCTTGTTACTATCCCTGTCTTGTTCCTGAGTCTTGCTTTTGTGAGTATTTTGAGTATTTAGTCTAGTTTGTTATTTGTAGTTTATTGTTGGTTATGTTTAGTCTTATGTTAGTTTAGTGTAGTGTTATCCTGTTTTGCCCCCTCGTGGGTTTTGTTTTCCCTGTTTTTGTTAATAAATTATTATTATTTTAGTCTGTCTGCATCTGGGTTCGTTCTTTGTCCAAATCCTCACAACATCAGTGTCTGACCTTACAAATGTGCTTTTAGAAGAATGGTCAAAAATTCCTATAAACACAAACTCCAAAACCTTGTAGAAAGTCTTTCAAGAAGAGTTGAAGAGTGTTATAGCTGCAAAGGGTGCAGTGTCAACTCCATATTAAACCCTATGGATTAAGAATAGGACGTCATTCAGGTTCATGTGTATATAAATATGTGCTGATGTTTATAATCAATAAATCTGGCCCTTAATAGATGAAAGTCACCTGAATTGATTTAATTTCTGTGTTTCTGTCGGCTGCTGTTACAGGTAAAGTAGAAGAACTGAGCGTGAATGAAGAAGAATCTGTCAGTCTGAAGACTGAAGTTACTAAAATACAGAAAGATGATCTGATAGAGTGGAGATTTGGAGATAAAGAAACTCCCATAGCTAAAATCAATTCTGGAAACAAAATCTTCAGTCCATCTGATAAAGGTCTATTCAGAGATAAACTGACGCTGAATGGTCAAACTGGAGATCTCAACATCAATGACATCAGATGGGAAAACACTGGAGTTTATAAACTGAAGATCATCAGAGATGGAAAAACATCATACAAGACAATATCTGTGTCTGTCAGACGTGAGTACCTGAAATGTTTCAGTATAATAATGATTTTATGATCATCTGTACTCTGTTGACAGTATACTGTAGATGTAAGAGGGATTTATGACTATTAACTTACAGTGCAGATTTTCACACTGTGTTTAAAGTCGCCATGAAATGGAAGCAGCAATTGTCTTATTTTCCCTGTGGCGACTAGCCTAGAAATCTAGACGCACCCTAGCGGCCGCAAAATATATTTGCTGCCAGGGTTTAGTCTAGGCACTCACAATACACTTAACAGCTCCAAAAACCAAAATTTGGTCAGGCCAATCACATCGTGTGTAGGGTCTGTGGGGCGGGCTTAACATGATGACGACAGAGCTGCAACGGTTCCTACTTGAAAACAAAGAATGGCTGCTGCTGCTGGCGAACAGCTATCTTTTGAAGCGCCTTTGGCCGCGGCTCTGGAGGAATTAGACTTATGTTTTTCTTTGAGAGAAGAGCAAATAACCCTACTGAAGTCCTTTTTAATCAAGAAAGATGTGTTTGGAGTTTTGCCGACTGGTTACGGTAACTACGTCACCTTTTTCGTTGCTCTGATTGGTCATAGCGCTATCCTATTGCGTGCAGAGGCATTTTGAGGGACAACCTTATATCCCGCCCCTTGCATTGAGCCGTTTGTGTGAAGAGTTGCCAGACCTTACATCTTGATGTAGGTCTGGCTAACCAGGCTATGTGGCGACGTATATCAGAGTGAAACTGGCTTTTGAAATGAAATAAGGCAGGACTTGAATTCGTTTATCAAGAACTAATTGGATATTTAAAGTTGGGTCATATACCTGTAGATCCTTTTACAGTCCAAGTTATCAAATAGTTGTGCACGCATTTTAGCAACAGAAGTGGTGTTTTTCCCCATTGGTTACCCCAACGTGTTAGCAACTCAGAAACTTTTTCAAAACGGTTCCTAGCATCAAAATGTCTAGTTGTTATGTTTATGGTTGCACTAATATTTGTATATTTTTTTATATATTTTATATTTATATTATATATTTTTCCATTGGTGAAAAGTGAAGCCACCAGTGTCCCGATACGGCGCTGACATCTGGGGTCTTGAATCTGCACAGTAGCGATTTCGGGACCAGTCCTGCACAGTAGTGAGCAGGAAGTAAATCTGCGAAATCAAGACCCCGCCCTCGCAGAATGCGCATATCATAGCTGTCAATCATGACATGACACCACCGTTTTTATATCATTAAATAACTAACTAAAAACAAACTTACTTTAAAAACAAACATTTGAATTTACATTAGCGAGATAAAAACTACAGTAAATGACAAAAACCAGCTTCAGAAAAAAGATAATTGAAGTGTAATAAAATTGTTTAGTTGGTCTCAAGTCCCATTGAATAACATGGGGAGGCGGGATAGGCCAGAGGCACGAGGCCGCAGGCCGAGTAAAGGAGGCAATCACAGCAGTGATGATATAGAGCTACTGTATATCATATGACTCAGAGAGCGATATTGCTTTTATACAACAGTTTGATGACACACGTTTGAAAAAAGAAAACTAGAAAAGTACAATGTTTATTTTAGAGTTATTTTAAAAGCCTCTTTGATCTGCAATCGATAAGTAAAGATAACACCTATTTAAACCTTTGCTTAGAAAGATTTGGAAGTGAGACCCAGACCCACAAGCGGACGTCAGTGTTCGCCTTTCCTGCAGACCACAGCCTGATCTGGGCTACATCTCTGACAGGGATTCCCTGACTCTGATGTAGGCCTATCTGTTTGATGGTCAAAAACGAGATCAACCGAGCAGTATTTGGTGTCATGAAATTATTACTTGTTTTTTTATTCATATGTACTGTATTTTGTGTTGTTATTGTTTTGTCGCGAAAACTATATTTATATACTATTGCTTTCCCATTTAATCTTAACGTGGTACGAGCACTCGCTTTATTACTGGACATTGTTTTTGTCAGTACTACATAAAACAGAATAATAAAGTGTTTTATATTGTAACCTTAGTAAGTCAGAGAGATGTTTCTGCATGATGCTTATAAATATCAGTGGTGATATATCAACGTGTTTTAATAGTCACGTCCAACTGGTGTTTTGTATCCTTTTAATGGGAGGAGAGATGAGTAAACAGATCGCTCCAGATAAAATGAGTGTTTTCATTGCTTTATTCCAAGTGTATTTTAATCATCCACACTATGTGACATTATTGTGGTACATCCCCGAAAGTTTACATCCAAGAGCGTGACACTTAATGGATGAAAATCAACTGAATTGATTTCATTTCTGTGTTTCTTTCTGCTGCTGTTACAGGTGAAACAAAAACACTGGAAGTGGATGAGTGGAAATCTGCTGATCTGAAGACTAAAGTTAATGACATAAAGAAAGATGATGTGATAGAGTGGAGATTTGGAGAAACTCTTATAGCTAAAATCAATCCTGCCAGCAAAACCTTCAGTACATATGATGGTGATTATGATCTATTTAAAGGTAAACTGAAGCTGAATCATCAGACTGGAGATCTCACCATCAATAACATCAGACAGAAACACACTGGAGTTTATACACTGAAGATCATCAGAGATGGAGAAACCTCAGAAAGGAGTTTCAGAGTGTTTGTCAGAGGTGAGTAACTGAAATGTTTCAGTGTAATAATGATTTTATTATCATCTGTACTCTTTTGGCAGTATACTGTATATGTAAGAGTGATTTAGGGGCGTCACGATTCTCCAAATCCTTGATTCAATTACATTTTTGGTTCTAAGGTCACGAGTCGGTTTGATTCTCGATTTTTACTTTTTTTTAAGAACAGGTTGCTGTGCAATTTTTAGACTAGATTTTTATACCCCAATAAGTCATGTTTAAAAGCTGTTTTCATAACTCTTAAGCAACAGAAATAAGTTGTTCTGAAACTTAAACAAATCTCAGTTCAGAGAAACAGCCGGTCCTGTCACAGAAGAATCTGCTGTGCTCTGGTTGAGTTCAGCTGAAGGCGGGTGAATTACTGCCATCAATATTGAAAAACTGATATTTTATTAAAGTCATTTACTTACCAATTAGATGAATTCTCCGTTTTAGCAAAAGGTTTTGGGACACCCCTCCAAATCATTGAATTCAGTTGTTCATTTGTGAAAGGAACTCTTAATGCTTCATCATACCAAGACATTTTGGACAATTTCATGCTCCCAACTTTGTGGGAACAGTTTGGGGATTGGCCCTTCCTGTTTCAACATGACTGTGCACTAGTGCACAAAGCAGGGTCCATATAGACATGGATAAGCAAGTTTGGTGTGGAGGAACTTGACTGGTCGTGACCTCAACCCAATAAAATATCTTTGGGATGAATTAGTGCAGATACTACGAGTGAGGCCTTCTTGTCCAACATCAGTGTCTGATCTTATAAATGTGCTTTTAGAAGAATGGTCAAAAATTCCTATAAACACAAACTCCAAAACTTGTAGAAAGACTTTCAAGAAAAGTTGAAACTGTTATAGCTGCAAAGGGTAAAGGGCCAACTCCATATTAAACCTTGTGAATTAAGAATGGGACGTCATTCAGGTTCATGTGTATATAAATATGTGCTGATGTTTATAATCAGTAGATCTGTCCCTTAATAGATGAAAGTCACCTGAATTTATTTCATTTCTGTGTTTCTGTCGGCTGCTGTTACAGGTGAAGTAGAAGTACTGCGAGTGAATGAAGAAGAATCTGTCGATCTAAAGACTGAAGTTACTGAAATACAGAAAGATGACGTGATAGAGTGGAGATTTGGAGATAAAGAAACTCTTATAGCTCAAATCAGTCCTACCCTCAATATCTTCAGTACATCTGATAAAGGTCTATTCAGAGATAAACTGACGCTGGATCATCAAACTGGAGATCTCACCATCAGTGACATCAGATGGGAACACTCTGGAGTTTATAAACTAAAGATCATCAGAGATGGAAAAACCTCATACAAGACAATATCTGTGTCTGTCAGAGGTGAGTAACTGAAATGTTTGAGTGTAATAATGATTTTATGATCATCAGTACTCTGTTGACAGTATACTGTAGATGTAAGAGGGATTTATGACTATTAACTTACCAGCCTGATCTCACAAGACACGAAACGATCGGGTTTGTGTGAAAAACCGAACAGGATTTATATATATTATTTTTTATCTCTAATACAACAATATCCCCAGAGTAATACATGCGTTCACATCACCGTTTTATTTATTTTTCACATCATCGTCTTATTCATCTAATATTTAATGGCGGGTTGTGAAACAACTTTATAGGTGCATACCGCCACCTACTGTATCGGGAGCCCCGTCTAGTTTATAAGCGCCCTCATGCCGTGCACCCAATACAGTAGGGGGCGGTATGCACCTATGAAGTTGTTTTGCGACCCGCCATTAAACATTAGATGATAAGACGGTGAAGTGAATGCACGTGTTGCTCTGGATATAGTTGTATTAGAGATAAAAATTATATAAATACTGTTTGGTTTTTCACACAAACCGATCGTTTCGTGTCTTAGGACATTGATGTGTCGTCATGAGCCGCAGGGTTTAATTTGGATTTGTCTGTGCATGTTTTTTTTGTCTATCAGAGTTTGTTATCATCCACTTGTACAACTGACAGACTGAAACGGTTGGATTTAAAAATGTATATTTGTGTTATGTATTAGCATGTTGTATTTAATGTAGTGTGTTATGGAAATGTGTTTTTGTCAATGTTTTTGGAAACCAGTGTTAAATAAATAGCTTTTATAAACTCTAGTGATGGTCATTAACTATTAATTAATCATTAGCTAATGGTTTGCAAATATATCATTATATTGTGACTTTACTTGTTGAGGCACATCATTATTAACTCATTATTTAGTAATAGTATTAATTAACACACTACTAATGCTGTAATTAATAATGTATTAATGCATGTTAGTTTACCTGTATTATAAGGCTTTGGCTCATTGTGGTAATTAACAAATTAATTAACAATATTAGTTAATAAAATAAGTGATGATGGAATTAATCCACCATTACATATTTAATTAATAACAATTCATATATGAACTAATATATTAATCAGACAGACTCTTCATTAGCTGCTAATGAGGCAATCATTAATGAATAGATAATGAATAGCTTAGATAATCATTAGTAATACATTAATTCAGTATTATCTGTGCATTAGTTAAGCATGAATTCATGATAATTAGTGCACCCTTATTGTAAAGTATACCGTTGTTTCTGCTTTAATTTCTGTCTGCTGCTGTTACAGGTGAAACAAAAATATTAGAAGTGGATGAGTGGAAATCTGCTGATCTGAAGACTAAAGACATAAAGAAAGGTGATCTGATAGAGTGGACATTTGGAGAAACTCTCATAGCTCAAATCAACTCTGCAAACAAAAGCCCCATTACATATTATGGTGAATTCAAAGATAAACTGAAGCTGAATCCTCAGACTGGAATTCTCACCATCAATGACATTAGACAAAAACACACTGGGCTTTATTTACTGAAGATCATCAAAGATGGAGAAACTTCAGACCAGAGATTCAGAGTGTTTGTCAGAGGTGAGAAACTCAAATGTTTCACTGTAATAAAGCAATAAACCCCAAGAAGCAGTGGGTTACCAGTGCATTTTATAACAGCTAAGGGGCGTTGTTAGGCACGACGCGAAGCTGTTATTAATGCACTGGTAACCCACTGCTTTGCGGGGTTTATTGCGTTTATAAAACGGTTACATCATATGTATAGCAGGGTTTAACAAAATAAAACACAAATAAGTTGTAATTATATTAGTACAAATATTACTCTTCTGCCAAACAAAGTAGTTCCTCAGAATCAAGTGTGACTGAAACAGAGCGCAGTTCACAAACAACACAGACGCAGCAAAGACACAATGAAAAAATTATTAAAGACTGTAGTGTTTATTTTCATTTA
Source organism: Misgurnus mizolepis (assembly GCA_025389145.1). Classification (NCBI taxonomy): domain Eukaryota; kingdom Metazoa; phylum Chordata; class Actinopteri; order Cypriniformes; family Cobitidae; genus Misgurnus; species Misgurnus mizolepis. Next base: position 6,937,388 of record JAIFKI010000021.1, read on the forward strand.
TCAGTACGCAGCAATAGTGGCGCAGTGATACTTGTGATGCGTTCTGAACCGTGGATTTACCGGGGTATTTTATCACGGCTTAGAACGCGTTTCAACCAATCAGAATGAAGAACCAGAACGAGCCATTTTATAATAGTGATTTTATTAACATCTGTATTCTGTTAACAGTATACTGTAGAGTGATTTATGACCATTAACTTACAGTGACTATAAACTTTTTAGTTTTCATGTTTATGTCTTTAAGACTGCATTGACACTGCCATCAAAATCTGATTTTCTGCTCACCCATGTCAGTCTCTTTGTATGGAATTTGATCTTTTTAATTCTGATTTGAGCCACTTCCATATGTGGTTCTAAATCAGATACAGGTCAGATGTTTTGCAATTCGACCTCAATCTGAACGGTCATATCGGAATTCATGCGACTTTTACGTCATTCTAGATTGATATGGGTCAAATGCACTAACGGATGTTTGCAAAAAAAATATTCAAGACATTAAATTTTAAGCTTCTGTTGCACATCACATTATACATGAAAGCCCCTAACACATGTTTGACTTTCCTGATGCGTTGTCCAGATGACTGATCTGCACATGACACAGGAGCAGACTGCCTCGGCTCGCATGCTCTTGTATCGCTCGCTCCCTCTGAATTGACCTGCTCAGTAGTCTGCATGTTTATTTCCATATTACCGCGTGTTGCGTGTGACGAATTATTGTTCTTTTGTGCATGCGGTGCAGTTCACGACCACAAACACTTCACACAGCTTCACACAGACGTGCACCTTCTAGCCAATGTCTCCATTCTTCAAGAACCAGTTTTATTGCGAGGAGTTCCGCTGGTTCTGCAGTTCTTTGATGGTGGTTGGACTCGGCCAGTTGGTTATCATGTTAACTTTCCTCTTGTCCATACTCGCACCTTTTACTGAGACGTTATACCCCAGAAATTGGATGCTGGCTTGATGGAGTTTACATTTTTCTGCTTTCAAGAAAAGAGTGTACTGACGTAGTTGCTTGCATGATGTATGTGTTCAGCAGGGTCACTGGAATAAATCAAAATATCATCAATAAAAATCAACACTTACCAATTCAGCAGGTCTTGGAAGATAGCATGCATAAAATCCTGGAAGACTGAGGGGGCGTCGACCAATCCATATGGCATGACCAAATATTCATATTGGCTGGTAGGGGTTACAAAACCTGTTTTCCAATCATCTCTACTGCGGATCCGGATTAGATTTTATGCACTTTGTAAATCGAGTTTTGTGAAGATTTTGGCACCTCTGAGTTGTTCCAAGGCTGATGGGATGAGAGTAAGGGGGTAATGAACTTCTTGGTGATCAGGTTCCAGGGTTGGAGAACACCAGCTTTCCAGCATTAACAAGACCGGACAAAGAGTGTGTGTTTTACGGCAACTTAAATAGTGTGGCGAGAGTGCATGGTGACAGTAATCAAAACTCAGGTGAAAGTGATCCTGGGTGATGAGGGCGGGGAGAACCTGGCGAATCCGTTAAAAACATTTATTTGGTCATACTTGACAACTACATCACTGATATCTTATATTAAAGACTTAGTACACTGATTGACTATTTAGTGAGTTAGTAACACAACTGATGAACAACTGATATTTTATTAAAGTTGTTTAGCCATTAGATGAATTCTCACTTTTAGTAGATTCATGTAATTCATCATCCAGATGTTATACTTGTGTTTAGATTTGAATACTGAAAGATATTGAGTTAATAAACAGAAATTCATTTATGAGAATACGAGCTGATGTTTATAATCAGTAAATAAGACAGGTAATGGACTAAAATCAGCTGAATTGATTTAATTTTAATGTTTTTGTCGTCTGCTGTTACAGGTAATGTAGAAGTACTGCGAGTGAATGAAAAAGAATCTGTTAATCTGAAGACTGAAGTTACTGACATAAAGAAAGGTGATCTGATAGAGTGGAGATTTGGAGATGAAGAAACTCCCATAGCTGAAATCAATCCTGCCCTCAAAAGCCCCAGTACATCTGATAAAGGTCTATTCAGAGATAAACTGACGCTGAATCATCAGACTGGAGATCTCACCATCAGTGACATCAGATGGGAACACTCTGGAGTTTATTTACTGAAGATCACCAGAGGAGGAAAAACATCATACAAGACAATATCTGTGTCTGTAAAATGTGAGTAACTGAAATCTTTTAGTATAATAATGATTTTATTATCATCTGTACTCTGTTGACAGTTTACTGTAGATTTAAGAGAGATTTATGACTATTAACTTACAGTGGAGATTTTCACACTGTGTTTAACTTTAGTCTCGCGTAGCCAGACCTTCAATACTGAAGGTCTGGTGTTTTTCGCTGCTTTTTCTGGACAAAGCCCGCCCACGAGCTGTTTGACCGACATGTCAAACAACCAATCACAGTTTGTTTCATCATTCGGACTCCCCACAATAACGAGCCGGCTGGCAACAAGTCAGTTATTGAAATAACCAGCCGCAACCAAATAGTATCTAAATAAACAACATTACTCACCATAGGACAACGTTGTGCACTTCATCAACAGCCACACCAATGAGACGATGCTGTGTAAACGTCTGTTTGAAGCATATCTCTCCACTTTTAAACACATACAAGCAATTCAGGAGAACCAAACTTTTTGACTCCACTAACTGCCTTAAAGAAAACTCTTGGACGTCTTTTAGAGAGTCGATGCCGCGAACTTTGCATATTTTTGAGAATCCAATGTTTAGCTGATCATGATAACTGCTCATTATTATCCACGTGAACACGACTGATTCTCTTCCTCAATGGAACGTCAGAGCTTTGTTTTCCAGGGACTGAAACTAATCGCGACACTCGCGTCTCCTGGAAATCCGTTTTTTTCCAACCAATCAAAGACGACTTTAACATTCTCACAGGGTTTCCAGAAAAGTGTACGAAAAACATCAGACTTTTAGCCAACAGTTTGTGGGCGTGACGTCTGAGGCTGAGACTAGTTTAACTCTGACTTATCTTCTGTTTAAACCTGATTTTAACTGCAGATAAACCAACTTTTCACACTTATAACTTTGAAAGGGTTAACTGAGACAACACATCTGTATCATTTCAGATATTTGGTCAGTTTTATAATAACATTGATTTAAAAATAAATAACAACTACATCACTTAAGAGTTAATACACTGACTAAGTATTTAGTTAGTTGGTAACATCCATATTAAACAGCTGATATTTTATTAAAGTCATTTACCCATTAAATGAATTCTCACTGTTAGGAGATTCATAAAATTCATCAACTAGATGTTATAGTTGTGTTTATATTTATATACTGATAGAGAAATTAATTTATGAGAATATGAGCTGATGTTTATAATCAGTAAATAAGACACTTAATTGATGAAAATCACCTGAATTTATTTCATTTCTGTCTTTCTGTCTGCTGCTGTTACAGATGAAATAAAAACACTGGAAGTGGATGAGTGGAAATCTGTTAATCTGAAGGCTGAAGTTAAAAACATAAAGAAAGATGATCTAATAGAGTGGAGATTTGGAGAAACTCTTATAGCTAAAATCAATCCTGCAAACAAAAACCCCACTACATATAATGATGCATTCAGAGGTAAATTGAATCTGAATCATCAGACTGGAGATCTCAACATCAAAGACATCAGACAGGAACACACTGGAGTTTATACACTGAAGATCATCAGAGATGGAGAAACCTCAGACAGGAGATTCAGAGTGTTTGTCAGAGGTGAGTAACTGAAATCTTTCAGTATAATAATGATTTAAGATGTAAGAGTAATCTAGCCTGTCTCCGCCCTCCTACGTGCTTCCTCTTAATTTTCATTTTGCTTCAACAGTACAGCTGGGACTGCTCTGTAGAGTTTCGTTTTCTCCTGCAAAAATCTGCAGGTCTAATCAGCGAACAGAGGGGTGTGGCTAAAAACGATGACGTTGAGGTCGTGCGTCAGTTTGAGTTGTAGTTCAGTAATGGCAGCGGAGAAAGACGTCAGAAAAGCTATTCGGTCCGTTGTTGCAAAGCTGCCAAATATACAGAAGTTAAAGCCGGAGCAAGAACCAGGTTTGCTAAGTTTTGTTGGTCTGATTATTTGTACTTGTTGTTTCCGGCCGGTTTCGGCGCATGATATACGTCACGACCACACGTTAGCGACTGCGTATGGCAGATCCTGAGTGACTCTGGGCAGACCCAATAGTTTTAAACTTCAACGGAGGACCCTCCTTATCGGAAGTAACGCTTTGCAATGGAGCGTGGCCAGACTCTCTGTAAACATGAAATGAATGTACGAGAGTCTGGTTGGACCAGGATAAGAGTAATCTGGATCTGGATGTCACACTGATGGTCACATTAGGGCTGTGAAAAAAAATCACCTGTGATTCTCGAGAGGGTCTGCTGGATGCCTGGGTGACCAGTGTCTACAGAGTTATGTGCCTTTGTTATCAACAGAATCTGATGGTGTAATGGTACATACTTGTGGTTCTCGGGGCAACCCGGTTGAAAATTTTGAATCTCAGGTGTCGTGTCCTCCTCCCTCACTGCGATGGGACATTGAAAACACTCTCCGGAAGAATGGACTCATGAAGGTGTTGGTCATCTTCAGTTGAAAACATTCGAGAGAGAGCATCAGCCTTGCAAGTCTTATTACCCGGGTGATAAGTGGTTCTTGTGATCAGTCAGAATGGTGAAGGGATGACGTGCACCTTCTAGCCAATGTCTCCATTCTTCAAGAGCCAGTTTTATTGCGAGGAGTTTATGGTTACCGATATCATAGTTGGCTTCCGCCAGGATTAACTTGTACAAAAAATAGGCACATGGAGGAAGATTGGATAGGTTCCCCTAGTTCTGTGATAGGACAGCTCTATCTCTTGTCGACAAAGCATCAACCTCAACCACAAAAGGTTTTTCTGGATTTGGGTGAACTAACACAGATGCCGTACAAAAGGCACTCTTCAGTTGTTGAAAAGCATGTTCAGCTTCTGATGACAAGGTGAGGTGTTTGGGTTTACCTTTCAGAGCAGATGTTAATGGAGATTGGATGGCACTGAAATTATGGATGAAACAGCGATTAGAAGTTTGCAAATCCAAGAAACCTTTGCAGTTCTTTGATGGTGGTTGGAGTCGGCCAGTTGGTTATCATGTCAACTTTCCTCTCGTCCATACTTGCACTTTTTTCTGAGACGTTATACCCCAGAAATTGCATGCTGGCTTGGTGGAATTCGCTTTTTTCTGCTTTCAGGAAAAGAGTTTTCTGTTGTATCTGCTTCAGAACTTGTTTGACATGATTTATGTGTTCAGCAGGATCACTGGAATAAATCAAAATATCCTTAATGTAAATCAACACGTACCAATTCAGTAGGTCTTGGAAGATGGCATGTATAAAATCCTGGAAGACTGAGGGGGCGTTGACCAATCCATACGGCATGGAATGAATTAGAGCGAAGACTATGAGCGAGGCCTTCTTGTCCAACATCAGTGTCTGACCTTACAAATGTGCTTTAAGAAGAATGGTCAAAACATTCCCATAAACACACTCCTAAACCTTGAAGTCTTTCAAGAAGAGTTGAAGCTGTTATAGCTGCAAAGGGTGCCGTGTCAAATCCATATTAAACCCTATGGAGTAAGAATGGGATGTCATTCAGGTTCATGTGTATATAAATATGTGCTGATGTTTATAATCAGTAAATCTGGCCCTTAATAATTAAAAAAATCATCTGAATTTATTCAATTTCTGTGTTTCTGTCTGCTGCTGTTACAGGTAAAGTAGAAGTACTGCGAGTGAATGAAAAAGAATCTGTCGATCTGAAGACAGAAGTTAAAGACATAAAGACAGGTGATGTGATAGAGTGGAGATTTGGAGATGAAGAAACTCCCATAGCTAAAATCAGTCCTGCCCTCGAAATCCCCAGTACATCTGATAAAGGTCTATTCAGAGATAAACTGACGCTGGATCATCAGACTGGAGATCTCAACATCAGTGACATCAGATGGGAACACACAGGAGTTTATAAACTGAAGATCACCAGAGGAGGCAAAACATCATACAAGACAATATCTGTGTCTGTCAGATGTGAGTAACTGAAATCTTTCAGTGTAATAATGATTTTATTATCATCTGTACTCTGTTGACAGTTTACTGTAGATGTAAGAGGGATTTATGACTATTAACTTACAGTGGAGATTTTCACACTGTGTTTAACTCTGACTTATCTTATGTTTAAACCTGATTTTAACTGCAGATAAAACAACTTTTCACACTTATCACTTTGAAAGGGATAACTGAGACAACACATCTGTACATCATTTCAGATATTTGGTCGGTTTTATAATAACATTAATTTAAAAATACATGACAACTACTTCACTGAAGAGTTAATACACTGACTGAGTATTTAGTGAATTACTATCATCAATATTAAACAGCTGATATTTTATTAAAGTCATTCATCCATTAGATGAATTCTCACTGTTAGGAGATTCATAAAATTCATCATCTAGATGTTATACAGTTGTGTTTATATTTATATACTGATAGAGAATCTGAAAGATTGAGTTAATAAACAGAAATTCATTTATAAGAATATGAGCTAATGTTTATAATCAGTAAATAAAACACTTAATAGATGAAATCACCTGAATTGATTTCATTTCTGTTTCTGTCTGCTGCTGTTACAGGTGAAACAAAAACAGTGGAAGTGGATGAGGGGAAATCTGCTGATCTGAAGGCTGAAATTAAAAACATAAAGAAAGATGATGTGATCGAGTGGACCTTTGGGGAAATTGTCATAGCTGAAATCAATCCTGCAAACAAAAACACCATTAAATATGATGGTGCATTCAGAGGTAAACTGAATCTGAATGATAAGACTGGAGATCTCAACATCAGGGACATCAGACAGGAACACACTGGAGTTTATAAACTGAAGATCATCAGAGATGGAGAAACCTCAGACAGGAGTTTCAGAGTGTTTGTCAGAGGTGAGTAACTGAAATCTTTCAGTATAATAATGATTTTATTATCATCTGTACTTTGTTGACAGTATACTGTAGTTGTAAAAGTGATCTGGAAAACACACTGATGGTCACATCTAGGAGCTTGAAAAACGACTTCCATACTCTAGAATTAAACTGAAGACCTCTGTCAGAAACAATATCTTTGAGTATTCCAAAGTATCAAAACATGTTGAAAAAGCAACTCAGCACTTTCCATTGCAGTGTGTAAACCCCGAACGGAAATGAGTCTGATCCTTTTTGAGAACCGGTCCACTACAATAAATATGCATATGTTACCTGTCCGGTGGAACATTTTGAATCTCAGGGGTCGTGTCCTCCTCACTCACTGCGATGGGACATACGAAAACACTCTCCGGAAGGATGGACTCAGGAGGGTGTTGGTCATCTTCAGATGAAAACATTCAAGAGAGAGCATCAGCCTTGCAATTCTTATTACCTGGATGATAAGTGGATAAGTACTGAAGGTTCTTGTGATCAGTCAGCATGGTGAAGGGATGACGTGCACCTTCTAGCCAATGTCTACATTCTTCAAAAAACAGTTTTAATGCGAAGAGTTTACGGTAACCGATATCATAGTTGGCTTCCGCCAGGTTGAACTTGTATGAAAAATGGGCACATGAATGAAGATTGGATGGGTTCCCCTAGTTCTGTGATAGGACAGCTCTATCTTTTGTCTACGAAGCATCAACCTCAACCACAAAAGGTTTTTCTGGATTTGGGTGAACTAACACAGATGCCGTACAAAAGGCACTCTTCAGTTGTTGAAAAGCATGTTCAGCCTCTGATGACCAGGTGAGGTGTTTGTGTTTACCTTTCAGAGCAGATGTTAATGGAGATTGGATGGCACTAAAATTATGGATGAAACAGCGATAGAAGTCTGCAAATCCAATAAACTTCTGCAGTTCTTTGATGGTGGTTGGAGTCGGCCAGTTGGTTATCATGTCAACTTTCCTCTCGTCCATACTCGCACCATTTTTTGAGATTTTATACCCCAGAAATTGGATGCTGGCTTGATGGAATTTGCATTTTTCTGCTTTTAGGAAAAGAGTGTACTGACGTATCCGCTTCAGAACTTCTTTGACATGATTTATGTGTTCAGCGGGATCACTGAAATAAATCAAAATATCGTCAATGTAAATCAACATGTACGATTCAGCAGGTCTCGGAAGATGGCATGCATAACATCCCGGAAGACTGAGGGGGCGTTGACCAATCCATACGGCATGAATGAATTAGAGCGGAGACTATGAGCGAGGCTTTCTCGTCCAACATCATTGTCTGACCTTACAAATGTGCTTTAAGAAGAATGGTCAAGAATTCCCACACTCCTAAACCTTGTAGAAAGACCAAGAAAAGTTGAAGCTGTTAAAGCTGCAAAGGGTGGGCCTACTCCATATTAAACCCTATGTATTAAGAATGGGATGTCATTCAGCTTCATGTGTATATAAATATGTGCTGATGTTTATAATCAGTAAATCTGGCCCTTAATAAATAAAAAATCATCTGAATTTATTCAATTTCTGTGTTTCTGTCTGCTGCTGTTACAGGTAATGTAGAAGTACTGCGAGTGAATGAAGAAGAATCTGTCCAACTAAAGACTGAAGTTAAAGACATACACGGAGATGATCTGATAGAGTGGAGATTTGGAGATAAAGAAACTCTCATAGCTCAAATCAATCCTGCCAACAAAAACCCCAGTACATCTGAGAAAGGTCTATTCAGAGATAAACTGACGCTGGATAATCAGACTGGAGATCTCACCATCAATGACATCAGATGGGAACACTCTGGAGTTTATAAACTGAAGATCACCAGAGGAGGAAAAACTTCATACAAGACAATATCTGTGTCTGTCAAATGTGAGTACCTCAAATGTTTCAGCACAGGAAAATCCCCAGTGTTAAATTAACTCTACCAGTGTTAAATCAACACTATTTGGTGTTTATATAATCCACACCAAGATCGGTGTTAAAAAAGACTGGTGTTAAAAGTATAACTCTGAATCAGTGTTAAAGTTAATAAGATAATGAAGTGATGATTAAGACATTAATGGTGAACACCTGCTGGTCATTCAAATCAATTACATTTTGGACATTTTCCTGTCTCTAAATTTTTATTTTGATGACTCGTTTTTCTGGAGAAAATACTATAATAATAAAGAAAGACAAACTATTAAATGCAATAGATGAATACTGTTGGGTGCATGCCTCCAAAAGCTGCAATCTTTCACGTTTGCCTCTCTATCAGCATCTCTGTTTGAAAAATAAAATGATAACTTGCAGAGTTATTTTCTAAATGGATAAGTTTAACATCTAAACAGCTGTCAGAACAAAATACAAGTGCTCAACTATTCCAGCATCCAGACGCGTGATTTAGTACGGCCATTCCCAAACTGTGGTCCGCGGACCACTAGTGGTCCGTGAGGGTACTGCAGGTGGTCCGTGAAAAGGCAAAATAAGAATATGTATATTTTAATATACAAACTCGTTCATATTTTGGGCGAACGTGTACTGCTGCCTAATAAACGTTACTGTGAACACATTCATTCTGGTGCCTGTGAACCGCACGCTCTCTCAGTTTAACGTCGTTCAATTGGGTGCCAGATTTGTATATTCTTCCAGGCGAAAACCCGACTAAAACACACTGTAAACAGGTCTTAATGTGTAGCGGAAAAAACACCCAATCTGGCAACACCGCCACCATTTGGTGTTCACCAGTCACGCAGCGCTGCATGCGTCATCACAACAACACAGACGCTGCTGAAATTCCTGCCGCCCAACTCAAATAGTTTAACATTAAATAACATCATATTTGTCCTAAATCGTTAACGATTAACATAGGCTGCTAACGCATATTCTGGATCTTGAAATAGACTTTGACTAAGCTCACGCTATTTAACGTGCACGTGTGGTGTGCAATACCTGGGAGTTGTCATACACGCAATGCCTCGCAGCGCTTCTCGCCCGGGGTGCGACCCCCACCCAGCTAGCCTTTCAAGGTATGTGTAAGCAAATACAAAAATTCAAAGACAGTCAATGCTAATGTAAACCCTGGTTGGATAAGGATTTAAAGTTGGACATGAAGATGAAATCTGACGCATTTAGCTTCAGTGTTAAAACTGATCAAATAATTGCTGTCTGTGGTTCTATATGGGCTATAATGGCAATCATTAAAAAACTATAAATTAGTTCATTTTTGTAACTGTGACCTAGTTTAACATTTTCAAATATGAACTATGAACTGAACTAGTTCATTTTAAAATTTGTGAACTGTGAACTAAATTAGTTCATGTAGAAAGTGAACTTTCCCAACACTAAGAATATGTATATAAATAATTATGATATAAGGTTAAGAAACCTGTTGTACTGATGTGATTACCAGTTATAGTTTTAGTTTAGTGCTAGTAAGACTATTTAGATGTGCAGATTAATTCAGGACTTTGTGTAGACATATTTTATAATAAGTATTACGAGGTGGTCCGCGAAAATTCTTGATTACAAATAGTGGTCCACACACACAAAAAGTTTGAAAACCCTTGATTTAGTAGACAAATCTTCTTTCTGACGTGATGTCTCACAAGTCAAACAGACATTTATCACAAAATGTATCACATTAAATCTTAAGTTTGTGTTTGTTATGAGTTCATTTGAAGTCACCATTATTGTGATTAGTGTTTCCTTTAGTTAGGCATTTGTCCCTTGACCTTCACTGATCTAACTCTCCTCTTTTAGCAATAGCAACAATGTTTTAGTAAGACCACTTGTTCATTGCTTCGTGTAGAGGGAAAACCTTCCAGACCTTCTCAGATTGTTTATTTTGATTATATTCTACTCTACAAATCGTTGAAACATTTGATCACAAATTAATAATGAAGAAACAGGCATATAAAAAAGGTCTATGCAAATGACATTGTATTGAGTAAGACTGCCGTCATGCTTCAGTGTTTTTTTGTTGTTGTTCTTTTTGCTTAAGAGAGACTTCATGATTTCTGATACAAATCTCAACGATGGTGACAGTTAATGGTAAAAAAGTTGTTACATTTTTGTCATGTTGCAATGCATGATGGGATTTATGAATGAGTTTTCTACAATCCTGGTACCCAGCATGCATTGCGGCACGAAGCTGTGTTGTTGATTGTCACCATGATTGTGTTTTATAGGCTGATTGTTGATGTCTCAGTGTGTCTGATTGAAACCACAGATTAGATTTGGGTAAACAATATTTAACTCTTCAGGGTATGTGGACTTTTACAGCACTGTTGGATTTCATGGGAGCTTCACAGGGTTGGCGGAACATAAATTAAACACTTACATTCAGTGATTACTTTTTTATGATATCATTCCCAATCCCAAGACTTATACTTTCATAATATTTAACATAGTAACAGTTATAAACTTCATTTCTCTCATCGTCCTCTGCTTTAACAGATGTGTTTTATAAACACAATGAGCAGAAGAAAACTAACACTTAACTTCAAGACCCAATTACCCAACTAAAGGAAACACTAATCGGCACAATGGTGACTTACTTTATTAACCAGATTTACTGCAGTTCTTTAGAAGTTAAACTTATCCACCATGTAACTCTGCAAGCAAGTTGTAATTTTAGTTATCAAACAGAGATGATGATAGTGTTCATTAAACTCTAGGCATTTTATCTATTGCATTTAATATTTTGGCTTTCTTCCTCATTTTAGTATTACTTTCTCCAGAAAAAGAGTCAACAAAATAAAAATTTTAAGACAGGAACAATTCCAAAATTTTGTTGATTTGACACAGAATGACCAGCAGGTGTTCACTATTAATGACTCAATCACTTCATTATCTTATTAACTTTAACACTGATTTAGTGTTTTTTTAACACCAATCTTGGTGTGGATTATATTAACACCGAGCAGTGTTAATTTAACACTGGGGATTTTGCTGTGAGTATAATAATGATTTTATTATCATCTGTACTCTGTTGACATTATACTGTAGATGTAAGAGTGATTTATGACTATTAACTTACAGTGGAGATTTTCACACTGTGTTTAACTCTGACTTATCTTCTGTTTAAACCTGATTTTAACTGCAGATAAACCAACTTTTCACACTTATCACTTTGAAAGGGTTAACTGAGACAACACGTCTGTACATCATTTCAGATATTTGGTCAGTTTTATAATAACATTAATTTAAAAATACCTGACAACTACATCACTGAAGAGTTAATACACTGACTGAGTATTTAGTTGGTAGATGTTAACACCAATATTAAACAGCTGATATTCTATTAAAGTCATTTATCCATTATTCAATTCAATTCAATTTTATTTATATAGCGCTTTTCACAATTTTTAGTTGTTGCAAAGCAGCTTTACATGAGTAGATGTAGGGGAGAACACAGAAAATCAATTGATAATATAAGAAGTAGAATAACGCGACTTAGGTTAAACCGTACAAGCGAGCGTATTAATAATGTAATGTATACAGTAAAGTGCTAAGTTAAGCCAAAGTTGGCTGACCCTCCCTGGGACGAAAAAAAACCCCTAGGAGAAAACCCGGTGGGAAAAAACTCCTAGAAGGACAAAAAACCCTTGGGAGAAACTAATATATATTTATATATATAAACACAGTAGGGTTAGGAAGCGGGTAAGCGGATAAAACTTGTTCAGCCGGTGGTCGTTGGTTGCGTATCGGCTGGGCATCACGCTGAAGGGCAGCCAGTAGATCAGCGGTGTGATGACCTTCACAGGAACTGGGTCTGTTTGTCTCATTGTCCTCGGGGTCGAGGACGAGACGGGGAGACAAAAACAGAATTCTATTAGCATAGGGGCCGTTCGCATGTAATGCAAGTGTCCTACATTATAGTGGTTTAGGTCAGCTCGGTTCCAGACAGGCTAACTATTGCGGCAATAGTATATTACCCATAGGAGGTATGTGAGTGCTTTGTTCTATACAAAATAACTATTGCGGGATGAGTTCATTTACTGGACATTTTATGTGAATGCTTTGTTAAAGAAGAATGTCTTAAGTTTAGATTTAAATTGATCGACTGTGTCTGATACTCGAACATTATTTGGTAAATCATTCCAGAGCTTTGGGGCTAAGTAGGAAAAGGATTTGCCACCTTTAGACACTTTTGATATTCTAGGGATAATTAAGTGACCAGAATTTTGTGAATGCAGTTTACGTGGTGGATTGTATTCTGATAGTAAATCTTTAATATACGAGGGCGCTAGGCCATTTAAGGCTTTGTAGGTGATTAGTAATATTTTAAATTGTATGCGATATTTAACTGGTAGCCAGTGTAAAGATGCCAGAATTGGACTAATGTGATCATACTTTTTAGATCGAGTAAGCACTCTAGCGGCGGCGTTTTGAACTAGCTGAAGCTTGTTTACCTGATTTGCATGGCATCCCCGAGTAACGAGTTACAGTAGTCTGTTCTAGAGGTCATAAAAGCATGGATAAGCTTTTCTGCATCTGATGCAGACGGCATATGGCGTATTTTCGAGATATTTCTTAGATGGAAGAATGCTGTGCGGCAGACGTTGGAGATATGACTATCTAAAGATAGATTGCTGTCGAACATTACGCCTAAATTCTTAACCGTGGAAGATGGCACAACCGTGCAGCCATCTATGGGCAACTTGTAATCTGACATATTATGTTTGGAGCGATTTGGTTCAATAATAAGTATCTCAGTCTTATTGGGGTTTAGCATAAGAAAGTTATGTGCCATCCAGTCCCTAATATCACTAATGCAGTCTGTTGGCTTAGCAAACTGGTGGGTTTCGCTAGGATGTGACGAGATGTAAAGCTGGGTATCATCCACATAGCAGTGAAAACTTATGTTATGTTTCCTGATAATTTCTCCTAGAAGTAACATATATAACGAGAATAGAATAGGGCCTAAAACTGATCCCTGAGGTACGCCGTATTTAACGGGGGAGTGATAAGACTCTTCCTCATTTACATAAACAAAGTGATATCGATTGGTTAGATACGATTTAAACCAGGTTGAACCAGGCTAATGCCTGACCAATGATACCAACATAGTTTTCTAGTCTATAGAGTAGGATTCTGTGATCTATTGTGTCAAAGGCTGCACTAAGGTCTAGTAATATAAGGATTGAGATTTCACCACGATCGGATGTTAATAGGAGGTCATTTGTAACTCTAAGCAGCGCTGTCTCTGTGCTATGGTGGGGCCTGAATCCTGATTGGAACTTTTCATATGTATTATTATTCGCTATGAATGTGCGTAGCTGGCTTGCCACTACTTTTTCTAATATTTTAGAAAGAAAATGTAGATTTGAGATTGGTCTAAAGTTATTAAGATCTCGCTGGTCAAGGTTTGGTTTTTTAATGAGCGGTCTGATAACTGCTAGTTTGAAAGCTGTTGGAACGTATCCTAATTCTAGAGATTAAAGATATTTAGTACTGTGTCTGACACTACATGAAATACCTCTTTTAATAATTTTGTGGGAACGGGGTCTAATATACAGGACGATGATTTGGATGACGTTACTAATTTAGAGAGCTTGTCTATTTTAGTAGGTTTAAATGACTCAAGATGTTCGTAAGGTAATCTAGTGGTACATGTACTATTGGGAAGAGTGGTGGCTGCTTGCGTAGTTTCTATGTTTTCCCTAATAAACATAATTTTGTTAGTAAAGAAGTTCATGAAGTCGTTACTATTGTGTTGGAGTTTACTATTGGTTTCTGTTTGTTCTTTGTTTCTAGTCAGTTTCGCAACTGTGATAAAGAGGAAACGAGGATTGTTATGATTTTCTTTAATTAGCGTACTAAGATAGGTAGATCTGGCGGTTTTTATAGTCTGTTTGTAGTGTTGAACACTCTCTTTCCATGCTGAACGGCATACCTCTAACTTTGTGCTTCGGTAGTTTCTTTACATTTTTCTAGCTACTTTTTTAAGGGCTGCAGTATGATGGTCATACCATGGAGCTGGCGTTTTTTCTTTGATTCTCTTTTTTCGAATGGGAGCAACGGCATCCAACGTGCTAGAGCAAACGTTGTTCAGGTTTTCTATTATAATATCCAGATCTTCACAGTTATCTGCTACATGTTTTATTTGAGACAGGTCTGGGAGAGTGCTAATAAAGCTATCTTTAGTGGTTGAAATTATTGTTCTGGCTAATCTGTAGCATGCTGTACACTGAGAGATCCTATCTAGAAGTACAGTGTATGACACAAGGCAATGGTCTGAAACGGCATCGCTCTGGGGTGATATTTCGATGTGATTAATATTGAGTCCGAGTGACAGAATTAAGTCTAATGTGTAGTTACGAGTATGCGTGGGCCCTGACACGTTTTGTTTAATACCGAGAGAATTTAGAACATCCATAAACGCACGTCCTAAAGCATCTTTTGGGTTATCCACATGGATATTAAAATCACCAACGATAAGGGCTTCATCTACAGTGACTGTAAGCTCGGACAGGAAGTCTGCTATTTCTTTAATAAAATCTATGTGGTGGCCCGGAGGCCTATATATGGTAGCTAAAATGAACGAAAGCTGTTTGTTGTTATGATCGGTTATTTCCATATTTAACAGTATTATTTCAAATGAATTAAATTTTAGTTCGGATTTATGGTTTACTTTAAATATTTTATTGTATATTGTAGCTACACCACCCCCTCTCCTTTTTAGACGAGGAGCGTGTTTATAATAATAGTCTTGTGGGGTGGATTCGTTTAAACTGATGTAATCGTCTGCTTTAAGCCAGGTCTTTGTTAAACAGAGTGCATCTAAGTTTTGGTCAGTAATTATTTCATTGATAATAGGTTCTTTATTGGTAATCGATCTAATGTTAAGAAGGCCGAATTTTAACATTTGAGTTTCATCTGCTAATGTATTGTGTTCTAATTTTATGTTAATAACATTTGTACGAGACGAGGTAAACGGTGCTCTGTATTTATTTGTTCGAGGAACAGACACAGTCGAGATGTGTTGGTACTCTGGTAAAAAAGGCTCTATGTGCTGGGATATATGTGATCTTGACCAGTCAAGGCAGCTAACAGATTGATGGGTAAGCCGATCTGTCTGTTTCCTGAGCTAGGCCCTGGATAGTCAGACAATATCAAAAGTAAGACTATTGGTCAGATTTCTAGAAAGTATAGCACTTCCTTCTGGAGACGGATGGAGGCCATCTCTCTTCAGCAGGTCAGGTCTTCCCCGGAAATGCTTCCAATTCTAAGTCTATAAACCCTACGTTATGCTGAGGGCACCACTTTGACATCCAGCCATGAAGAGACACTAATCTACTGTAAGTTTCATCCCCTCGGTAGGCGGGGAGGGGACCAGAGCAGATTAGATGAATTCTCACTGTTAGGAGATTCATAAAATTCATCATCTAGATGTTATAGTTGTGTTTATATTTATATACTGATAGAGAATCTGAAAGATTGAGTTAATAAACAGAAATTCATTTATAAGAATATGAGCTGATGTTTATAATCAATAAATAAAACACTTAATAGATGAAAATCACCTGAATTGATTTCATTTCTGTCTTTCTGTTTCTGTCTGCTGCTGTTACAGGTGAAACAAAAACACTGGAAGTGGATGAGGGGAAATATGCTGATCTGAAGGCTGAAATTAAAAACATAAAGAAAGATGATGTGATAGAGTGGAGATTTGGAGAAATTGTCATAGCTGAAATCAACCCTGCAAACAAAAGCTCCATTAAATATGATGGTGCATTCAGAGGTAAACTGAATCTGATTCCTCATACTGGAAATCTCAACATCAGTGACATCAGACAGGAACACACTGGAGTTTATATACTGAAGATCATCAGAGATGGAGAAACCTCATACAGGAGTTTCAGAGTGTTTGTCAGAGGTGAGGAACTCAAATCTTTCAGTGTAATAATTATTTAAGATGTAAGAGTAATCTGGATCTGGATGACACACTGATGGTCACATCTAGAAGCTTGAAAAATGACTTCCATACTCTAGACTTAAACTGAGGACCTCTGTCAGAAACAATATCTTCAGGTATTGCAAAGTATCAAAACATGTTGAAAAAGCAACTCAGCACTCTCCATTGCAGTGTGTAAACTCAGAAGGGGAATGAGTCTAATCATTACTGAGAAGAGAACTGATCCACTATAATAAATATGTATGTGTTACCTTGTGATGCCGGGAGGTTCATGGCAAAGTCAACTCCTAGATGTGATCAGGGGCGCCAAGGGAGAGGACGAAGTGTTCCAGTTGGAGGATGACGAGGGGATTTGGAGATGGCACAATCCCTGCATCCACTCACAAACCTTCTGATGTCCTGTGCCATGTTGGGCTGACAGAAGCGGTGTTTGAGCAGTGAGAGGGTTTGCTGGATGCAGGGGTGACTAGTGTCTACAGAGTTATGTGCCTTTGTTATCAACAGAATCTGATGGTGTAATGGTACATACTTGTGGTTCTCGGGGCAACTCAGTGGAACATTTTGAATCTCAGGGGTCTTGTCCTCCTCACTCACTGCGATGGGACATTAAAAACACTCTCCGGAAGGATGGACTTAAGAGGGTGTTGGTCATCTTAAGTTGAAAACATTCGAGAGAGAGCATCAGCCTTGCAAGTCTTATTACCCGGGTGATAAGTGGATCTTGTGATCAGTCAGAATGGTGAAGGGATGACGTGCACCTTCTAGCCAATATCTCCATTCTTCAAGAACCAGTTTTATTGTGAAGAGTTTACGGTAACCAATATCATAGTTGGCTTCCGCCAGGTTGAACTTGTATGAAAAATAGGCACATGGAGGAAGATTGGATGAGTTCCCCTAGTTCTGTGATAGGACAGCTCTATCTCTTGTCGACAAAGCATCAACCTCAACCACACAAGGTTTTTCTGGATTTGGGTGAACTAACACAGATGCCATACAAAAGGCACTCTTCAGTTGTTGAAAAGCATGTTCAGCCTCTGATGACAAGGTGAGGTGTTTGGGTTTACCTTTCAGAGCAGATGTTAATGGAGATTGGATGGCACTGAAATTATGGATGAAACAGCGATTAGAAGTTTGCAAATCCAAGAAACCTTTGCAGTTCTTTGATGGTGGTTGGAGTCGGCCAGTTGGTTTTCATGTCAACTTTCCTCTCGTCCATACTTGCACTTTTTTCTGAGACGTTATACCCCAGAAATTGGATGCTGGCTTGGTGGAATTCGGCTGCTTCAGAACTTCTTTGACATGATTGATGTGTTCAGCAGGGTCACTGGAATAAATCAAAATATCCTTAATGTAAATCAACACGTACCGATTCAGCAGGTCTCGGAAGATGGCATGTATAAAATCCTGGAAGGCTGAGGGGGCGTTGACCAATCCATACGGCATGAATGAATTAGAGCGAAGACTATGAGCGAGGCTTTCTCGTCCAACATCAGTGTCTGACCTTACAAATGTGCTTTAAGAAGAATGGTCAAACATTCCCATAAACACACTCCTAAACCTTGTAGAAAGACTTCCAGGAAGAGTTGAAGCTTTTATAGCTGCAAAGGGTGCCGGGTCAAATCCATATTAAACCCTATGGAGTAAGAATGGGATGTCATTCAGGTTCATGTGTATATAAATATGTGCTGATGTTAATCAGTAAATCTGGCCCTTAATAGATAAAAAATCATCTGAATTTATTCAATTTCTGTGTTTCTGTCTGCTGCTTATACAGGTAATGTAGAAGTACTGCGAGTGAATGAAGAAGAATCTGTAAATCTGAAGACTGAAGTTACTGCCATAAAGAAAGGTGATGTGATAGAGTGGAGATTTGGAGAAACTGTCATAGCTCAAATCAATTCTTCCCTCAAAATCCCCAGTACATCTGATAAAGGTCTATTCAGAGATAAACTGAAGCTGAATCATCAGACTGGAGATCTCAACATCAGTGACATCAGATGGGAACACTCTGGAGTTTATAAACTGAAGATCATCAGAGGAGGAAAAACATCATACAAGACAATATCTGTGTCTGTCAGATGTGAGTAACTGAAATCTTTCAGTGTAATAATGATTTTATTATCATCTGTACTCTGTTGACAGTATACTGTAGATGTAAGAGGGATTTATGACTATTAACTTACACTGGAGATTTTCACACTGTGTTTAACTCTGACTTATCTTCTGTTTAAACCTGATTTTAAACCAACTTTTCACACTTACCAATTTGAAAGGGTTACCTGACACAACACATCTGTACATCATTTCAAATATTTGGTCGGTTTTATAATAACATTAATTTAAAAATACATGACAACTACTTCACTGAAGAGTTAAGACACTGACTGATTATTTAGTTAGTTGGTAACACCAATATCAAACAGCTGATATTTTATTAAAGTCATTTACCCATTAGTTGTATTTTTACTATTAGAGATTCATAAAATTAATCTAGATGGTGTAGTTGTGTTTAGATTTATATACTGATAGAGAATCTGAAAGATTGAGTTAATAAACAGAAATTCATTTATGAGAATATGAGCTGATGTTTATAATCAGTAAATAAAACACTTAATAGATGAAAATCACCTGAATTGATTTAATTTCTGCATTTCTGTCTGTTGCTGTTACAGGTGAAACAAAAACACTGGAAGTGGATGAGGGGAAATCTGCTGATCTGAAGACTGAATTTAAAAACATAAAGAGAGATGATGTGATAGAGTGGAGATTTAATGAAAGTCTTATAGCTCAAATCAACCCTCCAAACAAAAGCCCCATTACATATGATGATGATGATGATCTATTCAGAGATAAACTGAAGCTGAATCTTCAGACTGGAGATCTCAACATCAATGACATCAGACAGAAACACACTGGAGTTTACAAACTGAAGATCATCAGAGATGGAGAAACCTCAGACAGGAGATTCATAGTGTTTGTCAAAGGTGAGTAACTGAAATGTTTCACTGTAATAGTGATTTTATTAACTATAATAATAATCTGTACTCTGTTGACAGTATATTGTCAGATTTTAGTGGAGATTTTCAAACTGTGTTTAACTTATCTTTTGTTTAAACCTTTTCTTATCTGATGATTCTAAAAAAAACTCTCTGCTACTGAAAACTTTTAACTACACTTTATTAATATCTGTGAATCAATATATTTAATAAGCATTTCATTTACAAATGACAACACAGCAGTTTCTTAATTCTTTAAACCGTTGTACATGACTTATCAAGCTGTTTACAAAAATCATTTTGTCACGTTTATAATTCATGTCATTTAACCTGTTGTGAACAAAATGATGTGTGCTGTTTTAAGTGACTGAAAAGAAAAACTTGAATAATATATCCACTTAATGCATCAACGCTTCACTATTTGCATTGCATCTGTTTCTCATACACTAGATGAATGATTTACTTATTTCTTTCTTGAACTATTAGAACAAATACAAGAACTGTCTTTCATTCAGACTAAATCATCTGATGTTGTGCTCCTTCACTGCTTGTGTTGCTTTATTTGCTCTTTAGTTTCAGGAGGAAGGTAGAGTCAGTATAATCTGGTTACCTGGTCTTAGCTTGTTTAATCTCCTCCTCCCAGCCTTGCCAGCAAAGACCAGCATGACCAGCTAAAAAGTGTTCAGAACTTAAGCCAACCTGTAAAAACTAGCTTAACCAGGCTGGGAGACCAACTAAAATTTCTTCACAAACTAGTATTAAGATTGAAGGGTTTGTGTGTGTGTGTGTGTGTGTGTGTGTGTGTGTGTGTGTGTGTGTGTGTGTGTGTTAAATTTTTCTTGTTCCCATTTGATGTTAAATCAGTAGTAGTGATTTTATCTCTCATCTCTGTTTCTTACAGGTATCGAGAGAGAATATTCAGAGGGGAAGAAAGAAGAAGATTCAAAGACGACGACAGGAAAAGATTCAAAGGAGAAGACCGAAAACGATTGAGAGACAACAGGAAAAGATTAAAAGGTTTAAATGATGCTCGATGAATTCGACTGATACCTGTAATAGGCAGCCAACCCTTCGCCGTGAGCTTGATTGACATGCGACCTAACCAATCATAATACTGATATTATTACCATTCACAACTTTTGTCCAAAAGACAAACCACAGAGTTTATTTAAACCTTATGCACGCTAACCAATTTCAAATAGTTCTTCGGGATTGTCTCTCATCACAGCACTGTAAACTGATATTAGGTCATTAAAGCCATGTCACATTGTGGAGTTGTCATTCTGACGATAAAAACTTTATAGGCTAAAGAAGACTCGTCTGGAGTTATACCTCATAGCCACAGTGCAGGACTTCATCCCTTAACGTCTGTTAGTGCCAGAATTTGATCAGAGGTTAAATTTGACAGTAATGGTCATGATCACTGTTTCCCTGTTCCCTAAACCTGCAGTTCCAACACCCACACATACAACGACTGATTGAAAATTGAAAAGAGAACTGAAATTATTTCATGTAGCCAATCAGCAGTAAGGGGCGTGTCTACTAACTGACATCATTGCCTGGGTTGTGTATGTGTGGGGTGGGTCTATCAAAAGAAGGTCCAGATTCTATTGGGGTAGGGGCGTGTTTGTTTAGGTGATTTCAAATGTCAACACTGGCTTTTAAAGATCATGCACTCCGGCTTTTAAGACTTTAAGATGTTTATCACAGCTGCTTCCTCTCTTAACATCTTTTGATTTTATCTGTCATCTCTGTTTCTTACAGCTTCCAAATGAGGAGATTCAGTGAGGAAGAGCGGAGAAGATTTAGTGGAGACAGAGATTCAGACATTATTGCCTAATAACAGTCAGCAGCAGTGATCTTCCTTCAGTTTAACATCATCAACATTACAAACACATCAGCATCACATCACTTATACCCTCATATCAATGAGTTTAAATAATCCACCTGTGTGTGCTCATCATGAACCAGAGGAAATGATTTCCTTTTGATTTGCAGATACATTTAAACATTTCAATAGCTTGAATAAATTAAGTTAATAGAAAGGTAAGTATATTATACATATAATAAAAGTTAAGTAAATTATAAAGTGATTGACATTTGTTGTTAACGCTGATCTACAAACAACAAACTACTATAAACTTTGATCTTTATGTTTAAACATAAATAATATCTGTAGATCCAATCATTGTGTGCTGCATGTATTATTTGCTGTTTCATGTAACTTTACCAGTGTTATAAAAACAAATACCTAAATACCTAACGTATATCTAACAGATCTGATTGATGTTTGTATATTTGTTGATATTAGTTGACATCAAATGTCCCTCTCCCTGTGTCCTAGTATTCATATTACTCATATACAGTATGCAAAACGATGAGTGTTTAAATGAGTAAATGTGAATCTGCAGATAAAACTGTGTTTTATTTGTTAAACTGATGATCTGCGGATCTTCACTTATAGTTAGTGTCTAACCAGTGGTCAGTTTTCTATCCCATAATTCCACAGGGGCAGAGGAGACATCAGATTCATGAAATAAAACATAAATAAATCTGTAAACTTGAATCATTTGAGGGGTTTTCTAGTCTAGTTGTGTTCCTGATGGCATGTGATGCTAGCAGCAGCTTTACGTTTAATTTCTCTCTCATTAGTTTATCAGTGAATATTAGCAGATATAGTCGTGCATAAATGCTTTTATGTTCAAATGTAAGAGCTACATGTAACAAAAACATTATTCCTGTGGTTAAATTGCTCTGATCAACTTATTGTTCACATATTATCAGGAATGTATTGAAACACCTGTACCCTAAGCATGGTCTTTATTGAAAAGTAAATAGTGTTGATACTCTGTAAAGTACACAGATTCAGCTCATGTGTCTCAGTCTTAAGGGATAAAGTGTTTGTGTTGAAGAATAAAGAAATCAGACTTTAATGATTCAGTGTTATATTGAATGATAGATTATGTGTTAGACATTAGGTTTGATTTTATGAAGGTTTTCACCAAGTCACTAAATTATTTTAGCTTTTTTTAAAGCTTTGCCAAATGTTTATATTCTAAACTATGTGACTTGTTTTATTATCATTGTAACAAATAGTAAACAACTACAAATATTCATTTTGTTATTATATATTAATATTGTTTGTGTCATAGAGACTTTGTCTCAGAGAATGTTAATCTAATGTCTGAAATTTTAATTCAATGCAGACTGAATCTGTACATGCATTATACAATCTTTTTGCTCTGCATGATGCATAGATTTATAGCACTTAATTCAAAGCTTGCACTAGACAATCTCTGTCTAGTTACTTTTCTCTGAACAGTGTATTGTAACAGCTTTCATATGACAAATCACGTATGTTATATCCTCATGTTGTTAAATAAACGCATCTGATAAATGTCACATTGCTGTTTTATTTATGTGAGACATTTTATAGAAATAATCTCACTTTTAGTAATTTTACACTATGATTTGTCTGTGTGATTATGTAATTTTGTAGTTTTACAGTCTGAATGTACATAAAATTAAGTAACTTGGCCTAATTCATTTATTTGATTATATCTTATCATACACAATTATTGTGTTAATTGGGTTGTCTTTTAAAAAAGCCTAATGTAACACAGTAAATAAAAAAACATGATAGAAATTGAATTGTTTAACAACAAAACTTTATGTTCATTGTAATATTTCTTCATAAATTCTTTTAGGTTTTATGTTACAACAAGAACTGTTTATTTATTTATTTTTTTAGAAAACGTACCATAAAATAAACAAATAGCCAAAGACAAAGTCATATAGCCTATCTATTGTATTATTTATGAGAAAAATAAATGAATTGGTTTTTGACACAAGATGGCACAAATGTCAAAGAATTTACTGATTACATTACAATGTCAATTCAGTATATTTTTACTGTTGTTCGTTTATTTGACCACAATGAGGCGCTTTATTATAGACGGTTAATAAAGGCCTTTATTATGTAGATCCGTAAACAGTTGTTATTTTCGACGAGCCATCGATGTGAATATCTGCTGTGAACACAAGATGACGCTCTACTACTGTTATATGTGTGACTGTGTAAATAAACTCTACACGAGTCTTCAAACGCTGTTTTAATTTACTGTCAAAGCGCGCCTATGTGTTATTGTGTTGTGAATGTAGTTTAATTTGAGGAACTTGACATCAATGTCAAATTTATTTGTTGAACAAGACTAATCTCCGCGAATCAGACCGAGGTGGGTTCTAGCTAGATGGGATACAGCTACGGTCTAAATCTCGCGAGATGTTGAATTTATGGTTTGGTTTATTGGTAGGATTAGGATGATAACAGCGGTTCTGGCTAGATGGGATACAGATACGACATAAATCTAGCAAAATGTTGGCTCTAAGATGAGTTTTAGGTGTAGCATTAAGGATGTAGATAAGGATGAAAACGGCGCTCCTCTGACGAGATTGGTCGTTGCTGTATCCCTTCTAGCCACAACCGCGCATGCGCTCATCGGTGCAGTCACCTCAGCAGCACAACATCCTGCAGCATGACTTCTTTAGTCGAGGAAACTGAGGTAAAACTGAGGAAAACAAACGATTATCTGCTGAAATTAAAGTGAACTGGAGTCGACAGAGATCAGACCGAGTGACAGTTAAACTTAAAGTAACACAAAATAAGAGTTTAATCATAAAAAGAGCTGCTGTGAGACTGACTGAACAGATTTAACAAGACCTCAACAAACATCTTTATTGTGTCAGGTATGTTAAATTAAAACAAAAACCTGCCAAAAACATCAAAGAATGTGCATTTAATGGTTATAATTGGATTGTATTGTTTCACCAACAGATGACATTTCTATTTTTGTTTATTTCTATTTATTGCTTTAGATATATTATCTGCAGTTGATGATCAGAGTTGTAATAAAAGTGTCATCTTCCTCAGATGGAGGTTTCAGAGGTCAGATATCTTCATCAGTCTTCATCAGTTTGTGTCTGTAGTCACCATCAGCATCTCTTATAAAGGTGAGAGTTTTACTTTAAACCACTAAACCATGATTGATCATTTTAGGCTTCACCTTTGACCTTTTCCTCAGTCATCAGTTCAGCTCTTTAACAAATACAAGAGTTACAGTGTGACTTTTACAATAGAAGTGATGCACACTTCAGGTACATTAAGGTTATTTAAATGATAATGTATATACATCGATCAGCCATAACATTATGACCACCTGCCTAATGTTGTGTAGGTCCCCCTTTCCCCATCAAAACAGCCCTGACCCGTCGAGGCATGGACTCCACTAGACCTTTTTATCAGAACCAGCATTCACTTTTCAGCAATTTTAGCTACAGTAGCTCGTCTGTTGGATTGGACCACACGGGCCAGCCTTTACTCCCCATGTGCATCAATGAGCCTTGGCCACACCTGACCCTGCCATCGGTTTACCACTTTTCCTTAACGCTTGCCTATTTTTCCTGCTTCTAACACATAAACTTTGAGGATTAGTGTCAGGAAATAAGTAGGAAAAATGGACAAGCATAAGGATCTGAGAGACTTTGTCAAGGGCCAAATTGTGATGGCTAGACAACTGGGTCAGAGCATCTCCAAAGCTGCAGCTCTTGTGTGGTGTTTCCGGTCGGCAGTGGTCAGTACCTATCAAAAAGTGGTCTAAGGAAGGAAAAGCGGTGAACCGGCGACCGGGTTCATTGGGTCATTGATGCACGTGTGACGTGAATGCTGGCCCGTGTGGTCCAATCCAACAGACAAGCTACTGTAGCTGAAATTGCTGATAAGTGAAATGTTTAATAATACCCATCCCTATCTGATAGCCCCTCCTCTTTTCCATACGTAAGCAAAATTGTGACCTTGTTGACTACATGAAGTTTCCAGTGTTTCACACTTCATTGTTTTCAGTTAGATGAATGCATCATCTGATTACTTCAAATTTCATTGTGAACTCAAAGTGACGTAACATTGTGCATAAGTATAGTGCATAAATATGCATAAATATGTGTACTCTTTTCACTGTCATTTCTTCTTACTATGGTTGTGATTAGGATTAGGTTTTGAGGTGGGATTTATAGACGGGCCAATCAAGTAGCAGCTTCCCCAGTGTGTGAACCAATCAGAAGTAGTGGAGTCAATTTCAGTACAACACTGTCGGTGTGTGTAGTTTTGAGTTGTTGTAAATTGGCAGTATTGAATAAAGCTGCTTTTCACATTGCAGACATTATGAGCTTTTCCTGCAGATGTTTTTGCTGTGTTTTCAGCCACAACTTCCACGTGTATGACAGCTGATGTAAAGGAGGGGTAAAATGAAGCCAATTTTGCTAAGTTTTAAAATGATATCACCCCTGTCATTTCTATTAACAACCAGTGATCCTAGAAATATTGCAACTTTTAGTAAATAATTTGCATTTGTTTCTTAAAGTTACTCTTTTTTTAATTATCCACTGAGATATAAGAGGATGTGTTCTTCTAAGAAATGGCACAGGACACGGCAAAACATGTTAATGAAATGCAAGGTAATGAGCTGTGAGATCATGACGTGTGGGATCATGACGTGTGGGATCATGACGTGTGGGATCATGACATGAGTTGTGGGATCATGGGGTGGGGGATCATGACGTGCGAGATCATGACGTGCGGGATCATGACGTGCGGGATCATGACGTGCGGGATCATGACGTGCGGGATCATGACGTGCGGGATCATGACGTGCGGGATCATGACGTGCGGGATCATGACGTGCGAGATCATGACGTGCGGGATCATGAAGTGCGGGATCATGACATGCGAGATCATGACGTGCGGGATCATGGGGTGCGGGATCATGACGTGCGAGATCATGAGGTGCGAGATCATGAGGTGCGAGATCATGAGGTGCGGGATCATGACGTGCGAGATCATGACGTGCGAGATCATGACGTGCGGGATCATGACGTGCGGGATCATGACGTGCGGGATCATGGGGTATATATACAATAATGGAAAGCTTATTTATTCAGCTTTCAGATGATGTATACATCTTCCCAGAGTTGTAGTAGCAGTGTTGTGCCTAAAAAAGTGTGTATATTCTTAATTTATGCCCACATTTAAAAAAAAACAGTAGAAGTAGGTGTACCCCATGCCATCAAATAATGAAGTGGGTATATTTCTTATACCTTCATTTACCCTGCACTACATCACTGCATCTCACCCGTCTGACTGGTTTTGTGGTCCAGGGTCACATATGTTGGTGAATAAAGAGACATCTGGAGAGCCGCAAGATTTTTGTCAAAAAGCCACTTGTGGCCCGCGGCTATGGGTTCCCGACCACTTCTCTATTTTAATGTAAAGCATCAAGCAACAATACACTTTGATTTAAAGAAGTCTTTTATTTGTTGAACATTAGCATTTCAATAAAGCTGATTTGTGTACAGTGAACAATATTGGCAGGAAAGCAAAAAAAGCCATACAGTATTCACCTCTACTCTCCTTTCTCTCTCTCTCTTTTGTTTGTTCTCTCTCTCTCTCTTGCACACACTGTTCACACCTCTCACATACACACAAATATACACATTAACCACTAATAGTCTAAAATAAACACATATCTCATGTCCATTAGTACAATAAAACCACATTTTTTTCCACTTCACATTTCACTTAAACCCAAATGAACGTGTTAATGTGTCAGGTGCGTATAGTAACAAAAATAAAAAAGAAAGTTTGTGTTTTAAAAACAAATACTCTGATTGTATCCACAGTGATTAATTTATATTTTGATCACAGTGTTTCTGATGTTGTACAGTTCTGTCTTTCTTTAAACTGCTGTCTATTAACATTATTTTAAACATGGTGAAATTTTATTTATGTGTGCTTTTGGCTGTTATTGGTGTGTATTATGTTTGCAAATGTGAAGGAGAAGTAACAGATTTTGAGGTGAGAGAGAAGACAGACGTCTTGCAAAGGAAAAACTTTAAACTCGCACACAGTCAGAATCTGAAGTTAAAACAAAGACTGTAGATGATCAAACAGCTGAATGTTGATCTTAGAATCACAGAGAGTTTGTTTATTGTCTCTTGACTCCTGCATACACCACATCATCCTTAGATCCCTGTACACATAAACACAACATTAAACAAATACATTTTGTAACAGTTCAATTCATCAAATCATTATTAATTTATTTTTAGAGTAATACTGTAGTGCATGCATTAAATAGGACTAAACTTTAGGACAGATCAGACTTCAGAACGGTTGAATGATTTCAATCAAAATGTTTTCCATATTTCTGTTTGATATCTCCTTTCATTTAAAATGTTGTTCTCTGATGCACTTTATTAGTTTTAAAACATTCCGCAATTAATATTACTTTAATGATAAAATATTACTGTGATTGATAACAAAGCTGCATATACAGACTTTACAGCTTTGACTTTTGTCATAGTAATGAACAATATCTGTTTGTCAACACTTCTAAGTAGAAGCATCTTGTGTTTGCGGCTGACAGCCTTTGTATTGCAGTGGTTTTTATCGCTTTTAATCTTTTCAGGTTTTCTGGCCTGTTGTTTCACACTGATTATTTTTTTCACAGTGAACTCTGTCCAGTGAGATTCCTTGTGTATGTGACTCTTAAACTTTATCAGCACAAATACACTGTGCTCAAACTTAGTATTACATAGGTCATACAACTGAAGACCTCAAAAGTTTTGCCTTTAACCTTTATTTCAACACGTATGTTAGTTATTTCAATCTAATGTCTGTTGAATTTCACAAAAGCAAATCTCAGAAATTATATAAAGTCACACATCAGCAATGTGAAAGACATCAGTCCCAGATTAACACAATGTAGGGCCTTAGGGTGACCACATTTGAAGTGCCCCCTACCAAAAACGATTTTTTTGAAGGTCTAGTCATTGCAGGCCTCCAGAAAAAATTTGCGAAAGGTGCACGTCAGGCTATGCAAAGCTACAAACAGGCTACGGATAAAGCCCGATTTATAGTCATGCGTAAGCCGTAGGACCTACGCACAACTATAACAAGCCTTTAACCTACGGAGTAGCTACGGTGTAGAGCTTACGCACAACTATAAATTGGGCTTTACTCGAGAGACTTCTTTGCTGCATGAGCACATAGAGAGAGAGAGAGAGAGAGAGACCCGCAGTGGATACACTGGCTCTTATTATGAAATTACACAAATTACTTGTTCATTTGTTATGAGTGGATTATTTTACATGTGTCTCTGTCACACTCAATCTAACATGCAGGAGTGCAAAGTTAGCCATGCCCACTTATTTACATTCCACTGTATGCATGGAATAGAAAAATCTGTTACGTCTGACATTTTATTTCAAGGTAACGGAATATACCGTCATAGCACCAAGCCCTAGTTATTGATTTGTTGCAGGTAACATACATTATTTTATTAAACTATATACAATAAGTTATAGGCTATTCAGTCTTGTCCAGTCAGCAAATTGTAATGAGATGAGTGTCTTGGCTATATACATGTATCCTTAATACGTTTATCTAAATTTTGTGCACTGTGTGCAATAACATTACAGTAGGGGTGGTAGTCGTGGGACATTTCTTGGTAAAAATCTGATCTGTATGGTAGGCTTGTTGCGTTAGTCGTTATAACCGGTGTGCTTCAGCCTTTCACCGGTTAGATCACTTGCCCACCACCGTTTTCCACCGCTGTTTTGATTTTTTCTTGTAATTACATCATTTAGTTTCATTAGAGAAAGCACACACAAACAACTGAAAGTGTAAATTCAGCGGAGTTCAGATTTCATTTATTACTTTCAGAGTGTGCGAGGCAAGCTGACTGAGCAGACGATGACAGCAGTCGCATGCTTTCTCGTTTTTGTTATAATATACATATATAATGTTTTATATAAGCGGGATTGTTTTGTTGTTGTGTTTTCATTAAGAATAATAATAAACCCTTTATTCAAGCAGCGCTTTAAATAGAGAAAGAGCCGGTTACATATCTTGGGACCAACAGATTTCCTCCACTGGCTCAAGCACTTAATTAAAAAAGCTGTTGCACTCGCACTGCACATGGATTCATACGCGATTTAATGCAGCATACGCAAGCGCTACATTTAAACAATTGCCTCTAATTCAAAAGTCAAAGTAAAATGTGCACATCTGCATGCACATTTATAAGCTCCTCCCAACCGATGATACTGGTATCACTGGGTTATCACACCCTGAGTAACCGGTGGTAAAATTCTGTCACTGCAACAACCCTACTGTATGGTTCACCTCCTGTGGGTCGGTACCATAGACTGTAAAAAATATGGATGTAGTGTCTTTGATGTCACCCATAGGTTTGTGAAGAACATTTTTGAAGCCAGTAGTAGACGGTTCTTTCCATCTTGGCTGCACATCACAGCTAATCACTCGCGTCTCGCGGATAACCAAAAATGGGTAAAGAAGCGGGATGTGGGTGAAGCTGAGGTGGCTGGTTGCTGAAACCACGTCCCCTAGCTCGACTGTAGTGACAGCAGGGGCAGTTCACCCATCACTCAAGTGGCCACGCCCTTAATTATGCAGAACTTTAAGCCTTAATATAATTTAAATGGATGAGTTACAAAAAAATTTACCCCCTGACAGTTGTCATTAAGGGCAAAATTAGCTATATAGACCAAAAACGTTTTGTAGCATGCTGTAAACATATTATTTTCTGCTCTGAAGTTTAGCATTTTAACATGTGGGTCCGTGGGAATTGACTCCCTTTTGAAGCCAGTTGATAAATTGCAGTTTAAGTCACTTCTGTACTGGCTTCATCAAAAAGATCGGAAGATTGCCCCTTGGTTGGTACATATATAATCTGTGGTTCATTAACGCAACTATAAAATGTTTCATAATGAATGCAGACCCTTGCTAAGCCCTGCACGACTGTAGATATGAGTACCCGTGTCTCACATTCATTACAGCTACAGTAGAGTAGAGCTGTTTAATTGTACTGTATGTTAATCACTTGATGAGACCGCTCATGACAAACTTTTAACATCATATTTTACTGTCTGGCTGCACACAGCAACAATGGTCAAAATGTGAAAACAACCTGTAACTGTATACATTGCTCGTTGCAACTTCCACAGGCTACGATAATACATTACTCCGGATTTCCACCGACTGCGGAACGGCTGCGGATCCGCTGCGGAACGGCGACGGAGTCAATCGGTTTCCATTCAAGTCAATGTGTGTATTTCCACGCTCCGAATCCGTCACAGCTCCGGCCATCCGCAGCCCTCCGGCACAAATACGCAGAGCTTCTATTTTTGACGGATGCCGGACAGCTCCGCAGGGCGGAGCCATGACTTTATCGCGTGATCATACCTGAATATGCGAGAACTCCTGTTTTTTTATTAAATATTTGCAATACAAACACACACAAATAAAGTCATTAATACAGAAACAACAAATAATAGACAAGAACAGAGCCAGTGGGAGTTTCAAATAAATACATTAAAGATAGGGCATAAATAAATGTTTTAGCAGCCTTCTTATTTTTTTGAATTTTGGATGGATATGATGTACTGCTCTGTCTACGCGAGATCTCGTGTTGTGATCTGGGCTGGTTTGTAAAAACGTCATAATTCAACGGAATAATGGGCAGAGACAGAACTAGGTATCGCGCGATCATCACGTGAATTTGCGAGACCTCATGGGTCCTCGTCACTTTAGCACGCAGCCGCTCTGCAACAAATACGGATCTGGTGGGTATTGGCGGACGGCGGAGTGCGGAGCCGTAACGCAGCGGAGCTGATCTGCAGCCACTCCGCAGTCGGTGGAAATCCGGGGTTACACTTTTGACAAGTCCAGGCACAGGATTAGGCATTAGGCAGCCGAGTGTGGGTATCATCAAAACCATTTGAACAGCCACTAATTCAGACAGGGACATACACTGTATAGTAATACTAGCAAATGCGCTAAATGTTTTTATTGCCAAATCTGTGCAGCCCCTCTGCTGTACACAGTGTGGTTTGAAACGCTGCACAGAACCCCTTTGTATATGTACTTTAGCAGCAGTTATACCAGAGATCTACAAATGAAACTTGCATCAAAACTAAGAATAATCTGACAAACGCACAATAACCCACAAAGACTCTGAACTTGAGATTTCGACTTCCATGGCAAAAATCTGAAAATTTTCTGTTCTCTGAATTAGTCAGTGTCATCTCTGTTAATGTTAAACTCTGTTACCAATGTAGAGTAACAGTGTTGACAGTAAGGTTGTGCCGATAGACGATAGTCAGACAAATGGCCGATAGCGCTAGCCCTCATGACGATAGTTGGCATCTTTGCCCATCATAATTTTAAATTATTATTATTATGCTATTATTATTATTATCATCATAGTTTTATATTTTGTGTTTTTAAGCTCTTGTGTTTCTTTTTGCCCATTTGTCTGATTTGTTTTTAGCTACATTTGGTTTGTTGTCATAAATATCTTTGTATCTTAGTCTTAATGGTTATTCATCTATTTTGTTTAGGACCCAGTATATACTTCACACCAATTATGTGATAAAAAATAAATCTGTGAGATTTTGTGTAATCATATAAACATACATGAAGGATCTCACCGTTTTTTGTGCTGCTCTTTTATAGAATGTTGGATCTGCGTAATTGAGTTCCTTTCCTCTGTTTTGCAAGGTTTCAGGAACTATAATAAACACATTTGAATTAACTAATCAACTTGATATTTTTCTTCACAAAAAGTGTCAATAAAAACATATTATATTATGTCTTTATTTATTATAATTATTACTGTACAGCTGTATTAGTACTAGTTGACATTTACCCTGTTGATGTGTATTTTTGTGTTTCCTGTAGATACGGAAGATAAAAACTAAAGCCACAATCAGACATCCAACTGCAACAGCAACAACAGCAGAGATGATCTTAAAGGTGAGATCTGTAATAAATAATAACAGACATTACTGTAACTGAATCTGATCTCAGATCAGTCAATATCATTACTGTTACTGAATCTGTTGGACTGACCTCAGATAAGTGATCTGGCAGTCTGTTCTTAGATCAGCTCAGTAAATAAACACAAACATCACCTGTAACTCACCTGAACACGGCTGACAGAGATCAGTATTGAGATGTTGAGTTTGATTACTGATGGGATTGTTCGCCACACAGCTGTAAGAATCATCCAGACACTTCAGATGAATAGAGATGCTGCTGATGTTGAGATCAGACACACTGATGCTGGACAATAAACTGTTTCCTTTGTACCAGGACAGACTCACATTGATCACATTCACTGAACACACAAAGACACATGAGGATCTTGATGATGATGATGAAGAGTTTTGTGTGGTGATGACAGGAACCGGCAGAGTAGCTTACATACAACATACAAAAAAAGATACAAAAATCTAAAGAGTTATTACCAATATCACTATTGAGAGTACTTACTGTATGATAGTTAGTTAATTTTCAACTAGCAATAAGCCCTAAAGGGGGTTGAGGTTGCAGTGAATATAAAACAGTTAAGGGATGTTGTTAAGCACAACACAGAGCAGTTTTAAAGGCTTATTCATTTTATTATATGGTTTTCCTGACAATGATTCATTAAAGCATCACAGCAAGAACAATGTTAAGATATTAATAGGGCTGTCAACTTCAGTCAGTGCCGTCTTTGTCGACTGACATTTTAATTGGTCGACCAGTTGCATAATTTATTTATTTTCACCAATAAAGAAATTTTCATTGATTTACTCCTTGATATTTATTCCTTTATAAGCAGTTATATATTACTGTATTCTAAATATAATTAGCCCATGTTTTATCCCCAACTTTAAATGCTTTAATTTAGGCTATTTTGTAACAGCGCCACAGTTTAGCGCACCACGTACAACACTCTGGAACCGCTGGCTGGCTGCACTGCTACTTCGCTCAGAAAGGAATATAGGTAGTTTTGCAGTATTCATTCAGTTCAAATGCTACTTGTTTTGGCTTTAGTCAGCAAAATGTCCAATAAATCTAAATCTCTTGTCTGGCTGCATTTTACAAATAAGGTCATAGAGTTTGGGTTCGCCTGCTCACCAGGTTTGCGAAAAGTAAACGCTACAGGCTATTTTACGGAAATTCCTTCATTCGAATAGTAAATAAAATACAGTAATAAAATAATTAAAATGAAAGTCTCTCCTGATTATGTTCCAAATTATTAACATTTACATCTTTTAGGCTTTAAGTAAATTGAAGATTAAGTTTCACTTAAAACTTGCATTGCATTGTTAACTAGAACGCACCTCATAAATAAAACTTAGCGTATGCCTATATGCCTCATACATTAGCATTAAATATCTTTGCTGCATTCGTTCTAGAACAGACAAGGGCTTTCTCACACACAGCGAGTTAGACCCGCATTGGCCGGTGCGTCTTTAACGCATTCTTAAGGTGCCTGTTTTATCCACTGGTTTTCTATTAGGCAATATTCCGCATACAACGGGCATAGATTTGGAAATACATTACATCTACATTTCAGTGGTAACAGATACGGTGATGATCATCTTCTTTCTTTATTATTGTTAGCACTACCTCAAACTAAAGCGCAGTCTCTGCGGAGCTGTCATTTTCTTAAATGAGCTGCGGCAATGTTTCAAATGAGCTTCTAACGCTAGACAAACGCCTTTTTATTCAACACGATCACCTTGTACCCAAACCATTTCAAAATAAGGAGACATTTGTCCTCAGATTCTGCGTTTGCGGGACTTATGTTTTTATTTGTACAGTTGACGCGTTTGAAAATAGCCTAAATAATGTAACCTATAAGCCTTCCGACTATACAGCCTGTTATTATTAGGATTGTTTTTAGCCTATTTGTGTGTGTGTGTTTTAAAACGCCTAGATCGGCTGGACAAAAGTTAACCCATAGCTTCAAAAGTAAAGAATATACAGCCTGTATAAACGAGAGCTTTTGTTAGGATTTTTTATTATTTGGCAGTTTTAGCAGTTATATTTTTTGTAGCGTGCGGGTGTGGTCAGGTGCGCGATTGTGACTGTCACTAGACCTAGTACAGAGCTCCTCACTTTGCAGTTAAAAAGTCACTTAATTTTCAAAGAATTGTATTATAATTATAGGTTATGAATTATTATTGATGTTTTTTCGTTGTTTTTTTTATAAATTCTCTATGACAATTGTTTAATAAATGTTCAATCAAAATGCAAAACATTGCATCTTTTTTTTTTTTTTTTTAATCGACTAATCTTTGCGCAGGACAGGACTTTGGTCGAATAAGCATTTCTTTGGTTGACTACAGCCCTAGATATTAATACAAATATTCTTTAACTACATTATTAAAACTAACTTTGATCTGACTCAATAAAGTTAAGACAACATTTTTTTTTTGCAAGATTATCGAACTAACTGATATTTTGAGTAAGGACAACTTAATAATATGGATTTCAATGAATGTAAAAATATTAAGTAGCATTTAAAAAAGCCAATAAATTAAGTACAAAATCAGCTTATTATACACAGACTTAATTAAAATAGGTAACATAGAAATAAAAAAAATACTAGGTAATGTCTTCTGATTTATTAATTAATTTAATTAAAATCAAGTTGAGTTAACTAATAGTACTTTTAGATTAACTTTTTTTGAAACAGGTAACTTATATATGGTTTGTTGTTGTTTTTTTATTACGTGAGATAGCACGAAATGTTTATTTAATCATCGCACCCACTCAGTTTTGTTTTGGGCAGCTTTAAAGCGCAACATACTTCAGTATGCAGTTTATGCACAAGCACCAGTCTTCTGAACAATGGTAACTACAAAACACAAAGAAGAAACAGAAACTCTTCCAAATCTCGAAGATAAATATACATTAAACCCTAACAAGTCTTTCTTTTTTAGTTAAAAACACATAAAATAGCGTTTAAATTCAAATATTACTCTCCAAATGCAATCCCATGCAAAGCATGCTGGGTCTACTGCCTAGTAAGTTATGTTTACTAAAATCATTCCTTAAGTTTCAATACAAAATTATTAAGTTAATTTCCTTCTTATAATAACGAATACCTGTGGAACATTTCTCAACCAATCAGAATGAAGCATTCAACAGCCCCATGGTATAAAGTAAAATATATATTAGAGAAGACAAATAGTAAATCTTTACTCACCATAGACAATAACATTGAATTTGTGTAAGGACGTCTGCTCGCTGCTGATGGTTACATTATAAAGTCCAGTGTGTTGAGTTGTGATGTTTGTGATGGTGAGATCTCCAGTCTGATTATTCACCTGCAGTCTGTCTCTGAATCTCCCATCAAGAACATCATCATATACTGAGACTATATCAGCTTCTCTATTAATTTTAGCTATGGTTGACTTTTGTGGTCCAAAGCTCCAGAGTATCTGATCCTCTCCCTTTATTTCAGTAATATGAGTGTGTAGAGTAAGATTATCTCTCTCCATCACTAACACTGACTTCACTTCATCACCAAACACACCTGAAGAACACAAACAGATTCTCTGTCACACCAAAATTCATTAAAGTTTTTGAATAAAGTTTATTTGATTTTTTTCAATCTTTAACAAAAGCAAAGACCAACTCGGAAAGAAATTTGGCAGTGTGAGCTTTGAAATAAATGTTTTTTTTACATTTACATTACATCTGTTTATTTGGCATAAACTTTTATCTAAAGTGACCTAAAGTGTTTACATGATTAAGTTTTATCAGTGTTTGTTCAAAAAGCAAATGTAACAGTTGAGCTGTAAAGCTTTAACTCTATGGTAAAAGAAGAAATCTCTGTACATTTATATTTAGGTATTTATCAAATTTTTTTTTTTTAAAGTGACTTACAAACGCGAGTAGAAATAGTATAGTGAGGAGAAAAAGTATAGTAAAGTCATCAAAACTATGAAATAACATAAATGTTATATAGGAACTATTTTGTGATTTATAAACTGTTGTAGTTTAATTATATTTGATCATTTTAGTGAATTCACATTTAGAATAGAATTTGCAGAAATGTTCACTTATCATTTTATCACTCAGCTTCTGGAGGTCTTGCATTGATTTATATTAAGATGATAAAATTTTTGAAGAGTAGTTTATATTAATGTATTTAAACAAAAGATTTATCACATTTCTATTCAAAGTCAAAATTCAAAATTAAACTTAATTTGACATAAAAACAAATGAAAAACAAAAAAAAAAATCTTCAAATTAAGTAAATAAAGCTTTTACTTTAAACTATAAAGCCATAAGAAAAAAGCAGAGTATTAACATGAAAATGATGAATAGCCTATTTAAATAATTTGAGATCACAGACAACAATCCAAACCTAGATTTCATGATAAAATCGCAGTTTTATATGAGAAATAAATTCAAATAAAACTAAAATATAACATAAATAAAATATAACTCTGTAAAAACAACTGAAATAAAACATTAAAAACACATTTATAACTTACCAAGCAGAGAAGTGAAGCCGAAAGAGAGAAAAACAAACTTGAGAAACATTTTCTTCAACCGTTCAAATGTCTGAAATAACAAAACTACACCGATCTGACAGTGTTGTGATCTCCAGTAAAGTTGTATAGAGATTAACACAACATCAGTTTGTGAGGTCTGTCTGAGCATGCGTGTGGACTTTAAAGCAGGGCTGTTTTCAATATAAGGACCTGTTTGAATGTCAATGAGTTTGAAATGTCTTCGTAAATAAGATGGTCTCATTCCTACAATAATGGAGTATCAGGAAGATTTGAGAGTTTACAGTATTGATATGCAGTCATATTAAAATAATAAATAAATCAGTTTTCCAAATCATCTCAACAATATAGCGAAAATGAGGTGCTTAAACAAGACTTTAATAAAACATTTTGATGAATTTATTAACAGGTGGATTTCTGTTCACTTCAGTCATCAGGTCCATAAACTGCATGCAGATTTATCTCAGTTTAATGATATGATTTATCTTTCTTTTTACTTAATCTAATTCATGTTTATCAAGTTCTTTTTCATATTAGATCAATATTTTGAATGATAAAGTTTATCTTTATCCTTATTTTCCATTTATAAAGCTCTTTAAATTAGCATGTATATAATAAACTATATATAAATAAACTTTTCTTGTGTTTTGAGGAGAAAGATCAGTAAAATGTGTTTTTTTTAAGGGTGGGGTTAAGAGAGCTTGTGGTTAAATTCATCTGATGGGAGTCAGCGAGACTGCTTTAACATCATAAACAATATTAAAAGAGTTTTCTGTACCTGACTTTACATCACAACACTGTCAGATTGTTGTTGTGCTGTTATTTCAGACATCTGAACTGTTGAAGAAAATGTTTCTTATGTTTGTTTTTCTCTCTTTCGGCTTCACTTCTCTGCTTGGTAAGTTATAAATGTGTTTTTAATGTTTTATTACAGTTGTTTGTACAGAGTTATATTTCATTTGTGTTATATTTTAGTTTTATCTGAATTTATTTCTTAAATAAAAACTGTGATTTTTATCATGAAATGTAGGTTTGGATTCATGTCTGTGATCTCACATAATCTAAATATTTATCAGATTCATGTTAATACTTTGCTCATTTTTATATGGCTTTACAGTTTACAGTAAAACCTTAATTTACTTAAAATTGAAGATTTTTTTTCTCTGCCAAGATTTGTTGTTTTTATGTCAAATGAAGTTTCATTCTGTCTGTAAAGTTTCATCAGACTTTGAATGGAAATGTCATAAATCTTTTGTTTGAATACCTTATATAAACTACTGTTCAAAAGTTTTATCTTAATATAAATGAGTGCGAGACCTCCAGAAGCTGATTGATAAAATGATAAGAGAACATTTCTGCAAATTATAATTAAGGTGTGAATTTACTGAAATAATCAAATCTTATTAAACTATAACAGTCTATCAATCACAAAATAGTTCATATATTACATTTATGTTATTTCATAGTTTTGATGACTTTACTATTCTGTTTCTCCTCACTATACTGTTTCTTCTCAATATTGTAAGTCACTTTAAATAAAAGCATTTGGATAAATGCACAAATATAAATGTACTATTATTATAAAAGATAGACAAATATAAAGAAAGAAAATGTGAGTTTAAATTCAGAGATTTCTTCTTTTTCCATACAGGTAAAGCTTTTTGTTATTTTCTGTATTTAAACTTTAACTTTAAGTCACTTTAGATAAAAATGTCCGCCAAATAAACAGATGTAATGTAGATGTAAAAAAAAAATTTCTTCCAAAGCTCACATTTCCAAATCTCTGTACAAGTTGGACTTTGCTTTTGTTAAACATTGAAAAGTTCGAATTAACTTTATTTAAAAACTTGAATGAATTTTGGTGTGACTGAGAATCTGTTTGTGTTCTTCAGGTGTGTTTGGTGATGAAGTGAAGTCAGTGTTAGTGATGGAGAGAGATTCTGTTACTCTACACACTCATCTTACTGAAATAAAGGGAGAGGATCAGATACTCTGGAGCTTTGGACCTCAAAAGTCAACCATAGCTAAAATTAATAGAGAAGCTAATATAGTCTCAGTATATGATGATGTTCTTGATGGGAGATTCAGAGACAGACTGCAGATAAATGATCAGACTGGAGATCTCACCATCACAAACATCACAACTGAAGACTCTGGACTTTATAATGTAACCATCAGCAGCGAGCAGACG
Organism: Misgurnus mizolepis; assembly: GCA_025389145.1. Taxonomy (NCBI): domain Eukaryota; kingdom Metazoa; phylum Chordata; class Actinopteri; order Cypriniformes; family Cobitidae; genus Misgurnus; species Misgurnus mizolepis. Next base: position 6,976,926 of record JAIFKI010000021.1, read on the forward strand.
TCCTCACACAAATTCAATGTTATTGTCTATGGTGAGTAAAGATTTACTATTTGTCCTCTATATTGTTTATTTTTGCATTTAGCATATATCTTAATTACTCTAAGGCAGGGGTGTCAAACTCAGCTTCATCCCGGGCCACATCAGCATTACGGTTTCTCTCAAAGGTGCAGTTAAATTTGTAAGACTATATGCATGTATCAACTAGAGATGCTCAAATTAGGATTTTTTTGTCAGATTTGTTGTCTTTGTGATCGGCCGATACCAAATTTGCACGTCGCACATGTGAGAAACAGGTTATAAAAATGCTCGCACTTCGTAAAAATGGTCTCTAATTGCAGCCACATTCAGGAGCCCTATGATGACAAAATCGGTTCATGAGCAATTAAGCGAGTACCGATCAAGTTATTTAATTATCGGCGGATACATTAGCGGTACTCTGCAAACTCTTTGATTACTCCGTCTTATCTACTGGTTTTAATAACTTAAAGGACAAGTTCGGTATTTTAGACTTAAAGCCCTGTTTTCAGATTGTTTATTGTGAAATAGAATGGTTTTGACTGAAATTTCGACATTTTCGGCTGCCCTGAGAATTTTCGCGTATTTGTGTTTCAGCTCAGACCTCTACAATGGGTTTAATGGTGCACTGGAACGATCCTTCCTAAAATGCATTAAACTTTCGTTTACAAAGACGTGAAACTCACCGAGTGGTCAGGGGTGTTCACTGATATGCTCACACAAAAATCACTCCAAAAGACGCATTCCAACAAGTTTTATCGTAGTTTTTACCAACTCCATTGACTGTATTAGACGTCTTGTGAGGTACGGTATTACTCCGCGCCGGGAACTTTGTTTCTATTCTTGCAATTGGCAAAGGCGGATTAGCGCCACCACCTGGGCTGGAGTGTTTATTATTCAAGCTCTAAGCGGAAGAATGTACGGGTGTGAGGCGTTTGGAAAAATAGGTCCACAAGTTAACAACGAATGTTAAAACAGCTGTTGGAAAGCATCTTTTGCAGCGATTTTTGTGTGAGCATATCAGTGAACACCCCGACCACTCTGTGAGTTTCACATCTTTGTAAACGAAAGTTTAATGCATTTTAGGAAGGATTGTTCCAGTGCACCATTAAACCCATTGTAGAGGTCTGAGATTAAACACAAACACGCGAAAATTCTCAGGGCAGCCGAAAATGTCGAAATTTCAGTCAAAACCATTCTATTTCACCATAAACAATCTGAAAACAGGGCTTTAAGTCTAAAATACCAAACTTGTCCTTTAATTATTACATTTGAAAGTAGATGCCCAGAACAAATAATAACTAAGTGTATTTAAGTGTGTAACTATTCTACAGATTATTTTACAAATAAATGTTGTAACAAAAACAAATGTTGTATGTGAGCACACTCTTTGATTTCTCTGTTATCCTTAATTGTGCAGGTAATAAAATAAGAGGCCATTTTTAGATACCAATAAAGAGTTTTACAGCCTCCACCACATTATAGGCCATGCATTTATCAGACACAGATACCCGTCACTCTCACTGTCATCATTTCTTGCCCTCTTTTACCTGTATTTGAGTGACTGATTGAAAGATGTCTCATGAGTTCGGTGTTGTACAGATCAGTAGTTTCAATCGTTTATTAAAATTAATTGGTTCAGATGAGTCATTATTTCATGAATCAGACATTAGCGGAAATAGACACATTGTGTGCTAATCCCAGCTGGACATCGCAAAACATTTGTGTAAACAAGACAGAAAACATTCCCTTTAGATAGGATTTGGTCTTTCGGCCTTTTACCATTTACTGTATGCGTTTTGATGAATACAAGCATGAGCGTGCGAGAGAGAGAGAGAGAGAGAGAGAGAGAGCAGAAACTGTCAGTTTCTCAATCCAAGGTCACGTGGAGGTGTGCACTGCAATTTTTGTAACCATGCATGGGGCTCCGCATCCAAAAATGACCGACCTTGAGGCTATTCTGTCCGAGCAGGCAAGCCTGTGACGTATCTCTTTGATCAATCTATGCAAAACAATGCATATACTATTTATCTGACACTTTTAAGGTAAAGTATGGAAACCTTGCCATTTAAAGCACAAATTCTTTTACATATGATTCAGAATTATTGTCTTATATTTGTATTGAATGAACCACTGGATGAGTAATAAAATACAAATCTTGAGATTTCTGTATTGTTTGTTTAGTAAAACATTTAATTAAATGATAATGTTAAATAAAGACATACTTAAGAGACTGTTATTTTATTCATGTTCTGATGTTACAAGCACCAGAGTTGTTCCAGTGAACGACTTCTTCTATCCTCTTCTTTGTTTTTGGACTCGATTGATCGCGTCGCCCCTGTTTGTTCAAAAAATATTGCAACAGTGAGCGCATTAACTACAAACTACTCGTCCGTTTGTTGAGATGCGCGATCAGCGGAGGCTCGAATTGCGGACCAAAGTGCAAGTATAAACTAACATTGAGAAACGGCCACTGTGCTTAGTTTGGAGAGTGCACGTGTGTGGTGTGCTTTCTGCCAGTTCTATTTTCTGCAAGTAACAACTTTATCACTCCTTAAAGGTATAGCGGAAGATTTTCTTTTTCCGTGTGGATTATCAAGACTATTGGTCATCCCAGTTGTCAATCATTCTGATGATATGTTTACATAAGGCCGTCGTACGTGCTCGTCCCTAGGTTCACTTTCTGCACATGCGCACTTTCAGGTGTATATGTGTGGTGGGTTACGGTTTCAACCATTCATAGAAGCATGCATTCTCACCGTGTTTTTTAAAAGTGTCTAAATAGTAGCAAGAGAAAAGGTGTCTACGAATTGTATGACAAGAAGAGAAAGGCCTCTGAAGAAAGAAACAGACCAGAGTGTTTTTGGGAGACTATTTCACACGCTGGCGTGCGCTAAAAGCACACGTTGATCTTCCCACGTGTAGTTTCTACTCGACAGGTAAAGTTTGGCATGCTATTTGGAGATATCTAAAGTTGTAATCTCTTGTGGGCAACATAAGTAAAATAATTTGTAAAGTCTTGCGGGCAACATAAAATGAGGGTGCGGAATGGATTTGGCCCATGGGCCTTGAATTTGACAGCCGTGCTCTAAGGGGTAGTGTAAACCAGTGGATTTAAACGCGGCTGAAAACGGCAGGTGGACGCCGATTGTAGGTGCTTGCCAGCTTTTTTCAGCTGAGCACTTTGGTTGCTGTGATACTTCTGCGGTGTCTTTCAGTTGTTGAATGATGCGCCGGTTGGTTGTTGTGATATTTGACTCGCCCCTCCTCCACTGTGATTGGATGGCTGAGTGAGAAGTGACGCGCTCAGGGTTGAATGTGAAAAAAAGCGCTTCGCTTTCAGTGGAAACAGTTAAAAAACACACGCCGGTTGCCTTGGTGTAGATTGTTAATATATGCTTTTAAATTTTTGTTTCTTTTTATCTTTTTCAGGTCCTCTGCCCAATCCTGACATCAGCAGAGACTGTACACAAAACTTAAAATGTGTGGTGTTGTGTTCAGTGTTGAATGTGAAAGATGTGAGTCTGTCCTGGTACAAAGGAAACAGTTTATTGTCCAGCATCAGTGTGTCTGATCTCAACATCAGACTCTCTCTACCTCTGGAGGTTGAATATCAGGATACAAACACATACAGCTGTGTACTCAACAATCCCATCACAAACCAAACTCAACATCTCAACATCACTCATCTCTGTCAGATGTGTTCAGGTACATTTTTATTTAGTAAATTCATTTTTTTTCTACACACATCTGCTTAAAGTTTTGAAACACTGAAATGTCTCTTTACAATGTGTATGTTTAGATTATAGAAATTTTTTGTAGACAAAAATATGCCTTACGTTTATCGGCGTGTGGTGCACGGATAAGGCCACGATATCTACTTTAATAGTAGATGGTGACAGCCTTTTCTCCAAACGATGCTGGAGATATAAAAGCACGACTCTGATGGGGCATTCTCAGGGGTTTTCTCGTTGAGAAGTACACCAGTCAGCAAACAGGTTCCATTTCAGTGTGTAAGCCTGTCTTGTAGACGCTGCAGAGATAGTGTTAGATACCGCTTGCGGTAAATCACCTAGAACCTCCTCGTCCCGTCCAATGACCACACATGGAGGTTCCAAAGATCAGGACACGGGTGCCATAATGTGCCCCCTTCTTGAGAAAGAAGGTCCTTCCTCAGGGGAATCTTCCAAGGAGGGGCTGTCGCACGGAGCGTGAGTTCTGGAAACCAATTCCTGGTTGTCCAGTATGGCGCAACTAATAGAATGCTCCCCTCGTCCTCCCTGACTTTGCACAGTGTTTGTGCAAGAAGCTCTGTCACAGCTGCTGCTGCAGCCATATGTCCCAGGAGCTTCTGAAATTGTTTTAGCGGGGGCGTGCTCTTGTCTTTGAATGTATTTAGAATTGAAGTCAGGATGGATTGTACACACAGCCAGATGACGTTCATGGACCACCAGGGTGGACATTGCACGTCCAACGGCATGTGCATTGAAGCTGATCGCTCGAAGCGTCAGGTCAGTGGCTGCACGGAGTTCTTTGGCTGCCGGATCATGACCTCCCCGTGCAGATCTCTCAGTGCCTTAGCCTGGTAGACCTGCAGCAATGCCATGGTGTGCACACCAAAGGCCGCCTCCCCACAAGCCGGGGGGGAATACTCAATAATATATACTTGTATTATTGAGTATATCACTTTGGACAAACATGGGCAAGTCTTATATTAAATGAAAGCTCTCCCGGGAATAAGGCGACATCGTTATTTTTGTTCTGTTATCATCACATATCCAACAATTATTAAATGAACAATGAGGTAAGAAATGGTCTTTTGTAAACTTACAAGTGAAACTTGATCATGAGCTGCCTCAGATAGCACAGAGCCACAAATGCTATCATCTTTTATCTTAGGTTCTCCTCTACAAAATTATCCAATTTAGAGCATTTTCTTTGGTTGTGTGTATGAATAATCCCTTGCTATTTATTGTATGTGCAAAACACAACATAGTACTTTTATTATATTCAAACAAAAAAGTATTTTCTCACCCTTCAATCCAAAAATGGTATTATTCCTCCCTTCAGTTGGAATAGAATAACTTTTGCAATTTGCATAGATTATGATAGAGATAAAGTTTTTTCTTCGACAAACTGACATTAGCTGGAATCAAACAAAACTGTCTGCAGGTTTCGGGACCACTCAGGGCCAGAGTTATTCACTTTCAAATACAGACTTTTGAAAAAAAAAAATGTTTAGCGCCTATTTATTTTTGTGTTTATTAGAGAACTAATAACACATACAACCATGTTTAGCACTTTCAACAGTGTTTGTAACCCAATAAATAATTTTTTTTTTTTTTTTGACAGTAGCCTTTTTTTCCCGTAAATATACACACACCAAACTGTACCGAAACCGTGACACACATCGAACCGTGAGCAATTTAAACCGTTGCACCCCTAATATTTAGTAAACTTGTCCATGTTAGAACTCACAAAATTAAGATTTTCAGACAGGCAAACACATAAAGACAACTGAAAAGGGTCACCCTCATGTCTTTTATTATCTGTTGTATTATGGTGAGATATAGCAGTGGTTAACTTACCTGTAGCCATGTTGTGGATTAATAATGAACAAGCAGATTCATATTTTGTTGTGATATGGTCAAGTAGTCACTGACCACAGACTTGGTCCAGATGATCTGGATCAATTTATTTTTAATGAGATGGGGTTCAGCAGATGAGGATCAGACTGTGCACCTTTGTATTTCATGTTTTCCTTTAAAGTGACATTTGGTAAATTAAGTTATTGTTAAAACACACTGATCTGTTTTATGTTGTTCTTTTATTCCCTTAGAATGTTTTTGCTGTTGTTATGGTCCTGAAGCTGCGATCCGGTTGGTCGTCTCTGCTCTGGTGGGTGTGGCTACTATTGCTATATTGGTTTATGGCATTTATGACAACTCTAGCAAAGATGAAGAGAAGAAATGATCACAGACACCATCAGACCATCACTGATACATTTTACATTCTTTTACATCTTTAAAGTTCAATATAACTTAGTAACATTACTTTTACTTTTAGTTTTTTGACCTGTGATATATTTTACATATTAATAATACTTTTATGAATTTAAAGGTATAGTTCACCCAAAAATGAAAACTCTGTCATTATTAACTAGGAAAACAAATACTACCAATTTAATGGGTAAGGTCAACTACAGGCCCGGCACCACGAAATATTGATATTCTGGGGGGGGGCACCAATAGGTAATTTATATAATTACATATTATATATACATACTTAAATACACTAAATATAAAGTTAAATTAGACTTAAAATAAGAAAATAAGAAGTTAAATAATACTGACAGACAGTTCGCTGTTAGTATTAAACTTTGAGTAGCGCACGTTTTGTATAGCTGTGTTTGGTGTCCTTGCCACATGCTTGTCCATAAAACAAAAAGAAACATTGAACAATATTGGTATTATATGTGCTTTAGGACGGTTTCACATTTGGTGCGATTGCCTGGTCCAAACCCGAGTTCGATTGCTTCCCCCTCCTCATGCCCCCCATGGACTGTGTTCACATATTATTTTTGCATCCGAACCGCGGTACGCTTGCATCATCAAGCTGCAGTCGGCACGTTCTCATGTTGCTTGGCAACCGCTGTAAACGAGAAGATGACAAGCGTGATTGACAAACTCCAAGCAGAGAGATGATTTCTGAATGCCTCCGCAAAAATTGACGTCGGCGGACAGACCGTTGTCATCGAAACGATTTTATTATGTTTGGGCCAGATAGACGCAAGTGCGTTTCTGTATTATTTCTTTGAAAACAAAACCAAAATAAGAACAAAAGTCAAGCAAGCATTCTATGCATTTTGTTGTCAAGGTAAGTGCATGCACACAAACACACACGTCTGTTTTGGTGGGACATTCCATATAATACGTAATTAACAGTGGTTCACTTCCGCGATTTGGTACGATTGCGCTCACATTAGCAGCGAACCGATCTGGAGTTCACATGAACCGGACCCCAGACCACCCTTTTCAAGCGGACTCGAGTACGTTTCGCGGGTGCGCACCCGAGTTCGGAAGACAGCGTTCACATCATCCAAATGTACCGAACTCTGATGTCAATCGAACCTGGGTGCGCACCAAAAGTGCTAATGTGAAAACGCCCTTACCTGGAAGTACAAAACTGCATGCAAGAGATTTCTAATACGATGTTCGGGCACTGTATTCCTTTCCCAGAGCCAAAAGTGAGGCCAGGTCAGAAAACATCTTCTCGTTGCTATAACTAAAGAAGGCTTAATTATTTTAGTGTATACTGTAGAATTTAAATGTGGCTAAAAATGCCAGGCTCTCTTCTGAAAATGCCGTTTGGGCCTGGTCAACTGTGTGCTTATTATTTATCAAAAAATCTTCTTCATCATTCATCACAATACTTCCATATTTGCTTTTTACTACTTTTGAAGTCTAGTAATGATAACAGAATTTATGAGTGAACTATCCCTTTATGTTTAAAATAAGGTAGGTCAGTTGAAAATGTTTAGGTTGTGTATAAAAAATAAACACAGTTAATGCCATTGCTCCGTATTTTGTAATAGTTTATTTTTATTATAATTATTCAACCTTGGAGTGAAGTGAGAATTTGCGATTGAATGAAACAAAATAAAGCGAAATACATTTTGAACAGATTAATTAATAGATTTTGTTACTCCGATATGACGTCATTAACTATGTTGTTAAACTAGCATGGTTCAAACAACAGATGTGCAACAAAGTAGAGTCATGAACAGAGTCATGAATAGACTAGTTCATTCAACAATGTTAAGTTGTTGAAAATAAAACACTCCTTAAGCTGTTAGTGCCCATTTTTGGTCACCCATTGGAAATGAATGGGAAATTACTAAAATTCAGAGCATTTTTTTGTTCAGTTATCATCAATAAATCCCACATAATACAGATAATACATTCAGATAAATGAATGGGTGAGCCTATACAACATCCTCAATGTGTTCAACATTCACACAAACACACACACATTCACAAACAATTAATTGGGAGAGCCTATAACAGCTTGCTTTTTATTATTTTGTCAAATAAAAAACAGCTACTCACACATACATAAAAAACTTGGATTTTAAAAGATAACGCTTTAGACAGAGATATATATTTGCTGTGGTCGCTCAAAAGTGTGGTCTATCAATATCAGGTGGAATTTTGAACAAATGTAAAACGACTTTAGTATAATTTCTCTTTGAACATAAGTAGTGAATTGTTACTTTTGACCCAGTTAGCTGAGACGAAAGTAACACACAGGTGGGTCAAAAGTAACACAACAAAACAAGATAGATTTTCATGTAAGACTTGTTTTTAGACTATGACCTTTTCTAAATGTAACTGTAAACATATTTTTTCTTTTTTTTGCAAAAAATAATGAAATTACATTTTCATTTCAGTTTTATTAAATGTTTCAAAAGCAACCTGACAGTACAAACTTGAATTGTTGAAAATAAAACATTATTTAACAATTTTAACACTATAAAATTGTATTAAATCTAATTACAATAATAAACATTTTAAACATAATGCAACAGTATTAGCAGCAAGTGTTACTTTCATCCCAACAGGAACTCCGGACATTTAAACCTGATTAACTATTAAGAAACACTCAGAGAAGTCAAACTTCAGGATGTGTTAAAGCACTAAATAACCTGTAGATTGAGCAGTACTGTAACACATGAAACAAGATACACAACATGTTATAAGAAAATAATGGCTGCTTTAGGAATTTGCTTATTATGGTTGAAAACATCTTTCTGGACCTAGACACGCAAAACGGTAAGGAAATAACATAATATTTGTCCACTCTGCCAAGGGTTGCGTGCTAGAGATGCCATCATAGTTTGGAATGCAAATGTTATCAGGGCTTGGAAAAAAACTGCTTGGTTACTTTTGTCTCTGTTCTCCCCTACTTGATTTAGCCCAGGACACAGTCCCCCTGCAGTAGTGCTGTGGCCCACCGGGGGCCTCGGTAACATAAATAACATCATAAATAACATAAATGCATGTCCTTAAATATGAATCTTTATATTTGATATTCATAAAATAATGGCTAAAAGTAATATCACTGTTTGATTGAATCTCTTTTATTTTTCAAACTTTAGTATTGATGGGGTAAATACTTTATTTTAGTGTAAAGCTGTTTTGTGTAAAGTGAATGATAAGGTCAAGACATGAAAAGAAGAACCACGTGATATTCACACATCACGCAAACCTACACACACAGTGATCACATCTCTCTCACACACACACTGATCACACCTCTCACATACAGATACACATACCCATTAACCACAAACAGTCAAGTAGTCAAATACGTCTCATGTCCACCAACAGAATCAAACCACATTTATTTCCACATCAGCATTTGCTTTAACCTGGAAATGAAGCTGTTAAACTGTCACAAGCATTCAGTGACAAAATAATACCAGAAATGCTTTGTGATCTTTGTCTTTCTGATAATGTTTTACACTTCCGTCTTTTAATTAAACTGCTGTCTATTAACATTATTTAATATGGGGTGGATTGTTGTTATGTAGTTGCATTTTAGCTTGTAACATGAGGTTTATGCTTGTACTGTAAATTTGATGATGGAGGTAACTGATTTGGAGCATGAGAGAAAACCGATGTCTCAAAGGTACAGTAATAAGTGTTTCATTTATAATGCACAAAATCTATTTAGGAGAGACTTTAAACTCACAAACAGTCAGAATCTGAAGTTATAACAGAAATTGAAGATGATCAAACTGAATGCTGAATGTTGATCTGAGAATCAGTGAGTTTGTTTATCTTCTCTTGACTCCTGCATACACCACATCATCCTCTACTGCAGATCTCTGTACACATAAACACAACATAAAAAGACGCACGTAACAATCAGATCAATTCATCAAATCATCACTAATCTACAGTGAGGAAAATAAGTATTTGAACACCTTGCCATTTTGCAAGTTCTCACACTTAGAAATCATGGAGGGGTCTGAAATTGTCATAGTAGGTGCATGTCCACTGTGAGAGACATAATAAAAAAATAGAAATCACAATATATGATTTTTTTTAACTATTTATTTGTATGATACAGCTGCACATAAGTATTTGAACACTTGTCTATCAGCTAGAAAACTGACCATCAAAGACCTGTTAGTCTGCCTTTAAAATGTCCACCTCCACTCCATTTATTATCCTAAATTAGATGCACCTGTTTGAGGTCGTTAGCTGCATAAAGACACCTGTCCACCCCATACAATCAGGAAGAATCCAACTACTAACATGGCCAAGACCAAAGAGCTGTCCAAAGACACTAGAGACAAAAATGCACACCTCCACAAGGCTGGAAAGGGCTACGGGGAAATTGCCAAGCAGCTTGGTGAAAAAAGGGTCCACTGTTGGAGCAATCATTAGAAAATGGAAGAAGCTAAACATGACTGTCAGTCTCCTTCGGACTGGGGCTCCATGCAAGATCTCACCCGTGGGGTCTCAATGATCCTAAGAAAGGTGAGAAATCAGCCCAGAACTACACGGGAGGAGCTGGTCAATGACCTGAAAAGAGCTGGGACCACCGTTTCCAAGGTTACTGTTGGTAATACACTAAGACGTCATGGTTTATAATCATGCATGGCACGGAAGGTTCCCCTGCTTAAACCAGCACATGTCCAGGCCCGTCTTAAGTTTGCCAATGATCCTATCATTTGGATGATCAAGAGGAGTCATGGGAGAAAGTCATGTGGTCAGATGAGACCAAAATAAAACTTTTTGGTCACAATTCCACTAAACGCGTTTGGAGGAAGAAGAATGATGAGTACCATCCCAAGAACACCATCCCTACTGTGAAGCATGGGGGTGGTAACATCATGCTTTGGGGGTGTTTTTCTGTACATGGGACAGGGTGACCGCACTGTATTAAGGAGAAGATGACCGGGGCCATGTATTGCGAGATTTTGGGGAACAACCTCCTTCCCTCAGTTAGAGCATTAAAGATGGGTGGAGGCTGGGTCTTCCAACATGACAATGACCGAAGCACACAGCCAGGATAACCAAGGAGTGGCTCTGTAAGAAGCATATCAAGGTTCTGAGCTTATTCAGACTGATTAAAGTGTCAAAAATCTCAGAGAGCAGTTCTTTTTTTAAACTGACAGAAAAGGTGGTTGAATGAGGTCAGTTAACCGTTGAATGAGGAAGAGACCAGACCAAAGTTGTACAAAGTGTCTGGTGCATGTCCTAGTATCTTAATGTGAGCTGGGGGTAGGGACTTTGGTTCAGAGTTTAGTGGTGCCTTGGGGGAAAAGGAGGGTGGGTGGCAAGGTCGGGAGGGAGTTCAGCTTCCTGACAGCCTGATGAATTAATGTGTAAAGTGGGCTCACTGCAAAAGCACACAGTATATGTAGTAAGGGGAATTTTGAAAGTATGATTTCTGTGCAGTGTGGGATTTTTGTTTGTGTAAACTAAGCATAATGTCCATCGGTTCGGGTAAATTATTAAGATATGTCATGATTTGTGGTTGATGAGGCCAGTTGCAGTTAGAAAGAAACTGTGGCATGAGGTTCTTGAGATTGCAGTCTGCTTTTGTGCTTGGCAGCATACCAGATGGTTTTAAAGGAGTATAGACCAGTGTTAATTTCGTTAACGAAGACGATGACGAAAAATATTCGTCAACGAACCTTTTTTCATGGACGAAAACTAAATAAAAACTAAATAAAAGTCAGATATGATGACGAAGACTGTAACGAAATATAACTGACACTTAAGTCAACGAATAAAAATAAGACGAAAATGTTAAGGAGGGACGAATGGACAAGAGATCCAATCAGAGCTACTCATTTTGTTGGACAAGTTGGGAAGAGATCCAATCAGAGCGAATCTGTGAGGGTAGGTTGATCTACGCAGGCAGCAGTCGGCAGAGCCATTTTAAAAACCCGCGGCAAAGTTCGTTTTCACAACAGGTTGTTTACATTATATTTAGTTGTAGCTACAGTCTTAGTTACCCAGCTTTGGCTGATTTTAGTTGACTTCGCTCGTTAGCAACACGCTAACGTGTTGCGGTGCACCCGGTCCGAAGACATGTCTCATTAACAACAAAAATGTCAGAGCTAGCGTCTAATCTGGTCACACTACAAATATGACAAGACGACAGCCTGTAAAGACGACTCATCCAGAAATACATGCGAAGGTAAGCATACACGCTATCAGATAACCACTGTGTTTACGCTAAATTTGGAAAACATTGAAACGAAAGGAATACACCTCTGAACTGTATTGATTGTATTGGTTTGTCTGAATTAATACTGAGTATAAATATTCAGTGTCCTCAAATTGAATGAAATGTGTAACGTTGTAGATGCGTAAGTGTTTGTGTGCGTAAGTGCGTGTTTGTGTCTCTGTCTGTGTGTCTGCGCGCGTGTGTCTGTGTGTGCATGTCATTTAGGGAGAAGGCATATCTTTTTCAGGGACCATGTATATTTTTTAGGTAGAGCGGGCCTTATGCTTGTTTTATGTGATATTATCTTTTGTGAAAAAGCCACGGTCAGTTTTTTTGGCATTAAGTAAGGGATAATGTAGAGGCGCGAAGCGGAGGGTCTTGTATCACACTGAAGGGGCTTATTTCCCGATAACTACCGGCTGACTCTACATTATCCCGCTTATTACACGGCTACTTGTCACATAAGAAAAAAACTGGACATGAATATGAATTTGAAACATTTTATTGGCATATTTGTTTTAAATTAACATTTTTATCCTTCCGCGAAACTTTGCACAGATGCATAAAATGATCGTAATACCTTATTAAGATCCTCTGCTTCATACTTGTCTCCATTTTTTCTCTTTTAGTCAGTCTTTGAGAAGTTTTAATGCCCATTCTGTATTTTTTTGTGTGTTGGCTTCGTAGCTGTCATGCTCTATTTTGTCAAGTTCAGTCTCAGTAAGCTCTCTGTGTCTTGTCGTGGTTGTCCAGTGTTTGTCACAAGATGGCGCCAAACAAACAGTAATCTTTATTGGCGCGGAGCGATCTTACTCGTAAAAGTAGTACCCGCTATGCGTTATTATTTTGGAGCGGTTATTATTCGAAAAGAACGAACCTGCAAATGTCTCAACTGACCAATCAGAATCAAGCATTCCAGAGAGCCGTGTAATAAGAATAAAATAAAATACATGTTTTCTATAACAACCATTAAATCTGTTTCTGTATTGCATATTCAAACCTTAAAGGTGCTCTAAGCGAATTGAAGCGTTTTAGACCATAAAACATTTTTTGTTACATACCGGAAACATCTCCTCACTATCTGCTTGCTGCCTGTCTCCTGATCAAACTGTAAAAAAACGCGATCTCTGTAGACAGCCCAGGCTTCACAAACGGCAATATCAACAAATGGCCAAACCTAGCCAGCACAAAACAAAACAAAGTATTCCAGCCAATAAACGACAAGAAGGATTTGGGGGTGGGGGTTGGGCGCGTTCATGAAAGCACGGAAGGGAGGGGGAGGGGGAGGAGTTAGCTACGCTCTGTCTGTTTGAAAACAGTTCAAACATCAACAGGAAGTGACGTCGCACATTATTCGCTTAGAGCGCCTTTAATACCATTCCATAACAGACTTAAAAATGTAAGACTGGACTAAGACTAAAACTCTTATGATATTTCGTCGACTAAAACTAGACTAAGACTGAAAGATTTCAGAAGACTAAAATAAGACTAAAACTAAATGGTGTGTTATTCAAAAGACTAAGACTAAGACTAAATCAGAATTTGCTGCCAAAATTAACACTGGTATAGACTTAATGATGGAGGTGTTGAAGTGCACTGTCATCATCTTTAGGAGGTGAAACATCTTTAGCTGCCACAGGAAGAACATTCTCTGGTATGCTTTTTTTTAATTAGAAAGCCGATGTTTAGCTCCTACTTGAGGTCCTGGGTGATGAGGGTACACAGGAAGCAAAAAGAGTCCACAGAATCGAGAAGAGTCTACAAGAAATCTGTAAACGCTTCTGATTGTATTAAAGGCACAGCTGAAATCCACAAACAGGATCCCGCCAAGGGTTTCTGGTGAGTCCCGTTGGCAAACTGCAGGGGGTCCAGGAAAGGATCAGTGATAGGTTTGAGGTTGGACAGCACTAGAAGCTAAAATTACATAATTACCACTGATGTCAGAGCGTCAGACCTGTAATCATTTAGGCTTGCGATTTTATTTTTTTCGATAGGGATGATGGTGGTGGAGATCTTGAAGCAGACTGGCACATGGCAAATCTCCAGTGAGGAGATATCTGTAAACACTGAAGAAAGCTGGTCAACACAGTACTTCAGGACGGATGGAGAAACACAGTCAGGTCTGCAGGGTTCTGTCTGTTGAAAACTCTGTTAACATCTCTCTCCAAGATAAAGAAGATCTTTATGTTTCCTATGTGATGATTAAACAGTGTATTTTCTAATGTACAAAAACTTTGCAGTTTTTTTATTTTCTGAATAAAACCTTAACCCTGTTCTCTAAAACCAAATTCCTAGTGGCCTTAGAACTATAATATAGTGTAATTGTAGCATTATTGTACCTATGAAATAAGAAGCCGTTGCACCTTTGTTATTTAATTTGCGCTTTTTAAAGGCGGAGGGCACGATGTTTGAAAGCCAATGTTGATATTTGAAATCACCTAAACAAACACGCCCCTACCCCAATAGAATCTGGACCTTCTTTTGATAGACTCGCCCCACACATACACAACCCCAGCAAGGATGTTGGTTAGTAGACATGCTCCTTACTGCTGATTGGCTACAAGTGTGTTTTGGTAGTCTGCCCGACTCCCTTTTCCAAAGCGTTTTTCAAACATTGTGCACTCCGCTTTAATAAGCCACAGATATTACCACTCCCATCACCGCTTTTTTGGAATTGCGCTTGCATGCTAATATACCCCATTTAGTAAATCTGACACTAAATTGTTAATCAAATTTAACCTTATACTTATGTCTGATCTTTAAAGGCGCTCTAAGCGAATAATGTGCGACGTCACTTCCTGTTGATGTTTGAACTGTTTTCAAACAGACAGAGCGTAGCTAACTCCTCCCCCTCCCCCTCCCTTCCGTGCTTTCATGAACGCGCCCAACCCCCACCCCCAAATCCTTCTTGTCGTTTATTGGCTGGAATACTTTGTTTTGTTTTGTGCTGGCTAGGTTTGGCCATTTGTTGATATTGCCGTTTGTGAAGCCTGGGCTGTCTACAGAGATCGCGTTTTTTACAGTTTGATCAGGAGACAGGCAGCAAGCAGATAGTGAGGAGATGTTTCCGGTATGTAACAAAAAATGTTTTATGGTCTAAAACGCTTCAATTCGCTTAGAGCACCTTTAAGAATAATCTTTTTATGTTGCCAGCTTCTGTGCGGTGTGTGTGTGCGTGTACCTGGTAATTATCACGTTGTGGGGACCAATTGTCCCCATAAAGATAGGAATACCAGTGTTTTTGTGACCTTGTGGGGACATTTTGATGTCCCCATGAGGAAACAAGCTTATAAATCAAACAGAATGATGTTTCTTGAGAATGTGAAGAATTAGAAAGTTTTGTGTGATGGTTGGGGTTAGGGATTAGGGTAGGTAAGGGGAATAGAATATACAGTTTGTATGGTATAAAATACATTACGTCTATGGAATGTCCCCACAAAATATGGAAACCAGAATGTGTGTGCTTGTGTGTGTGTGTGTGTGTGTGTGTGTGTGTGTGTGTGTGTGCGCGTGTGTTAGATTTCAGGTAATCATATAAACAGTCATGAATGATCTCACCGGTTTATGTGCTGCTGTTTTGCAGAAAGTTGGATCTGCGTAAGTGATCTCCTCTCCAATGGTTTGAACTGTATCAGAAACAACAATGAACAAATTTCAAAGTTAAAGCTGCCCAAGGGCACAAAGTCTGAATATTCTGGGTTAAAGTAAGGTAAAGGTGGTGCATCCTTACATAATATTTATTACTCAAACCACACGTTCATCTGTGTTAATGTGATTGGTTACATGTTTGTGTTGTTGTAAACACTCCAACGATGTTAAACTGCGTGACTGAGACTGTCTCTGAGAAAATACTCTGCAGTGGTATGATAAATTTGCCATGGCATGTTAAAAACACCACATAGACATAAAAAAAAATAAAAACCTGATTTACCCCACAGTGGGACTTTAAAAGTACAAACAGGATTGCTATGTTGAACCAATTTAATGATGGAAATTATTGGAGCAAATATCCACGAAATGTAGCTAATATAGCTCTTAGGACAAAGGAGCAAATTCGATAACACAGTATATAAGAACGGACTGATCAGTCAAAAAACTTTTGCTAACTTTTTGCCTGAGTGTCTACAGATGCTACAAATTTCATACAAATCAGACAAAAGCTGTAGGAGTATTTCAAAAAGTATGTTTTTAGAAAAAAATTCAGGACATCATAGGCTATATTTATATGCAAAATGTAAAAAAAAAAGATAAATCCAACTAAATTTAATTTGATTAAAGTTTACATGTAGCCTAAACATTGCAATCTGATTAATGCATGTAAAGTAGCTATTGAGTGCATTTGAGTCGCCAAGGATTCAGAGGAGAAAAATATTCTTTCTATGTCTTATGACTCGAAAGTCATGAGCATAAACTAAGTAAAATGTCTGAACTAATGTTGGCACTAGAGGGTTGAGATACTGTAGAGACTTAAAATCTGGTATGGGAACATTTGAGACAGTTTTCTATGTCTGTGCCAAATTTCATAATGTATAGTTTCTACAGTATGTACACAGTTCCATGGGCTGCAGTAGACACAACAGTGGAGGAAGAAGAAGCAGAAAAAGGATAAGGAGGAAATGTACGAATACAATAGGATACAATACTTATAAACTCTCAACTTTTGTATTGTTGAATAATGTAATTATTTGTTATAATAGTTATTATTGACATTTACCCTGTTTCTGTGTGTTTCTGTCTTTCCTGTAGATCCAGAAGATCAGAACCACAGCTACAATCATCAGACATCCAACAGCACAACAGATCAGAATGATGGTAAGAGCTGTAATGAATAATAACAGACATTACTGTAACTCAATCTGATCTTAGATAAGTGAATATTATTACTGTAACTAAACCAGTTTGCTTGACCACAGATCAGCTCATTGAATAAGCACTAATAATCACACCTGTTTTATGTGAACACGTCTGACAGAGTTGAGTGATGTTGAGATGTTGAGTTTGGTTTGTGATGGGATTGTTGAGTACACAGCTGTATGTGTTGTTATCCTGATATTCAACCTCCAGAGGTAGAGAGAGTCTGATGTTGAGATCAGACACACTGATGCTGGACAATAAACTGTTTCCTTTGTACCAGGACAGACTCACATCTTTCACATTCAACACTGAACACAACACCACACATTTTGAGCTTGATAATGATATAGAGTTTTGTGCACAGTCTTTGCTGATCTCAGGAACAGGCAAAGGACCTGAAAAACATGACAGAACAGAAACAAAAATCAAAAGCATATCAGTGTGAAACCAGAGACACTACTGAGAGTAATTATGATAGCTAATATACCAAATGCTAAAAAATGTAATAGAGAAGACAGTAACACTTCATAATAAGGGTCTATGAATAATAATAAAGTAATACTTAAATTAATTCTTACTTAAAGCGTCATGAAACACTAACCAACACTTTTTTAGACTTTTTTAACATGGTTAGTTGGGTTGCACATCATAAAAGACAATGTTAGCATCTGTTAATTTTAACATTTGAAGAAAACTAGTTAACTTTTAGCTTTTTTGTGATACTTTTGTCTTCCGGGTTTAAACTCCATATCGTGTCAGCTTCACGGGCAAATTATTGTATTACATCACGGCGAGTCAGTGTCTCATTGTTATTTATGAGATAGCGTGTTCTTATCCAATTCGAAGGCGTTTCGCTTTTGTGTGTGTGTGTGCGCACACGCGTGCATGTGCTCCATGTAGCCAGGTCAGCCGGGGGTGCCAATGGCACTTGGATGCCGTTTTGTATAGTAAAGTAAAATGTGAGAGCGCCATGACGCACACTCTGTAAATACGTTGGATGATTTTCCCCGCGATGCTGTCAGGGCTATTGTATTCGCTCGGAAAAGCTACGGGAGGCAGGCTCTTGTAACATAGAAGACAAACAGTACATTTTTACTCACCATAGACAATAACATTGAATTTGTGTGAGGACGTTTGCTCACTGCTGATGGTTACATTATAAAGTCCAGTGTGTTGAGTTGTGATGTTTGTGATGGTGAGATCTCCAGTCTGATCATTTAACTGCAGTCTGTCTCTGAATCTCCCATCAAGAACATCATCATATACTGAGATTATATTGGCTTCTCTATTAATTTTAGCTATGGTTGACTTTTGAGGTCCAAAGCTCCAGAGTATCTGATCCTCTCTCTTTATTTCAGTAAGATGAGTGTGTAGAGTAAGATTATCTCTCTCCATCACTGACACTGACTTCACTTCATCACCAAACACACCTGAACACACAAACAGATTCTTAGTCACACCAAAGTTTTTGAATAAAGTTAATTTGAACTTTTCAATCTTTAACAAAAGCAAAGACCAACTCGTAAAGAGATTTGGAAATGTGAGCTTTGGAATAAATGTATATTACATGTGTTCATTTGGCATAAACTTTTATCTAAAGTGACCTAAAGTGTTTACATGATTAAGTTTTATCAGTGTTTTTTCAAAAAGCAAATGCAACAGTTGAGCTTTAAAGCTTTATCTGTATAAAAAAGAAGAAATCTCTGTTCATTTATATTTAGGCATTTATCAAAATACTTTTATTTAAAGTGACTTACTGTACACAAGCAAGTAGAAACAGTATAGTGAGGAGAAACAGTATAGTAAAGTCATCAAAACTATGAAATAACATAAATGTTATATAGGAACTATTTTGTGATTTATAAACTGTTGTAGTTTAATTATATTTGATCATTTTAGTGAATTCACATTTAGAATAGAATTTGCAGAAATGTTCACTTATCATTTTATCACTCAGCTTCTGGAGGTCTCGCATTGTTTTTATATTTAGATGATAAAACTATAGAAGAGTAGTTTATATTTATGTATTTAAACAAAAGATTTATAACAATTCCATTCAAAGTCTGATGAATTTCAAACTTTACAGACAGAATTAAAGTTTATTTGACATAAAAACAACAAAACGTAATTAAATAAATGATGCTTTTACTTTAAATGATAAAGCCATAAGAAAGAGCAGAGTATTAACATGAATCTGATTAATATTTAGATAATGTGAGATCACAGACAACAATCCAAACCTAGATTTCATTATAAAATCACAGTTTTATATGAGAAATAAAATCAGATAAAACTAAAAAATAACACAAATAAAATATAACTCTGTAAAAACAACTGTAATAAACCACATTTATAACTTACCAAGCAGAGAAGTGAAGCAGAAAGAAAGACAAACAAACATGAGAAACATTTTCTTAAATAGTTTAGATGTCTGAAATAACAACACAACAACAATCTGACAGTGTTGTGATCTCCAGTAAAGTTGTATAGAGATTAACACAACATCAGTTGTGAGGTCTGTCTGAGCATGCGTGTGTTGACTTTAAAGCAGGGCTGTTTTCAATACAAGGACCTGCTTGAATATCAATGAGTTTGAAATGTCTTTGTAAGTAACATGGTCTCATGCCTTCAATAATGGAGTATAAGATAGATTTGAGAGTTATGCAGTCATATTAAAATAATTAATGAATCAGTTTAACTAAATCATCTCAACAATATAGCGAAAATTAGGTGCATAGTTTCCAAACAAGACTTTAATAAAACATTTTGATGCATTTATTATGTATGATTTCTCTTTCTCTTCACTTAATCTAATTCATGTTTATCAAGTTTTCTTCTTCATATTAGATGAAGATTTTGAATGATGAAGTTTATCTTTATCCTTATTTTCCATTTATAAAGCTCTTTAAATAAGCATGTATATGATAAACTATATATAAATAAACTTTTCTTGTGTTTTGAGGAGAAAGATCATTAAAAAAAGTTTTAGGGTGGGGTTTAAGGGAGCTTGTGGTTAAATTCATCTGATGGGAGTCAGCGAGACGACTAGTTTAACATCATAAACAATATTAACAGAGATTTCTGTACCTGACTTTACATCACAACACTGTCAGATCAGTGTAGTTTTTTGTTATTTCAGACATCTGAACTGTTGAAGAAAATGTTTCTCATGCTTGTTTTTCTTTCTTTCTGCTTCACTTCTGTGGTTGGTAAGTTATAAATGTGTTTTAATGTTTTATTACAGTTGTTTGTACAGACTTATATTTTATTTATGTTATATTTTAAGTTGTATTTGAATTTATTTTTTAAATAAAAACTGTGATTTTATCATGAAATGTAGGTTTGGATTCATGTCTGTGATCTCACATAATCTAAATATTTATCAGATTCATGTTAATACTTTGCTCATTTCTTTTGGCTTTATAGTTCAAAGAAAAAGCTTCATTTACTTAAATTTGAAGATTAATAGTTTTTCTCTAATAAGATTTGTTGTTTTTATGTCAAATTAACTTTAATTTTGTCTGAAAAGTTTGAGAGTCATCAGACTTTGAATGGATATGTCATAAATCTTTTGTTTGAATACATATATATAAACAGATGGAATGTAGATGTAAAAACACATTTCTTCCAAAGCTCACATTTCCAAATCTCTTTCCAAGTTTCGTCTTCGCTTTTGTTAAAGATTGAAAAGTTCAAATTAACTTTATTCAAAAACTTTGGTGTGACTGAGAATCTGTTTGTGTGTTCAGGTGTGTTTGGTGCTGAAGTGAAGTCAGTGTCAGTGATGGAGAGAGATAATTTTACTCTACACTCTCATCTTACTGAAATAAATGGAGGGGATCAGATACTCTGGAGCTTTGGACCTCAAAAGTCAACCATAGCTAAAATTAATAGAGAAGCTAATACAGTCTCAGTATATGATGATGTTCTTGATGGGAGATTCAGAGACAGACTGCAGGTGAATAATCAGACTGGAGATCTCACCATCACAAACATCACAACTCAACACACTGGACTTTACAATGTAACCATCAGCAGCGAGCAGACGTCCTTACACAAATTCAATGTTACTGTCTATGGTGAGTAAAGATGTACTATTTGTCCTTTCCTTACATATTTTTGTTTACACCACTGGGCTGTTGAATGCTTTATTCTGATTGGTTTAGAAATGTTCCACTGTTATGCATTATTTTTTATAAATGCACACCTGACCTGTCAAATGTGTAAAGAATAATTGATGACGGGCCGTTGAATTGTTAGAAAATAATGCACAACCAAGGTGGTAATGCGGCCCGGCGCAAAGATGAAGTGCCGTTACAACATGGATGTGCGTTTTTTCAGAATAATTCAATAAAATTTTATTTATATAGCGCTTTTCACAATTGTTTAATTGTTTCAAAACAGCTTTACATTAAAAAGCATGAGAAAACAGAAAAAACTAAGAATAAACTGTATTAGCGAGCATAGAATAATCTAACAGTTGAAAAACGCCTAGGAGAAAACCTTGAGTGAGAGCCAGACATAGCTGTTTCTATAGAGGATATACTATATATTAGATACTATATTATACAATTTTATGGGAATTAAAACATTTAAATAACCATCACGGCAGCAGGAACTGGGTCTGTTAGTCTTAGTGTCTTCTGGATCAAGTACGAGACAGGGAAAGAGAAAAAAATCCTGTTAGCGTAGGGGCCGTTTGCATGTAATGCAAGTGTCATACAGTGTTGTGGTTTAATGTCTGCTCGGTTCCAGACAAGCTAACTATTGCAGCATAAGTATATTTCCCAGACTAATTATTTGAATGCTTTGTTCCGTACAAGCTAACTATTGCAAGATAAGTACATTTACTAGACAATTTATGTGAATGCTTTGTAAAAGAGAAAAGTCTTAAGTTTACAGTGCATCCATCTATGGGCAACTTGTAATCTGAAATATTTTGTTTGGAGTGACAAGATAATAAGTATCTCTGTCTTATTCGAGTTTAGCATAAGGAGGTTATGTGCCATCCAGTCACTTATATCGCTAATACAGTCTGTAAGTTTACAGAGCTGGTGTGTTTCACTAGGATGAGAGGAGATGTAAAGCTGGGTATCATCTGCATGGCAGTGAAAACTTATGTTATGTTTCGTTATGATGTCTCCTAGAGGTAACAATAAAAAGAGAACAGGATAGGACCTAAAACCGATCCCTGTGGTACGCCATATTTAACTTGGGAGTGATATGACTCTTTCTAATTTAAACCAATTGATAGCGATTTGATAGATATGATCTAAACCATGCTAACGCCTGACCACTGATGCCAACATAGTTTTCTAGTCTATTGAGTAAGATTGTGTGATCTATTGTGTCAAAGGCTGCACTAAGGTCAGTAATATAAGAATTGAGTTTTCACACCGATCGGATGTTAAAAGGAGGTCATTTGTAACTCTAAGCAGTGCTGTCTTTGTGCTGTGGTGGTGCCTGAATCCTAATTGGAACTTTTCATATGAACTATTATTATTATTTGAGATTGGTCTAAAATTATTAAGATCTCCCTGGTCAAGGTGTGTTTTTTTATGAGCGGTCTAATAACTGCTAGTTTGATAGCTGTTGGAACATATCCTAGTTATAGCGATAAATTAATAAAATTTAGTACTGGGTCTGACACTACAGGGAATACCTCTTTTAGATTTAGTAAATTTTCAGGGAACAGGATTTAATATACACAATGATGATTTGGATCATTTAATTAATTGAGAACTGTTCTATTGTAGTAGCTTTAAATGACTCAAGATGTTCATGTGGTGTTCAAGAGTGTTCAGTGTACTAATGGGTAAAATGATGGCTGCTTGCATAGTTTCAATACTTTCCCTAATATTACAATTTTGTTAGTGAACAAGTTCATGAAGTCGTTACTACTGTGTTGGAGTTTAGTATTGGTTTCTTTTTGTTCTTTGTTTCTAGTCAGTTTCCCAACGGTGTTAATGAGGAATTGAGGGTTATTATAATTTTCTTCTATGGTTGCTGAGATAAGTAGATCTGGTTGTTTTTTTTTAACCTGTCTCTAGTGTTAAACACACTTTTTCCATGCAGCACGCCATACCTCTAACTATGTCCTTCTCCAATATCGTTCCATGTTTCTTACTACCTTTTTAGGGGCTGCGGTATGATGGTTATACCATGGTGTTGCCGTTTTTCCATGATTCTCTTTGATCTAATGGGAGCAACAGCTTCCAACGATTTAGAACAAACGTTGTTTAAGCTTTCTATTAGGGCTAGTTATTGGCAAGGGCCTCACGATACAATGTTAGATTAGGCTTGCATCAATAATTGGTGAAACGGTGATTACCGGTGCTTTAGCCTCTCACCGGTTAGATCATTTGCCCACCGCGACACCGTCTTTCACCGTCGTTTTGATATTTTCGTGTAATTAAATCATTCAGTTTTGTTAGAGAGCGCAAACACACTAAGAACTGAATGTGTCTGCTGCCTGAATTCAGCAGAGATGAACGCGCGTCACGTCACAGAGCAGCCGGTGTCAGGTTTCATTTATTACTGTCAGTGTGTGAGGGGAGCTGACCGACCAGATGATGACAGAAGCCGCGTGCTTACTCGTTTTTGTTATAATATACATATATGATGTTTAATATAAGCAAGATCGTTTTGTTGTTGCGTTTTTCATCAAGACAAATAATAAACCCATCATTCAAGCAGCGCTTTATGGAGAAGTAGCCGGTTGCTCTGCTTGGGACTGGCGGGTTCTGTGAGAATTATCTGCGCACATTGACTCAAGCACTTAATTAAACCAGCTGTTGCACTCGCATTGCACGCAAATTCATACGCGATTTAACGCAGCATACGCAAGCACTGCATTTAAACAGTTGCTAATTCAAAACTGAAAGTAAAATGTGCACGTCTGCATGCGCATTTATAAGCCCCTCCCACCCGGTGATACCAGGATCACCGTGTTTGTGACGCGCCGATTAACCGTTGGGAAAATTATGTCACCGCGGCAACCCTATGCTAGACGTTGCATGATGCGATTCATTGCAATACTTTTTCTTTTTTAATACATTTTTTTTTAAACAAAACTTTTTTTAGGCCAAAGTGCTTCCACACGTCGGCTTTGAAAGCTGCTGATGTTTTTAAACTTTTCTGCCATTTTCTCACTCACTCTAAATTCTTACACATTGGCTGAATGTCTGTATATGACAGACAACTTGACAGCAACAACAGCAACTGAGGAGGTTGTTTGACGCACACAGAGTTTTATTTTTACTTTTAATATTGATACTAGAGATTGAAATATCGATACACTATCGTGGAAAAAATTATTACGATAGTTAGCTGGATTGATATTTTGCACAGCCCTAGTTTCTACTACAGCATCCATATATTCACGGTTATAATAATAATACATTTTATTTATAGGCGCCTTTCATGGCACTCAAAGACACCTTACAAAAAGTAAAACTAAAATAAAAAAAACAAAATCACATTCCGTCAAGGAAAAAAGAATACAACATTAATAATAGGCCTGCTTAAAAAGATTTCTTGATTAGCCTTACTACTTCATTAGAATAATTCAAAAGCCCGTCTTCAATTATTCCTTACTAATAAAACGGAAAGTTTAGGTGTTTAATTATGATTGGTGGTTGTAAAAAATGACTTTAGTTATCTCATGACATCAGTTTTACGGCATCTGTCAGGAATCAGGAAGAGAACCCACACGCAGACGATGGGGGGTTAAACAAATGACACTTTATTAACAGAACAAAGGCCCACGTGGGTGCAAACAACATTAAACAGGACAACAAGACTAAGACAAATAAAACACTAAACTGATCTTATATATTACACTGGACTGAAACACACAACAGCACAAAATGATCCTGCACAGGGCTAAGGAAACAATGCCATTAAATAAGAAAAATTTAACAAGGTAACAAGAGGGAACAGGTGATGGGAATTAACTAATGATTAACAAAAAGCAGGAGAACGAGGGGGCGGGGACAAGAGAAAAGACACCGAAGGCACATGACTCGATACGCAAGGCCATGGGCCTCCACATAGAACATCGGACTGCCAGAACCCTGCCATCATGACAAGACATGAATATTATTAAACAACACTTTCAGCAGGATCCTGACAGTATCACTGTGTCTGTCTGTTGTTTGGCAAACATTCTGCTAATCTTTGTAGCTGCTCTGTGTCGTGCGTAACAAGAACCCTTAACTGTTTTAAATTCACTGTAATACTTACTCCCCTTCTTAGGCTTTATTGCTTTAATTGATATTTAATATAATTCAGTTTATCAGTTATTACTATTAATACTGCCTTATATTGATAGTAAACACTTTTGATTTTTGTATCTGTATGTTTTTCAGCTCGTCTGCCTGTTCCTGTCATCACCACACAAAACTCTTCGTCATCAGAAACATCATCAAGCTCAAAATGTCTGTCATTGTGTTCAGTGTTGAATATAAGACATGTGAAAGATGTGAGTCTGTCCTGGTACAAAGGAAACAGTTTATTGTCCAGCATCAGTGTGACTGATCTCAACATCAGCAGCATCTCTCTTCATCTGAAGTGTCTGAATGATTCTTACAGCTGTGTGGTGAACAATCCCATTAGTAATCAGACTCAACATCTCAATATCACTCATCCCTGTCAGACGTGTTCAGGTAATTAAACAATTATTATTGCTCAAGAGTTCTGTAAAATACATCATTCCCTGGTATCACAGACAAGGCTTAAGGCTAGTCCTAGACTAAAACACATGTTTGAGCTGTCTCAACTGAAAATAACTTGCAATGACAGATCTTAAAATATACCAGTGCCATTGATTTGTCTCAAGATAGACACCTGTTACATCTTTTACTAAGTCATGTTTAACAAAGATGCTTAAACATCTTAATTTAAAGGTGCCAAAGAATGCATTGTATGAATTGTAATAATCTGTTACATTGTTCTCTGATATCTATAGAAGGTATGTGGCTTTATTAAGTGCAAAAATTATCTAGAGAGAGTTTTACATTTCCATTTACAACCCTTGCCTTTAGAATGAAATGGTCTATTATTACCTTATTTGAAAGAGTCATGAATAATAATATTGAGCTCTGCTATATCAGTTAGTGGCTAGTAACTCTCAAAGAAAACAGACCTTTTATGTTAGAGACTGGAAATGGACGTTTGTGTTTTAACAGTATGGACCTGCAAAACATAAGTGTCAGTTAACATCAATCGTAAAACTTCAGCCTAAACGTTAGCCTATAGCATTAACTAGCACTAAAGGGCTCATTATAGTTATGCATACATCCTACATCGTAGCCGCGGCGGCGTATGATACGCATCAGTTTTCATATATACTTCTGCGTTTCCGTCCATGTTGATGTGCAAACACACATGCAAACGCTGTTAATAAAAATTTGGTGAGGTGCATGTCAAGCTATGTAGAGCTACGCAGTGTTGTTTTCGTCAACGATGACGATAACGAAATGATTTCGTTGACGCACCTATTTTTTATGACGCTAACGCGACGATGACTAGCTAAAAATGTCTCTAAGGTGACGAAAACATGACGAGACGCTTTCGAGTTTTCGTTGACGAGACGAGACGGAACGAAAATGAATGTAAGTCTGACGTTTACAATGCATGTCATTTCTGCATATTTTGCGTGAAATCTGTCTGTTTTTAGCTAAAAAGTATCCGCAATGCTGCCGTTTCCTCTCCTTGTTTTGGGTCAACACAGTCACGCCCACCACCCGGCTGCCGCCATGCCGCGCACGCGCACCAGATTTCAAACAACAACACCACACCTGCGGCTGTGGCGAGTTCGAAGGACGTTGCGGAGGCGCCAATAAACGGAAACGATGAGATGATTAATGGACATACTTTCAGTATAATCCATCAGACAGAAAAACGGAATGCATATTGGGAGACGACGGTAAATGTGGCCACAAATAGGGCAAGAATGGGAAGAATACCACCAACCTCAAGCGGCACCTGAAGGCTCATCACGCTAATATTTTTTTGTAAAGGTAACTAACCAGTCACGCTGTTAACAATCATATACATTTTACTCGACATTCGGCTTGTGACACATTTCATGGTAAGCTTAAGGTTTTACATGTATCTACTTGTCAAACCTAAGCCCATTTCCTATACTTTTTGTGGTGTATTTACGGGTTGCACGGCGACGTCACTAACTGGTTGCGCGCGCAACCGAGGGGCAGAAAGAAGAGACGTGCATTGTGTTGTATGCTAGTAGCGGTGTCTGTAAGTCAAAATGCCAAGGAATTTTTGCGTGGAAAATAGTACCAACAGAGTCAGTGCTGGGTGCCTGATGTTAACATACCAGTAGATGCGACTATTACGTTACTAGCATTATAATTATAAAATTATAATTCATACATGTATCACAGTAACACTGCAAAAATAAAGACAGAAAAACAGATACAACTAAAATCAAGTCTTATTTATGTACAAACATTAAAGAACGCTTCAATAATTAAGGCTGTTGCAGTAGCAGATCAGCTCACCAATCGGTCTTTCTGCCCCTTGGTTGCGCGCGCACCCTGCAATGTTTGTAAACTTGCAACCCCTCTATAAGGCAAGGCACGCGTTTCTCAAATTTATAAGTGAGGTCTCAGCGTAACACACAAACTCAACATGAGGGTATATCAGGCTCAACTTTTTTGTTATGACATGCGCAGAAGGCACATCAACTAAAACAATGGCAAGACCTCAGGGAGAACCTTAATGCACATTTTAATAGTATTAAATACACCACACTTTTTAACCTAAATTAATTTGTTAAAAAATACTTTTTTTACTAAAATTGACTTAAACTTGACTAAAACCTTTTTGCGTTTTCGTCGACTAAAACTTGACTAAAACCTTTTTGTGTTTTCGTCGACTAAAACGTGACTAAAACTAACAATTTCATAAGTGACTAAAATGTGACTAAAACTAAAAGCATTTTCGTCCAAAAGACTAAGACTAAAACGAAAACTAAAAGGGCTGCCAAAAACAACACTGGAGCTACGCAGTGGCTACAGATAACCTACGGCTATGGCATGGACCTACGCACGACTATAAATTGGACTTAACTCAGCAGATAGCATTAACTAGCATATAACCCTAACTCGGCAGTCACAACTTTACTGTCACAATTTAATGTTAGGGTGTACTGCTGGACTGTAACGTCACAGTTGGTGTTATGTTGAGATTGGTCTGTTTTCAAGCTGTCTTTTGCACGAGGTTTACATGAGAATGAGGAAACAATAGTGTTTGAGGATCATGATATGTCATTACCATGTACAGAACTCTTATTATGCATCTATGTCTACATAAATACAGTTTTACATTCTACAGCACCTTTAACTAAGGCTAATGCTTTATCTAAGCCTTGTCTGAGAAACCATGCCTTTATGTTTTAATGTGACAAATAATGTAAATAATGCATTTCTTTTATTAATTTTAATTAAAATAATGTGCTTGTCACAGTAATAACAAAACACAAACTTTAATGGTCTGAAGGTTGAAACCTTTTTAAAAGTATCCTTCCTGCAGACTTGGTTCCTTGTATTTAATATCTCTTTTTTAGTTTCCACATGAAACTCTGGTAAATTGCATTGAAACACACTTATCTTCTTGATTTATGTTGTTGTTTCCATTTAGTTTGCGATTGGTGCTGTTCTGTTTCTGAAGCTGTGGCCCGATTGGTCATCTCAGCTGTGGTGGGAGTGGCTACTGTTGCTGTTCTGGTTTATGATGTCAGAGCGAGCTGAGATACACAGAAGAAAAGTTTACAGACTCCATCAGACCATCACTGAGAAATTGTAGTTTCTAGTTCCTCCGAATTTTAACATTGTAAAACAAATTTTCTACTATTACATTTTTCTGTAAGAAAGTTTTATATATTGCTATGTATAGCTTGTAATGCATTGTAAGTCGCTTTGGATAAAAGCATCTGCAATGTAAACTCTAGTTCTGAAATTTAACAATACTCTTATCAGGTTCAATATTTGCAGGTATATCAGGATTTAACTATGCACAGAACCCCTACAGGAATTTTGTTGTAAGGAAGATAATGAACCAATATTAATAAAATTTTGTTATTAATATGCTGTGTTGATATGTCTCTCGATGCACTTAAAATTGTCTTCATTCGGCTCGCCAGTAAGTTCAGTGGACAAAATGAAGGGTTATCGTTTGCCCTTTCAGACACCATGCATACTATGTTTTGTTTACGTTAGTTGCTTGTTCCAACAAAAAAGGCTCCCAACCTGACTGCTTTACCTGGAAACTGATGGCAAAATACTCGACTAAATGTCTGCAAAATTAAGTTTTGGTTTGGCCTTATAATTAGAGGGCGCTGTCTTCTTAACGTCTTTGTTCTCTACCAGTATATGTAACACAACACACGAACCAGTGTCCACAACCATAGATATGTACATCCACAACAACCAATAAGGTAGGACAAACCTGATGGCATTGCTGAGAAGTTAACATTCGCAATGGTTAAAAAATGCTTAAAATGTGCCTCGATGGTAACATTGTATAAGAAATACATACAGACAAACGGCCACAGGCAGAAAATATATTTTAGTGACTGAGGGTGAAGCACTGGCCCAATCGATTGAGCCCTGTAGTGAATATAATTTTTTTTTTTTTTTAATTAGGTCAGTCAGTTTAACATGTTTATGTTGTGTGATTCTTTAAAAAAAGTGTATGGATAAAACCACTAATGCTATATGCACATTCTGTCATAATTTTTTGTTCTATGTTGGAGATATCTCGGTGCGAAAGCACTTTAGTTCCCAAAAAGGTGCCCTCGGTACTAAAATCTAAGTGATATGCTTTATTTACTTTTAATGTGTATAGTTTTCTGGTTATTAAATTTTGATTTGGCATTGTGCTTTTGGCATTTTGTCTTGTAATTATTTGGCATGTAATTCTCTGTTTTTGTCTATGTTGTAAACAAAAGGCTATTACACTCATTTGTTCGGTCTTTGTTCAAAAGACTATTTGCTAATATGGTTAAGTGAACTCGGGTGAATATTTTTATGCTCATAATAATTTATATGCTCAGCGAAAAGTTCATAAAACATTCATCCTTCTAAATTATAAAACTACAGTTTTGTCTACTTTTTGTTTATAGACAGATTTAATGACAAACATGTGCATAATTTAAAGGGGAGATTGTTAATGATTGGTTTGCCTTAAATTAAAATAAAAACATAAAATACACTTTACCTAAATTAAATAATTAATTTTTCTTAAAAACGTTTCTGCCACCAGCGCTTCGAAAAGTGAATAATTTTTCAAAGCATTTAGTTCAATTGATTAAAAGCTTTCTTTCTCCATCACTACTCTTGAGACAAATACGAACTATTATCAATAAATTAACCTGAAACACATTTACATGTTTTTAAGATGGACAGTTATCATATAAATTATGCACATTCTTTCTATATTAAACAATGAAATACTTTATAAAACATGAATTAATACAGTATGTATATGTAAGGGAAAAACAGAACTATAACATTTCAAATCTAGTGGCTGGAAGCAATGAGTTTGGTGCCGTCTGGTGGAAGAAAAGATAATCATAAACACTTATCTTTTCAACTCATTTTCAACGCATTTAAAAAATAGGTCATTGAAATTTGTCTCCCCATTGATGTCAGGAGGGGATAATCCAACCACGACAGTGCCATTTAGTGCAGAGATCAGCTCATCTGCATTAAAGAACACATCCAAAACGGCACATTTTGCTCACACCTACAAAGTGGCAATTTTAACATTTTATAATAAATTATCTATATGGTATTTTGAGGGGAAACTTCACATATGTACTCTGGAGATGCCAAAGATTTATTTTACATCTAAAAAATTCCCTTTAAGCAACATCTGAAGGCCAATAGTGAACCGAAATGAGATGATAGTTAAGCAGTCAAGTTATTTCACACTTGAAAATAAATATTCAGGTTAAACAAGTAATCCTATACTTCAATTAGAGAACTTAACCTGCAACTAAGCGACTCTTATTTTAATATCAGTGAGTCGGTAACGTTAGATACGTGGGGGAGAGAGATTTGAGGGTATGACCCTAATAACTCTCTTCACTACTTTACACAAAGGGTCTTTTATTTTGGAGAGTGTTTGTGTGTGTTTTTGTCAGTAGGTGTCGCTGTGTATCTGCTATTACTCACTCGGAATCAGACATAACGGTTAGACAAGTACGCCATTTCAGATGGATTATTTTATTATTGTAGAAAACACCGACAAAATCACAATTTTATCTTTATTATTATATCAGTATATCGCTTTGTATGTTTAGTTTTCGGTCAGTGAGTTTATGGGTGTGGCGACTGTTACTGATGAACACTTAGAGATAAGACACCTGATATACTTTAATTTCTTTAACTAATCGCATCATTAACTGAACACCTACATCAAGATGAAGACGATCACTTTACTCTTTGTCATCTCTTTATTCATCAACGGTAAGTTCATTTATTAACATTTCCGCAGCACTTTCGCTTTCACTCCATAACACCGGAAATAAAACACTACAGCTACATTTCTTCTTTTTTTTTTTGCAGGTGTGTTTGGTGATGAAGTGAAGTCAGTGTCAGTGATGGAGGGAGATTCTGTTACTCTACACACTAATGATGCTGACATACAAGCAGCAAATGATGTGACAGTAATATGGACATATAAAAAAACTCGTATTGCTAGAATCAATAGAAAGGCTAATAGGGCACCAATATATGATGATGCTCTTGATGGGAAATTCAAAGACAGACTGATGATGAATGATCAGACTGGAGATCTCACCATCACAAACATCAGTACGAGGACCATAGACTCTGGACTTTATGAAGTACAAATCACTGTGGAAAGTAAGAATATACACAAGAGTTTTGATGTCAAAGGTGAGTATCACAGACCTTTAAATAAGTACGCATTATTCTATGAACACTATGATATGTAATTAATTGTTAAACTATAATTGAAGTTTGTTAGCAAACACTCAAAATAATGTAATCTGTGACCTTCTCTGTGAAATAGGCAAGTTGTAATCTTACCAAGCCTTTGTAAATATCAGGTGTTTAAGTGTGTACTATGAGTACATTACTAGACATCAGATTCAGAACAATGACCAAAACATATATAAATAGTATTTACTGCTTTTGGATCCGTTTATTAGTAGTAATAATATTAGTAATTTAATTAATAGTAATAATAATTAAATAATTAGTAATAAGATCAATCCTTTCAAAATTTTAATGGATTTTTTTAAAGATGTCAACTACAGATATAACCTTCTAATTCTAAAATATCACTTTCTGCTTGGTATAATATGGTTCAGCCTGCATTTGCTAAGATTTTATCTTGTAGCTGAAGAAGCGCAGACCAGAGAAATATTTATTAGGGCATTTCTCAACTGAAATGAACAGACATACGTGCTAAATTAGAGGAAAAGTGAGTGGGTCCAAAATCATTGGTCCTTGGCCTTGTCCCTCACACACATAATTGTTCAACTGTCAGCAATTTCGCAATTCTCTTTACTGTGAATGCAATCTATGTCACGGTTAGGCTGTGTGGATAGTAATGACTGACAAGAGGACGATGTTGGAGGAAATTCAGAGCGTCAATAACAAAGTACTGTCAGTTTGCGCAACAGCAGATAAAAAGTGAAAGTAAAAAGTGAGCATGCATTAAAATGCGACTTAAATACCCGATGCCCGAATTACATATAACATAATTACACAACTAAATCTGTATGAAAAAACTTTAAAATATAGTTTCGTCCCTAA
The DNA here is from genome assembly GCA_025389145.1 of Misgurnus mizolepis. Taxonomy (NCBI): domain Eukaryota; kingdom Metazoa; phylum Chordata; class Actinopteri; order Cypriniformes; family Cobitidae; genus Misgurnus; species Misgurnus mizolepis. Next base: position 7,009,856 of record JAIFKI010000021.1, read on the forward strand.
GATAGCCCAATGGGCAGGGTGGAGATACATTTTGATAGCCCGACTGGAAAGCACAATAGCCCTGGGACGTCAGGCTGGTGATTTTGGGAGCCCTGCCTTGAGCAAGGCATCTTTCCCCCAGTTGCTCCCCGGGTGCTGCAGTGATAGCTGCCCACTGCTCTCTCTCTCTCTCTCTCTCTAGCCATTTTCACACAGACATTACAGAAAATCCACCCGGGATTTTTGTGGGATCGTTTGATTTTTTTTGTTCATTCACACAGCCAATGATTTGCCGGAATCTGTGTGTGCGTTCCCGTAAAGATCCTGTAAAGACACTTGACGTGTTTAAAGTCCTGCACTTGGTAGTTTCTTCTCTGCAGTGTTTGAAGTTTGCTTATTATTCATAATTTATTTTTGTTTATAATAAGACTATAAAGGAGCGTGTCTGTGACGCGTCGTTCTAGTATGCTGGTGAATGATCTCAGCTTCAGGGTGGATATTTGACAAGATCCCTGATCTCTGCTTCAATCCAGTTTCCAGGCATTTCTCATTGTGATCGTTAATGTGCATTTAAAATCCCCATTTTGAAGAGCTGAACGATATATTTTGTTTTGATGATGCACAGGCATTTTTGTTTATTATAAGCTCATATAGCGACGAGCTGCCTGATATCTGCTTTAGTCCAGTTTGCTGACATTTCTCGTCTTGAATGTTAATCTGCATGTAAATCCCGTTTTAAAGAGCTAAATCATAACTTCATGTTGCCATGACACACACATCCTCACTATGACACGCCCATTATGGCATTGTTTTTGCGTCTTGTTCACAATGAGGGCTTGTTATGGCAATGTTACTAGGTCCTCTTTCCGGGAACGATCCCAGAACATATACAGGACGTGTTTGCGTTCACACAGAAGCTTGTCTGCCATTTTTACGGGTATTTTCTGGGACCAAAGTGCTGTGGGAATGAGGTTTGTGTGTGTGTGTGCGTGCGTGTGTGTGTGCGTGTGTGTGTGTGTGTGCGCGTGTGTGTACGTGTGCACGCGTACGTGTGTGTGCGCACGTGTGTGTTCACTACTCACTAAAATACAGATCACTTTCAGGTTACCATACATTGGCCACTACGTCACTGTTACTTTCTGTTCTGTAAAACATTCATTGAATCAATAATTTTCAAGAGTCTTTTTCAAGTTGTTTCACAACATTTATTAAAGAAACAGTATATAGGATTGTGGCCAAAACTGGAACTGCAATCACAAAACTTGTGGCTAAAACTGGTACTGCAATCGCACCACTGGTGTCCAATACACAACATGACAACATAAACATCAGTTGAGGGCTGCAACTCCACTTTTTAAATGAATATATCCTGACCCAACCACTGTTGTCAGTGATATAAGTATTTGAAATGAAAATGATTTCTTAATGTCTAGTGACATATCAGGGCCATTTTGTGATTCATTGATATACATTTCTTACATACTGTTCCTTTAAATACAAGTACACATGATGAATCAAGGTTACCTAGTACAACAGTGATGTGACTGGAAAAGTGCAAATGTACTACAAAACCTGAATCTATGCTCTACTGCTTGACTTTTAATTTGAAGCAAGGCTAGAATCTCGATTGTTAAAGGTGCTCTATAGCGAATTCACACGTTTTAGACCATAAAACATTTTTTTGTTACATACAGCAAACATCTCCTCACTATCTGCTTGCTGCCGGTCCGCTGATCAAACTGTAAAAAAACGTGATCTCCGTAGACAGCCTAGGCTCCACAAACTGCAATAACAACAAAGTGGCCAAACCTACAAACAGAAAAGATAACAAAGTGTTCCAGCCAATAAACGACAAGAAGGATCTGGGGGTGGGGGTTGGGCGCGTTCATGAAAGCACGGAAGGGAGGCGGAGGGGGAGGCCTTAGCTACGCTCCGTTTATTTGAAAACAGTTCAAACATCAACAAAAAGTAACGTCACACAGATTCGCTTAGAGCGCCTTTAAGACTTAGAAAATAATTATTTTTTAAGGAATCCTGACCGTATTCGCTTGCCATGTATTGATTTGACTTGCAGAGGCTTTCCTAATTTAATAAAGCTTAAAGGAGCATTTCACCCCTAGAAACATTAATCTTTATTGAAAGTGTGTTATATTTGTAGGTGAAATTTTACATACATTTAGAATTTGGTGCCTATTTGACCGAGAAAAGGGGTGTTTGTAGTCTCACTCCCTCAACAAAGATATTGGACTTCCTTCTTTCAATGATGCAAAATGATGATTTTTACATCATTGAAAGAAGGAAGTGCAACACTGAAATCTGTATTTCTCCTGTCTCAGCGACAACTGAGGAAATGATGCATGATCATTCAAAAACATGACTGGGGTTCTAAATATACAAAGCTTAATGAAAATGGGTGAAGTGTCCCTTTAATGTAAATGAAATTAAATAGATTCTTCTCCTTGTAAATCTCGCTTTTTGTATTGTTATCCAAAATTAAAAACAAGTTAACAACATAAGGATTATTTTGAGGAAAACCGTTTTCTTATCTCATCTTCCTCCTAATGTTTCTCTTTAGGAAATCTTCAATACAACACTAAGTTAGCTAACCAGGGAACTAGGCTACGGACTATTTAATTTAACTCTAATAGATGTTATAGTTTTATAAAAAAAAAAAAACATGTAAACATGGACTGTGTAATCTAATTATTGACCTTATTCTGAATAAGACAATCATCTAATTAAGGTGTACTGTTTACATGAGTTGCTTATAGAATAGTCCTGTTATATTCCCGTTTTACGTGTTATAGAACATAAATGGAGTAATGACAAATGTCATTACATCGATCCCACGACGTCTGACATCCCTCCAGAATTTAATGCATCAACAAACACAGTTACTATACAGTTTGTGGGTTTCATTTTTTTATTTTACAAAAGCTTGAAGTGTAGTTCATTATTTGTCATGCTATACGTGTAACTTTTATGAAACAATCACAATATTATAATTAAGTTTTTCCCCCTTTATTCATTAAATCTTTTATATCAGCATCATAGTAAATTACAGTCATTACAATTCATGCCTTATTTAAATATGAGAAACAAATTCCTCACAAAAGCGGTTCATTCAGCTTGAGGCTTTGGCTTGCTTTTTTTGTTTGCCATCAAGCAGTTGACCGCTGTCGTGTATGTTTCCTATGACAAAATGTGGCGAAAACTCCCACACAGGGGGTTGTGACTAGAAGGGATAGTTGTGGCCAAATCTCATGAAATATCCCCTGATGAGCGCTGTTCTTCATCCTAATCCTTCCCCTGAAACTTAACCCTAAACCCAACATCTCATGAGATTTGGCCGTAACTGTATCCCCTCTAGCCAGAACCCACACAATGTTAACAGCGAGTCTTGCGTGTTTTGCCTTTCATTTACACTACACCACCGTTTTCGACCCTCATAAACGGATTCGTCCACAAACGCTGCAGACCCTGTTTTAGTTTGAGAACTCAGACGTTGCGCTGCAGTGTAAATGAACGTAGACGGAGTCTTCTGTAAACGAACAGCTGATGTTAACGTGACAGCGCATCATTTTCAAAGTAAAAATTATTTTTATTCAGGTAAATGGAGGTTTGCAACAGAGGTTTGCCAAAAATAGTAAACATCTACCAACCAGCTATTATAAATGCTAAATCAGATTGTTTTAAAGGGGACAGAGAATGAAAAACCATTTTTACCTTGTCTTTGTTGAATAATGGTAGTCTACCTGCATTCACAAACATACAAAAAGTGCTAGACATGCTGAACATCTCAGTCTCATAGAAATTCCTCTTTTAGAAATGTCAGCCAGAAAACGGCCCAATCTGAAAAACTGATGCTTATGACATCGCAGGCATCTCACTGCCCATCCACTTTAAAATAATTGGCTACATTTTTTGAGTGGCAGCAAAGTCAGCCAATCAGTAATGAGATTGCAAGTTAAGCCAGTAGGGGGAGCCAAATAGGTGCAAAACCACTTGTTTAAAATCCCCCACCCTAATAGAGCTATCTGAGAGGTTTTTAGGAAGCTTCAAAGGCATTACAGACACAAATAAAACATTTTTTGTCTACATGTCACATCACAGAACAAGGATAAATACTCTGTTCAATCATTCTATGTCACCTTTAACATGTATCCTTATAGATAATGACTGTTTTTTTATATATGTTTGAGTATTGTTGGGTTTGAATATTGTTGTAATGTTGTTTATGTTTTGTTTAAATTTAGTAAGCTTATTGCGAAAGATAGACTGTAATTTTAAACGCCATATAGGGCGTTGTAAAGGCCAATATGAAGGGAGAATTGTAATGGGTCAGACATTTTTTTCGAGTTTAAGTTTTGTTTGCTACTTTAAAATGAATTTCGTTCTATATAATTTGTCTCTTAATTTAAATCGATGTTTTGTTGATACGTTTTGTGAATATAAATTAATAAAAACAATAAAATCAACGTTATATTAATATTTAATGCTCGTTTAGCCGATTGCGCTTTTTGCTATTTCTGTGTTGCTAGTGGAGTACGTGCACGGACCTTGCATAATTTTAAAAATTAATGTTATATTTGTATTAATTAATTGCACACTGAACAGTAGGGATGCACCGATAGGATTTTTTGGACCGATACCGATTTAAACAGACAACTTCCGGCCGATACCGATATTAAACACTTGTATTCAATACTATACAGTTGGTCTATTAGCTAGTTTATTTCTGCAATTATTTTTACTGAACATGGATTGGATCTAATTAACATTCAACTGACCAACATAATAAGAGAGGCACAAATTAAACTAAAACAAATATAATAAGACACCATGACAACCTTCAAAGGTGGTTTTTGCAATTCAGCATTTATTTTATTAACAACATTAACTCATTTTTTACATATAATGGATTTCTTTATGCAGTTAATTAATAAACAATCGGTATCGGCCTTTCTCGTGCTATTGCCGATATGCCGATGGTTTCAAATTCATCAAAAATCGGCCGATAAATATAGGCATAATACATCGGTGCATCACTACTGAACAGCGATAGGTAAGGGAAGATAAGTTATTTGGTGTTTACCTCTTATTATGTTTGATTGAAGTTTGCATTTGCTGACATTTATTTTTGCTTCAAGTTCGCGACTGTTTATTACTGTTCACTTGAATGCTTCCTTTTTAAGTCTTATAGACCTTTCTGTTTGGTTTATAACACCAACATTAACCTATTAATCATATTAATATGTTGTAGGGGGGAGCTGAAGACTTTCCCAAACACATTTTTACTGTATATGTTCAAAAATAGTGTCTGTTGTAGTTGCAGGCAAAGGATGTATGAATTTTTGTCAATATCGCACACCCCTAGGCTGCATAAATGCGCAAAGGTAAGCTGTTATTAGAGTAATAAGTTATTTGACACTTTTATGCGCAATTGCCCATGCCCAGTTACGTGATTGGTCATGTTTCATGTGTTTATGGTCGTGTATAGTGTGGATGAAGATTCTTTTTAAAATGCCAGTATAAACGAGGATCATTTTCATTTTAAAATGCCGTTTTAAAACGCAAATGCTCTAATGTAAACAGGGCCTGAGTTAACTGTCTCTGTTTGTGTCTGCAGGTGTGAGTAACCCAGAATCAGATCAACAAAAGTCAGTATTAGTAAAGGATGGAGATTCTGTTACTCTACTGGCTGATGTTCATTATATCAAGAAATATGATGAGATACAGTGGAGATTTAAAGGGATTCGTATAGCTCATTTCAATAAATCAGCCAGTAAGATATCAGAAGATGAGAGATTCAGAGACAAACTACAGCTGGATGTTCAGACCGGATCTCTTCAAATCAAGAACATCAGAACGGATCTCTCTGGACTTTATGAAGTAGATCTCACCAGCAGCGGTTATACCATACATCAGTTTTTCACAGTTACTGTCAGTGGTGAGTAAATCAAATCTTTCAATATAATTCAGATCTTATTCAGACTTATCACTCTATAAACAATTCTAATATAAACTTAATAAGTAATGCCCTGTATTATGTACTGAATAAAAACTTACATTCTTAGAAAAAAATGGGTGCATCCAAAATATCATACTGTGATGGTATGTGCTATGTATAATATATTATTTTAATGTTTTTTTTGACCTTTCAGTCACATAATTACAACAACCGTGACTGTATTTTTCTAAGGTGTTGTTACTGTAAACAAGTACAATTAAAAAGGAAAACATTTCTTAGTACCTACATTCCTTACATTTTAAATTCGGTGGCTCCTGTCCTGAGCTCCTGTAGCCCCAGGTGAAAAAGAAATATATTTAAATAGTATTTTTTGGGACATACTTAATATATTTAAAAGCTACTATACTAAATGCATATTAAATGTATTATATTGAACCCACTTCAAATATATTAAATGCATTTCAAGATATATTTAAAGTCAATTTTAATCTATTTGCATTATATTTAATATATTGAAATTGTGTTAAATTGGAACAACTTCAAATATATTTAGTGCAATTTAAGTGTACTTCTTTAAAATTCATTTGAAATGCACTTCTCATACACTTAAAAATACAGTTAGAATACATTTAAAGCTTAATTTAACTGTGCTTTAAGAACACTTTAATAGTACTTCAGCATATTAGAAATATACTAGCATTACATTAATAGAAATGTATTAGCATTACACTACTATTTTATTATAAAGCTGTTTTTAATATTTAAAATGTTATATTAAAATCATTAAATATTAAGACACATACACAGATTTTGAATACAGAACAATTTAATATACTTCATATTGTGTTGTGTACATTACAAAAATACCTAAAGTAAATTAATCAAGCACAGAGACATACATAATCTCTTGACCAAAGAGAAACATATAAAACAAATATCAGAGAAATGCAATTACAGAGCTACTTCTATCAAATTGTACAACATTAACATTAAATGTATTAATGAAAAGTACACTATGAATATGCAATCACTAAATATTCATAAGCAATGATTATATAATAATCATAATGTAATTCTCTGCATAAAAAGTTAATGAAAAAAAATGTTTAAGTGCAATTTAAAGACGGAGTGCACAATGTTTGAAAAACGCTTTGTAAAAGGAAATTGGGCCGACTACCAAAACACACTTGTAGCCAACCAGCAGTAAGGGGTGTGTCTACTAACTGACATCCTTGCCGGGGTTGCGTATGTGTGTGGTGGCTCTATCAAAAGAAGGTCCCGATTCTATTGGGGTAGAGGCATGTTTGTTTAGGTAATTTCAAATGTTAACATTGGCTTTCAAAAATAGTGCACTCTGCCTTTAACCAACTTAAGATAAACCTATAAAAAGCTGAACTAAAACACAAAACAGTTTAGATGTCACATGTTTAAGTGGAGGGTGACTTCTTCTTGCAATTCAGACACCGTAGTAATTGAAGACTGCTTTATCACACGGGCTGTGAAAAGGAAACAGAATATATCAATTAACCAATAATGAATGAACATTTGGATATCCATGTTTAAAATAAATTGGCATAGATATGCATGTATGGAAGTTTTGTTAACTTCTCAGTTTACCTTTTAAAGCTTTGACTGTGTCCTCATCAAGCGTGTCAGTTTTATCTGTCAGAGCACTCTACAAGTGGGAATGAAGATAGGATTAGAACAGGCTCATGAAATAAAGCAACCTGTGTGTATTACAGGATATGTTTTACATTGATAATTGTGTTTTATTTGAACCTAGATCATTTTCCATTGTTTGTCTATTGTGGTCTTGCAAACTTAAGGTTCACCTCTGTTTAAGGAGATTTAAGGAAATCAGAAATGATGCCAAACAGGGCTCCAGACTGCTATCAAATGGTGGCATTTTGCCACCTAAATTTGAGAGTGTGCCACTGAATTTTACATCCGGTCGCACATGTGCGACCAGCAAATTTGACCTTTTTTTTTGTGATATGACCACTGATCTATATAAATGACTGGATTGGAACGCTTGACGTAACTGCGTGAGTTGAAGCCAGCGCAGAGTTCGAGCCGCCATCTTGGTATACCCAACCGGCAGAGAGCGTCATTGACTTCCATTCAAAATCATGATCAAAATGTACCCCCTTGTCAGCGTATCAGTTACACAAGGTTAATTTTTAGGATATGTGTACGTTAATTATTTGTTAATTCTGGTGTTATTTGCAATGTTTATGTTTTAATCGGGCAGGATAATGGATTTATAAAAAACCGTTATGATGAGTGTGTCTGCTGCATTTGCTAATGACACGGGTATAAATAAAGTTTTTTTTGACATTCAGCTACACTGTGACGGTCAGCGTTATATCTCTAAATAAGTTTAGGTAACATGTAAGTTAAGATAACATAATTACAAAACTAGCAAATTATTGCATGCACATACTGTACAAAGCATGATTATTTATTTAGATTTCAGAATGAGCACGTTTATTGTCATTAATACTAAATATGCTGCGGTCTGTCTGCTGATCTGATACTGTAATAAAGATGAATGTATAATAACTGTTTAAAATGCAAAATGTACAACTTTCAGTAAATAACTATTTACATGCTTTGGACGTTTGTGTTGTAATAATGTACAGGGTAACTTCAGATATAAAAACGAAGATGAGTAAAGTGATGTTTTATTATTAAAATCTGATAACGTCCATTGATTAAATAGAACGTTTGGGTATACCAACATGGCGGCGTGGTGGCTTCACAAGTGTGACGTCATGTGCAATCCAGTCATTTATATAGATCAGTGGATATGACACTAATCTGAAACAGCACATTGTACTTTCTGAATCTATAATTAAAGTATTTATTAGTAATACAGTCTAAATTAGTAGACATGTGAATATTTGGTTAGCATGTTGTTTTACCGTGTGTGCCCCTAAATTTTCTGATTGCGCCCCTAAAATTTTCAGTTGGGGGCCACTGTGCTCCTAGTAAAAACAGTTAGTCTGGTGCCCTGCCAAATGGTGCAATGATGACTAGGCCAAGTCCCTTACAGCTTTACAATAAAAAAACGTTTTTTACAAGAATAATTCAAAAGGACAGAAATTAGCCACCTGGAATGGATGTGTTGCAAACGTTTTTCTTCACTCCACATTTGCCCCGATTCAAAAATGTCAATAGCAGTTGATCTGGGGCCGTATTCACAAAGAATTTTAAGGCTAAAAGTAGCTCCTAACTGGCGAATTTAGGAGCAACTCCTAAAAATACTGGGCGTGTCACTCCTAAATTTAGGACTCCTAATTTTTTTCACTAAGAGTAATTCACAAAGCATTTTAGCCCTAAAAGTAGCACCTAAGTCTGGGACAGCTTAAAAGAAGTCGAGAGGACTCCTAACTCACTAAGACCTATTCACAAAGGATCTTAAAATGTCTTAGGTGCTGATCCTCCTTAACATGGACAGTTTCACCAACTCAAAAGCATTGCACATACTTAAAAGCACACTTTAATGTAAGCATATTGTTTATAACATTTGTTTCATAATTCATTACATTCATGGCAAGCAGGAAGTTTTTTAGAATTACATGAAACAATAATGAAATTGAATATTTAATATTATAGGCATATCTGTTTAAAGGCTGCAATCTCAACCCTCTACTGCAATTGTAATGCATACCGCTGCCTCTCGCAGTCGTTCGGGGTCCGCGACACAAGCGGGAATGCTGCATTGATCTGCAACAAATCCTCTCCCATCAGTAATGCGCGGGTTGATCCGAAATGAGCGGATGCCTGAGGTCACCCGCGGATTTTTTGCGGTCCGACTTGCGGGCGGGTTAGTTGAAAACGTTGGTAGGGTGCCGGTTGTTTTGTACATTGACCCGCGCATCATTGTCTCGCATGTCTCACGCTTAGTTTTGCTTGATATCTCAGTGCCGAATTTCCCTTTTATTACGTTTCTTTTTTCCAGCAGTAACATCCTGCATCCAGTTGGGCTTTCTTTTCCGTTTTGGCGAGTTCATAATCCACCGTCATTTATTTATTACATTAGGATTCTTCAATATGGGCAACATTTCCTTGCTTTAAGTAGTCTATTTAGGCTAATAGGATGTCAATTAATCAAGCAAGTGTTAATGCAATGTCGTTTTTTATTATTAGGCAATGGCGGTTTTCATTTGGGTATTAGGCTACCTTGATTTAATTTAATTTCATTCACGACTTTTCTTTAATATATGCATTTCGATGGCATTACTATTATTATTTTGTGTAGGACACCGACATATTTCGATGTTGTAATTCCATGATTTGGTGCGTCTGTGTTATGTTTCGCATGACAGCCCTGTCATCTAACAACCAATCACCGTGGTCATTGCGAGGCAGCTCGTGCATGAGAATTGACGTCATCCGTAGCAACGAAGACTCACTCTTAGTTTAGGAGTAATCATTTTTCCTTACTAAAAGTAGGTCTGAAAGGCGTTGTGAATAACTTTTAAGAGAAAACTCCTAGCTAAAATCTTTTAGTGCAATTTAGGAGTACTCTTAGTGGTAAGATAAAATGCTTTGTGAATACGGCCCCTGAAAAACAACAGGCAGGTAAATGATGATTAATGATTTGTTTTCGTTTTAAGATTTACTTACCCCGAGTACAATATATTTAAGACAATATAATATAATCAAACCCAGCCTCGGCAGTTTTACAATCTCTCATAAAAGTATCCCTTCTTACAATGTCATTTTTGTGTCCATATGTAATTAGAAATACATTTAAAAATAAACAAAAAGACAATAAGGTTGTCAAGATTGAACTGATATAAACATTAGCCATTGAACATTACTGGAGTTATAATAACCATATGGTCATATCATGGTATTTTCAGGTAAGACAGCTCAAACATTCATTTTAAACTAACGTTAGCGTTGCAAGAGAAACATTAGAAAAACTTAAACGTGAAATCAAATAGCAACAACAAACTTACCACCAAGAATAAGTCTTTCTATGCGCTATATCTTCATTTGTTCCTGTCTACTTGGGATCTGGTTGGTCATATTTATGTCGCTGTGCTAAAAAAAATGAAAGGTTTTAATGATTTCTGAAATGCTTAAGAGAAATGCCTACCGTTAGTCAGAAAATAAAGATGTTCCAATTACCACACGCAACACAGACATAACGTTACATAAAGAAGCTGGGTTAAATGTAATGTAATGTTTTACTTATTTAATAGTTAACTAAATAAAGAAATGTGAAAATCTGTCATCACTTACCCTCGTGTTATCTCGTTCATCTCCAAACAAAAAGCGAAATACTTTTTCCCTCAACGTCAGATCCACTAAAACTGCTCATATTTTAAATCGAGTTGTTTTATCTTAGTCCTCTGGTGAAATATGATCGCCGATTAATTAAATAAATACGTTTAATGCAGAGTCGCCATCTAATTTAACAGTTTATACGTTTAATGCAAGCAACCGCATGCACCGTGAACAACTGAACTAAACTGAACAAGTTTCAAATAGCACCGTGACGTGTTACTATGACAACAACCAATCAGGTTTAGTCACGTGTGTCACGTGTGTTGTTTGAAATTAAACAAGTAAGATTTTGAAATTAAACAAGTAAGATTTTAAGAAAATCTTTGAAAAAATAGCTTATTGTGCAATCGGAATGATATAATGTTGAAATGCTTGAGGAAAGTTCAATGTTAGCTTATTACAATTAATGAATCATGTTTTGAAAAAAGTATGTTTTATCCAAATATACTAAAACTTCACTAGAAGTACATTTGTGTTTAGCATATTTCTTAAAAGTGTAATTATGCATATATTTATTACCAGCATACTTTTAGTACACTTAATATAAATACATTAAAAATATTCTTAAGTTTAGCATATTTCTTAAAAATGTAATAAAGCATATATTTATTACCAATGTACTTCTAGTACACTTAATACAAATACATTAAAAATATTCTTAAGTTTAGCATATTTCTTAAAAATATAATTAAGTATATATTTATTACCAATGTACTTCTAGTACACTTAATATAAATACATTAAAAATATTCTTAAGTTTAGCATATTTCTTAAAAATGTAATTAAGTATATATTTATTACCAATGTACTTCTAATACACTTAATATAAATACATTTAAAATATTCTTAAGTTTAGCATATTTCTTAAAAATGTACTTAAGTATATATTTATTACAAGTGTACTTCTAGTGTACTTTTAAAAAATATGTTTAAATGCAATTTAACGTATTTTTAATACACTTCAAATAAGTATGTTGGAAATACAAATGTATTATAAACATACTATTTGTATTTTAAGTATATTTTTAATACATTAAATACTACGTCTTTTTGACCTGGGGCATCATGTGATAAAAGTGTCCTCCTAATGCATACTAAAAAATTTACAAAAAGCAGTAAACCAGGGGTGTCAAACTCAGTCCTGGAGGGCCGATGCTCCTAAGCACACTAGAAAATTACAGGCAGGTGTGTTGAGGCAGATTTAAGCTGAACTCTGCAGGACTCTCAAGGACTGAATTTAAACACCCCTGACCCATACAGGTACTTCTCACATCCTGTTTTCTAAAGATAAGTTGTAACCTGGTTTTCAGGTTATGACGCGCTGTGCTCTGTCTCTATAGTATGGATGGAAGTATGTGATTTTGAATGGAGCCCATAAAAAAAGTCCTTATAAATCTTTACATGATATCAGTAGTTTGGGTTTCTCTGCGGGTCTTGAATGATGATGTTTCATAGTTTAATTATTAGGGGAAACCCACTTTGAGTCAAATAAAATGATTTGCATTACACTTTTTATATTTACATCCATATTAAGGAATCTTATTAATTATTTCTCATTGAAATTATGATTAATCATTAACACTATAAATCTTATATGACAACCACAGATATCATGTCCATGTTAGAGGTGTAGTAATTTACAGTACGCTATTATTCACAAGTTTATTTCAAATTAAATGTCTTATATTGTCAGTGTTTCCCATACATAGGCTCTACTTGGGCGCTGCGCCCAGGTAAATTGCGACCCGCCCAGGAAAAAAAAATCACTTTACGAATTTCTGTATTTTCTGAACTCTACTGGATGACCCGTGTTGTGTTGATAGAGAGAGAGAGAGAGAGAGGTGTTGAGAGAAAGAGAGCAAGAGAGAGGTGGGGGTCGGGTGACCGTGAAGATGATGTACGCGTCATAAACTCATCATCCGCGGCAAACTGGATCAATTGCTGCACATACGGAGCAGCCAGGGAACCAGGGCCGGCCCGAGGCATAAGCGAACCAAGCGGCAGCTTAGGGCCCCGCTGGCCACCAGGGGGCCCCCGCCCCAATCGTTTTTTTTATTTTTATTTTTTATACAATTAAATAACTTAAACAGGTAATATAAATGGATGAATGAATGAATACGAATTTATAAATGAATAATTAAAGACAAGAAAATTTTGATTTGCAGACAACTATGTGTCTGCAGTGCTAGCGTTTTAGTCAGGCGCAACATAGACACCTGCGCCACCTGCGCGTCGGCGCGCAAGTGCACAACGTCGTCACTCACTGTAAACAATGATGAGCCATTTGACATGTCAAAAAAAGGATATATCCCTCTGGGGCCGAAAAGAGAACAAAGAAAAGGACCGAGGATGAGAAAAAAGAGCAAGATAAAGGTATGTTTGCATGATTATATACAGTATGTTTAATTTGTGTTAGTGGTGTGACAGATCGACGTTAATCCGTGACCGTGATCGACCCACGGTTCGGCTCGCATGCGCTTAAATAGTGAAAGTTTATCATTTGCACGTGTTTCAAAGGCTTGCAAAAGTTAACATTTCAAGTGATTTTAAACAATTTATCCCGCAAAAAGGCGCTAAAGTGAGCAGTATTCTGCAAGCCCATGCGGTTTTAATTGTCCAGCCCAGCTCCCTTCAGAGATCAGAACACTAAAACTTGATATTTAAACTTTAGAGAGAGTTACGCTATTTTGTGTCATACTGTAGTCCATTAACATATATTTGAGGAATAGAGCACTGAAAAGAACATAACGTTTTTATGCTCCGCCGTCTGTATTTCCGTCTGTGTGAGCGCGCCGCGTATAAGTGCACTTAGTAGGGCACACATAAAATCTTTCTGTTCTTGACAGGGCACATACAAACAAAATGATCTCCACAGTACTCTTTTCCAATAAAAACAGTTGTTTATGTCTTTAGACGGTTTATGTATAGATTAGGCAGAAACCAGGTCCGTGCTTCTCTTAAAGAGACAGTAACCTTAATTAACCTACTTAAGTCTGTGTCATTAATGTTAATCAAACCTTCCAAGACAAAGAGAAAATCACTTCTGTAGCTCTAAAAAAGAATAATTATATTTAATTCATACAATAAAGTGTTATGATTCATTTGATTTGATTTCTGTACCTAATGCTAATTTTAGCCCTTACTTACTGGCAACTTTGTTCTTTTTATAAATGTTTGTAAGTAATTTCTTCATTTTTTTATTAGTTTTTCCAACCCCTTATTCTGCTGATCCGAAAAATGATCAGATCTGTGCCTCAAAAACCATAATGTGATCCGAACCGTGAGTTTTGTGATCCATCACACCCCTAGCTAGCATTGCTGTATGTGTTGAAGTGAACGTTCCAACATCGGTAACGTTCCAGCTTCATAGGCAAAGCACATGCGCTCTCTGTCTAAGATCTTTGGTAAGAGATGGTATTGGACTTTATGAGAATATATACCAATACCATGTTGGGTAGGGAGATTTCTGTGATGACAATGGACTTCAATCTTATTTATATGGTGGGTAGTGATGTAACAGTGCTATCCTATATTTATTTATTTATTGCTTGTTGTGTAAGTAATGAAAAATAAGCAAACTAAACTCATTCTGCTCGATCAACTATGCACTTATCCAATGCTATTTTTTTCAGGAACACTGTTGAAGTACTTTGGAGCACAACCAACTCCACCCGCCCCTGATGTTTCATCAAGTGTCAGTGTCTCCACAGCTGATGATGCAGCAGATGAGGTTTTTCTTGTTGGCCAATGTTAACATTCCATAGCCTGTTAATATGACATGACACATTGAAGAATAAAGTATTTTATTTAAGTATAGATTTTTTTCATTATTTAAATTATTATTCATTTATAATGTAACATTAGAGCGTGACATTTGTGTCCGCGTGGTGGGAGGGGGGCCCCCAAACACATTCTGCTTAGGGCCCCCAAGAGGCTCAGGCCGGCACTGCAGGGAACTACACTGCGACCAAAATGGTCGCATATGCTTATAGCATCCAAGTTGGCTTCATTTTGCGTGCAAGCACGTTGTGTCTCTCCGGTTGAGTGTCCGTTCACGTGCTCTCTGTTTCTCAACGAATTGGGCGCGACGCGAAGCAACCTCAGTGTCACATTGTATCCTTTCATGTTTCTGAACTTGAGCAGAGTTTTACCATTAGAGGTCTTTCTTCACTGAGGACGCGGGACCCGTACGGTTCCGGGGTTATATTTTAAATGGTCAGTCGGGTCCGGGTCGGTCCTAGTTCATTACTTCGGGTCCCAAGTCTGATTAATATTGTGTGTAAAACCCGAGTCCATCGGAGAACGGCCGCGAGCGCTACCGCGCTAAAGCTCGAGTGCTGTTTCAGACCACGCGCCGCTTCATTTTCTTTATCCCATTTTTTTATAATCTTATTATTATTATTAGACCATATCTTTACTAAAATCTAAACAGTTTGCACAGAGATTGTAGCAAAAAGCAGTGCTAATACTGAACGAGCAAAGCTCTAGCTGACTCGGGATATAAAAAACGCAAAGCTGTAATGTAAAGTCTGTCATCGGGACAGCAAGTAGACTTTTAAATCTGAAATAATGAGTGGATTAAGCTTTTTTTAATAGGTAAAAGAGAAATAGAAAGCAGAATAGAATAGCAATTAATAGAATTAATAGGCTATATACATAGTATTGTATATATTGAGTTTGATAAAAGGGGTCATCAAATTACTTCATATATCAGTGCAAAAACATCAAGTGTTTTCGTGGTACTTTGACAAACAGTGTCAGCTTTGTTTATGGCAAAGAAAGTTTGGGGTGGTTAGATTAATGAACTATAATGTGAAATTAATATTAATGTTTAATAAATCAAAGTATTGTGTTGTGTCACACATTAGTTCTTTGTCACATGTATAGTAGACCATTTTTTGTCGGTGGATAATGATTGCCCTTTTCACCAGCTACCACCACAAGTAAATTTCAGATCGATGGGAAACACTGTGTTACTATATGCTGAAATAAACAGCAGCAGCAGCTCAATATAAGATTTGTTAATCTGTTCTTGCTGGTTTCTTATTAGTAGTTTGTTTGTTTGTATGGATGTATAATGTGTTGGATTGTGTCTGTGTGAATAGTAGATGAAATTCAGTACAGTACGTCTCTGTCCAATTGGGTCAGTTCATTTAATATTGTTCTTTGTTTAGTATGATGATCAGTATTTTTGTGATGTTGCTGTAGAGTTCAGAGTAAGATATCAGTAATCTCAGTTAGATGATTATATTAAAATGACTGGCAGTGTTATAAGTGTGTAATCTCTGTGTTTGATACAGGTGAAGTGAAGCCAGAGTCAGCAATAAACGGTGATCCTCTCACAATAAACACTGATGTTCCTGACATTAAAACATATGATCGAATACTGTTGATCTCTGGGTGTGATGACAGGATTGCTGAAGCAAATAAACAGAACAAAAAGTTCACTCTTTATGGGGGAATCAGAGACAGACTGACACTGAATGATCAGACCGGAGATCTCACCATCACAGACATCAAAAATGAAGATGCTGGACTTTATGAACTGAAGATGAGTAGTAGTAGACGAATTATTCAGAGGAGATTCAGAGTTAATGTCAGTGGTGAGTAACTTTTGTCTTTCAGTATAATCAACAATTTACATCAGATCTCATTTATATTAAAGCACTATTAACATTTCTACATTGAACACTTTTATACTGATATAACATGTTAAACATACACAGGGTTTCTACATGTCCTGGAAAACTCATTTTTCAGCTTTAATTGTCCTCGAAAATCTTGTTGTTTACCTTATTTTTTAATTCAATTCTCATTCATTGAACAAAAACAATACAATTTACAGCTGGCCTAAACAATAAGTGTTAGTTGAAGGAAGTTCTTGGCAGTGACGAGACAAAGTTTTGAATTACACTGTTTAGTCTCATTGTGACTATGAGCTGCCAGATAGGAAATGATAGAGAAAATGATTAAATGTGTATTGGATGGTTACAGCTAAGCAGGTACTTTGTTAACATTTGTTTTAGCACAGTAATAATTTTGATGTGGTAGAAGTTAGGGATCAAAGCAGTAAAGCACAGCACATATGCCACTTACTAACAAAAGAGTGAAACTCTTAATTCGTTTTACAAATGTTTTAGGTTTTTTTTTTTCGAATGCATATTTATACTTTCCTGGTACCTATGTCATCCGCCTATGATGTGTAACCTGACAAATGTTGTTACATTTTTGTAAAGGTGCTTATCAGGATACTAACAGCATACAGTGTAGGTTCTATGCGGAACCATAAATCAGGACTTGACATTAACTTTTTGAGGAACGTGTCCTTCGGACAAGTAAATTTGTGTTTTACCTGTCCATGCTCAAAAGTCAATTGTCCGGGTAAAGATTTATAATATAATTTATTTTTTGTGTTTTGCTAATCAGTGGCGGAGCCAGAGATTTTTCGTAGGGGTGGCCAGGCAGGGGCCAGCAGTTACTCTGGTGGCACATAAAATCTCTATCATCCAACCTTAAAATACTTTTAAGTATTATAGGTGCGTTAATCACAATAATGTATAACATACAATTGCTACAATACTTGAATTTTAATTAAAATGAATTGGGATTAACATACAATTTATAGTCATAATTCAACCTCAAGGTTTTTTTTAACTATTTAATCAAAAAAACTTTTGAAATTAACTTTAAAACCAGGATTTTTATCTCCCATTGCTGAAAAACTATAGAGACCAAAAAATCATGTGAATTTTGTAGGCCACTGAAATGTATTTACTTAGATTCATTTGGCTGCTTCTTGCTACTCTTTCTGAAGAAGGATGCTATATCTGCTGCCTTTCTTTTTATTTTCCCCACATTTCAATGATTGTCTGACATTAAAACACTAAAGCAAAACATTAAAACATTACCATGTTTTAAAAACGTATTAGGGTAAATGTATCTAGATTATCTGTGATATATAAAATCAATCTTAATCCTAGCATTTATGCTGTAATGTTTGTGTGGGATTGTTTAATGTACAGTGACGAAGTCTGTCAGATTCAAATGGCTGTCACGCGTAACACACACACACACATAGGCGCGCTGAAAGATAGATTGTCATTATAAAACGGATTCTTAAACAAGATTTGAAGCCCATTATGTGTTTTTACCGAACTATAGAAGAGAAAAAATATGGACTTAATTCTGCTTTTTTGACACACAGTGATGAAAACGCAGTTGAAGTGCCTGTCATTTATATTCACGCCGGAGCCTGAAGAAACATCACCCTCCACTCCTGTCTTTTTTGCCTCGTTTTAATGACTTCCAGTTGCAGCTGCCGAAAAGGCAGAAAATATTCCGTCCCGCCCCGCTGTGTTCATCGGTCAGGTTTCATGCGCGCCCAGCTTGTTTAGTAACAATAACAGTAAGGTGTAAATGTGTGTGTGTGTTTGTCGACTCTAGGGCTGGGTATCGATTCAGATTTTCCAGATCGATTCGATTTCGATTCACAAGCTACCGAATCGATTTCGATTTTCGATTCTGGTTCTCGGACGGGTTTTTATACTCTATTCAACTCAATGAATATAGATTTAATACAAATACTATATTAATAAAAAGAACAGTGAACAGCAGGTTACAAGTGGGTAATTAATAAAATCGATGAAGCACCTGAAACCGCCATTTTAGCACTGAATGAATGAATGACAGGCTTGCCTCTTTCTCTTGGTAACATGCGCTAGACAAAAAAGAGGGTGACATCTAGTGAAGAAGACTAGTAATTCGATTAATGTTAATATTTCGTTCAATGTTTGCAGAAATAAAGATGAAAGAGAAAATCGATTCTGCTCTTTGAGAATCGATTCTGAATCGACCACGTTTTAAAAAACGATTAATCGAAAAATCTATTTTTTTGCCCAGCCCTAGTCGACTCTGTTCAATATTCCGCTCGATTTTTGCGCTGCGTGTTCTGCTTTGTCATTAACGGCACATAACGTTAAGTAACATGACATTTTATTTTGTTTGAAATTTAACTTGTCCAGTCAGACAACTAATTTTCTCTTATACTTGTCCTACAAAAAATCCACTTGTCCCGGACGAGTGGACAGGCCTTAATGTCGAGCCCTGCCATAAATCACCTTCAAGCTGTAGCTAACGGCATATACTAACACGCACCTCTCCAAAAATTTTACACCGCGTCAGTTCTACATTGACCGCAAGCCCTCTGATTGGTCTGCTAAAACCCCTCCCGTCAGGTTATAAAAATCTGCTTTGATTTCCTCATGCGCATTTTGTTTGCAACGTTAAAAATAAAGGTGGACCAAGTGGAGGAGCAATATTTAACAACTCAAGCTGCAACAAAGGTGCTGTCTATCTCAATCATGGTTGATGCTTCTCCAACAAGCTGCTGAGCAAGGCACCTATCCCCAATTTGCTTGTATGGTGGCTCTAAATTGTCACAACAACTCTCAAAATGTTTGCTACGAGCGAGGCCTTTTTCATCCAACATCAGTGTCTGATCTTACAAATGTGCTTTTAGAAGAATGGTCAAAAAATTCCCATAAACACACTCATAAACCTTGTAGAAAGTTTCCCAAGAAGAGCTGAAGCTGTTATAGCTGCAAAGGATGCAGGGCCAGCTCCATATTAAACCCTATGGATTAAGAATGGGATGTCATTCAGGTTCATGTGCATATAAAGGCAGATGTCCCAAAACTTTTGGCAATATAGTGTATGTTTACATGCACAAAAAATGTCATGGAAAACTCCAGGAACGTCCTAGAAAATGATCTCTGATAAATAGTGGGAGCCCAGTTTGTCTAACAAACAGCACAGCAGCATTTGGTCCATCTGTCACATTCACGCTCTTTTTTCACACAGAGATTATAGAAAATACGTGGAAAATGAATCCGGGATTTGTCCGGGATTGTTTGATTTTTGGTTCATTCACACTGCCAATGATTTTCTGGAATCTGTGCATGCATTCACACATATACCGTAAAGATCCTGTAAAGATACGTGACATATTTTTTCCACAGCGTCTGAAGTTTGCTATTTATCCGTGATTTCCAAACCATGCGCATGCATTTAAGTTTATGACGAGATCATATGAAGTGCGTGATGTGCTGTTCTGCCATGCTGGTGAAAAATCTCAGCTTTAGCAACGATAGTGACAAACTCCCTGATCTCTGCTTCAGTCTGAATTAGTAGAAATTAGTAGAAAGAATTAGTAGGCAGCTGGATTATTAGTTCTTCTCACCACAAACAAACCACTCCAGAAATTCTCTATGGTGCGACTTAAAGCAACACCAAAGAGTTTTTTTCACCTTACAATAACGTTTCCAAAAAAGTTTCAGTGGTTCATCCACTCAAAACAGGGTGAATGGCACTTTCACATTCGCTTTGCAGCCCTCTATCGGCCAAAACCGCACTAAAAAAGTTTCCAACCGTCGGGTAGTGGTCCTGTAGTTGGAGTGAAAACTACAAAAACTTGCTTTACGGCAGACCTACAATCCAATCAGAGCCAGATATTCTGCAGTATTTACGACAGTGGTAATGAACAATTACGCTTCTAACCTGTAGGGGGAACAAAGAGCAATAAGTCTTTAGTGTTGCTTTAAAAAAAGTCTATGTGACTCTGAAAGTTTTTCTGTGATTCAACAACAGCAATATATTAGGCCCATATCGTGGTCTAAACCAATCAGAGAAAGTGAAGAGTAACCCCTCCCTCTGATTAGCCAAGGTTCAGATGTTCCTGTTCATGTGTGTGTATGTTTGAAAATGCATGTGCTGCATTCAGAGTAAGATGAGAGCCCAGGCCAATCAGATAAACAGAGTGGATGTAGCTGTGGATGATCAGAGACGATGAAAGCACCTTAAGACTTTTATTTGTTACTTTGTGAAAATGTTGCTTTTAAAGTTGCCATTTTATGGAAATAAGTAGATAAACATTTAAAAAATATTGTTTCACAGAAGAAAGTCACATGGGTTTCAAACGACCAAAGGAAGTAAATAGTTTTAATAGATTTTTTGTTTGTTTTTGGTAAACTATCTCTTGAATACTTACAGTATGGCATTTAAGCTTTTCTGTGTTCGAAAACTGCAGTATTTTACATTTACATTTTGTCATTTAGCAGACGCTTTTGTCCAAAGCGACTTACAAGTGAGATTTTATTACTTTGTGATCTGTGAACATGTCAAAATTATGTCTATGTGATACTTTGCAACTTTGGTTCTTTTGTCTTAAATTATCACATGACATGAACACATACGGTGAACATAACAACCATTCAGTCATATTACATCTGATGTTAGAGGTTTTTATTGTTGACTTTAAATAAAATCAGTTTAACCTTTATTCTGTTTAAATCAGATCTGCTGTTGGTTTCTAATATTTGTTTATGTTCAGATGAACAGATTGAGTTACAGTAATGATTGTGTGAGGTTTTTTTTCATTACAGAGCGAGGTCTGTCTCCACGTGCTATAGCAGGAATATCTGTTTTCTTCATCCTGCTTGCTGCTGCTGCTGCTGCTGCTGCTGGTGTGATTTACTATCGCCGCAAGATCGCTGAAGCAATGAAACAAATGGGTAAGAATCACCTACAGCTGATACAGCTGAAGAAATATAATTATCTTTATTGTGTTATAATACAGATTGAATTGAAAGGTGTAAACATGTTAGTTTATATACAAGTTAGAGCGCTGTCCAGGCTTCAAATCTAGGCTCTGGCCCAGTATGCTTAAACCATAGCCCCGCCCTTATCTGTCTGCTTATCAGACTTTTTATCCTCCCCATTAAAATCTATACTTGCAGCCATTAAAGCAGTTCAGTTTTGTTTCAATGGCAAAGTACACTCAAAAAAATGAACTTGGTTGGAGTCAGTTTTACTAAATAATTTCTTGTTCACTTTACTTAACAAACACAAGTAACGGCATATGATTAATTTAACTTAGTAATTTCAACAAAAGACTGTGTCTTGTCAGCTTTACTCCAAAATTATTTGTTCAGCCAATAAAACATTGTTGCGTAAAAGTAACAGATTAATAAAACCAATACAGACTTGCATCTCATTGGCTGATGATGCTGCAGTGTATTATGGGTAAATTGTTGTTCTGGCAGAATTGTTGTACCCTCTTGCAAAAGTGTAGCACGATTAGATAGGTACCTGAGTAATAAGTGGCCAAGTATTAGTTAATTAACTTGTTCTGATATATTTTAGAACAAAACAAACCAGCAAATGGTTTGAAATGTTACATTGCATTTCAAATATGTTTGTGATATGTTTGATAAACTGTAATTAAATAAAGGTTGTATTGAGCAGCTGCACTCTGATTGATTGATTCGTTGTTGTGGAGTTATTAAATCATAATTTTTTTTTCATCAATTAAATGTTTCATAATAGTGACTTTACTAGGATTTCTTTAGTCCATGTAACATTTAAATTGTCAATTTTACACAAACGTTTTTAGTAAATACAACTTAAATTTTATTTGTTGACATTACTTAACAAAGCTATGTGGAACCCACTTGACGAAGATTTTTTAAGTAAATCCAACTTTTTATTTTTTTGAGTGTAGTTAAATTCTTATTATTTCTATATCAGGTTAATAAAAAAATACAGATTTTTTTGTTTGTTAAATCACATTTTTTGCTTTTAACATGGCCTGAAAATTGCCCTGAAGGACGGCCTGAGTTTAAAAAAGTCGGAGCACTTTGGGCTTGACCTGAAATGCAGGGCTCTGATTCAGGATCTAAACTTTGGTGCAATTGATATTTGTGATGATTTAGTTTTCTTTCTATCTTTATTTATTTATTCTTCACACCATTCCAGCATCTATGGCTATATTCATGTTGAGAACTGGTCAATCCATACACAAGTTAATCCATACACAGGTTGGTGGAGGGGCAATTATGTATCTCCAGTTTGCCTAACTTGC